>LR990123.1:10325000-11575000 GCA_905147225.2 Euproctis similis
ATTATTAGTAAAGACTGAAGGACCAAAACAATATAGTGCCACATTTGGCCCGCCATATATACTTGTATAATAAACCAACAGTCGAACTAGTTCGCGCGTGTGACGTTGTAGGTCAAACCGGTGGCCCACGATGTGTCTCCACAATAATTTTATTAATATTAGCCCCGGAAGCCTGTCACGCACGAGACCGCCGCTCGTATATCTTCAGAGCTCGAGAAAAAATATGATATATTGAGAGGACGGGAGACGAAAGAGCTTTCTTTAGCTTCTTTTCATAGAGTTTAGCGTGTTTTAGAGTAGGATTTACGTTTCAGCGCACACATATTTTTCTCTTCACCCCATGATATCTAAAGGAGTAGGCAGCGAGAATTTCACTTTGACACACTAATCAATAACTCGAGAAGGGATTGATTCGGCTGACTTTTACTCAGCAGTCACTTGTTTTACCAATGTATCACGAGACCTGTTTTTTTTATATTTAGTATTAACAAACATAATATAACTTAACGCCTATTTTCGCCAAAGGTGTAGGCAACGGCTGTTAAGCATTCAATCTGCATCCGCTAAATCGAAAAGTGGACTCCGGGATCAATGTTGTCAAACATCGATATTTATCACACAAAATCATTGGTGTAAGCCCGGAATCGATCTCAAGACTTCATCAGAAGAGGGGAGCACTACCACTGGAACACCGAGACCTAATTAAACATTTCTTTAATTAAACTGTCTGTTTACGTTGCTTCTATTTTTTGAGCCATGAATAATAAGTACATAGTGTGCCAAAATTGAGACAATAATTGGTTTTTGGAAAGAAGCTATTGAATTTTGTATGCACACATGTAAAATTGGCAGAAATCGTATCGTGACATAAGTACATTACTCACGCAGCCACATTCAGCAACACAATAATGAGTAGAGGAATTCTTTAGTGCCCTCCAACACGATAGAACCTTTGAGGCCGCGTTATACTCCCAACCATTAAAACTCCCCTCAAACAACTACCACCGATCCAATATAATTTATATTTCCGATACATTATAAGCGACATTCAACGTCAAAAACTTGAGGCTTTTGTCAAAACAGGTTTTGTTATTGTGGAATTATTCCAACTTCAGCGTTCATTCGGCGTTGACGTCCAAATAATATTATCGAGGCGGGCGGGAGACGATTTGAAATTTCGTTTCGTCGTCGTTATCTCGAAGCGAGTAGGCGTCTTGTCCGCTCCTGTTTTGTTTTGTTAACTAAACTGTTTTGTTTTTTTTATCTTTTCAAACTTTTCAAACGTGTTTTGTTTTTTTTTTTTTGATATCTTTTTCACGTTTAGAGAAAAAAGTTTTGATTAATATCTCAAAATAGGAACGAAAAAGATGAGGTAATATCATACAGCTTAAGGTAAATGCATTTTTAATATTTTTGTTTTTTTTTGAATACGTATAATCCAGAAGCGTTAAATTCGCTGCAAAAATGGGAGTCTCTCAATACCACGGTTAAATACCACGACCTCTCATTATATAGACTTAGAATGGTAGCGATTCGTTCGGTGAGAGAGACATCGGAAAGCCCACTTTCTTTCCATCACAGTCTTCATAGCTTCCTTCAAGATAGGGAATAGGGAATAGGGAATCTCATCTTGAAGGAAGATAACTTAACTTTGAAACTAACCGTATAGTGAGTGTATAGTCACCTTCTACCAGGTAAACCGCTTGCCTTCATGACCCCTTGGCCATAAATACATTTATTTAATATAAAAAGTATTAAAATTATTTGCTGTAGGTTTAATTGTTTAAGAATTAAACCTATCATACTGGTGGATTTACCATAGCAAAAATTGTCTTACATAACTCCACGCCTTTTTCAACCAGAAGGTGTAGGCAGTGGCTGTTAAGCCTTGACTCTCCGGTATGTTTACGTCTGAAATGGAATAGTTGGCGAACCTATTGCCATACCGGGCACAACGTTTTCAGTCATCGTTAATTATCACACATAAGTTTCAAAATTAATTTCGAAAAGTTATTGGTGTAAGCCAGGATTCAAACGCACGACCACCGAATCTATTTTCTTAGTTTCGTCAAAAAGTATATAATGATAATTAATAATAATAATATCTTGGACACAATACACACAGCGCCCTCTAGTTCCAAGCTAATCAAATAAATACTTGTGCTATGAAAACTAGATAACGAATAATATTAATAAATATAGATTTTCTTTTGTAAATACATACTTAGAATATATAGAAAAACACCCAGACGCCACACAAATATTCATGTTGGTCACAAATATTTCTGCTCGGGTGGGAATCCAACCCTCGACCAGCTGCAGCCGGTAGTTTTTACCAATGTGTCACGATTCTTTTAATCATTTATGAGTAAAGAATTTATTTAAGAGCAAAAAAATATACCGTATTGTCAACGTTACAATCCTCTTGGGTATTCCGGCAAACTGTTTCCCCAACTGCTGCTATGAGACCAAGTAATCCGTCTTTATTATGGGTAGTCTTCACAGAGAGTAAATTGAAAATTCTTTCTAAGTATGACTGATGGTGTACATTACTTGCCCTCAACACGGTGACAGTTTTTTTTCTCCCTTGAAGAAAAATATATTTCTTTCATACATTGAGGAATAAAAACGCTAAGATATCTTTTATCTACATTAATTATAAAAAGACGAGTTTTGGGTAAGTATAACATTAAAACAACCCACATCAGACCATGAAGCAAAAATTAAGTATTTATTTATGAGAATTTAGTAAATATATCTCATAAATAAATACTTAATTTTTGTATCATGGTCTGATGTGGGTTACAAATAGTAAAAATCATATTTTTAACATCAACTTTTTGATTTTTATTTCCAAAAGTGGGTGTTCTCTGTATCAATGAAAATAGCTTTTGAACGACTGCCATCTTTTTGTTCATCACTCGTGAGAATGATCTCTGTAAAGAGTTCGAAACGTCGGGAAATAAATAAAAATAAGTTCTAAATAAACGTGTTATAATCCTAAAAAGTGGTTTTAATGTTATGAATGTGATTTTTGAAAATCTAAGAAATAAATTTGGGTAAGTAACTTGACGCTCTTTCCACCTAAGAGGGTATGCAGCAGCGTATGCTGCTCGATTTGCCGCATGTCGTTGGTTTTTAATGGATAACCTATAAATGAAATGACCCGAAGCGATTGAAAAACTTAAGCCTAATTAAAAACTGACATAGGTTGCATAAACATAACATATCATAACTTCACGCCTTTTTCTACCCAAAGGTGTAGGCAGTGGCTGTTAAGCCACAATGGAATAGCCAAAATGGAATAGGTGGAGAACTTATTGCCATACCGGGCACAAAGTTTTTAGTCTTCTATCACACATAACTTTCTTAATAAGTCACTAGTGTATGACAGATTTCGATTTAGAAGCCGTGAGCTCAAACACTGGGCCACCGAGACTAAAATTAAAACACTTCTGAAATTTTGTTTTCTTTCTAGACGATCTTATTATTAATGCGGCCGAAACTGCAAACGGTAACTATGTAGAAAATTCATAGAATCTTTATGAAACATAAATATAGATACTGCATATAACAGTTATATTCATTTAGAAACTCGTTCATATGAATTACTTAGACGAGCGCTGAGCTTATTACTCATCTCCGAGCCTGAATGTTGTGTCGACGAATTGAGGTACTCAAAATTAGTTTTCATCTGGAGCGCTCAGCAAAAGTATGTATAAATAATGATATATGAATTTTAATTTAATGAGTATCATACTTTGAGTATAATATTATATTTAGCAAATTGAAGATACGATTATATTGTGTGTCAGCCACTCAGTTCACTGCATGAATGAGCTGGCTCGACCAGTGAAATACAATGAGCTCTTAGAATATCGACGTAAAGTAGCTGTTATGCCTGCATGCTGATTCAATGGCGTCCGGAGATCCAAATTCAATCCAAACCTCCATTCCATCCTTTCCCATCCGTCTCTTAAAGACCGATAACGTAACTGTAACACCACCTGTGTTGCGGGGTGTCTGTGGTGAGCGTCTGTCACTTACCACCAGGTTGCTCGTTTGCTCTCATATTAAACATTCTTCTTCTTCAAACATTCAACAACTTCGGTTTCGTCGTTAATTTCACAAAACTTTTTACTAAATGTATTTCTCCTAGGTTTCTTAAGACCGCGTCGAAAACAAGGTTGTAGGGAAGGAAGTCGGATTTAAAGAGAATGTCGGTGTAAAAGTAAGAAAGGGCATGCTTCGATGGTTCGGACATGTAGAAAGGATGGATGACGCAAGATTGACTAAGCAGATATACAATGCAAAAGTGGATGGATGTAGGAGTCAAGGACGGCCAAGACACAGAATCTATGACCAGGATTTGGCGTGAAATTATGTTGTTGTTGTTGATTTCTAAAGACGACGCAAGAAAATCGTGTCTTCAATGAAAATCGAGTTTACAAAATTTCCGTCTTGAACGTCTAAGGGCACAAAGAAAATAAATTGTATGGGATTAACTTAACAGAAAACTAACTACATACAATGAGAAAGTAATTTTGGCACATGAGTTTCTTGCCCGATTCTTCTCATGAAAGCCGCTACACTCGGAATCGGGCCGCTCGTGGCGATTGCGTCCGTGTTTTCTTGTTCCACGGAGGCACTTTCCTCAAGCGCTCGTGTTTAAGAATTTTAATTCTAAATATTTTTGTACATTGATTATTTTTAAGTGTCTGTGAAGACCTATGAAAATAAAATTACTTTGAGTTTGTATTTTCTGAAGCTTATACTATAATTATCACTGAGAAAGACCTACGAGAGAGGGTGCATGAAAAGGCTTAAGAAAGTATTATATTGTATAATAATTTACACATAATATATGTTCTTGAGTGTATTTTACGGTCTCAAACAAATAATGAGAGAGTCAGTTCCCCGCATGAATAGACTGGCTCGACCGGTGAAATTAAGGCCTCTCAGAATATTGATGTAAACGGGCTCATGCCGGGTTTTATTCGGCGAGAGATGTATCCAAAAGTCCATTATTTAAAGGACGACAATGATACTGTCACGCTGACAGTATCATTGTCGTGTTGCAGGTGTCCATTGGCGGTGGTATTTGCTTACCTTCTATTCTTATACCATTAGAGAAAATAATAATAGAGATGATGAAAGAAATAGTCTCGGTGGTACAGTGATCGAGCACCCCGTTTCTGAATCAAGAGGTCGCGAATTCCAATCCTGTCTCACACCAATGACTTTTCGAAATTGATTTCGCAAGTTATGACTGAAAACCTTGTGCCCGTTATGGCAATAGGTTCGCCGCGATTTCATTAGGGACGTAAACATAACGGGGAGTCGAGGCTTAACAGCTACTGCCTATACCTTCGGGTAGAAAAAGACGTGAAGTTATGTTATGAAAGAAATAATGAGATCAAGAAAGTAGATGGAGCAATATTCTTCTCTCTGTAGTAAGTAGACTTTATTTAATTAAAATTTCAACAAGAACAATATGCCACGGACGAAGTCAACGAGCTGTGATCAGTCAGTTTTGAAATGTCCTTGAAACACCGATGATATTTTCCAGACTTGGAACAGACATGAAAGTTAATGTCAACCAATTATTTCAAATATTACAATGAAATTTGAAGCTAATTAATGTTAAGCTGATATTTGTTATAATATAAATTTCAATTTCTTAATCAACTTGTTTCTCAGCGAATTTCTTAAAAGATATTTAAAAAAACACATGGCTTCTGAATCCAGAGGTCAAGGGTTGGAATCCCAGTACACACCAATGGCTTTTCGAATTTAATTTCGAAAGTTATGTGTGATAAATATCGATGACTAAAAATTTGTGCCCGGTATGCTATCTATTCCATTTGAGACGTAAACATAACGGTGAGTCGAGGCTTAACGGCGACTGTCTGCACCTTCGGGTAGAAAAAGGCGTGAAGTTATGTTATGTTATATGTTGTGTTATATTTACAAATACATTCTTTTTTTTCTTGTTTTTTGGGACATCGCGCCTTTTTACACTCGAAGATGTAGGCAGCGGCTGCTACACTTCGGCTTGCAGAGTTTATACGACCCAAATAGAATGTGTGTCGGAACTTACTGCCATAAAATTGGCATATTGTTATCAGTGATATTTTTTCCTTTATCGCATGATTTCTAAAACGTAATTAAAGCGAGCCAGATTTGCTTCTCAATTTAAGTAAGGTATATTTTAACCTTTAGATATATACAGGACGACTTAAATATATTTGTTAATTAGAATAAGAATTTATATAATTCTGATCGTTATTGTGAATAATTATTCAAGAATAGTTAATTAAAAATAAATTAAACATTGCAGAATAAAATATATTCATGTCGAAACATTTTCACTTTAAATCTAAATTAGTAATTAAATTTCTTGATATTAAAAAAAAAATAACAATAATTGATTATCAATACCTTTGTTTGACCTCAATGAACTACAAAATTCACGATTTCACCTCGTCTATACGAGAATGATGTATATGTATGTTTGGAGCGTTTCTTTGTTACATCATTACTCGATATTTGAAAAACAAGTCCGGCAAGTCAACAACATGTTTGACAAAAGAACTAGCTACTCCATCACAATAAAAATGACAGAACTAAATGTCCACACACGACAGATGACAGTTGTTGTACAACTAAATACAAAATTGTAGAACAATCATAGAAACACTGTGTGCAGAACCCAAAAATTTTGCCTTTCATTTGGCAAATAGGCGTGTTGCAGAATAGCGCAATTTTGCGATGAAAATAGACTGATTTTTTTTCTTTTTTTTTCACCGCAGTGTCAACCGTGGATGTGGATGCTGTGCTGGGTCGGACCGCGTCACTGCCCTGTGACGTCACGCCTGATACCAACGAAGATAGAGTCTACATGGTGCTCTGGTTTCGAGCTGGAAAAGCTACTGGTGGAAAACCTATATACAGGTATTATTGTTAACTACTAAGCTGTTGTCTTCGACCTTTTCTTGAGGACAATATTATTCCATTTATTTTTTTAGGTTTACATTTTTTTATTAATATATGCATATTATGATATTCTTTGGGCTAAATATTAAATAATTCGTTTTACACAATAAAAAATAACAGATATTTATGTAGTTGAAATAAAAGCTGCGCTAAAAATCAACTAAGGCGTGTATCAAGGGGTTTTAGCCTAGTAGTTCGCTGCATGAATGGGCCGGCTCGACCGGTGAAATACCACAACCTCTCAGAAGACCGACGTAAAGTGGCTCATGCTGCGTTTCGTTCGGTGAGAGAGGTACCCGGAGGCCCACCCCCTTCCCCATCCTTTCCTATCTCCAATCCTTAAAGGTTGGCAACGCAATAGTAACACTATATGTGTTGCTGATGTCCATGGGCGGCGTTGATTGCTTACCATCAGGTGACACGCCTGCTCGTTTGCCCTTCTATCCGATAAAAAAAAACTTAATTAATTGACTTGTGAATTTCTGGGTAAAGAAAACATAAAATTTATATATAAAAGATACATTTAAGCGATCGGTCTTAATTACAGATATCGACAAATAATAGTTAGCCAATATTTAAGAGATGGAACGGCGTAAGATAAGCTTCGCTAAGCACAAGCCCATGATATCAATCATTTGATGATCTATTTATGTGTCATCATTAATGCACTACAGATAGCCATGATATACTGTTCATTAAATACTAAATTATCTTGTTCATGATTCTGAACATCAATTGGCTCAGATAGTGTTTAGTTAAAAACTTCATCACCTTCGGCACGAATACTGATGTTTTTTTATGGGTTGGAGGGCAAACGAGCAAGCGAGTCGCCTAATGGTAAAACGCTTTCGCCGCCCATTGACATCTGCAAAACATTTGCGTGGCCAGCCTTTATGGGAGGAGGATGGGAAAGGGAGGCGAAGGGCCCACAACTTTGCTTCCCTTTTCCATCCTACTCCTCCTTAGCGAATACCTCCGATACCCCTCATACCGAATGAAACGTGTTATCAGCCAACTTACGTCGATATTCTGAGAGGCCGTGGTAATTCACCGGTCGAGACTGATGTTTTAAAATTCGATATCTAACATACATTCTGTAGATTACTGATTCTTTCCTTGGTATCCTTGGTATTTCATGCATGTTCTGTCATTTTATATATAAGTGTCACTAAATATTATAATAGGTGGAAAGTGCGTATTTGATAAATATTAATAACTGACAATATTGTACCCTATGTGTTGCAATATGTTTTGTCACCTATTACATTTGCGATACAAAAACTGCATAAGTCCAGGCAACATAGCCACTGCCTAAAATCCAAAGTGGTTCTAGTTGATCCCGCGTTCTTCTTTCATTCTTCTCGCTATAAAAAAATGGATGCGTGTACTTATGTACGCGCGTCAGAAGTTATACTTCTTTAATATATATATATATCATCAATATATATATATATATATAAATATATATATATACATAATTATTAAAAACAAAATTTAGAGAATAATAAATATATAAGACATTATTTTGTAAATATTAAATAACCAATAATAAGTATTTAACATTAATAATTTAATAATATTTAGTGTTAATTATATTAAATAAAAGTATTTTAATTTATATCAATAAATAATACATACGGATAGTTAACCTCAATTATATTGGAGCACTTGAAAAAGTATATAAGCACAATTTTTTTCACTAATATTCACAAATAGTAAGTAATATCAATCAAAATATTCAATTTAAATCACTACTGAATATAATTTATTAGCACATATATAATTCGCACTTGTATGAAACTAAAACACGTGTTGTGAATGTATAAACTAGAAACATGTTGATAAATATTATATATATTATTATTATTATATTATACTGTTAATATTGTGTCACAGATGCGCGCGCATCTTAAAATTTCACTCATTTTTTCATAACGCGCCTAAAGAAGTATAACTTCAATAAAAATATACGTGATGCAAAATACAAAAATAAATAAAAATAAAATGTGGAAATATTAGTTATCCAGATACTGATACAAGTAAATATAAAGGATTCCGAGACCCACGCAGTAAATGTATCTGCGTGTTAAGTTACAATCTCCTCTCAAATATACACATTTGCACTAATGTCGGGGTAAATATGAAATATGAGGAGACGGCGGGTAAAAATTGCAGATTGATTTACCGAACCGCCAGTGGCCGAATCTCCGCGATATAGGGACTTATGTACTATACAGATATGTTACATGTTAGGGATGTCACATGCTGTTTTTGTTTATTTATGTCTAATTATGTGTGTATTTCCAGCGCAAAATTAATTCTGCTGAATCATTCGAATACTGATAAAATAAAGTTACTATTTTAATATATTCGAAGTTACATTGTTTTAAAATAACAAGAATATAAATAAAAATACACTTGTTGAGTATTTTTAATTGTCTGTGCGTTGTAAAACTGATTTTTAAAATATTTTACCAAAATCTTTTAATATATTATTAAATACTTATATAAACTCCATGGAGTGAAACCATAGCGCGATTTAATAAATTGACGAAGAGTGACCTCTATGGCCGAGACGAATAAAACATTTTAATATAATAAACTTCAATCAAGACATGATACACATTTATACTCATGGTTAAGTAACCATATAAAAACATTTATAAGTTCATATTAAGGGTTTAAATAATAGTCTGTTTATGATCCTCGGTTCAAATAATCTTCATCAGTATGTTGTATTCTTATATACAAAGTTAAATAAAATAATAGATGGGAGCTTAGTTACTATTTCTCATAATCAGTCCTATTTTTAATAGTACCTATAATATATTAGTAATAAGGATTAATAGTCTCGGTAGTCCAGTTAAGTAGTCCAGCTCTCAGATTCTGGAGACCTGGGATCGATTCCGGGCTCACACCAATGATTTCTCGGTTTTTTTTTTGGTATCTTACTAAAGTTAACATTGGGTACCCTATGGTATTTTTTTGGGACCTAAAGGAGTAGGATAGGAAAGGATGAGGAAGGGGGGTGGGCCTATGGGTAGGTACCCATAGGCCCACCCCCCTTCCTCATCCTTTCCTATCCTACTTTACATTTCGTTCGGTGAGTGAGGTCACTCACCGAACGAAATGCGACATGAGCCACTTTACGTCGATCTTCTGACAGGTCGTCGTATTTCACTGGTCGAGCCGGCCCATTCATGCAGCGATTATTTTTCTCTATATCTAAATCGATTTCTAAGCCTTTTTATTTTATTTTCTACAATACGAAGTTACACTGCTAACGCGCGGAGGGACTCCACGCATTTTTTTTTCATGTAGATCATCCGGAAGATGTTTGTGGCTGCCTCTATCTGAGCATCCAGCAGGTAGGATAATTTTGTTTTTATGTAAGGGGAGGTAAACGACCCAGGGTGTTTCCTGTTGGTAAGCCATCAGCGTAACCCAGGGATATCTGCTGCTCAAGGTATGAAAGTTACGTTACCAGATTTTACAGTTTCAGCCCCTGCCTGTACTAAACTGGGGTTCTTTATCACCAAAAAAGCATGACTGTTCTCCAAATTTTACAAAACCAAGCTTTTGAAGCCTACCTTGTTTCTAGAGGTGGCACTGCCTTGTTGATAAAATTTTTAACCATTGGACTAAAGGTTGACGACTTTCTAAGAAAAGATATTCTTATTAATACGTTTAACTTACTTAAATTTCACAAAATTCCTTAGCAACATTTTGTATTATAGAAAATAAATTTATTTTTCCTTAAGTAAGAGCTTGAAATCCGTCACGCTAAGTATTTAAGCTAATTTACTTTCGTTACCTGATCTTCATTACGCTAAGTCATCAGGCTTATATCTTATTATATATATTTTATATACACCAAAAGATCAAACGATATATTTTAATTATGTTTTATCATATTTTTAAATTTAACTTCATTATGTATACGACATATTTATTCACTTTAAATCATAGACAGAAGTTGCCGGTTGAAACTTTTAAATTTCAACTGTTTAGTCTTCGGTAGTAAGATTAAGATTAATTTGATGATCTGGAGATTAAGCACCCTGCTTTTGAGTTAAGAATTTGCAGTTTTAATCATGGCTAGCATAAATTTTCGGAAGCTATGCTTGATAGATATTGATGACTCCCTGTACTTTTTATGATTATAGTTTCCGCCATCTATTTAATTTGAAACGCAAAAAAAATACTGATTCAGGTGTTACAGCTGGACAAAAAGCATGAAGTTACAAAAAAAAAATCAGCGAAGTTTTCGGAAGACATTGATGTTTGTGTAATTTAGAATTCATATCCTTATACCCCTTATAGTTTATCCCCGAAGCTACAAACAGAATAAAAACTTTGTAAATTCATAAGACATTTATTTGTCAATAATAAACAACAATTGACCACTTTCATTAATAATTCTAAAAGCCAATTAACTGAACGACAATCAAATCAAACTTTCCATTTGTAACATCAAACCATCAACCGAATAGATAACCGCAAATAACCAATCGCAAAACAAATTGATTTTGTTTGAAACTTTAAAGTGACAACCCTACTTACTTACACGAATGACCAACTGATGCGACGGCCGTTTGGAATCAATCAAATATAGACCATATTTTGTCCTGGTTACAGTTCATTATCGTGCGTGCACTTTTGAAAGTGGATTGAAATATCCTAGTCGGATCAGATCGTAAACCGACCAGGTAGTTTTTCATATTTTATGAACTACTCGTATATTTTGTGCGGTACAGAAATGTCAACTGTATTATTGTTTTATTGGAATTTTAGATGGCATGTAATTGCAATGAAATATGTGAACATGTTTGAATATAAACAAATAAATATTATACTTGGACGCAGATTATACAAAGTCATATAATATGTAGATAAACAGTATGAAATTTGTCCTAAGAGTCGTCATAGAATTTTAAACTATTTTTTTTTTAAATGTCACGCACGCGCGTCAGCTGGTGGTAATCCCGTAAACATCTGTTACACTAAACTTAGAAGGTCACAAATGCTGTCACGGTTGTAAAGATGAGAAAGGAAAAAACATGGAG
Source organism: Euproctis similis (assembly GCA_905147225.2). Classification (NCBI taxonomy): domain Eukaryota; kingdom Metazoa; phylum Arthropoda; class Insecta; order Lepidoptera; family Erebidae; genus Euproctis; species Euproctis similis. The sequence goes on from LR990123.1 coordinate 10,337,063, forward strand.
AGAAAAGGGGTTGGGCTTGTAGATACATCCATACAAACGAAATTAAGCTATATTTCGTTTCACATCCACTTTAGAGGTTAAGGTACATCACTGTTGAGCTGATTCATTCAAGCAGGGAACTGAGTGTTCCTACAATAAGTCTCGTTAGAGTTGCTACTAATACATACATACATAACTTCACGCCAAATCTCTTGCGAGGTAGGTAGAGAGAACGGAGCGCCATAAGGCACGATTCTTACACACCTCACTCGCTTCGTTGACTTTCATAACTCTATTCATGCACGCGCGTCGATTTTTGAGCTTCCTAACATCACCTACCTCCAAATACGAACGTATTTGGAGGTAGGTGATGTTAGGAAGCTCAAAAACAAACTATTTGGTCATGAAATGTGTGTCTAGGCCGTCGTCGACTCCTACATCCATCCGCTTTTGCATAGTATATATGCTTAGTCAATCTTGCATCATCCATCCTGTCTACATGTCCGAACCATCGGAGCATCCCCTTTCTTACTTTTACACCGACGTTCTCTTTCAATCCAACTTCCTTCCTTATAACCTTGTTTTCCATGCGATTAGCTAATACTATATTTACTGCTATCATTTTTATAAATATTTTTTATTGAAATTTCTGGTTGACTGACTGACTTTCTTGATAGATACACAAATATATTTCATATGTGCAACTTCTTCATCATCATCATCAATAGCCCTTTGAGGTCCACTGCTGAACATAGGCCTCCCCCATAGAGCGGCACAACTACCGGTCTGCGCAATCATGGGGGTTTTTTGCCATAATCGCCACGCTTGGCAGGCGGGTTGGCGATCGCAGTAGGCTGTATTTTGTTGAGAGAGAATGCTGCTGCCCATTCTTCTAGCCTTTCCCTTAGTCGCCTTTTACGACACCCACGGGAAGAGATGGGGTGGCGGTATTCTAAGCCGGCACCACACAGCATAACTTCTTAATTATAGTAAAATTTGTTCGTAAAATAATATAGAATCTATAGGAGAAAAATATAATCTCGGAGAGAACTCACAAATGTATATATATTGGTACAGATGACGAAGAATTACCAAGGATTCGTCCTTATAATAATAATTCTTTAGATGTTACTTCTATTAATGGACCATACTTCTTTGTACTGCTTTTGTGTATCATGTTTTATTATTATCTGAGTATACTTATCTTTTGAATACTTGATTACTTTTTTTGATTAGTTATTTTTTTTTTTTGATATCTAAATTATTTTGTTGCGGCCATTCAATAGCGTAAACAAATATAAAATGGTGAAATGACAGATTCCCGAATGTCTTATTATGTTTGATGGGAATAAAGCGAAGGGGGAGTGACGCCTGAGTCCTCCCCGGTGGCACGATAGCCTCTATGGTGCGGAGTGGACCTAGAAGTTGGACCCAGTGCGGTTTGGGAGTCGTTCTCTCCTCTCGCTTTGCTTCCGGAGTGAAAGAATATGGATTGGTAGGCCCAATACATCTCAGGGTTCGTATTAAACTGGAGATTACTCGAGGTTTTCTTGGCCGCAGCCGCTTCCGTCGGTTTCGCTGATCCCCTTGAACTCGAGAATTTTGGGAAACTATTGGGATATTCTGGATTTCGTTGAAAGAAAAGATCATTCTGTTTAGTGATCTGAATGGATGGGTCGGAACCAACAAAGATAGCCTTATTGACAAGAGAGTGAATGATGCTAGTGAGGTCCTTGTGTCTAACACATTATTATGTCATAAAGATTTTAACACGTTTACGTGGAGACGGAATTAACAAAAGCGATAAATTGATCTGATTCTGGTAGATAGTAGTCTAGGTCGTCTGCAAAACAACTTAAGGGGATACAAAAGCTTACAAAGGACTCGCTCTTAATACGCACCACTACCTGGTGGTAAGCCGGTTCATGGGCCTTTTTAAGAAGTAGAGGTACTGGCGGGTGCGTAACCCGGAGGGGTTGATAAGATAAAGTGTGAGAAACTAGGAGATGAAAGTGTACGGAGTATGTAATGTTGACCTATTCAGTAAAAAAGTCACTAACACGAGTCTTTCTGACTTACGTGTTAAAAAATACTGGGAATGAAAGTATGTGGTTAGTGCAAAAGAAGCAAGTGTTTTTGGAAAGAGGCATAAGATTCTAAAGGTGATACCTGGTGGAATGTGGATGTAAAATCCAGCGTTGAAAGTAATAAAAAAAGCCTGGCTGCATTATGTCTCTAGTTCGAATTCGAATAATAGTATATCGCCGCTGCGGGAATGTTACTTCAGGAGTTAAACAATTTTAATAATAATATCAGTAAACATTCAATATTAACTATTTATACCTAAAAACAAAAAATATATATATAATTACCATAATTATCAGTAATAACAAGACGTTACCGTTTACGATAATTTCACAATCGCGATTTGTGCCACCTTCAGCAATCAAAACACCTGGAACTACCCATCTCAACCATTAATCACTGAACCCTATTATTAAGGCAAACGTTGAAGGCTTGTAAATACTCACCCTTCAAACTGGGGGTGTCAAGGCGATAAATGTTTGTTGATTGAACCGTTCCATATGAATTCTACAAAATAATTGAGTGACCAACAAAATTTGAGGAGGCATTCAAAGACTAAATACCTTTTCAGTACGGTGTCCTTAGTATTAGATGCTATTAATTCGTTTATATATAAACTGGTGCCTCATTTTAAATGTATTTAATTTATATACTTGTTTATCTTCATGCCAAATCTTTGGCGTAGCAGTACAAGTGGTAGAGCCAAGCAGTTTGCTGCATGAATGGGCCGGCTCGGTGAAATACCACAACCTCTGAGAAGATCGACGTAAAGTGGCTGATGCCGCGTTTCGTTCAGTAAGAGAGGTACCCGGAGGCCCACCCCCCTTCCCCATAATTTCTTATACTACCCTTTAAGGTCGGCAACGCAACGGTAACACTATATGTGTTGCTGGTGCCCATAGGTGGCGCAAGTTGCTTACCATCAGGTGACACGCTTACTCCATTGCCTTTCTTTACCATAAAAATAACAGGAAGGCAGAGCTGCAATTCTTACTCAACTAACAAGCTTCTTTGGTAGGTTTTTAAAGCTTCTATCATCACCTTCCATTAGAATACGTTCAATTTGGCAATTTCCAATGCTACGACTACGCATTACGCTTCATGATGGACCGGCTCGCTCGGTGAAATATCCCAACCTCTTACAATATCTACATAATACTGGCTCATGTTGCGTTTCATTCGGTGAGAGAGGTTTCCGGAAGCCAACCCTCTCTCCCCCTTTCTGAAAGGCCTATAACAACATCTGTGTTGTAGTGTCCGTGGGCGGCGGTAGTTGCTAACCACCAGGTGTTTGCTCTCCTATTTCATAAAAAAGATGAATGTGTACCATGGACTTCCTCAATTGAAATAATGTAGTTTTGTCTTATTTCTAAACAAAAAGTCTAGCTTTCAAATCCTGATCTGTGAGCTTTTGAAAATAACATAACTTCACGCCTTTGCTACCCAATAGTGTAGGCAGCGGCTGTTAAGCCTCGACTCGCCGTTATATTTACGTCCCAAATGGAATAGGTGGCCAACCTATTGCCAATCCGGACACAATGTTTTCAGTCATCGATATTTATCACACTTAACTTCCGAAAACCATTTCGAAAAGTCATTGGTGTGAGGCAGTGTCAGGACTCGAACCCGGACATCTGGATCAGATGCCGTGTGCTCCACCACTGGACCACCGAGACTATTTTCAGACAGATACCGGAAATATTTTCAGATAAATTTCCACGATCTGCCACGTATTTTATTGAACAAACATTTATCGGTGTCTGTAAAAGCTAATTTTAAAGTGCCTTATTTATATTTTAATGAAGCCGACCGACCGTCCCGAGTACAATCTATATTGCATGTGTTAATGAGAAACTATAAAATAGTAATTAGCTCGGCAATTTCATATAGTTTAATTATGGTGCTGCTTGTAATTTTGCAAGGAAAATTATTAACAAGCCTTCATAAGTAATACCCGTCTCGTGGCAGTTCAACCTCTAAATAATAAGAAAATATACGTGGAAAGTTCCTAAGAACACGTGAATTAGTATTATTTTATTCGACTTGATATTTTTATATCATAATTTTATTTAAAACTCATATTTTAGGCCAAGTTATGGCCTAAAAATACGTCAAAAATTAAAATGCGCAGTATTTTTTTAAATTCAAACATCTCCATTGTGGTCAGGCTTTTTCATTGTCCCAATTAGTACCATTAAATTAGTCAATCGATAGTTATCATAAAATGGTGTTGCAAGCATGTAGAACAAATAACTAAGCAGATATTTCTAACATATCATAAATTCACGCGCTTTTCTATCCGACGGTGTAGGCAGCGTGGCTGTTAGGCCTCGTCTCATCGTTACACCACGAGGCCGTGCAAACGTGTTAAATATACAGCCATGGAACTTTTTATAACAAAGAGTCGACAAAAACTGACGTAAGAATCTGAGAAGAACGAGAAGAGAAGGAATGGCATTCTCTATTTTTTCGTTATGTGTAAGACATTTATACTGTAACGCACTCGTGAGTGACGGGTTCGTTATATAACAGGTTCGTGTTCTCAGCTTCCCAACTTATATGATATAAGGAACGCCGACTCGAGACCCACCATTAAATACAACTCAGTTAGGTTGTTGATCTATAAGGGTATTTATGAGCTCAGTGCATGTGTGATAAATAATACTGCCAATAGATTAAATCATATTATGTATTAAAGGAAAAATACGTGCCGCGTGTAACGCTGGTTTTCTTTACTGCTCTATCCCTGGGCACCACGTCCTGGTTTCTCCAATCTTCTTCACTTCCTGGCACCGCGACCGGCGGTTATAATATTATTTATAACAATTTTTTTAATCGAATCAATCTAAATATCTATTAGTACAACTCTGGTATTTTATATGTTTACACGACGAAGTTACATTCACGAATCCTATTTTATTTTATTCACTTAAGCATATTTTATCAATCAAAAATGTCTTTTAAAAATTTAAAATGCAAATTTCGAAACACGTAATAAAGAGTTTATATCTAAAAATACCAAAGAGTTTACAATACCTATATCATCTTAATAGTCTCGGTGGTCCAGTGGTCGAGCATACGGCTTCTGATCGAGAGGGCCGGGTTCGAATCCTAACACTGGCTCAATGACTTTTCGAAACTATTTTTGGAAGTTAAGTGTGATAAATATCGATGACTGAAAACTTCGTGCCCGGTATGGCAATAGGTTCGCCACCTATTCCATTTGGGACGTAAACATAACGGCGAGACGAGGCTTAACAGCCGCTGCCTACACCTTTGAGTAACAAAGGCGTGAAGTTATGTTATGTTATCATCTTACATATTATTTAGGTATCCATATCTTTTATTTCCAGTTAATTCAGACAAACCTTATTACATTTTGACAGCATCTACATCAGCCTATAACCTATTCTTTCAATATCTCTTTGTTTTATCGAGAAAATATGAAATATTTATATATTATGTAAATTTTGACTTGGTAATTCAGGATAGCAAGATAATGCGTAGTCAGATATTCAAATATTTGGACAATATTTACTCTCGTTGCTACTCAAATACAATAATGTACGGTACTAGGATATATATTATTTACACAAATAATACGTTATTTGATATTTATAATTAGCTTATTTCATAGTTTGTATGATTAATAAATTGTTACGTGTTCTGCCATTGGATTTCCATGAAAAAGGGTCAAGTCTATTGATTTAAAATCATGAATAAAAAAAAATAGCACAACTCTACGCCTCATTTTACCCGAAGGTGTAGGCAGCGGCTGTTATGTCGAATTCTTACGAATAATCATTTGTGTGAACCCGGAGTTGATTCCACCACTTATAAATCAGGAGCGGGGAAATTGACCACTGGACCACTGTGACTGATCAAACTTTTCAAAAGTAATAAAAAGAGTTATTGATGAATATTAGATTGAAAAGACTCCCAAATTATATCCTTGGATATACCTCATTTTTTGCTAGACCAAATAGTTTAGAATATTGAAGTCTTCGTGGTAGAATCATTCATTTGGCTACTGTTTGTGAATAAAACATTGATTTGAAAATCGACGTTACGGACTCCTGCCATATTTCGTTAGATGAAAATGGTATCTAGAGAGACACACCCTTCCTTATCATATCCCCAGCCCAAAGGCAGGCAATGCAACTGTAACTTGTTCGTATGCCCTCTTGTCCATGAAAAATATCTGGATATCTTATATCTTTAAACGAGCAATTCTTGTATATATATATATATGTATATATATATGTATATTAATTGGAACTCGGAATCGGCTCCAACGATTTTCATGAAATTTAGTATATAGGGGGTTTCGGGGGCGATAAATCGATCTAGCTAGGAATCATTTTTAGAAAATTTCATTTTATCGTGTTTTATCGATAATCAACTTAAACATCAACTTACTTTTTGGAATTCCTGACATCTATTGGCGAATGCTATAATTATTTTAAATTGTGAGCAACTAACTTGCTTTAACGACAACAACACTAAAGCTATTCCAGCAGATGGCGTTGTTAACTAATTACTATTTGTTTCTAATATAATATGTTAGTACATAGTATATATTAGTATATATTTATTATTCTGTCGGTAAGATCGAAATTTATAAAAAATTATAAAAAAATACCGAGCAAAGCTCGGTCATCCAGATATTATAGATAATCTGCTAACTTGTAAATAAATGAATTGTAATATATTTCTTATAAATGTAGATTTATTTCTATATTTGTTGTAATTTAAAATACACTTGTTTCAGCTTCGATGTCAGAGGCCGATCGTTCAATAAAGCACTTCAGTGGTCGGACCCTAATGCCTTCGGTCCACGGGCGTATTTTACAACTGTCGCTCGACCAGCTGCCCTGACCCTTGATACTGTCCAACTGGATGACGAAGGCATATACAGATGCCGTGTTGATTTTAAAAATTCACCAACAAGAAACTTTCAAATACGTTTGGCAGTTATAGGTAAGTAATTTGTTATAATAATAATGATCCCTTATAATTAAAAATTCTACTACTACTATTACTATTATATGATTCTTGAAGATCCTCTATTTACATAACGTAAAAGTAACTTCACGCCTTTTCTAAACGAAGGTGTTGGCAGTGACTGTTAAAGCCTCGACTCGCTGAATCGTTACGTTTTGTCCCGAACGGAATTGGTAGCGAACCTATTGCCGTTATACCAGGAACAAAGTTCTTGATCATCAATATTTATAATACATAACTTCCGAAAAGAATTCCGAAAATCATTGGTGTGAGCCTGGAATCGATCCTACTACTTCAGAATCAGAAGCGGGGATCACAGGACCTTTGTTATGTTTAAATTAAATTTTATTATTAAATAAAATAATAATTTAAAATATACAGTAACTGAACATATTGATATTCGTTTTTATATAATTAATATGCTTAGAATTTGAAACATTCCAATTTAAACATCTGGCAATATTGTAGCGACGTTGTTCGTAATTAAATCTAAAACTTACCGTGCTTCATGCAAAACCACATTTGCCCCAACGTTAAAAACTACTCAGGCTTTCAAGGTAGGTAGAGGTAGTATAACCGACACTTTCAATTACAGTCTGAATATAATTGCCCACTAACGAGTGGAACTGTTTCGCAAATAACTCCGCTAGCGAAACGAAACGTCGACCCCGACCGAACTAGAATGAGAATCGCGGCAGATGCTCGCACTCCCACGTTGTAGAAAAAACTTTGAGGGAAAATATGGCTGGTCTATGCAGAAAATTCATAAGAGGACCTTGTCTAAAAAGCCAGCCTTTCAGTGGCTTTCGTGTAGCGAGCGGTGAAAAACAAAGCTTTGTTGGGACTCCTTTGAATTTCGGTAAGGAAAATGATGGGTGACACGGAGCCCCCCCCTCAACCTCCATCAAAGAACTCATTTATTATTTATAGGAATGTACTGGGTATGTTATTACGCTCCTCGAAATGTCATTATTCTCGTACAATACCCGTGGGCTAATTAGCATCCTCTTCTTACAACTTCACGGCCTTAATATCAGCAGGTGTAGGCAGTGGAAATTATTTCTAGAAATATTATTGGTAATCGATACTTATCACGGGAGGCTGGACCATTAGTTCACCAAAAGTGCTATATTTTAATGTAAATTAAAATCTGTCTCTCTAGTATAGCGTTGGTTTTCGGAACTACACTTTTTGAAGTGGAACTTCTAATCTCGCTTGCAATCGTTTAACTACTAACATGCAACTAACGACGACCCTAAAATGCTGCAGGTGTCCAAACACCTGTAACACAGATAGTGTTTATTGTGATAGTTGCGTTGCCGACCTGGAATGGGAAAAAGGGATAGGATGGGGTTGGAACTAGGATAGGAAAGGGAGAGACGAAGGGGTTGTTCTTCCGGATACCTCTCTCATCTTGTGAAACGCTGCATGAGAAACTTTAGGCCGACATTCAAAGAGGTCGCGGTATTTCACCGGCCCAGCCGGTTTATTCATGTAGCAAACTGCTCTAACCACGTAAAAAAATCATGACAATTTAATTCCTAAAGGTACAGTTAGAGTTAGCTCTACCTCGACAGGTCGAATTAATATTCCTGGAATAAAACCTTTCTACATTATGAGGTTGAACAAATAATAAAGTAGCTCTGCGGTTGGAAGCCATTAGTGTTGTAGAATACACATTGATTTGTTAAAATAACCTACTGGTTGAACCGCCGGGGGACGGTGGGATTCCCAAAGTAATACATAAGTATACTGCATAATCCTAGAGCTACCCACTAAAACAACACGGCGGCCTTCCTCCGAGGTTATTGTCGTCCAGGAAAAGCTTCAGCCCTCTGGACCACCTTGCCGTCCAGAATTACGTGAAATCATTGTTGTGAGCCCTGAATCGAACTCATGTTCGCTGAACCAAAAGCGTAAGCTCGACCACTGCACATATCAATATATTCAACATATCTATAAAGATGTATTGTCACTACATAGTATACAGCGAAGTCTTTTTCTCTGTCTCTATATCCCTATGTACGCTTAAATCTTTAAAACTACACAACGTATTTTGATGCGATTTTTTCTAATAGATACAAGGTATCACCAGAGTGATATAAGTGTATAATTCATATGTAATGTAGTAAAAAAAGTGATAAATCCAAATTAGTATTTTTTATGGGATAGGAAGGCAAACGAGCTAGTGGGTCACCTTATGGTAAGCAACTACTCGCCGGTGGGGCGTAGCCGTCCTTTATGGGAATAGGAGGGGAAAGGAAGGAGGAAAGGAGATCGGTCCTCCGGATACCTCTCTCACAGAATGATACGCGGCAGGAGCCACTTCATGCCAATATTCCGAGAGGTCGCGGTATTTCACCGGTCGAGCCGGCCCATTCATGCAGAAAACTGCAAGAATCTATCTCTTTTACAGTTATATACTTATTTATTACTTTTGATGCAAACAAAGTTCGCTGGGTCAACTGGTAAGTGTATAAAACCGCAATATTGACTAACAAAATGATTTTATTAACTTTAAACGCCCCACTAGGTCGGGGCTGGCGTTGTCCGACCCCTGAAGTATTTATTACACCACCCTTATCTACATATGTTTATCGTGGAATTTTAAATTGTAAACGAGCTCCGCTTGAAAGCCAGTTCAGTTTCAGCATAAATGTATACCTATGTACGCTATAATGTTTTGGGTTCCTCGTATATTATGTTCAGATATAACAGACGTTAATAAATACTACTGGCCTATTTGAAAATGTAAATATAATGAAATGTGATTAAAATTATTGTCAATAAACATTAATTGTTATGTATAAAATTTTCTAATGTTTGGCAGATTTTAATGATATGTTTCGTGGTCTGAAAATTGGTCAACATGATATTTTAACATACACCTAAATTTCACGGGTAGGTCCCCTCTATTTTATTGTGATTTTATTTGTTTTAATTGTTCATTTAAAAATACCTACAACTCGAAATAACGCTGTTTGTTTTTTGTTATTTTTTTAACTAGTACTAAAATATAAAATGTAAGGCAGTCGTATATATATATATAAATTAGTGTCTTTAGAGAAAAACTAACCTAGTAGCATCTATTTGAGTAATATAAGTCAGAGTATCATTTTTCATATTTCAATCTGTCAGTTTAGTTGAGCCATAGATAGTATAAACTTCCAAAAATCATTGATAAAAAGTCAGTGCATTAAAAATCAGTACGAAGAAAAAAAAACTGGAAAGTTTTCAAATTTAGAATGGCTTTAAATCTATAGTAAAATAATAATATGGATAAGATTTTAACGTAATCTTACTATGGATATCCTTGGTAATGCCTTTTGGAAATTAAAATTAACCTCTTGATAATGCCTTACTTCGTTCGGTAGTCATAGTCTATTGACCGGAAGTATAGTATCTATCTGTATAGTGTATACATCCTCGACTAGCAGCACACTTCCGTAACGTATTTCTTTTTCAGACCGTATTTTGAGTTAAGTATGGCAATATGTAACAGTTAAGTGGGGTGGGTTTGCAGCGGTTGTTGGTTGGCTGTAATCGTAAGTCATCGTCTATACTGCTGTTGCGCCACGCGAACCTATTGCAAAGTAAACCAATATTTCACACTGTTTAAACAAAGCCTCTTTGCAAGTTTCCACCATAGTTACGTCATCGCATACTAATTTTATGCAATTATGTATCGGAATTTTGTAAGTTTTGTTAGGCTAGTAAAAGTTTTGCTGTTTATTTTACTTGTACATTAACGCCGTTAATACGCCGATAGGTATATATGCCGGCAGAGAATTTTGTGTATCGATACCGTGAAACATTTTATGTTGTTTTTGGTTGCTTTGACATAAATAACTTCAAACAAGTCCCTTGTGTGTTAAGCAGGGAGGACGGAACGCATTAAGGCACCATTCACTCCTCGTTCACTTCTTTGACTTTCATAAATCATGTCATACACTCTCGTCGGTTTTTAAGGCCAACTGCCAACTGCCAACTTATTAATGATTTTTTACATAATATAACCTTCACGCCTGGTGTAAGCAGCGGCTGTTAAGTCTCGTCTCGCCGTTATGGTTACGTCCCAAATGGAATAGGTGGCGAACCTATTGCCATACCGGGCACAAAGTTTTCAGTAACCGATATTTATCACACATAACTTCCGAAAACAATTTCGAAAAGCCATTGGTGTGAGCCAGTGTCAGGAATCGAACCGGGACCTCTGGGTCAGAAGACGTGTGCTCGACCACTGGGCTACCGAGACGATGATTATTTAGTTTAATCGAAATCGTTAATTACAAATAACACCCGCAAAATTAATTAAGCATACCTGTTTAAACACAATTGCGGCTGGTACACCTTCGAGTATTATAAGCCATGATGTCACAATTACATCACAAAAAGTAAATAAGTAACAGAAATATCACTTTTCAAAATGTATTGAATTTTCAGCTTGAGAATGAACAAAGTTAAAATCGCTAATGTGCTTTCTAATACCGTGAAGAAGAAGACAGAAAAGTTACTTACATTCTTACCGAAACTGAAAATAAATTTCTTCCCGCTGTAATGGAAGTAAAATGTCCCTTTGTTTCAAACTCTTAACATTTCGCCGAAATATTTTTGAAGCTCAAGACGTATATTCGCTGGGAAATATTTCGTTTAATATATTATATAATATATTTAAAGACACACAGGTTCACGCCAAGTCCTTTGATGGGGAGGCAGAGAGAACAGAGCATCATAAGATATGATTCTCACACACTTGACTCGCTTCTTTTACTTTTATAATTCTTGTCATATATACTCGTCGGTTATTAAGGCTCCTATCATTACCAAGAAAAAAAAATAGAAAACTTAGTCACGTATACGCTGCCTACCCTTACAAGTGTAAAAATGTATGCATAGAATGATGTTTGTTTCTAAAGGTAAAAATAAGTTAAGGCGTTAAAAAATATTTTCACTTTTGGAATACGCGAAGGCTTAAGAAATGCTGTGATTTTGGATAGTACTTTGGCATCGCGTTTGATCTATTTCTGATCCTATGCAATAGATGGCCGTAGTGTTTAATATAAATCATGCAATTTTAAAAGCCTGATTCGAACTCGCCCTCTCAATTTAAGGCCGTTGTATTTAACCAACAAACCATTTATGTATCTATTCTTCGAAAAATACAACAATTAATATAAGTTTATGATACATAAAGTATGTTAATTTTTCTACGGGGTGTGTATTTTTTATATTAAAATTATTTTTTAGGGGAAGAATTTTAATGTTCTTTTCCTTTATATACAGACTCTCTCTCTCTCTATCTCCCTCTCTTTCTCTCTCTTTCGCTTCCTCTCTCTCTCTCTCTCTCTTTCTCTCTGACAATATTGTTAATGATTGTAGTATCTATAACCGTCATATTTTGCCAAGAGTTTCAGAGTTTTAGCCCTACGCAGGCACTCGCTACCAACTTCAGGAAATGTGATTATGTTGCTAACTTTAAATGAATTGCTTTATATATAAACTTCTAGAGAATTTAATTGTTATTTATATAAGTCACTTATTTCAAATGTGTCTTACGAATACATACATACATAACTTCACGCCAAATCCTTTACGGGGTAGGCAGAGTGAATATTTTATTTATATATTTATGAATATGTAATACCTTAAAAAAGAAGACACCTTCATACCTTTTCTGACATCACCTTCCTTCAGAACACGTTCTATTTGGTCATGGATGATATGGCGTGGCCGTCCTCGACTCCTAAATCCATGTATTCAATTCTGTCTACATGTCCGAAGCATCTCTCAACCACCCTCTTTCAACAAACCTTCTACCTTACAACCTTGTTTTCGACGCGTTCAGCGAAAGATAATCCGCAAATTTTGCACAGTGGCCTTATTTCTACCGCGTTTACCGTACTTTCATGCTCACTCTGCCATACCCAGATCTCGCTTTCATAAGTTAGTGTTAGCGTTGCGTGATATGAATATATCAAAAGTTTGATTTCATAAAGGAAAATGTCTCTGGTATAGAACTTTATAAATGAAGCATTTTTTTTTAATTTATGCCCAAATGTTTTTTCCCCTGTTAAATAATGCCATAAGACACATTTTTACTCATGCTTTAAGCTTTAAATTAGCAGTTTCAATAAAGGTGAATTCGGAAATATTAAAAAACACAGCATGTCATGCAAAATCATATTTTAAGCAAACTGGAATAAGCTGAAGCGTAATAGAAGAGAACTTGGCATTTAGAGGCGTTATAACGCAAACCCTTTTAGGAGGCTTTCGAGTTTCAACTAAAACTTCCGCCCGCTCGATGTCGAGAGACGACAGGAATATAAAAAACAGCTGCCTAGTCTCGGCAGTCGAGTCGACGTGCGCGGGAAAATGTACAGTTGAATTAATAATACCTACAACATAGAAATTTGAATTTAATGATACAACTTGGAGCAAGCAGCTGAGTACATATTGATTTTTTTTTTGTGGGTAGACAGATAAAAGGAATAATTTGCACGTAATTTACCACGAAAATTTTTAATATAAGTAAATAATTTTGGTTGGAAATGCGCTTGTTCTACTTTTGGATACCGGTTATAATAGTGACAGCTGGTGTGAAAGAGAACGTAAATTGAGAGAGGGAGGTGAAGGATGTAATTAAACGTCAAAAATGACATTTTATTTGGTTTTTTTTTCGTGTTCATGATTTTGTATGTTCTGCCACAGTCAATCTCTAATGAATGTTTTTTTTTTACTTATTTTCAAGATATATATATATATATATACTCGTACAATTTATTTACTCAGTTATCAATTGGAAAGATGATAAAAATTACTGGAATATTTAAATTATGAACTTTAGTTGATACTGTGGCATTACTAATAATACTATGAGTGACAGTTGCCATTTCGGTCAAAATAGGCTACTAGTTGTCTGTTGCTGGCAGGCAATAGCCTATTTTGAGGACAAAGATAGGTTATTATCATCAATATGATCATAGAAGTGAACTTTCAACCATATAGGTAACAGTTTAAAATAAAGCATAACATAACTTCACGCCTTTTTCTACCCGAAGGTTATGGTATTTCACCCTTTAAAATAATGTAGGCAGGCACGAAGTTTATTGCAGTGGTAGAGCCAAGCAGTTCGCTGCATGAATGGGCCGGCTCGACCGGTGAAATACCACGACCTCTCAGAAGACCGACGTAAAGTGGCTCATGCCGCGTTTCGTTAGGTGAGAGAGGTACCCGGAGGCCCACTCCCTTCCCCATCCTTTCCTATCCCCTATCTCTTAAAGGTTGGTAACGCAACAGTATGTGTTGCTGGTGTCCATGGGCGGCGTTGGTTGCTTACCATCAGGTGACACGCCTGCTCGTTTGCCCTCCTATATAAAAAAAGGCAAAAAGTCGGAAATGAGGCGGACAGAAGAAAGGGGAATGATTCGGGAACCTCCTTCACCGAGGGATAGCGACATGAGCTCTTTACATCGATATTCTGAGAGGTCATGCTGTTTCACCGGTCGCGCCGGCACGTTGAGGCAGCAAACTGCATGGATCTACCATTGCAATAAATTTCCTATGTACCTATTTGTGTATATATCAAATATAATTTATGTAAATAATCATAGAACTTTGCACATTTCATTAAATAAACATAAGCGTCTGTTAAACAATGCATATGCATGCCGGATAAATTAACTTAGGACTCGTTGTCTAGTAAAATTCAAATCACCCTGAGACATGAACAACGTTTAAACAGAATATACGAGTATATATAAATATATGGAGGAAGTATTTTACATGCTTGCCGAGGAATTTTAATACTGCCACACTCGAGCTACTTACTTGTCGCCTCTGTGGCCTGGTTGATACATATTTAACACTACGAATTCTGATTTCGAAGTCCCAATTACGTATCAGGTGAAACGATGTAATAACAAAATATCGAATATCGAAACGCGGCATGAACAACTTTACGTCAGTATATGACTAAACTGATATAAAATAAAATATCATTTGTTATTTGCTTAGTTACGAATCTTTCAAAAATTAATAGAGTTTTGACATATTATGAGTCAACACCATTTTATCTTTTTCCTGCCCTTACCCCATACTAAGTCGTGTCGCCACAACAAGTCATCCTTTCGAACTACTTATCCATGTTGTCAAACGTTTTGGCTGTGTGTGTTCATGTGTTTCATGACCTTTTTTTATGGGATAGGAGGACAGCGTGTCACCTGATGGTAAGCAATCAACGCCGCCCATGGACACCAGCAACACATATAGTGTTACTGTAGCGTTGCCGACCTTTAAGGGATAGGGGATAGGAAAGGACGGGGAAGGGGGGTGGGCCTCCGGGTACCTCTCTCACCGAACGAAACGCGGCATGAGCCACTTTACGGCGGTCTTCTGAGAGGTCGTGGTATTTCACCGGTCGAGCCGACCCATTCATGCAGCGAACTGCTTGGCTCTACCACTGTTCCACCTGCCTGCCTGACTTCAACCCTCCTTGGACATATTCACACATCCATTGCATTGCTCTGTGGTATCATTTACACGCAAAAAAACATCTATATAAATTCCAATACGTTCTCAAGGATCAAATATTACTGAAAGTAAAAACGATGAGAGACCTTGGGGTGCTACATGACTCAAAGCTTTTAGTTTCCACAGAGCCAAAACATTTAAAGTCTTGTATTGCTCTTTCGCAAGGAGTATTTTAGAATATGCATCTTAAGTTTGGAACCCCCATTACGACCTTATTGAAAACATCCTAAAAACATTTATTAAATACTTGTGCTACCGATTAGGTGTCCAGTATAGATCGGAAGACATCACTTCACTTTCTTCCTATATCATCTCGACTTGGTATAGACATTACCTCGTTCCTACTTAAGATCACCTCTAATAGTATTAACAGTCCTGAACTTATTGGCAAAATAAAACTAAATGTTCCCGGGAATCGCTTGTTTCAACCCACCTATCTCACCTATACTCCTCCAACAAATACTTACTACCGGCAAAACAGCTTTTTGTGGCCAGCAGGCAACAATTTCAATGACTTTTGCAGGCGTCATGATTTCGATTTATTTCGCGCTAGTGAGGCGACAATGAGGCGGCAGTTGAGTGCTGAATTTTTCGAATCGTAACTTTACTCTTTCTACACTTTGATCGTCTCTGTATTTAATCCTAAAATATTTTTATTTTTTTTTACTTTACTGCTACTTGTGTTACTATTATTCTTAAGCTCACATTTTCTTATTTTTTACTTTGTTTTTATTCGTGTGAACCTTTAATTGGCTCTGTGTAGCAGAACTTGTGAACTATTTTATCTTAAGCTGTTGGTTCACCAGAAATAAATAAATAAATATTATGGGTTTATTTTGATTTCAGTTAATGCATAATATAGTGCTGATGACTAATCTAATTTAATTTTAATTTACAAATTGTAAATCAATCGTGCCACTAATATTTCGCATGATGGATCTGATATTGATTTTAAATCAATCAAATCTCTGGAGAATACACTATGGCCTGTTAAAATGATGTATCTTCACACCTTTAGTATTTTAAAATCAGTTTTTTTTTTCTTTTTCTTATGGGATTGGAGAGCAAACGTGGATGTAGGTAATCTGGTAAGTGACTAGCGCAGATTATGGACATCTGCAACAATGATAGTCATACGTTACCAGCCTTTAAGTAAGTATATGTATATGCCTCGGTGGCGCAGTGGGAGAGCGCACGGCCTCTGATCCAGAAGTCTGGGGTTCGATTCCAGACACTGGCTCACACCAATGACTTTTCGAAATGGTTTTCGGAAGTTATGTGTGATAAATATCGATGACTGACAAACTTTGTGCCCGGTATGGCAATAGGTTCGCCACCTATTCCATTTGGGACGTAAACATAACGGCGAGACGAGGCTTAACAGCCGCTGCCTACACCTTCGGGTAACAAAAGGCGTGAAGTTATGTTATGTTATGTTATATGTTTTTTATGTCGAGCTGGCTTATTCATTCAGCGACCTCTGTGGTTTTACTTTTGGAGACTCTAGGGTACTCTGCATTAGTTACACACAACTAAAGAATAGTCTTTGTTGGATTGTGGCTCTTAAAATCTACAAAGATCCTCTCAAAATATATAGTTTCATATTACATAGGTTTTTTTTATTAGCCATATATATATAGCCGGTGGAAATTCGCAAGTCGTAAAACTGGTCTACGATTTAAGTTATAACTCGTAGCGTAGGGACAAATTTCCCTGTGTCATAATATGGACTTGACGAGTACTCGTAAAATTTAGTGAATAATATCATTTAATAGATAGTACTGCATAATCACTACATAGTATATAACAAAGTCGCTTTTTCTTTCCCTATGTCCCTTTGTATGCTTAAATCTTTGAAACTACGCAACGGATTTTGATGCGGTTTTTTTTAATAGTTAGAGGGTGTCAACGGGGTGGTTTTGATCTATAATTCAGGAATAGTGTAGTGAAAAAAAATGATAATTTTCAAGATTTAAAACTTTAATCGAAAACGCTGCCTGAACCCTAAGTGATAAATCAAAATAATGTACTACATTATTATACACCTTTAAAAGGTCTATAAAAAAATCCGCAAGGGCATATGTCTTTATATATATTCTAAGAAATAAGACCAGAAGTGATTTTTTTTAAAAAGATTTTTACTTGATCTAAAATAGAATAATTCAAAGAACAATTTACTGTAATAAACGAAAAGAATAACATAAAAAACAATTCTTGACAATTACAAAAATACTAAGTACTAAATCTAAACTGACTAAATTAATAACAATGGTGACGTCATGTCAAAATACAATCCGACAGAGTAACGACCTAAGATGTTAACTCAACGAGGTAGAACGCGATAATGCCCCGGCGCCGGTGAGGCACTCCTTTTTATAGGTTACCCTCACTCTTCCAATCTTATCTCCTACACGGCCTTTCCTGACAGGAGTCCGTCCACGGGCTCTTAACTCTGAAGATCAGTTTCCAAAGTTGGTAGTGAGGCCTCCAGATTTTCATTAATTGGTAAAGCGCTAGGTGCTGCAACTGTTTCTTCGACGGAGTTCTGGTCCCTGGACGTGCTGGGTAATATCTCCATCGCATCAGCTGGTGTCTGAACTTCAGAAAGCTGGATGCCACCAGGAACGGTAGACTCCTCATTCTCACTGTCATTATCTGTAAGACAGAAGAAAAAGAAAAACAGCACAGAACCGTGTTTCAAAATAAACACATCTGGTGGATACATCCTAAATAAGCTAGGTTCAGCTTATCAAACATAGTTAACACATAAGGTTATCTATTCTATACATCCTAAGCACAATGAGTGAAGACATACTAAAATCCGCACCGACAACCTGGGGCAGGACCCGTCGGGGGAGTGCGCCCTCACGACTCGCTAGAGGTCTACGCGCTCTTACGTGAGACATAGCTTTGCGTGTGTAGATCGGTGCACATTAAAGCATATCTCAACTCGAAAACTCACAGTAAAACAAGTTTTTTATGCAAACTTCACACATTACTTCTCGAGTGTCAACCCGTGACCACTCTTCAAAGGCCAACCCGTGACCATTCAATCATCCAAGAGGTCAACACATGACCCTTGTATCACAACTCCACAGTCTTGGAGTTTCACCGACACATCCCAATCACCACCACAAGCACATTCCATATACTAGGATCGACTGCCTGAGCGCACTCCAAGGCACCATCCAATAACATGAAATATAACTCGCTTGAAATGTGTCCGTCAGCCAGGACAGCATGTCTGAGTACGAGGACATCCAAGACAGAGGCTATACCAACTGCAAGACAGAACTTCCCTTAAACGTGGTCAACCCCCCTTCAAAAGAAAATACGCAGTCTGGGGCTATACATAACTACCTCACATTTCAACATCAAATACAAGCCACCACAAAGGCTTGTGTAAAACTATAAACTTGGTAAACAAAATAAACGATCTGTAAAATAACTGAAATGGTTACGTACCATTAAAAAATTCAGCACACACGTCGGGCGTCCATTCTCCTTGCCACGGCATCATATATTCGGCGGCTGCCTGTGTCGACTTCCCATACGAGCCGGCCACGAGCTGTAGTTCGTAGCGACCATGTGGGAGTATCTTCACCACACGGTATGGACCCCTCATACAAGAGTCCAACTTTCCTGTAGACTGTGCTTGTTTTCTAACAAAAACTAACGAGTTTAGCTCAAATCTCCGTGGTGCTTTGCGATTTCGGTTCACATAAGCATCTTGGTGCTCTTGGTTTGAGCGGAGATGTTCAGCCGCCCTCTGCCGGCGCATCTCACGGAGGGCTTCCCTATTAGGGCTTAAGCCCTCAATAGCTACATCTCTAACCAGACTCCGAATGAGTGGGGTTGCCGCATCTATGCCAATAAGTAGATTTAGAGCAGAATGTTGGGTTGTTTTATGTTTGGTAATATTTATCACCAACTGCAGTCTCCATAAAACAGTAGGCCAGCTTCGTTTGCGGTGATTGCACTCAATGCGCGCCATATTGAGTACAGTGCGGCAATAGCGCTCTACTTGACCGTTGGACTGGTGCATCTCAGGCGTTATCAGATGTGCGTCGCAACCCATGTCTTTAACCCAGTCAAGAAATTCAGCGCTTTGGAACATTCTACCTCTATCAGCTACAATTAACTTAGGTGCACCGAAAAGTGATATAATATTAGTAAAATGGCACTTTAATTCATCAGCATCCTGACGATGCATTGTGTACAGTAAACAAAATTTGGAAAAAGCGTCTATCGCGATGAGAACGTAACGATAGCCATTGGCTTCGGGAAGGGGACCTAACACATCCATATGTATGGTCTCAAAGGGGGCGTTTGGTTTTTCCCAAGAATGTATTGGCTGAAATGGAGCTCGGGCAACTTTTTTGTGGGACATACACACAAGACAGTGTGCTATATATTTTGACACAAACGACCTCAGCCCTGGGAACCAAAAGTGTTTCATGATAAGATCGACGGTCTTATCTACCCCAAGATGGTCATGCTCGTCATGAAAAATCCGTAAAAGACTCAGTCTATGACCTTTTGGGATATAACATAATAGCTTAGAATCTTCACCAGTAGGTGTAAATCTAAAATACAGGATATCATTTCTAACTACATATCGTGAAGAATCCAGTCGACCATCTGACAAACTCTGTATGATTGACTGCGTCTCCTCATCAGAAGTCTGCGCAATCTGAGCCCAGTTTAAAGGTTTATCGATGGAAACTACATTAACCGGATTGCGACTGAGATAGTCGGCATGAGGTAAAAGGGAACCCTTACGATAATCTAATGAGAAATCAAAATCTTGCAGGTATACCCACCACCGGGCCACCCTAGGCAATAAGTCTTTCTTACGCTGAGTAAGCTTTAGTGCATTGCAGTCCGTAACCACCATTGAAGCGCACACCCACAAGATAGTGCCTGAAATACTGGAGGGCTTTGACGACAGCGAGCGTCTCAAGCTCGTATGAATGGTATTTGCTCTCAGTTCCATGAGTAAGTCTACTGAAGTACGATACCACTCGTTTGCGATTACCCTCGTGTACTTGCATTAGAACGGCTCCATAACCAACAGAACTCGCGTCTGTATGGACTTCTATTGGCAACAAGGGGTCATAAATGGCAAGCACCGGCTCACTCGTTAGACATTCCAAAATGTAATCTCGAGCAGCCCGCTGTTCCATTCCCCAGCAAAAATTTACCCCTTTTTTAGTTAAAGCAGCTATACAAGCAGTCTTCTGGGCAAAGTCAGCCACATAACGTCTGAAGTAGCTGGCTAGGCCCATAAATTGACGCACCTGCTTGACGTTTTGTGGCTCTGGTGAATCAACCAGAGCTTTGACTTTATTCCGACTCGGCCTAACCTGATTTTCACTAATTACCCGTCCCAAATATTCTATCTCAGTTGCTAAAAATGAACACTTTTTCAAGTTGATTGAGAATCCAGCTCTAGTCAAGGTGTCAAGGACTTTACGAAGCAATACAAGGCCTTCATCTACTGTTTTACTTAAACATAAAACATCATCGATGTAAACCAGGACATCACCAGCCTCAATAAACTCGCGAAGTGTTTTCGTGATTATTTTTTGGTACACCACTGGTGCATTGGCTAATCCATACGGCATTTTAAGATAGTGATAATGAGATTCAGGCGTGACAAATCCCGTAAATGGTACTGAATCCTGATCTAGAGGGATCTGATGGAAACCGGTAGCCATATCGAGGCTAGAAAAGTACCTATTGTGCCCTAGTCGATCTATGTGATCATCTATACGAGGTAATGGAAACCGATCCTTAACTGTTATCTCATTAAGTTTGCGAAAATCTACACACATTCTATCCGATCCGTCTTTTTTCTTAACCAGTAAGATAGGGCTCGCGTATTCAGAGTTAGACTCCTCAATGATGCCCTTATCTAACAGGTCTTTAATAATCTCGCGAACACGAAGTGTCTCAGCATATGAGAGTCGATATGGGCGGTAATAAACAGGAGTGTCGGAGTTAAGTTTAATCGCCATACTTCCGGTATTAACGGTTGAGGTTGCAGTGCCAGAAATAAAAGATTTTGAAAACTCATCAATAATTCGTAACAACTTACTCAATTGTTCGTCAACGAGAGGCGTATTGATTGGAATAGAAGGCTCAGGCTGAACCATCAACACTCCATCGGAACTACCTTGGTCTCGTGTGAGCAACTGGTAATCTTTCGTTCGAACGTATGTAACACCCTCTCTGTTTAGAATATCTGTGCCTACTATAACCGGTATGTTCATATACTTAGAAGGAACTATGAAAAAGTCTACATCAATAGTCAAACCATCGAACTCAATCGGCAACGTAACGTATGATGTACTTTCTATCTCTTGATTACCTAACCCCTTCAAAACGCGAAAAGCTGGTTTACATGAATAATTAAAGTGTTTCAATATAGATGATGATATCAAAGATATGGTCGAACCGCTATCAATCAAGACGTCTACAGGGACATCTTGAATTACTGCTGCCACAACGTCACTATTAGTGGATGTTGTCACATCACACAAATTAACAGTCTTCTTGTTTGCCGCTTCAGACCGTTGTTTAGCAAAACACGTTTCGACATTGTGACCTAGCTTTTTACAAAACGAACAAGACACAGGCGCCTTCGGAACAAAAGCAGGTTTCGCGGATGTAGAAGTCGAATTCGAATTAGCAGATGTATCATTCAACCCCTGATCAAGTTTAAATAACTTAGTACACGTAGCCTGCTTATGTCCTAACTGACCACACGAAAAACACCTAAAATCACTACTTCGTTTTCTTGAGAAATTCACTGTTTGTTTATTAGTGTTAGGTAGACCTGGACGTGAGGACAGATTCTTTGTTGCACCGCTCGGTTTAATATAAATCGAAAAGAAATCAATCAAATCATTTGGTAATAATTTTGCATTACTTGCCGCAGCTCGAATGTTGGGATCAGTTATGCCGCGTATAATAATGGCCGAAATCAATTCATCGCTAAGTCCTCTTACTATACGCAAGCGAAGCAATGAACGACGCGCGTAATCCGCATAGGTTGGGTAGCTATCAGAATTTGTGTTGATAACTTCAGCCAAAATGTTCGCAACATCGGGCGTCTTCGGACACAAAGGCCTAAAATCTTTTTTAAAGTTACTCCACGTACGGTCACTCGATATCCATTCATTCAACCACAATCGCGTATCACCTTTCAGGCAATTGCCGATACGTGATAAGCATTCATGATCACTCCAGTTATTAAGCGATCTAGCGCGGTCTACTTCGGTACACCAGTCATCGATATTATTTAAATTTGGATCAAAATTAGAAATATAAAAATGTTGATTTGATTGACCCCCATAATTAATCGAACGGATCGCGTCAACAATACGGTCAGTCACTGTGTCACGTAACGGCGCCTTTCCCGTACTAGACCTAAGCGGTGAGCCTCGCACTGGTGATCTAGACCGAGAACGCCGACGCCGACTATGTTCACGAATAGGCGACTCTAACCGATCGCGCGACCGCACTGTTCGCCTTGACGGCGATACTAACTGACGCCGCGACGACGACAAACGATCTCTATTTTCCGCCACTAGTATATCACGATCACTTGATTGAACTGGCACAAGCGACACCCTAGATTTATCTTCTAATGCCTTGAGTCGCGCCATCATCGCCTGCATTTCTAATCTTACCCTATTATTTTCATCGCATGACTGTTCGCGATGCCTACTATCACTCCTTTCACGAGAATCACGAAATCTGCGAGAAGGGCGGCGACTGAAACTACGATCACAATCCTGATTTGACATTTTAAAACAAAAATAAAAGCACTACACTACAAAAGCGATAAACTTTTAAAACAATTCCGTAACAAAAATCCGATTTAAAAATTCAAACGAATCAGCTACCCACTTGTAGAAAAAAAAAAGTGATAATTCAAAAGAATAGTAATAACCGTTGAATCTATCACACGGCACAGCACAACAAAGCACGATAGTAAATTGTAATTGTCAAGCTGATTTAACTAATAACCGTCGCCGAACTTTCACTAAACATTAATTGCAAAAATAATTATTCAACACTTTCGACCGGTATAAACGCGAAATAATTGAACAAAAGAGTGGGCAAATGGAAAAGAATCCCACTTCTGATCTAAGAAATAAGACCAGAAGTGATTTTTTTTAAAAAGATTTTTACTTGATCTAAAATAGAATAATTCAAAGAACAATTTACTGTAATAAACGAAAAGAATAACATAAAAAACAATTCTTGACAATTACAAAAATACTAAGTACTAAATCTAAACTGACTAAATTAATAACAATGGTGACGTCATGTCAAAATACAATCCGACAGAGTAACGACCTAAGATGTTAACTCAACGAGGTAGAACGCGATAATGCCCCGGCGCCGGTGAGGCACTCCTTTTTATAGGTTACCCTCACTCTTCCAATCTTATCTCCTACAATATATATAACTTATATAGTCGATATATATATATATATATATATATATATATATATATATATATATATATATATATATATATATATATATATAACTGCATTATATATTATACTAGTTGACCCGGCGAACTTCGTTCCGCATTAAAAGAAATAAATTATTAATATTTGGATCTTAAAAAGTTAAATTTGTGCTATTTATCGGTTGTCCAGGTTCGAGTCCTGACACTGTCTCACACCAATGACTTTTCTAAATTGTTTTCGGAAGTTAAGTGTGATAAATATCGATGACTGAAAACTTTGTGCCCGGTATGGCAATACGTTTGCCACCTATTCCATGTGGGACGGAAACATAACGGCGAGACGAGGTTTAACAGCCCCTGCCTACACCTTCGGGTAATAAAAGCTGTGAAGTTATGTTATGTTATATATATAATAACATATGATGTCACTCTGTAATGATAAATAGCTGCAAGTTGACCATGGAGCTGTCATATTCAGTTGTCAGCATGTTTTATATCATAGTTAATTTAAACACGCTGTATAAAAATAATTCAAATATAATATATGAAAGGGTTGATACAGTACTGCATTAATATATTGTTTTGACTGAAACATTAAGAGGAGAAATTAAAATATTTCTTTTTAATAATAAAATTAACCATACATTTCCCTTGCGATGCGTGCCTTATGGCGCTTTTCTACCTCAGACAAGCGCCATAAGGCACGCATATTTCATAATATGTCACTCGCTTCTTCGACTTTCTTAACTTTTGTCATGTTTTCGATTTTTTTTTTATGGTATAGGAGGGTAAAGGAGCAGGCGTGTCACCTGATGGTAAGCAACTAACGACGCTTATGGACACCAGCACCACATATAGTGTTACTGTTGCGTTGCCGACCTTTAAGGGAAGGGGATAGGAAAGGATGGGGGAAGGGGGTGGGCCTCCGGGTACCTCTCTCACTGAAAGAAACGTGGCATGAGCCACTTTACGTCGGTCTTCTGAGAGGTCGTGGTATTTCACCGGTCGAAAAAGATTTTAAAGCTTCTGACTCATTCTATACTCATTTTATTTTATTTTTATTAATTATAAAAATAAAACACTTAATATCATTTCTTAAACGATTTTTTATACAACCTGTATAACGGTATTTTTGTATTCGTAGTGCTAACGAAATTAATTGGTTGTCTATAATGATTATACAGAATGATTTTCTATACTAATATTATAAAGAGAAAAGATTTGTTTGTTTGTTTGTTTGTAATGAATAGGCTCCGAAACTACTGGACCGATTTCAAAAATTCTTTCACCTTTGGAAAGCTACATTATCCCCGAGTAACATAGGCTATATTATATTTTAAAAAAAATTAGGGATCCCTACTAAAACTCCAATAATGTAACATAAGGTGTAAAAAAATGACCTGAAAAATTCCTTACGTCGCGTGCGCTGCGAAAACTATTGATGATAGAACAAAATCATTTACTACGACTTTGCAGAACTCATCATTATCTACAAAAAGTGTCGCGACAGCATTTGTCTAAATATTATAGTTATGTCACAGTAAGCAGTTTTTTATTCTAAAATATTAATTTATATATGCCGCCTCTTGAAAAGGCTCTTCATTTGTACCTTGATATTAATCCTCATCAAAATAAATTACTTTATATTCAAGACGGCTTTAATACCTTTTCATAACTTTTCATTTGGAAAAATATGCTTTTGACACTATAGTCGATAGCGTGAATAATAACAAAGGAAAAATATTTTTCTTGCTGCATGAATGGGCTGGCTCGACCGGTGAAATACCACGACCTCTCAGAAGACCGACGTAAAGTGGCTCATGCCGCGTTTAGTTCGGTGAGAGAGGTAACCGGAGGCCCACCCCCCCTTCCTCCCCCATCCTTTCCTATCCCCTATCCCTTAAAGGTCGGCAACGCAACAGTAACACTGTATATGTTGCTGATGTCCATGGGCGGCTTTAGTTGCTTACCATCAGGTGACACGCCTGCCCGTTTGCCCTCCTATCACATAAAAAAAAAATTCGCCAGGTGGCACTGGCAAGACTTTTCTTGCAAATTTGATACTAGCTAAGATAAGAGAATCAGGGAAGATAGCGATTGCAGTTGCTTCGTCAGGAATTTCCGCAACTCTCTTAAAGGATTGAAAAACGGCTCATTCTACTTTTAAACTTCCACTATCCGTAAATCTTGAGCAACAATCGTTATGTTTAATCCGTAAAAACGGCCCTCTTGGTAAATTATTACAAGACGCATTATTGATTATGTGGGATGAATGCACTATGAGTCACAGAGCGCATATAGAGGCCGTGGACAGAACATTAAAAGACCTTAGAAACTCCTCTGCCCTCATGGGCGGGATTACTTTTGTATTTGCTGGAGATTTCCGACAGACTCTTCCTGTCATTAACAGAGGTACGCGAGCAGATATCATCAAATCATGCTTGATATCGTCTCCCTTATGGACTTCGATAGAAAATTTAAAATTACGGATGAATATGAGAGCTCATCTTCATGGAATCACAGATAGTAATTTCCCACAACAACTGCTAAAACTTGGAGAAGGAATTTTTCCCACTCCAGATTGAAGCAGTTGTGACATCCTGCTGGATCCTGGAGTCTGTAGGCTAAATCTATATCTATACTAATATTATAAAGAGGAAAGATTTGTTTGTTTGTTTGTTTGTAATGAATAGGCTCCGAAACTACTGGACCGATTTCAAAAATTCTTTCACCTTTGGAAAGCTACATTATCCCCGAGTAACATAGGCTATATTATATTTTAAAAAAAATTAGGGATCCCTACTAAAACTCCAATTATGTAACATAAGGTGTAAAAAAATGACCTGAAAAATTCCTTACGTCGCGTGCGCTGCGAAAACTATTGATGATAGAACAAAATCATTTACTACGACTTTGCAGAACTCATCATTATCTACAAAAAGTGTCGCGACAGCATTTGTCTAAATATTATAGTTATGTCACAGTAAGCAGTTTTTTATTCTAAAATATTAATTTATATATGCCGCCTCTTGAAAAGGCTCTTCATTTGTACCTTGATATTAATCCTCATCAAAATAAATTACTTTATATTCAAGACGGCTTTAATACCTTTTTATAACTTTTCATTTGGAAAAATATGCTTTTGACACTATAGTCGATAGCGTGAATAATAACAAAGGAAAAATATTTTTCTTGCTGCATGAATGGGCTGGCTCGACCGGTGAAATACCACGACCTCTCAGAAGACCGACGTAAAGTGGCTCATGCCGCGTTTAGTTCGGTGAGAGAGGTAACCGGAGGCCCACCCCCCTTCCTCTCCCATCCTTTCCTATCCCCTATCCCTTAAAGGTCGGCAACGCAACAGTAACACTGTATATGTTGCTGATGTCCATGGGCGGCTTTAGTTGCTTACCATCAGGTGACACGCCTGCCCGTTTGCCCTCCTATCACATAAAAAAAAAATTCGCCAGGTGGCACTGGCAAGACTTTTCTTGCAAATTTGATACTAGCTAAGATAAGAGAATCAGGGAAGATAGCGATTGCAGTTGCTTCGTCAGGAATTTCCGCAACTCTCTTAAAGGATTGAAAAACGGCTCATTCTACTTTTAAACTTCCACTATCCGTAAATCTTGAGCAACAATCGTTATGTTTAATCCGTAAAAACGGCCCTCTTGGTAAATTATTACAAGACGCATCATTGATTATGTGGGATGAATGCACTATGAGTCACAGAGCGCATATAGAGGCCGTGGACAGAACATTAAAAGACCTTAGAAACTCCTCTGCCCTCATGGGCGGGATTACTTTTGTATTTGCTGGAGATTTCCGACAGACTCTTCCTGTCATTAACAGAGGTACGCGAGCAGATATCATCAAATCATGCTTGATATCGTCTCCCTTATGGACTTCGATAGAAAATTCAAAAATTACGGATGAATATGAGAGCTCATCTTCATGGAATCACAGATAGTAATTTCCCACAACAACTGCTAAAACTTGGAGAAGGAATTTTTCCCACTCCAAATTGAAGCAGTTGTGACATCCTGCTGGATCCTGGAGTCTGTAGGCTAAATAGTCCATAATTTAGAAAATTTAATAGATGCTGTATACCCCGACATCGAGAATTTGCACGAAAAGGACTTTCATTGGTTGTATTCAAGGGCAATAGTGTCACCCAGGAATGATACTGTCAACGAAATAAACAATCTCATTATTCAAAAAGTCTCCGGCCAAATAAAAATTACAAATCGATCGATACCGTGACTAATATTGAAGACGCAGTCCATTATCCACAGGAATTTTTAAATTCACTAAACCCTTCTGGACTTCCACCACATGAATTGACGTTAAAAATTGGAATTCCAATAATGCTTTTAAGAAATTTAAGCCCTCCGGGCATGTGTAATGGGACGAGACTGCTTATTAAGGAATTGAAGGACAATTTAACTGTAGCGACCATTATCACTGGCCCAGCAGCTGGTCAAGTAGCTCATATACCGAGGATACCGATGATCCCAACTGATCTGCCAATCCCTTTTAAACGACTTCAGTTTCCGGTGAAATCATCTTTCGCGTTAACTATTAACAAGTCCCAGGGCCAAACCTTCGAATTATTAGGGATCGACCTACGAAAAGAATGTTTCACTCATGGCCTGAGTATGTTGGCCTATCACGTGTCGGAGCTCCTGAAAATCAATTTGTTTTGCTGCCACAAAATAAAACTACTTCAAATATCGTTTACAGGAAAGCTCTGACTCACTAAAACTAATGGCTTTTGTTTTGTAAATAATATGATATATGTATAAAATTTAAAAATAAAAAAATACAAAAAAAAACATTAATAAAAAATAT
Source organism: Euproctis similis (assembly GCA_905147225.2). Lineage (NCBI taxonomy): Eukaryota > Metazoa > Arthropoda > Insecta > Lepidoptera > Erebidae > Euproctis > Euproctis similis. The sequence goes on from LR990123.1 coordinate 10,366,002, forward strand.
GAATAAAAAAAAATCATAAAAAAAAAATTCAAACTTCCTTTATAATTTTACTTTTTTTTGAAACCCGATGCAAAAAAGGGTGTATGTACCCGTGCAAAGCCGGGGCGGGCCGCTAGTATTTTTATATATTTATTTTACCCTTTGCTACTATTTAATATAATAACATATAGCTGCAGTAATCACGCAAAGTATGGTGTATGTATGTAATTACTGTCATCAATCCACTTCACAGAACTGATCCGGCTCGTTTACGTGGTAACATGTAGTATTCTCGAGAGCTAATGACTTTGCACGTTGACTAGTAACTGGAATGTCCCAAGTTCCAAACTAGGCTACAGACTACTAACAACTTCGAGAAATTATTAAGAAAAAATTATGAATGGGGGAGAAAATTTACACCCATTGCATGATGCCCGTTCACGAACATGTAGGCAGTAAGGTTGCTTCATTTTACTAATATCTTCGGGTATTTGGTGCCTCAAATGACTACAGATGTTTGTATAGGACCTGAGTAAGTTAAAACTTGGAATTATCGAATCGAATCAATAGGTCACGGGTTCGAATCTTGGCTCACACCAATGACTTTCCGAAATTAACTTCGAAAGTTATGTGTGATTACATATCGATGACTGAAAACTTTGTGCTCGGTATGGCAATGGGTTCGCCAACTATTTCATTTGGGACGTAAACATAACGGCGAGTCGAAGTTCAATATCCACTACCTACAACTTCGGGTAGACAACGGCGTGAAGTTATGTTATGTTATTTTAAATTATAAAACTTTCAACTACAAAATCATCTTAAAAAGAACATAATAATAATAATAAGAGAGATTAGATACGATTATTATTATTAGATTATTAGATACGAGATTTCTGACATGTGGGATGTTGATTCAACGATTATTGTTCCGATAGTCATTTCAGTAAATGGACTTATTGCCAAGAGCCTCGACCAACATCTAGAGAGGCTCTCGTTAGGCAGCTGGATCAAGGGCTTGATGCAGAAAGCGGTACTACTAGGCACGGCACGTATTGTGAGGAAGTTCCTCTCTTTGGGGCCCTGACCACTGGTAGCTTGGTCCCTGTACCCGATGCCAGTGGGTTTCACTTATTTTTATATTTTTAAATTTATTTTTTATATTTATATTTAAAAATGTATTTATAAAGTGTGAATAATAAATAAAGAAGATAATAATAAAATAAAAGAACATGTTTTCAATATTTACAAATCACATTACTAATTGTTCAACTCAAAAAACGAACGACTTCATTAATATTAGCCCAAAATGGAGACTATTACTAAACTATAAAAAACAAAAACGTTTCATACAAAATAGTGAGGGGCAAAGGAAAAAAAACCCGGTTCGACCGTTCCGCAGGCACTTTTATAACCGCGCTCGTTCCAGCTAATGCATAATTCAACAGCTATAATTTCAGTGTAGTCTCGGCTATACGATTTATCGCCACATCAAACGTTATCGAGAATCGGACCGATAGCACGTATTCAATACAACCCACATATCGACTTGGTATACAAGATAATAATATCGTATAAACAAATTTGTAAAACAACTCACATACTTAAGAAAAGAAATGTTTTAAATAGATCTATGAAAAAAATAAAAACACCAATTTTTTACAAACTAGACAAGCTAGCGGGTTAACTGATGATCAGCAACTACCGCCGTCCACATTTATAGACAACTGCTAGTGTTGGCGGCCTTTAAAGGATTGGGATGAGGAAAGGTGTGTAAGCCTCAAGAGAGCTCTCTCACCAAACGAAATTCGAAAGCCACTTTACGTTGATATTCTGAGAGAACGTAGCATTTCTAGCCGGCCCGGATAGTGTTAGAATAAAGAATTGGAACCATGCATATTCATGCAGCAAACTGCGAGGTTCTATCGTTGTTGAAGCAAATTACATTTCACATCTAAATTTACTAATAGTTAGTCTGGATTTTATTTTGAAACGTACCAAGTTCAAATCTTATATCAAACTAATATCTGACCTTAATTAATTTATGACACGTTTGCGGCAAAAGGCTTGTCATTTATTCCAAGGTGAATTACTAATTAATTTTAATCACATAATTGAGAAAAGTGTCTCCCTTACGTTCCCTTTAAATGGGCGGGCTTGACCGATGAACTATTATACTTTCAGAATAACGACCTTAAGTGGTTTATGCAGCATTTCGCTCGGTGAAAGAGGTATACGGAGGCCCTACTTCTTCCTCTTTCGCATACCGATTTCCGAGACTGATAGTGTAACAGTTGCGATACCAGCCTTTAAAATGGGATAGGGAAGGGCCCTATCCCGTTTTAAAAGCTGGTCACTGTAACACTTCTGTGTGGCAGGTATCCATGGGTGACGATAGTTGCTTGACATCAGGTGACACGTCTGCTCGTTTGCCCCCCTAGTCTTATAACATAACATAACTTCACGCCTTTTGTTACCCGAAGGTGTAGGCAGCGGCTGTTAAGCCTCGTCTCGCCGTTATGTTTACGGCCCAATTGGAATAGGTAGCGCACCTATTGCCGGGCACAAAGTTTTCAGTTATCGTTATTTTTCACACATAACTTCCGAAAACAATTTCGAAAAGTCATTGGTGTGAGCCAGTGTCTGGAATCGAACCCGGACCTCTGGATCAGAAGCCGTGTGCTCAACCACTGCGCCACCGAGACTAGTCTCGTTTTTTTACACCGAGACTTGCCCTAGTCTTATAAAAATAGAAATATTAATAAATCAGTTTAAACTTGCGAGTATTTTTTATAAGACATATATATATCGTTGTTGCATTTAAATAGTTTTTAAACATAACATAACTTCACGTCTTTTTATACCCGAAGATGTAAAAAAAGTAGCGGCTGTGAAGCCTCGTCTCGCCGTTATGTTTAAGTCCCAAATGGAATAGGTGGCGAACCTATTGCCATACCGGGCACAAAGTTTTCAGTTATCGTTATTTTTCACACATAACTTCCGAAAAGAAGAGACAAGTTTTAGTAGGTTTTCACATCTAGTTAAAAAACCTGTTTCTAAAAGTTATCATGTTTGTGTGATAACCGAATTTTCATATTCGAAATAAATTATTTGAAATATTTGCCAATTTAATGGCGCTAACAATACAAACTCCATCGCGAGTCGGCCAGCGGACAGGCTCTACAAACAAATGTCATATCAACGCCGGATTCTGTATAATTGGCGATGTCAACTATGAGAGGCAATTTAAAGTTGAATGTTTTGTTGAGTCAAACGAATTCACTGCGGACAACAAACTAGCTAAATGACCACTTCCTTCATAAGAGTAATTTATTAAGTTTATTAGTTTACTTTTTTCATAACTTCGCGTTTTTTTCTACCCAAAGGTATAAGCATCGGCTATTATACCTTGACTAGCCAAATGCCCATACATCATCATTTGCCTTTTAAGGTCCACTGCTGGGCAGGCCTCCCCCATAGAGCGCCACAACTGCTGGTCCGTTCACTCATGGACCCCCATGAGTTTTGACCCCCATTTTGCCATAATCGCCACGCTTGGCAGGCGGGTTGGCGATCGCAGTAGGCTGTATTTTGTTGAGAGAGAATGCTGCTGCCCATTCTTCCAGCCTTTTCCCTTAGTCGCCTTTTACGACACCCACGGGAAGAGATGGGGTGGCGGTATTCTAAGCCGGCGCCACACAGCATACATCAAGCAACAGTATTATCCATCATGGACATTTATCATACTTAACTTCCGAAAAGAATTCTAAGAAGTCATTGGTGAGTCCCAATTTAATCTCAGAAGTTCCTGGTTCAGAAGCGTAGTGTTCAACTACATGTTACTGAAACGAAATAGGTTTTATTTCTGTTTATTTTTTTTATGGGTTAGGAGGGCAAACGAGCAGGCGTATCACGGCGTATCGGTTAAGTGATCGGCCCCGCCCATGGACACCTGCAACACATATAGTGTTACAGTTGCGTTGCCAACCTTTACGGGAGTAGGATAGGAAGGGATGGGAAAGGGGGAGTGGACCTCCGGGTACCTCTCTCATCGAACGAAACGCGGCATGAGCCACTTTACATCGATCTTCTGAGAGGTCGTGGTATTTCACCGGTCGAGCCGGTCCATTCATGCAGCGAACTGCTTGGCTCTACCACTGTTAAATGTTGTGTTTTGTACAATAATTATAAATTATTGTAATAAAACCTTAAATTGATATGGAATGAATTTAAATATTCAAATTTCGAATTGTACAACGTTCCAAAAACGTCTGAAAATGTCTGAAGATGATGTGATCTCTATAACTTCGGATAAAATAAGACGTTTGAAATATCACGAAATACGATTTTATATTATTTTGTTGAGATAAGGGGCAAATAATTGCAAACGTCCATGGACATTAGCAACGCATATAGTGTTACAGTTGCGCTGCTGGGTACCTCTCTCACCGAACGAAACGCGACATGAACCACTTTACGTCGATCTTCTGAGAGGTCGTGGTATTTCACCGGTCGAGCCGGCCCATTCATGCAGCGAACTGCTTGGCTCTAGCACTGTTAGTCTAGCTTGTAAGTCAAATCCATATTTATCATTGCCACAGCACATTAATAAAAATACATAATTCTGTTATTTTAACAAAATTAATTCTATTAATTTAATACAATCTAGCTAATGTACAATAACAACCGGATCCAACATAGCCTCAAACAATTCTACCCAACCTACATACATCGTGTTTTTCACAATGCAGTAAAACCCTACTCAAAGGCTTGCGGCCGTCCCGGTTAGAAACCTTCCTATTGTGTTGACACACTAACGCTGCATTATTCAATTGCCTTAGCAGATAGTACGTATTACGATGACAACTAGCGGTATGTTTGAATACATAACGTTTACATGTGATGTGGGTTATGATATGCTTTAACTAATATTACATAATTATTCTCTTTGTTTAATAACTTCTTTTTTGTAACTTCACACCTTCTGTATTCGTAGTGGGAATTGACTTGTTTAATATTTTTGCCAACCAATGTAGTAAGTGGTGAAACCTTTTACACATAAAGCCGGACACAATTTTATAAGTCATTTTATTATTTTTCCATACATTAACATCCAAAAATTATTGAGCTAATTGGCAAATGACCAATTGAGTCACATGATGGTTAGCAACTAGCGTAACTGTAACAAGTTGTGTTACCTGCCCTTAAAGAAGTGGGAAGGGAGGGAAGAGGGATGGGCTTCCGAATGTCTCTCTCATTTAGCTAAACGCTAAATAAGCCACTATACCTCGATATTCTAAGTCAATTTTAGCAAAGAGTCAAACCGAATTCTTTTGATTAAGCAGTGCTAAACGTTGTATACCATTGAGATAAACTTAAAAATATTAAATAAATGGTTTCATACCACGCTATTAGTGGTTAGGATTGTAGACAAGAGGAACTTCCTCAAAGATATCACTATTAGAGGAGGCGATCATTTATTCCAAGGTGATATAATATTACTAATTAATTTTAAATATTAAATAAACGGTTTCATACCACGCTATTCGTGGTTAGGATTCAAGACAAGAGGAACTTCCTCAAAGATATCATTATTAGAGGAGGCGATCATTTATTCCAAGGTGATATAATATTACTAATTCATTTTAAATATTAAATAAACGGTTTCATACCACGCTATTAGTGGTTAGGATTCTAGACAAGAGGAACTTCCTCAAAGATATCACTATTAGAGGAGGCGATTATGCATTAAATAGGATAAAAAAAATTGTCTACATGGCACGGTTTTTAGATGCATAACTTCTTTGACTCACGCACATCAGTTCAAGTCTCAAAAGTGGACGACCAAAGTGAGTGAGTCAAAACTGCTTTATACTTTATAATATAATTATATACTTAAACACATGAAAAACATCAAAGATAAACGAAGCAATAATTAAAAAAAAATACTAATTAAGTAATATTAAGTAATTTTTACCGTCGAAGTCCAAATTGTAAGGTATGTGATCAAATATGAAGGCGACTTTGATCAGGTATTATTAGGGCGGGAATGAAAAATGAATAAATTGTAAAAGTTAGTGTTTTATAGATTGACCAGATGTGCCGAAATATGGGTTCAGCGGAATGGATGGCAAAACTACACTCCAATATTCCATAACATAACTGGCTATCAAGTTTCGACTTGCCAAATCGTAATATTGCATCCCAAATGGAATAGGTGGCTGCACCTGCACCTGACACAAAGTTGTCAGTCATCAATATATACACATAACTTCCAAAAAGAATTCCGAGAAATCATTGATGTGAGCCCGGAATCGACCCCACGACTTCTACTTCAGAAGCTGGGAGCTCAAACCCTGCACTACCGAACATCGAACAGATAAAATTGTTAATGGAAGAAATTTTCTAATTTAATTTTATTTTAGCAAGGTTTTATGTATTTTTGGGCGCTTTACCACCAACGACCTCGCTGTCGCTTACCATTAGGTGATGATGGTTAGCAGTGGCTTGTGAAAGTTAAAAAAAAGGACCGAAAAAACTTTATCTCTTTTAGTGAGTGTCGTAAAAAGCGACTAAGTGATTTGATCCGATGCGGATCTTTCATATCACAAGCTTTATGGGTCTCTTGGTTTATCACTTTTTACTTCTAATTCAGTAGTCTTGGTTAGGATACTTTTTAAACTCTAATAATGTTGTTTTTATTTGTTTCAGTGCCTCCCCACCAACTGATACTCTACGACAAGTCTGGACGTGATGTGTCCGGTGTAGTGGGCCCTTTAGAAGAAGGCAATGAACTAGTGCTTGTTTGCGAAGTTAGAGGGGGTAAGTTTCTCCTAAACATGTAGTAAAAAGTAATTTCAAAACGATTTCAAAATAAATAATAGTTTAAAAAAACTAAAAAACACGCTTTTTATAGAAAACCGAACTAAAAAATAGAAAAATAAAAAAAAATATTTTATTTTAAAAAAAGCGTGGGGTCCTTTTTAGATATTAACGAAATGATAATCACTCTACTCATATCTGTCAATAAAATATTTATAACTATTCACACCATGCACCCCACGCTTTTTTTAAAATAAAATATTTTTTTTTATTTTTCTATTTTTTAGTTCGGTTTTCTATAAAAAGCGTGTTTTTTAGTTTTTTTAAACTATTATTTATTTTCTATTTTTTAGTTCGGTTTTCTAGTCTAGAACTTTCATAGTTCACAAATCGCACCATCTAGTGGTAATCACCGGAAACTAAAAAAGAAGTCGGTTACAAACAAACATACAAACATACAAACCTACAAACCTACAAACATACAAACCTACAAACAAACATACAGGTGAAGCTAATAAAAAGCTAATAATAAATAATAGTTTAAAAAAACTAAAAAACACGCTTTTTATAGAAAACCGAACTAAAAAATAGAAAAATAAAAAAAAATATTTTATTTTAAAAAAAGCGTGGGGTGCTTTTTAGATATTAACGAAATGATAATCACTCTACTCATATCTGTCAATAAAATATTTATAACTATTCACACCATGCACCCCACGCTTTTTTTAAAATAAAATATTTTTTTTTATTTTCTATTTTTTAGTTCGGTTTTCTATAAAAAGCGTGTTTTTTAGTTTTTTTAAACTATTATTTATTTTCTATTTTTTAGTTCGGTTTTCTAGTCTAGAACTTTCATAGTTCACAAATCGCACCATCTAGTGGCAATCACCGGAAACTAAAAAAGAAGTCGGTTACAAACAAACATACAAACATACAAACCTACAAACATACAAACATACAAACCTACAAACAAACATACAGGTGAAGCTAATAAAAAGCTAATAAAAAGGAGAAGGTTCCATTTCATGACATTTATTTTTAAACGTCGAAAATTGGAGTCGAAGAAGTGCGTGAGGTGCGTTAGAATCGTGCGTACTTAATTTTATAACAAAATATGAGAATCTATCCGTCTCGGTGGTGCAGTGGCTAGCACCTCGCTTCTGGTTCAAGAAGTAGTGGGTTCAAATCCTGGCACACACCAATAACTTTTCGAAATTTTCGGAAGTTACGTGTGATAAATATCGATGACTGACAACTTTGTGCCCGGTATGGCAATAGGTTCGCCACCTATTCTATTTGGGACGTAAACATAACGGCGAGACGAGGATTAACAGCCGCTGCCTACACCTTGGGGTAGAAAAAGGCGAGAAGTTATTTATGAATATTTATAAGGCCGCGATTTATGAATGGCGATCGACTCGACGGCTGAGATTTCACGACCTCTCAGAATATCGACGTAAAGTGGCACATGTGCAATTCTTTTGTTGCCCACGCCCTTTCCGTCTCATCTCACTCCCTTAAAGTCTGGCAACGCAACTGTAACAGTATCAGTTTTGCAGGTGTCTATAAGCGGCTACAGCCGCTTGCTTATAATCAGGTGACCCGCTTGTTCGTTTGCCCCCATTCCCAAGAATTATGGCTGAATCTAAGAAAACTAGAAAAAAATAGCCTTGGTGGTCCAGTGGTCAAACACTCCGCTTCTGATACAAAAGGTCATCAAAAGTTATGTGTGATAAATATCGATGACTGAAAACTTTGTGCCCGGTATGGCAATAGGTTCGCCACCTATTCCATTTTGAACGTAAACGAGGCTTAACAGCCACTGCCTACACCTTCGGGTAGAAAAAGGCGTGAAGTTATGTTTTTATGTTAGAAAAATTAGGCATGATTAGTACTTAAGTGAATATCAAGCGAGTGAAAAGATTCAGGATACCTTGAAGGATAGCTTGTTACTAACATGAAAATAAACTTTAATAATAGGTAATCTTTGTCTTTTAATGTTAATTAAGGAATTGTATTCAGAGAGTGTAGGGCAAAGAGTTAATGTTTTTTTAATTGCCATGCTACAAACTTTTTTCATATATGAAGTTATATATAAACTTAGAAAATAATCTAATTTTGGAATGCATTTTTGGATACACTTTTTAAATATTTCAAAGGTTTTGTGGTTATTTATGTGTTTTTTTTTTATTTTCTTATATTAAACCTTTTTTCGCAAGTATACTTTTTATATTTAAAAAAATATATTTCAGGCTGAATTTAAAATTTGCTTTATTATGAACTCTTTAAAGTAAACTCTGGGGGATATTTTAAATACGTAAATTGTGTTTAATAAAGACTCATAAAAAATCCTTTTTTTTTGGTATGGTTGGGTAAGAACATTATTTTTAGTTTGTGTCTATGACTACTATCGTTTCGCCAACTCTATTTCAAATTGAATAAGTTCACTCTTGAATCGAATTAGTCTATGGTATACGAAGACTATAATTCTTGTCTACTGCTACTACTACTAGTCTCGGTGGCGCAGTGGTCGAGCACACGGATTCTGATCCACAGGTCCGGGTTCGGATCCTGACACTGGCTCACACCAATGACTTTTCGAAATTGATTTCAGAAGTTAAGTGTGATAAATACCGATGACTGACAAACTTTGTGCCCGGTATGGCAATAGGTTCGCCACCTATTCCATTTGGGATGTAAACATAACGGCGAGACGAGGCTTAACAGCCGCTGCCTACACCTTCGGGTAACAAAAGACGTGAAGTTATGTTATGTTATCATGTAATAATAAGCATAGACTATAAACTCAAGTGGGAGATGAGAAATTAAAGCGATTATTTTGATATATCGCCGTTAAACTTGCCGATAAGTCACTCTCTGAGAGAGATCGGCTCCAAATGGCACCCGTTGTAAAGTTGTCCATCGCCTTCGGGTACGCCGAATAGGGGGTGGACTGGGAGGCTGGAAGGGGAAGAAGGGGCAGAAAATGGCGCCAAAACATTCTGCAAACTTTACATCAATTATCTTGGTACCGATCTCCAATTTTATTATATTCCATTCCACAATTTGAATTGTTCAATTAGCATTTCATATATTTGATTAAGTTACGTTATTTTATGTGACGCAAAAAAACGGTGATGGAGCCACGCAGTTCGCTGCATGAATGGACTGGCTCGACCGATGAAATACTAGGAACTTTCAGAATATCGACTTAAGAGTAGCTCATGCCACGTTTTGCACGGTAAGACGGGTATCCGGAGACCCAAACTCATCCCATCCCACCTGGCCGGCAACGCAACTGTAGCCTTAGTTGTTTACCAGACGGTGGCCAAATAATCGCAAATATTGAAACCTAACTAGTTTTAATAATATTATAAGTGCGAAAGTTTGCTTAGATTTTTGTTATCCAATCACAGGATCTACCGTTTGACAGAGGCATAGATTTACGCTAAGTATCTTGTGGGGTAGCCAGAGAGAATAGAGCGCCATAAGGCACGACACTTGTCAGTTTTTAAGGCATTAAAAACAGATTTCTTTCTCAGACTTTCGCGAATCTCACTCATAGATTAAAACAACTTTTAGGATTATATCGCGTTTATTTATTACTTATTTTTATTTATTTCCCAACGTTTCGAACTCTTTACAGAGATCATTTCATGAGTGATGAACAAAAAGATGGTAGTCGTTCAAAAGCTATTTTCATTGATACCGAGAGCACCCAATTTTTTGGAAATAAAAATCAAAAAGTTGATGTTAAAAATATGATTTTCACTATTGGTAACCCACATCAGACCATGAAACAAAACAATAAATATTTATTTATAAGATGTATTCACTAAAGAAAAAAAAATTGTGTGTAAAGATCCTTTGTTGTATGATTTAATAGGTAACAGTTGTTATTTTTTAATTATTAGGTAATTATTTACATAATTATTACAGTCTTTATTTCCCGACCGTAAAGAGTTCGAAACGTCGGAAAATCGATAGAAATAAGTTCTAAATAAACATGATATAATCCTGAAAAGTTGTTTTAATGTTATAATTTGTCACAGTTTTCTCAGAAATCCGATGTATAGAACATTTTAAAAAGTTTTTTAAATATTTTTGTGATTACGTTAGTCAGATATTATTACAGAATTATTACAGTCTTTATTTCCCGACCGTAAAGAGTTCGAAACGTCGGAAAATCGATAGAAATAAGTTCTAAATAAACATGATATAATCCTGAAAAGTTGTTTTAATGTTATAATTTGTCACAGTTTTCTCAGAAATCCGATGTATAGAACATTTTAAAAAGTTTTTTAAATATTTTTGTGATTACGTTAGTCAGATATTATTACAGAATTATTACAGTCTTTATTTCCCGACCGTAAAGAGTTCGAAACGTCGGAAAATCGATAGAAATAAGTTCTAAATAAACATGATATAATCCTGAAAAGTTGTTTTAATGTTATAATTTGTCACAGTTTTCTCAGAAATCCGATGTATAGAACATTTTAAAAAGTTTTTTAAATATTTTTGTGATTACGTTAGTCAGACAGAATGGATTCGACATAATTTGTTCAGTGTTATGAAAACTGAACAAATTATGTCGAATCCATTCTGTCTGACTAACGTAATCACAAAAATATTTAAAAAACTTTTTAAAATGTTCTATACATCGGATTTCTGAGAAAACTGTGACAAATTATAACATTAAAACAACTTTTCAGGATTATATCATGTTTATTTAGAACTTATTTCTCCAGTCGGAGGAACGAGTCATACGATCTTTTAGAATCTTATTTTTCATTAAATACTAACTTGTATTAACATAAAAAAACATCATATCAGTTGACGCATTTTTCTACCCGAAGGTGTGGCTGTTAGACCTCGTCTCGCCGTTGTTTATATCCCAAATGGAATAGGTGGCGAATCTATTGCCATACAGGGCACGAAATTTTCATTCATCGATTTGTATCACACATAACTTTCGAAATTAATTTCGAAAAGTCATTGGTGTGAGCCAGGATTCGAACCCGCTACGCCTTGATTAAAAAAAAATCGTATTAGTGTATGAAAAATATCTAAAATTTTATACGTTTATATGAAAAAAGTATCAATCAAGCACTGTCAGTACAACCACGTGCCAATTTGTTGCAATCTAAATCTGACTATCAATCAAAAAAACCTGCGGGTTGACAGCAAGCTCTCATAAGTTACGCAAACACCCAACGACTATTAATACCGGAAGTGGATGTGCGTGGCATGGAGATTTACGAATACGTAAAATGGATCGGTGTGGTTCCGGTGGTGGGGAAGTTAAGTGGCTCATGCCGTTTTGTTCCGTAAGAGAAATATCCGCATACACTATTATACAGCTAACTTCAAGCGTTTTCTGTTCTAAGGTGTAGATAGCGAGTGTTAAAGCCTCGACTTCCAAATTATTACGTCTCTCACCTATAGCTATACACCGGGCAGTGTGTTGTACAGGCATCGATATTTATCACACATAACTTCTGAATATAATTCCGAGAAATCAATGGCGTGAATTCCGAATCGAACCAACGACTTTTGAATCAGATCCGGGGAGCTCTAGACCACTGAGACTATTATAGTATTATAATAACATAGTTCATTAAAAGTTCCAAAACATTACCGTTATTTTGCTACTAAAGGTTAGGAAGTTTCAGAGCACCACGTCCTGAAGAACAGCGTTGTGTGGTAGCAGTACTTAAGTATTAAACTCTCAAACTGCTATGAATGTAATGAATTAAAACTTAAGTCTATTATGTAAATTACTCTTTATATATGAACTAAATGTATCCATTCTAAATTTCCAAAAATGTGGGTAGCGATAATTCTGCCAACAAATCTAGTTTATTTTTTATTTATTCTATTTTATTTGTTTTTCATTCCAATTTCAACTAGACTTATTTGTCAAATTTCAGTCCGATTGTCCCAAAATATTTTCCAAAAGTCCTCGTACACAGATTCGACTTTTTAAAATGATTAGGATTCCGCAAGTGATGAAACATTTCAAGGGTTTTCAACCCTTGAAATGTTTATTATAAATGATGCACCATAAAACAACAACAAACATGTTTTATGTTAAAATGACAACCTTTTTGAGAATCACGGCTTTTATTTTTTAATATTTTCGAATTTGGAAGATAGACTTTTGTTTTTTTTTTTACAGTATTTTTTTTTGCTTGCCTCTCGAACAGACCTACATATTTCATTATGTTGTCATTTTTTAATATATTAAATTTTAAAATTCTTCGCTATTATTTTTTCCTGTGTGCTGATTGATTTAATGTATAGAGAGTTTATTTTTTTAATTTTAGGAAATTTTGTGTTGAAAAAAGTTAAGTAGTTATTAGGAATAGATTAACCTATGATTCTTTCTTGGTAATATTTTAATATCACAAGTGGGTTGATTGTTGTTGTTGTTAATGTATTGGATAATATAGATTTTGACATTTGGCGTAAGCTGGGATGGGTTTACGCCATATGTCAAAATGTGCATAATCCTCTTAACTTTGGTATAAATTATGCTATTTAAAAAAAAGTTTCATTTGTAGTTAGAAAATGAACTACGGTCTATTTGCAAATTGTGATTTTGGGATGTCGTTTTCAATAGTAAGATTTAATTTTGAAGGTTATAATAATATACATGTTGCAATAATTAAAAAAAAACTTACTGTCACGTTTTCCTTAACTAATATTAATCATATTTAATACGTATCGGACTTAATTATTTTTGGCAAAAGTACATACTTGAGATAATATTAATTATAATAATAAAATAATGATTTGAACAATATGTAAAAAAATTACAATCAAATCCTAAATAATAAGTTATTAAATGCATGAATACACAATAAGGTTTTATTTTTAGAAAACTACAAATAAGTAAATGAAAAAATTTTCTTTGACACTCGTTTGGAAACTTTACAAAATCACTTATCAATTAAAATGCTACAGTATTGTGTAATAAATGTCATCCATAACCAATGAATATGGAGGCTGTGTTGTGTCCGAAATGTCGGCTTGAGTGAAATAAATGCCGGAAGCTCAGAAAATAGTGTTTTAATTGTTATTGATGATGTTGAGTTGTTTATCATGACGTAGAGAAGCCGAGAAATAATATGATAGCTATTGAAGTTGTGTTTTTTTTCGTGCTTCTACCTAAAGCTCTTAACAGCGACTGTTAAGCCTCGACTTGCTGAATTGTATGTCCTAAATGGAATAGGTGGTCGATACACAATGTTAGCGGTTATCTATATTCATCACACATAACTTATGAAAAGAACTCCAAAATGTCATCCGTGTGAGCCAGGATTCGATCCTAAGACTCTTCGACAAGTCAAAAGATACAGAAGCTGGTTGTTCGACCCAAGTCCATCGAGACATTTTAGTTGGGATTTTTAAATATCCTCACATTAAAAAAAAATCTCCTCCTACTAAATTAATTAAAACATATGGATGAAAAAATACTTAAATAAGATAATACTATTTTTTTAACCTTACAAACTATAAGTCAATATATAATTAATTTAAAAAGATACTAGGTGACCCGGCGAACTTTGTTTCGTATTAAAACTATTGTTTGTAGCGTTTAAAATAAAAGTGCTAACGCTTTATTTACTAAATAATACTTGAAATATACATAAAAACTAACCCGTGGACACCCTCTAACTATTAAAAAAAACTGCATCAAAATCCGTTGCGTACTTTACATATCTAAGCAAACGAGGGGGCAGACAGTGGAAAGCGACTTTGTTTTATACTATGTTATTATAAGAATCATAATTAGCAAACAAGATAACAATTCATGTATTAAACTCAAACAATCTGCCAATTCCAGTCGAGTTAACGTTATCACAATTCGTAATAATCAAGTTCACTTACTACAAACAATATAGAAATTTTGTAATACACAAAATTTGTTAGCAAAACTTTGATTAAGAAACTTTTATTGTTTGCGAATAAGCTAAAAGCAATATTTGTATAAGGCTTTTAGTAATAGTTGTGTAAACAGCAAGTTGACAACTTATAATATGAATCCAAGTGGGGAATCTTCTTACCTATTATAAATTGTTGCTAAACCTCGATGGGCGCTGTGTTTTCGGGGCCGGAATTATGCATAGCCCAAGGGCTTAGAGGGTTGTCATCCCTGTCGCCCCTGAACGACTCGGTGAGATCATTTTCATGGTCCAATGTGCGGGTAAATAGTTAGAAATGTACCCAAAGGAAATAGCTCTTGTCCTTATATTATTCTCCTAATGTTACTTTGCTCTTTGTACTTAAGCGAGTGTATTGTTATGACGGACGCTTGTTTTAATTTGAAAACTGATTCTAAATGAAGCACAATTTGCTCATAAAAATCTTCCTTTGGTTAAGTATCTTTACTGGCGATAACGAAATCTAAGCCGATATTATATTGTTAAAAAGAAGAAAAACAAATTGTTTTGTCTTACACATATTACGTAACTTAAACGTAACTTCACGCCGTTTTTTACCCGAAGGTTAAGGCAGCGGCTGTTAAGCCTCGACTCGCTGAATCGTTACGTTATGTCACAAACGGCGAAACTATTGCCATACATAACTTCCGAAAAGACTTCGAAATCATTGATAAGTTTAACGACTGGACCAACAAGACTATAGACACATTACTTCTGTTAAAAAATTCAAGATTCAAATCAAGGATAAACACATTGATTATTTTTGTCCGGAAATATTTTTAAAATATACAAACGATCCAATAACGTGTGAAGAAAAGTTCATAAAATAAAATACAACACAGCGCCCTCTAGTTCCAAGCTAAGCAACTAAATGCTTGTGTTATGGATACTAGATAACGGATACTAATACATATATACTTTTCTTTTGTAAATACATACATAAAACACATTCATTCATATTGTCATTATTTCATAATTATCATTATTGAAGTAAAACTTCTAATGTCTCGTGCAAGAGCGTTTAACGCTTTTAACGCCCCCTGGCGGCCCTCGCGGGGCAATATATATTAATATTTAGTACTACTTTAAATCATCGAAGTATATATGAAGCTAACTTTTCAATTTGTTAAGCTTGATTCATAATCGTACACAGACATCTAGTGGCAAGTGGAGGTCCTAATTGATTTGGAATGTCAATCATATATAAACCCTACGGTAGTGAAACCATAGCGCGATTTAATAAGTTGACGTATGCGAAGCGCGACCTCTATGACCGAAAACGTAAAAACATATTATTAGTAAATAATCGTGACAGTTCGGTACTCTGCTCTATTTGTTTGTTTTTATTAAATATATTCAACTATATACTCCAACTGTAAAGTGTAAATTGGTTTAGGAGTACTTTGTTCTGTAGTAAAGCTTATGAACGTAAAAAAATAGTGCATAACGAGTGACGATGAATTAATTTTACTCTGTGAAAGACAATACGACAAAGAGCTTTTGCTTAAACCAAAATTAGTCGTGATTTGAACAAATATATTACTTGTTACTGGATGTACTTACGAATATTTTGGTAATTATAAACTTATAAACTGTATTTTTTTTTTTAATTCATCACATTTAAAATATTGCAAAGCATACCTAAACAACATTAGCTATTTACAGTTTTCTTTATATATTACATAAAACTATGTTATTTATCAAGTAACTTGATGTATAATTTTCATTTAAAATTTTTAAGAGAATTAATTTTCAAGTATAATATATTTCAAGGATAATTTAATGATAAACTGACTTCAATCATCACACATTGTTTATACCCATGGTTCACTAATCTTATAAAAAGAAACATTTATAAGTTCAGATTATGGGTTTAAATAATAGTCTGTTTCTGGTCCTCGGTGAAATAATTTCTATATTATGAAATACAAAGATACTGCTATCTACCCATCCAATTTTTACATATACATGAGCCTTGGTTGTTCAAGTGTAATAAATAAATATAGTTAATTCATAACTAGTTTGGCAATTACAAGTTACAAGATCTTAGAAATAAGCGCTGAACCAGAGTTATTTGGAATAAAATAAGTTCAGAATAAGGGTATAATAATAGTCTGTTTATGGTCCTCGGTCAAATAATCTCTATATTATGAAATAAAAAAATATCAAATATTTATATATTTTATATTAGGTCGGGGAAAAAGTCTTTTCGCATAACGTAGGTATAAACTTATTATAAAATTTCTTTGACTGTACTATTTGTGTCTGGCTGGTTTTGGTAACATTAAAAAGGTTACATTATAAAGAAAAGAAAAAAATAAAAAAAAGTTGTTTTCCGCTATTTTTCATTTGTTTTTCTCTCCGTAAAAATGAGTGAATCTAATGAAGAAATTCGATACATTTTAAAATTTTATTATAAAAAAGGCAAAAATGCAACTCAAGCAGTGAAAAAAATTTGTGATGTTTATGGACCTGATGCAGTGTCAGTAAGAGTAGCACAAATTTGGTTCAAACGTTTTCAGTCCGGAAATTTTGATGTTAAAGATGCACCTCGCTCTGGTCGCCCTGTTACGAATAAAATGGACGCCATTTTTGAAAGAGTGGAGCAAGATCGGCATATTAGTAGTTACGATGTAGCTGAAGAACTGGGAATTGACCACAAAACAGTTTTGACCCATTTGAAGAAAGCTGGTTATACAAAAAAGCTCGATATTTGGGTGCCACACGAGCTCACTCAAAGAAACTTAATGAACCGTGTACTCATTTGCGATTCATTATTGAGACGTAATGAAACCGAGCCGTTTTTGAAGAGATTGATAACTGGCGATGAAAAGTGGATCACGTACGACAAGAACGTGCGAAAAAGGTCGTGGTCGAAAGTTGGCCAGGCTTCACAGACTGTGGCCAAACCTGGCCTAACACGAAATAAGGTGATGCTGTGTGTTTGGTGGGATTGGAAGGGCATTGTTCATTATGAGCTTTTAAAGCTTTAAAATGAGTCCGGCAAAACCATCGATTCTGATCTTTACTGCCAGCAACTGATGAGATTAAAGGAAGCAGTCGAGAGAAAACGGCCGGAATTGATCAACAGGAAGGGTGTGGTCTTTCATCACGATAACGCTAGACCACACACATCTTTAGCCACTCAGCAAAAATTAAGAGAGTTCGACTGGGAGGTCCTAGTGCATCCACCATATAGCCCTGACCTTGCGCCTCCAGATTTTCACCTGTTTCGGTCTCTTCAGAATTCTTTAGGTTCTGTAAGGTTGACCTCAAGAGAGGACTGCCAAAACTATTTGTCCCGTTTTTTTGATCAGAAGTCCCAAAGTTTCTACAGTAACGGGATAATGTCTCTGCCCACAAAATGGCAGAAAGTTATTCAACAAAACGGTACATATACATTGTAAATAAATGTAAATAAACTTTGAAAAAAATGTCTTGACTTTTCATACAAAAATACGAAAATACTTTTTCCCCAACCTATTATATATATATATATATAGATATAGATATAGATTTTATATATATATATTATCTTTAATATAATTCCTTTGAACTTTGAAAATGTATAATGTGTTGAAATGTAAATTATAAAAGGCATGGCACTTCAAATAGATGGTGATTAACAGACATGTCTGTGACGTGTCCGTATGATATATATTCCAAATAGATATTTGGATTAAATATCTATACAGACACCATTATGATAATGTTGATCATTCTATTTTATGTCTGTTTATCACATTCTATTTGAAGTGCCATGCCTTTTATAATTTATATTTCAACACATTATACATTTTCAAAGTTCAAAGTGATTATTAGTTTTACTAGTGATGTAATAATACCATTAGGTTACACCACTTACTTACTAGTTAGGAACTTAGTTATCATTTGAACTTAGTTATCATTCCAATTTTTAATAGTTTTTTTTTTAATTTTTAATTTTTAGTATTAAATATTTTTAATATTTTAATATTAATAGTCTCGCTGGTCGTGGGATCGATTCCGAGCCAATGATTTCTCTGAATTACTTGATATTAGGTAGGTAACCCATGGTAAAAATTTGAGATTTGGATAATTCTCCACGCGAAAATGATAATAACAATTCAATTCTTAGTTTTTTATGGGATAGGAGGGCAAACGAGTAAGTGGGTCACCTGATGGTAAGCAATTTGACACCGCCCATGAACACTGTGGTGCGTTGCGCTCCTTTAAGAGAGTAGGAGGGAAAGGGGCTCGGACCTTTGGATACCTCCCTCACCGAACGAAAAGCGGCACGAGCAACTTTACGTCGATATTCTTATTCGAACCGCATGGATCGAATTTTTCATTTTGCAATGTAGTATGTAGGTATATATTATGAATGAGGAGTTTTACTTCCATAGCGCGGAGAGACTCCACGCGAATTTTTTTTTCATTATATTATCATTATTTTAATGACCACTGCTACGCGTAATTCGCTTCTGTGAAAAATTACAGCTCCTGATCTTCTTTCATCTGCATTCAATGACATGAGACAATTTTTTCTGGTCTGGTCTAGTCATTTTTCCCCAATACTATCGACACATGTGGCCTGCCAATTTTCACTTCAACGTGCTAACTCATTGACGCCTGATCATCTCTTACCCAATATATCTGCATTGCCAGTTCTATCACACAGAGGAATTCCAAACATAGTCGGCTCCGTACTACGCTGGGGGAATTCCAGTTTCGTATTTAAAGCCGACATTAAATGATTTTCAAAATATAATATTAATGATTCACTAAACTATAATTAAAAGCATGTTACGTGTATACATCACGTAATTATAAAAGACAATTATCAACAAGAAAAATGTACTTATGACATCGAATACTTGTGTAATTGTCTTGAATTTATTATGTGACATTTAATTGTGATATTACATAGTGTGGGCGGAAGACTGAGTTCCACATAACATAACTTCACGCCTTCGTTACCCGAAGGTGTAGGCAGCGGCTGTTAAGCCTCGTGTCGCCGTTATATTTACGTCCCAATTAGAATAGGTGGCGAACCTACAGCCATACCGGGCAGAAAGTATTCACACAGTACACGCATATTTATATTTATATTACACAGATATTTATCATACTTAACTACCGAAAACAATTTCCAAAAGCCAGTGTCAGGATTCGAACCCGGACTTCTGGATCAGAAGCCGTGTGCTCGACCACAGGACCACCGAGACTATATAACTGATTGAGTTCCACAGTCACTTCAAACCTTTATTATGGACGTTAGTATATCGTTAGGATATATTTTCAAACAGTAACTCAACACCTATTGCTACCAGAAGGTGGCGGCAGTATATTAAATCGTAAATAGACTAGTTGGCGGAATCTATAGCCATTGATGTGTGTCCGGATTCGATCCGACGACTTCTTCTTCTTTATAAACGCGAGCTCGACCACTAGACCACCGAGACTACTATATAATTAGTCAAACGTCATCGGTCTAAGACTCGATTCAAAAACGGAAACTTTGAAGAGAGGTTATAAGTATAAATCGCTAGGTCATCGAGACAACTTTCAAGATATTAATATCTTGAAAGTTGACACCAAAAATCATAAATCCCATAAATTTCCGAAAAATATATGTGTTATATTCAGATTATGGATGCCTTATTACCCTTTAAACCTACGAAAAGTTTAAGGGGAAATATAAAGAACTTAAGAGTGTAAAATTACAGATAAACTATTAAGCAAAAAACAGAAAATAAATGAAACAGTCAAGAAAATTCTAAGCAACAATAAGTGTTCACTTAATTCGTTAAAAACTAAAACTCTTAATGAAGCCTAGTATTTGGTAACATTTATTTAACAGCTTCTCCTTTTGTCTTATTTGAATTGAAATTACTTGGAAGCCTTACTACAATGTAGCTACATGACGATGTTACAAAGGGCGCTCGGCAAGTTTGTAGGTACAACTAAGTTTGTTTGAAATAAGTGACGTGGAATGATCAATAGGATGGGGGGGGGGGGGGGGTTCGAACTCGACCACCAAGATAACGTAATTACCGGCAAAGCCTCGCCCCGTCTACCGTCCTGAGCCTCCACAACGTTGTGCCTTCTCTATAATCTATTGGGATATTTTATGTATCATGATTTTCCATTACTACAGGAAATTTGAGGGTTGCCTAAATGGGATCCGTTCGCCACAAGCCTTGTTATGTAAGGTAAAATTATGTTATATGTAAGTTTTGACATGACAGTATTAAGTTAATATAGCAGACATACAGAACAATAGCAGGAAATGTAAAAGTCGATACAATTTTCAAAATCAAATATTTCATGTTCTTGCGGAAGGTGATATTAGGAGGCTCAAAAGACCAAGGAGTTTACAAATATATTTAAATAAAACCATCATTACATAGTATAAAACAAAGTCACTTTCCGCTATCTGTCTGTCCCCTTATATGCTTATATCTTTAAAATTGCGCAACGGATTTTGATGCGGTTTTTTTAGTAGTTAGAGGGTGTCAACAGGGTGGTTTTAATCTATAATTCATATATGATGTTGTAAAGAAAAAATGATAATTTTCGAGATTTAGCATTTTAATTGCAAACGCTGGCTTAACCCTAAGTGATAGATCAAAACAATGTTCTGCATTATTAAACACCTTCAGAAGGTCTACAAAAAAGTCCGCGAGGGCATATGTCCATCTCTTAGGGATAACCCACAATGACCATTTTTATTGGTTTACTTTTTACTAGAAATAATGACTTAATTACGAAGCGATTTTAAACATTACAGCATTAATTTTCATCCAATTAAGTGTCCTAAATAAATTGTGCATGTAATATAGATGATAGGCCCTTTACTGCATGCAATTTAAACGAATATTTACGAAGATATTATAATATAGATTAACATAGCGGGACATAGCAGTTGCGTTGCCCGTCAAAACGCGTGCCGATAAATAGCACAAATTGTTTTTTTTAAGATCCAAATTTTACTCATTTAGTACTTTTGATGCGGAACAAAGCTCGCTGGGTCAGCTAGTATTTATATAATATGTAAATTTCCGCCAAGTTCTTTGTAGGGTAAGCTGAGAGAAAAAAACGCCATACGACACTTTGAAGTTCTTTGACTGTCACAACACTTTTTACACTTTTGAGAATAATTAGGGATTCAAATCATTGTTTCTAACAATATTTACGAATTGCTACTTGGTTTTTTTGTCGTCCCAATAGTTTAGTTGTTGTTTACAAGCGTAGTGATGATACAGGTTCGAACCTGCTATTTATCAAATCTTACAACAAATAAATGATGTTGAAAGGCACATAAAAAATACTCGTACAACGTGTAACTATATATTATTGATATTGTTTTATATATATATATATTATTGTATAACCGAGACTCGATCTCACAGTCAACCCATGTTGTGGTTTTGTGAGACACTGGCCGAAATGTATTTAAAGTTTGTGTGTTAGCAATAAATTAAAAAAAAAAATTTTTCTATTTATTAAATTTTACAATTATTTTATAGTTTTGATACGTTCCTGTACACGTATTCCGTTGATCAAAGTGTAACAGAGTTAATAAAAAAGTATATATTTGGAAATATCTACAAAAATATTTGTCAGAGTTTCAATTGTAAGCATGTTTTTGTTATAATCTATCATAATCACGATATGTCAATAATAAAATTTAAAAACATATAAAACTTGACTTCGCAATTCTTTTTTAACGGGCAAACGAACAAGCCTGGTGGCAAACAACTAGTACCGCCCATGGATATTTACAACTCAGATAGTGTTACAATAGTTTTTTCGGCCTTTAAGCGAGAAGAATTGGACTGGAGGGGAAAGGTATGTGGGCCTCTGGACACCACTCCCACCGAACAGAAAGTATTGTAGACTATCTTAGGTCAATATTTTGAAAGGTTATGGAATTTAACCGGTTGAGATGTCGGCCCATTCATGCAGCAAACTGCGTAACTATACCAGTGTTAATTTTTGATGAGAATTTAGGAATAGATATCACTCTTATTGTTTAGATGAATCTTACACAAAGGAATAAACATTTAAATACATACATGCGTAATTTCAGGCCAAATCACTTGCAGGGTAGGCAGAGAGAACAGGACAAACCAGGACAATTTGGTCATGGAATGTGTGTCTTGGCCGTTTTCGACTCCTACATCCATCAGCCTTTGCATTGTATATCTGTTTAGTCAGTCTTGCATCATCCATTCTTTCTACATATCCGAAACATCGGAGCATGCTCTAATAAACATTTATTATATTTTAGTTAGAAACATTTGTTTGAGAAATATAACACAATCTGAACACCTTATGTGTTCATATAATGGACATAAAAAATAATAGTGCCGTCTAAGAATATGTCGTTGTACTTATCATCATCGTTATGAACTGGCTTTAGTCCAAGAGACTTGTTGTATTTATGGCAGCCACAAAAGCTAACTTCGTATCTTCGTGCCTGTATCTGTTTTACCAACATGCTACACCAATTATCCGACTACGCCAGCAGAAGGGGGTTACTTCATTACACTAGGCTAGCTCTACGATGTTTATTTTTAGCACTTTCACAGCTATCTTCTATAAATTATTGAAATTGATGAACAAATTTTTTTAATCGTCTGAAGGTCGAGCTCCCCAATTCTGAATCAAAAAACCTTGTGATCAAATCCGGGCTCTAATGACTTTTCAGAAGTTATGTGTGATAAATATCGATGACAGATAAACATGAGGATTTTGCCATCTATTTTATATTGAACGTGATACTTAGACGAGTCGAGGAATACCAGATGCTGCCTGTTCGCTTTACCATCTTTGTACCCTATCCAAAAGTAGGTCTTTTTGTGAAAAAGGGCGTGGGGTAACAACAAAAATTATAATGAATGATTCTTCTTCACCAGGTCGTCCTGCACCCACAGTGATGTGGTTAATTGATGGCACACCAGCTCCTCAGTATATAGGAGAGAAGACTGACTCACATGTGGTGGTGAATCGTCTAGAATTACCACATGTCAAGAGGAATCATCTGAACACAACCTTCAAATGTCGAGCCTCCAACACAAACCTCGTCAGTCCGCAAGAGAAAACCGTCAGACTAGAGATGAATTGTAAGTATGGAAACATATTGCTATTATTAATGAGACATTTTTAAAAATGTTTAGTGGTTAGACCGCCAGTGTAAACGGATCTTAAAATTTTGTTTTTAGAGAAAACTCCTCTTTGTCTTTGAAACTCCATCCCATTTGAACTTTTAATTATTGTCATAAGATAAAAGTTTTAATACTGTGATAACATAACATAACATAACATCACGCCTTTTGTTACCCGAAGGTGTAGGCAGCGGCTGTTAAGCCTCGTCTCGCCGTTATGTTTACGTCCCAAATGGAATAGGTGGCGAACCTATTGCCATACCGGGCACAAAGTTTGTCAGTCATCGGTATTTATCACACATAACTTCCGAAAACAATTTCGAAAAGTCATTGGTGTGAGCCAGTGTCTGGAATCGAACCCCGGACCTCTGGATCAGAGGCCGTGCGCTCGCCCACTGCGCTACCGAGACCAAATTAATACGATATGTAATATGATATGTGATACTTAATAATAAATCTATGGCAAAATTTCCATGACCAAACTGAACGAGGTCTTGAGGATGGTGATGTTAGGAGCCTTAAAAACTTCGGTTTTGGCCACACTCGACCTGGCCTCTCTCCAATACGTTATTGATTTCTTGATAGCAGGTTCAACTAGGTCGACCTTTACCGGTTTGCCCTTTCACACTTGTCTGATATATTATTTGTTTTAGTCATTTTTCGTCTATTCTTTCTGTATGTTCAAACCATCTGATCAATTTATTTATTTATCTTTGTCACTACATCTTCACTCACACCATAGTTTTCTGGAAATATGTCTATTATGCATTTTTTATTTGAACTGTAGAAAATAATTTACAGTGTTTCACAGTAAATCGTAGTACTCGCAATCAATTTTCAACTGCGACCACAATATGTGGAGTTATGTCCATCTGTGGTTTATGTGTATTATCTGCCGCTGAATATTTTGTATGAATTTACCAACAAACTAATTTATTGTTCTATCAAATTTGGATGTATTCCATTATTAATTTTCATTTAGATATTAATTACAACTTAGTTTGTGTGATGTTTTTATCCCATGGGATTGGTAAACCCTTCTTCTTATGTAATAGATACGTAAGTATCAATAACTATTTGAGCAATTTTGATGAATTTATGCTGCTTTATAGTAAGCCATGAGCCTAATTGGTTATTGTTATGGTGAAATTTAGATTTTTGTTTAGAAATTTCTCTAAATTGATCAATTTTGATCCAATTTTAAAATATTCATCATTATCGATACTCTTTTACAGACCATTGTCCTATTTTGATTAGTATGGCTGGCTTCGCTTCATTGGCCACATCCACCCACATTAGATTGGATTAGATTGGTCACATCAAATGGCGCGTTTTTTTTTTAAGATGTTTTCTGTCCTTCTTCAACTACCTACAACAATTAAAGCGTTTCGTTCCAGTAAAATTTTTGCCACCGCATAACTTCATTTTTAAAATCAAATAGCGCGCTTAGTTGTAACATGTTACTGTACCTCTGAAATAACTTGAAACAACCAAGAACATAACATAACATAAGTTCACGCCTTTTGTCACCCGAAGGTGTAGGCAGCGGCTGTTAAACCTCGTCTCGCCGTTATGTTTACGTCCCAAATGGAATAGGTGGCGAACCTATTGCCAACAACCAAGAACAAAGACATTAATAATATATCTTGGGCACAAAACACACAGCACCCTCTAGATCCAAGCTAAGCAGCTAAATGCTTGTGTTATGGATACTAGATGACGGACATTAATACATAATATATACTTTTCTTTTGTAAATACATACTTATAATACATAGAAAAACACCCAGACGCCACACAAATATTCGTGTTTGTCACAAACATTTGTGCTCGGGTGGGAATCGAACCCCCGACCTCATTGCTGCAGCCGGTAGTTTTTACCAATACGCCACGAGGCCCGTCAATTCAAGTCAATTAATATAATTAATTAAATTCATACTCGTATTCCAAAATCAAAATCTTGCAATATCCTCTTTGTAACGGAAAACCGTTGTTTTTTTTAATATTCATAGTGAAGCCGATCCTGGTGGAGATATTAAACAAGCCTGTTACTCTATCGTCAGAGAGATACGTCAGCCTGACATGCGTATCCGAAGGCTCCCGGCCCCCGGCACAGTTGACTTGGTACAAGGATAACAGGAAATTTAAGAGGGGAAAGGTAATCATAATTTCGTATTTCCGTATATATTTTTTTTCCTTTTTTTTATTTAAATTTATTTTTGCTTTTTAAGAACAGTGTTGATTCTCCATTGTAATACTTTAATGGTGGACGAAAAAGAATTTTCTTACCGGGAGTTCAGTTAGAGGATTTACTCAAGGACTTAAGGATTCGAATTGAATAGGTGATTGTTTTATTATTATATTTTATTGTGGCGTGTTATTTATTTGATTTGTTTTCTTCTCAATAAAGTAGAAGCATAGAAGCTTGCCATTTCATAGGATCGAACGTTGTTTTCGAAAATAACTTTAGTTACTTAGATACATGTTGTATCTAAGTAGCATGGATTAATTTTTAATGGGATTGGGGGGCAAATGATCATACGTATCACTTGATGGTAAGCAACTAACGCAGCTTATGGACACCTAAAACATAAATAGTTACAGTTGCGTTGCCGGCCTTTAAAATGGGATAAAAAAGGGTCTGAATTAGGATAAGCGATTGTAGGTAGTCCGAAATTCTGAGAGGCTGTGGTATCTCACCGGTCGAACCGTCCCATTCATGCAGTGAACTGTATGACTTTAATGTGATGTGATTATAAAACAACATTGATGGTACTGTTATACAACTGAGTGAAGTTGATATTTACTTATACCTATATGCTATAGACCCTGTAACCTGTGATATCCTTCTTTTTCAACAAAGGTATTTAGAACATTCTTCTATTCATCTGTCTTTTCTATAGTCCATCCAAATTGGACTCCGCTGCTTTCTGAATTTGAATCTGGAAGAAAATTTAAAAGATTTGTTTTTTATTTTAATAGATATTAGAATCAATGAACGAAACTTGGGTGAGCAGTCAACTACAGTACATGCCTTTGCCAGACGATGATGGAGACCAGCTCAAGTGTCAAGCAGACAACAATGCGCTCCCTGGACAGAGTTTAGAAGACTCTTTCAAGCTGAATGTAGTATGTAAGTACGCATATTTATATAAGCTATATGATAAATTATTTAAATTTGTTTGTATTTTTCGGTCAATCCATACAACAAATGTTTTATGATTTTGCTAGCTTGTTTATAGAGGAAAGTTTGAGTTAATATATTATTGTGCTATTACCCAAGGGAGTAGAGCAGTAAGTAATTTTAGTAAATTGAAGAAAACTTGTTGTGATTGCACTTTGTTTTTTTTGTGATTTTATTAATATATTGCTTGGTTTGGCATTACTCAAGAGAATAATGTCCATCAGTTCCTGTGGGTGTCGTAAAGGTAGCTAAGAGATTTACCTTTTGGTGTGAAGTTATGTATGTATTTATGTAAATATAATATGTAATAAGTGAGTTTGTGCCCAAGGTATGGTAGCCGATTTTTTCAGTCGTCAAATCATGATTTGATGCTACCTTCACCTTAGTATATGGTGTAATACAAAGATCTTTTATCGCAGTAAAACTAAAAATTTTCTATTCTGCACGCAATACCTACTAATAGCGCCCTCTAGTTTTTGCAGCTATAAAACAATTGTTTATGTTATGGACCCTAGAATTATTTTTTAAACGCATGTGATAAAAATATCCATGCGTATCGTAAATATTTGAACTCAGTTTGTGATTGAACCTAATAAGCTAAACTCAGTAGTCTGTTATTATAATAAATACCAGCTGACCCGGCGAACTTTGTTCCGAATCAAAAGGAATTTTCACTTCATTTACAGTTAAAGGGCTAAATCTCAAAAAAATATTACTTTTTCCGTATAACATACTCTCTATCTCCACATCACTCACACTCACATAAAACCACATCAAAACTCGAGCACCCCGCTTCTAAATCCAGAGGTCGCGGGTTCGAATCCTCACATTGGCTCACACCAATGACTTTTGAAATTAATTTCTTAAGTTATGTGTAATAAATATCGAGGACTAAAAACTTTATGCCCGGTATGGCAATAGGTTCGCCATCTATTCCATTTGGGACGTAAATATAACGGCGAGACGAGGCTTAACATCTCTTGCCTACACCTTCGGATAAAAAAAGGCGTGAAGTTATGTTATGTATGTTATTATACATATAAACCACCCCGTTTACACCCTCAATCTATTAAAAAAAACTCATCAAAACCCGTTCCGTAGTTTCAAAGATCTATACATATGAGGGGACAGATAGCGGAAACCGACTTTGTTCTATACTATGTAATTAAACAGAAACCTACTACATTTCTTGTAAAATAATATTTCGTCTAAGACTAAGACAGGCGTCGCTATTACGTGTAATAATTAAAACAAGACATTTTCTCAAATTATACGAACACGTCGTAATAAAAGGAACTTAATACAATATACACATACATATATAAACAGAAATAAATATATATTAAGTCTTAAGCGAACCATAATTGTATGTAGAAAACAACAGTAGGTACCGTCTCTGAATAAACATGTACATTGACGCAATTAGAGTAACTTCTTAATTTGTACAGACTTACCCTTTCATATATATGTACGTGGCTGTAAAATAAACAGTTCATGGGGTCTTTTATGAGCTCTCAATTCCAGCCAGCTAACGCGCTGCCTAGCAAATTCGTATTTCCAACGACATATTTCAGCTACTCTAGACTACTCATGACTGACTAAATGGAATTAGTTGTTAATAAATCGAATTTGGAGTGAATTTGACATTGACTACTCATCACCGACTAGCTTAAATTGGGCGTTGAAAATACGAACTTACAAGGCAGCGCGTAAGCTGGCTGGAATTAAGAGTTCATAATACGCGAGCAGGAGATCGGTTTAACAAGGTTTTTGCACGTTTTCAACAAAAACAACAAGTAGAAAAAGGCGTGAAGTTATGTACGTACCTAAGTACCTATTAACCTCGCAATGAAAGATGACATTCGATTCGCCCAATTATACCAAATAGTATTCTTAACACTGCTAGAGCCACCCAGTCCGTTCGAGCGGGGCAGGCTCGAGCGGTGAATACCACTAACTCTCAGAATATCGATGTAAAGTCGCTCATGCTGCGTTTCGCTCGGTTAGAAAGGTATCTAGAGGTCCAACCCCTTTCTCTCACCGCTCCTCATGCCTGACCTCTCCCCAACCTCATTTTAAAGTCCGCAAAGCAACTGTAACACTACCTGCGTTGCAGGAATCCATGGCTGGCGTTAGTCGCTAATCATCAGGTTATATTTATGTGTGAAATATCTAAAAGAAGGATAAAAAATATCCAGGCTAAATTCTCTATATCACTGGAAACTAATTTAGTGAATTTAGCCCGATAACCAATCTTATCTGATATAGAAGAATTACCGTTCTAAGCAGCAGTTGATCTCATCTGATATCTGATACCCAAAGAAGACATATACAGAAGACGCAAAGGCTTAGAGGAAGGATAGAGCAGAGCTAATAGTTTTTGTTGTAACTTCACTAAATTAATTATACCTCAGAGGGGCTAGGCAGCAGTAGTTATATTTAGCTTGAACATGTTGAACATGTTCATAGTGTAATTAATGAATAGTAAATTTTCAATCTAGTGTTTTGATTGAATAAACATTATTTTACAAATTGTTTTTCCAATATATTACTGAAATCAAAAGAAAACGTGCCTCGATGCTGATTTTTTTATGGAATTTTTTGGGATAGGGTTTGCAGATGAGCAAGTGGGTGACCTCGTGGTGTGTGTATGACTATTAGTGTGACAATTGCATTGCCGGATTTTAACATTAGAATGCGATACCTATGGGAAAGGTAGGGATGTAGATGGGAATCTGGATACCTCTCTCACTAAACAAAACCAGTCACGGTATTCAACAAAAATTTTGCTCAACATAACATAACTTCACGCCTTTTGTAACCCAAAGGGCAGTGTAGGCAGTGGCTGTTAAGCCTAGACTGGCCGATATGTTTACTTCCCAAATGTAATAATGGGCAAACCTATTGCCATACCGGGCGCAAATTTTTATAGTCATCGATATACGCCACACATAATTTTCGAAGAGGATTTCGAAAAGTCATTTCAGAACCCGCGTCTTCATGATTCAGAAGCGGGGTGCTCGACCAATGGACCACCGAGAACTTCATTCGGCACAAACTCCCTCAACTTATAATAATATCAGTAAAATAACAAGTAAGATAAACATAAAAATAATTATATAACAAAATAACTTGATAATATTAACGCTCGAGTTAAATGTTAAACGCAACGTATCCGCGTGAAACAAAACACAAGCTGCGTTGCTATTTTCTTAATTAAATTTTGGCGTCACAAATACTCTGTCACTTATATGTAGACGACAACATGAAACTCCGTGTCCCTTTACATAGTTATTTATGTAGAACAGCTATTTACATTAAAGAAAATTATTTATGTGTTGTATATTTTAGAGAAAAAAAATTGTGCGAGGAGTCCCTCCGCGCTAAATAAGTGAAACTTTGTAACGTACATACATTTAATAACACACTAAATTCAAAAAGAGCACATCTTACTTACATGACGGGCCTCGTGGTATATTGATACCACTCGGGTATGAATCTTAATCTGGGTCTGTGTAGAATCTGTCAGAACCTCTATTTTGGAGGATCTGCCATATTCGACTTCGCATCATTCTTCAATATACTCCCTTAGCCGTTAACCCCTTCATTAAATTCCCATATTGTAAAAATGACATAAAATACTTACCCCGCGATATTGAATTTAGAATGACGTCATATTATTTTTCAAGTTACTATCGAAAAGCCCTTTCATTTGATACACATATTGTAGGAGTATGTTATGAATATTAATTCCGCCTTATTGGATTTAGAATAACGTCACATTATTTTTCGAGCTACTATTAAAAAACCCTTTAATTTGATATACATATTGTATAAAAAGCATTAAAACTATCTCTCTATGAGAGGTAGTGTTTTTATTTTACCGGTATTATCATTCCAAACTTAGCTTGTATAAAAATTTTGCTTAATCGGTTGGATATATCTAGGTTTTACTTCAAAATTGAGTTCTAAGATCCAAGAACTACTCATAATATATAATATACATACCTATATATGTACATATATTGAGTAAAAAAAATAAAGAATTTAAATGAACGGCGCGTGTCCGGCATGTGCCGCAGTCGCTTCGTAACAACTAGTTGGTCAACAAATTTACAAAAACGTTTACAAATTAGTACAGATAGCACAAGAAGTATTCATTAGAAAGAAAATTTTTTTTTTACCCTTTTTAGTTTTTATACCATATATTTGTAATCCAATTTTACTTTTGTATGTGTGTACAAAATAGAAATCTTAAACTAAATTTCTTATAAGATTTAAATTTATAATCGTCTCCTACTACTTTGAATAATAAACTAGTTCTCGAATAGCTCTCAAATTAATTTTATTTATTATTATCCTAATACAAATTTTGACATCTTATATTATAAATGCGTGGCATGGCCATGTAATGAGAAGGCATGATACACATATTGCAAGAAGAATGATAAATCTTAACGTCGAGAGAAATAACAGTAAAGGAAGACCTTAGAAAATATGGATAGATTGTGTAAAAAACGGCATGATTAAAAAAGGCCAAAGTATGATAGATAAATATCGGATAAATTCTATGGAATAAATAAATTTAATAGATTTTATTGTACTAATTATATATATATTATATTATCTTTCTTATCAGTTACCTTAAGCTACCGTAACAGAACCAATCCTGATGCTTCAGTTGCCTCTGCGCTGCTCTACAACAACGGAAGTCACCTTACTGACACTCTATATAAATTCACCTATTTGTTCACAGCTAGTTCTGACTTAACTTAGTCTGTGGCTGGCGTGTGGCTTATATTGACTTAACAGTGACATCTTTCTAGCTGTTAGCTTAATAAGGATTTGTGCGCCTTCTTGCACTGACTATTTGATACCCCTAGCTTAGACTCTACAGCGGAAGAGATAGCTTAATTGTATGTCGTTGTCAAAAAATCTCCGCTAGTAATTTTTTCCACCTGATTTAAAATGAAATTTCTTTTAAATAATTGCAATTAATTACTTCTAATATTTATTCTTCTACTCGCAAAGCATAGTTTGTTTTTGACACACTTTCAAACTACTTTTTTCCTTTTCGATATTAATTTTTCTCAGCTTGGCGCATAATATATGGTTAATTTTATAAAAAAATATATGAAACTGTGTTACTTTTATCAGAAAGCCAACTATTTTAGTTTTTTATTCTATGTGTCAGTTAATTAGCAATAATTATATTAAAAGAAGAAAGGTTTTGTATGGAACGAATAAACTCAAAAACTATGTACGATTTCTAAAATTATTTCATTGCACAGCTGCATTCACCCAGAGTAACATAGGCTATATTTGATCATCATCGCCATTTTTTGTATGCGAGTAATACCGCAAGGCAGAAAGTAAGTGTTCACTCGCTTCAACGCACGCTCGTCGATTTTTGAGGCTCCTCATCACTTTCCTCCAGGAGACGTTTTATTGGGTCATGGAATGTGTTTCTTGGCCGTCCTCGACTCCTAAATCCACCCGCTTTTGCATTGTATATCTGCTTAGTCAATCTTGCATCATCCATTATTTTTACATGTCCGAACCATCGGAGCTCTGACTGATCGGACACTCTCTTTTAATCGATTTCAACGCGGTAAGCGAGGGTCACTATGCAGATTTTGCTCAGATTTGAGCAATTATTATAATATTTCAATAATCAAAACATTAATTTTAGTAATGCGAACCGCTTCAACAGTATAAATCTAACATATTCCGTAGTTGAAGTAATTTGGTAAACTCGCTTAACACTTCACGAGCTAGTCACCAGTTTTGAAACAAACAACTTACATAACAATATTAAGGCTTGTATGTACTGACATGAGAGACCTCGGTGCAATATAATTAAAATGTTGTTAGCGCGGCTCCAAACTCTCTACAACACTAACACTTAACGTCCGTTTGAGTTCTGCCCAAAAACTAATTCGGGCTAGTGCGGCCCACGAGCGTGCCAATCTGCGATAACGTTAGACTATCAGTAGATTAAAAGCTACTAAACATAGTCAAGTGCAGTCGGTTTGTTATTGTTTTGAACATGATACACCCAGCGCCATCTAGTTGCCGAAATTAGTAACTATGGTTTGAATTATAGATCTAGTTGACGGATATTAATTCATGTATTTAATAACTTCACGCAAAGTTCTGAGTTAAGCGCAAAAAATAATTAAGGCTTTCGAATCTCGATTCTTACACACCTAACTAGCTTCATCGACTTTTATAAGTCTTGACTGTATTTTCCCCAGGATTCACTCAAACTTAAGCATATCGTGGACATCCTCGACATCTTGCGCCATCGCTTTTGCGCTGTATATTTGTTTAAGGTGTTCGACAAGGATGTGTTGCGTCACCATGGGTCTTCAATCTCTATATAGATAGAAATATATGGATAGAAATTTGAAAGAGGCTGAATGTGGTGTAAGCATGGAAGAGATGCGTGTCAAGTGTCTACTGTACGCCGATGACCAGGTATTACTTGCTCCGTCGGCGTCGGAGTTACAAGACATGCTAATCTTGGTGCATGCAGGGTTTAGAGAAAGAGGTATGAAAGTAAATGTAAGTAAGACGAAAGTTATGATTGTGGAGAGAGAGAATGAGGTCACAGTGTGTGATATGATATTAGATGGCGAGAAATTGGAGCAAGTGAATGAGTTTGTATATTTGGGAAGTATGTTTACAAGAGACGGAAAATGTGAGGAAGATATTGAAAGGAGAGTGACCGCGGGTAATAGAGTAAATGGTGCATTGCATGCCTTGATGCGTAGTCAGGCTGTGTCTGAAAAGGCACGCTTGACAATTCACAATGGTGTGTTAGTACCAACTCTTACATAAGGGAGTGAGTGTTGGGTGTGGCAGGCGAAGCATGAAAGTAAGGTGAATGTAGTGGAAATGCGCTCTCTGAGAAGTATGTGTGGAGTCACCATTGCGGATCTAATGCAAAATAGCGTGATAAGGGAGACATGCAAGTTGAAGGATGATGTGGTGACCAAAGTGGAGTGAAGTATGTTAAGATGGTTTGGTCATATTGCAAGAATGGATAAAAGCCGACTGACTAAAAGAGTATACGAAGCGAATGTGAGTTGCGGGGTCGGGATTGGGAGACGATGACGGGGCTACCACGACCAAATAAATGATCTGTTTAAAAAAGGAACAATGCGAAGCACCCGAAACCGACGCGAATGCATGACGAGATGTATGACTGTGGAGGAGGCGAAAGATGTATGTCAGGATCGTAGCTTGTGGAAAGCCAAAGTCTCTGCCTACTCTCATGGGATACAGGCGTGAGCTTATGTATGTACCTATGTATCTGTTTAGTCACATATTATTTGGTAAATGCCTAAATCCTTTTAATACATAGAAAAACGCTAAAAAGGAAACATCGATGCTCTTCAAAAATATTTGTGCTCATAGTGGTGAGATCAAACCTGCTGAACTATAAGTACATAGCCATAATAATAATAATTATGTATTTACAAAATAAAAGCGTTATTAATAGTCGTTATCTAGTTTCCATAATACAAGCATTTAGTTGCTTATCTTAGAACTAGAGGGCGCTGTGTGTATTGTGTTCAAGATAACAGATGCTAGTTTTTACGAGAGCATATAACATAGTGGTCCTAAGTGGCAATATCAATAAATTTCAAAAATATTCTCCACAACCGGGATCACTCATTCACAATACTAATTCCTCAACGGGCCCATCTATATATTTTTTGTGTATCACAAAGCTTGCTACCGAGAGGCAGGAAATTAATTTTCAAAATATAAATAAATTCTATTTACTTCAGCTCAACGAACCGTAACGCATTTAGAGGGAGAGGAGAGGAAAGAGAGAGGAGAATTTCGCGCGCTCACAATCGTGAATCGTTCGGGGGCTAACAATTTTAAATGGTGAAATCGTGAAATGTTTATTTGGAGAAACGAGTGTTCCTTTCGACCCCCAGGGACAGGGTCGTTATAGGTTCTAAATGGCCTATAAACTGTCAACGGTCTCCCCTTTACCACACAGATAAACGTGTTAACCTGAACTAAAAATTTCTCAACCGCAGAAAACGTAAATTGGTGCAAAATAATCTGAGACATTTATCTTATGGGATGGAGAGAATCATTTTATTACAATTGGTAAAATGGCTTAAGTAAAATCTTTTATTTTTATTACAAAATAAAGGTACAAACCTTCGACGTTTTTGAGTCCTGTGATAATTGTAAACAAAACATATATAAATATATATATATATAATGTTCATAGCTTCATAAAACACGATTCGTACACACCTCACTCGCACCTTCGACTTCCATAGCTCTAAAGCATACAAACTTCTGTTATCACCTTCCCCAAAGACACGTTTAATTTGATCATGTGTTGTGACTATCCTGTTGATTTCTGTATTCCTGCGCGTTTCCAATATATATCTGCTTAGTCAATCTTACATTATCCATTATTTCTACATGTCTTATATATTAGAGCATGCTTTAATTTGACACTAAAACTCTCTTTCAATACGACTTCCAGCCGTACAGTCTTGATAACGCCATGGTCGGCAAACGTCACAGCCCAATTTTTACACAATGCCTTCATTTCCAAACATATTAGCAACGACCGTGTATATATAATCTTGCAAAGTTGAACAACGGCGTATACATATAAGAAAAACTCTTTAGATATATGTTAAACAGTTCTTAATTAAATGGAAACAGCTCTAAAATTGATATCCATAATTAATTAGTGTCAAGACTACAGCACAATGCCGAGTGAATTTGAATACAAAAGAATTTTTCTCTACCTATTGATTTGCGACGTAAATACGCCGTAAATTTTTAATTGATTGGAGTATTTAAAAACCATAATAATATATTGTTTCAAAACTTTGAAAAAGTATTAATACGATATCTCAACGCAGTTATTATTTGTTATTATTTAAAGAAAACACGGATATTACGATTATCTTACTTTGATGATGAAAAACTTTTATTTTATGGGATAGGAGGACAAACGAGCATGCTGATGATAAGTGACCAGCGACGCCTATGGACACCTGCAACATATATAGTGTTACAGTTGCGTTGCCGACCTTTAACGGAGTAGGATGGGAAAGGATGGGGAAGGGGGGTGGGCCTCCGGGCACCTCTTTCACCGAGCGCAACGCGGCATGAGCCACTTTACGTCGATCTTCTGAGAGGTCGTGGTATTTCACCGGTCAAGCCGGCCCATTCATTCATTCAGTATATGTTTCTAAACACTAGTTGTGTGGCGTCATAATTTACTAATAGTCATCTTCATCATTATCAAGCCTTTTTAGGTCCACTGTTAGATATAGGCCATCATAGAACGCCATAACTAATGGTCCTGTTTCACTCGCAACTATTGGATTCCTGCGGCTTTTTTACCAGATCCACGGTCCACTTAGCGGAACGGCCTACTCTGAGTCAACCAATTAATGGTTGCCACTCGAAAACGTTTTTACCCCAACGGTTATTAGTTCATCAAGCGATGTAGCCAGCCCATTACCATTTCAGCATGCTAACTTTTTGGCTAACTTTTGACTTATTGCTGTGTGGCGCTGGCTTAGAATACCGCCACCCCACCTCTTCCCGTGGGTGTTGTAAAAGGCGACTAAGAGAAAAGCTAGAAGAATAGGCAGCAGCATTCTCTCTCAAGAAAATACAGCCTTCTGCGATCGCCAATCCGCCTGCCAACCGTGACGATCATGCTAAAACCCCCCCACTATTGAGCGGTCCGGCAGTTGTGCGCTCTATGGGGTAGGCCTATGTCCAGCAGTGGACCTCAAAAGGCTAATGATGATGATGAACTTTTTGGGCTATGTCGGTTACGCCAGATCTCTTCGGTATCTCCATTTTACGAATTATTTTATGATACCAAATAGACGCAACTTTTAACTTTTATTACTTTTGAAAACGTATTGGTTAGAACTATGAGCTAGGAAGTCAATGTACAAAAGACAATGAGAAAATACAAGATGAATTGATGGCAATTGGTGATATAACTTTATCGTCTCTTATGACACCCACGGGAAAATATGAAGTGGTAATTTTTTTGTTAATGTTTTTACGGCTCTGGATATCAGTCCTTTGACCTGTGATAATATTATCTAGAGTGCTGCCATACTCCATTGTTTTTTGGTAATTGATTTAAATTTAAATATTTATAATTCAAGTTTGTTTCAGATCCACCTGTAGTATCATTATCATTAGGCAGCACACTGAACCCTCACGATATAAAAGAAGGTGACGACGTCTACTTCGAATGCTCCGTACGCGCAAATCCTAGAGAACACAGAATTTCGTGGTATCACAATGTGAGTATAGGATTATTTTCATTCAATTTTGATTCTCTTATCGGCGGCTAGGCTCAATTCTGATTCAAGAAGTCGTGAGATCGAATCCTGGAGCATACTTTGGACAAATATTGATGACTGATAATGTTTTTTCGATACCATTCCATACCATACTATTTAGGACGCGCCAAATTTGGGTAAGTCGAGACGTAAGCAGAAACTGCTTACAAGATCGTAGAAAAAGAGGATGCAGACGACTACATGAAAAAGATTCAAGTATATATAGTTTAAAAAAATCTCTTAACAATTTTCAAACATCGCATGAAAGCAAGAGCTAGCCGAATTTTTTTTTTTTGTATCCTAGCGAATCTAATCAGAATAATCAGATGTTTTGATCAAATTATTGCATTGTCATTAGTCTCTGACAGGTGGCAAGTTTAAGTAAAATCAGATCGTCCAAATTAGGAGAAAATCAAACTCAAAGCTCAAATAAAACTAAATATCTAACCGCTATCAGAGAATAAAAGAACCTATAAACATATTCTTATCACAGAATAAATGAAACCTATTGATAATAAATAGACAGTCGACATAAATTAAATTAACTTAGTGAAGACACTTTTGATGAATTACTGGTCCATATTCTAGGTTATTTCGTCTCTGTTCATAATGGGACCCGAAATTGATTACATCATTAGTATCTTTGATATTGATGTAATGTTTCTCAGAAGACAGATTGTGATTACAGATTCATAAGCACCGATAGGTGACTCAGAAATATTGAATCGGTGTCATTTTGAAATGAACTAAATTTTGGTTTTTGGTTTGAAATTATTTTTATTTTGCCTATGGACACCTGCATCACAAACAGAGTTACAGTTGCGTTGCCAGCCCTTAAAGTGAGATAGATAAAGGATGGGAGGATGACAAGAGGAGAGGGGAAGAGGTTGGTCCTCTGGATATCGAACGAAACTCGGCATTTGCAACTTTACGACGATATTCTGAGAGGTCGTGGTAATTCATCGGTCGAGCCAGGAAACTGCGTAGCAAATGAATGATATATTTCAATAAAAATAGTCTATTAATGTAGTCTTTATGAACAGATTACTTCCGGGAATGCAATGTTTTTTTCCGGTGGTATTTCTGATAAAATTCTTCAACGCCTCTATCATTAGAGCGCTGCTTGAATTTGCCGGCTAGACCTGTGAAATACCATGATCTCTCAGAAAGTTTACGTAAAGTGGCTTATACCGGGTTTCATTGGTTAAAAGAGGTAACAATCCTGATCATTTCCTTATCCCACCCAACGAACAGCAACGCAACTGTAACCTTCTTAGTGCAACAGATGTTCATTGGCGGCGCTAGTTCCTTACCATCGATCCAAGGGCTGACATTTTATTTCCCTGAAAAAAAATGGTAATAACAGCTCTGACTATACTTATATTATAAATTAAAGCTGCGACATCTTAAGATATAACGATAATTATTATTATCAGTATAATTTTCAGTAGATCTTACGTTATGATCAAATTTCAGATAGAGATCAAATTTTCGTCCAAATTCTTACTAAACTTCAGTGTACTATAGTAGTCGAGCTTATTACATAACGAGTTACTAATAATAAAATGGTCACTCATTAATAAGAACCTTAATTGCATCCCTCTTATAGAAAATTACAAAGTTTCACGCACGCACGTTGTACATTGATTATTATATATATTAACTAAAAACAAAAGTACTCAGTCACCGAGCAATCTAAATCGAATTTGAATAGAATCGTGCTGTAATCACAGTATTGTTCGTGACATTTACTGAAATAAAGGTGTTCATTCACTTGCACGTAACATTTGACGAGGCGTAGGGGTTTTGACGAATTCTGTTGCGGAGTCTATTCGCCTCGCTTCACTAACAAATAATAGTATAATAATATCTTGGACACCATACACACAGCGCCCTCTAGTTCCAAGCTAAGCAACTAAATGCTTGTGTTATGGATACTAGATAACGGATATTAATACATATATACTTTTCCTTTGCAAATACACACTTATAATACATAGAAAAACACCCAGACGCCACACAAATATTCATGTTTGTCACAAATTATTGCGCTCAGGCGGGGGGAATCGAACCCCCGACCTCATTGCTGCAGCCGGTAGTTTTACCAATGCGCCACGAGGCCCAAAAATATTTATGTAATGTTTATATGCTTGCGACTGGCACAGAAACGAAAGTTGTGGCATTCTTGGGCAAGTCTACGTCCAGCAGTGGACCTAGAAAGGCTTATGATGATCACTAGTATGAATGTGTGACTGTGTGCTAACTAGATATTTTTGTATCATTTTAAATATATATCAACTCATAGTAAAGTATTTAAATATAAAGTTTCTTAATTTAAAGTTGATTTTAATTCTTTGTTTAGTTGCACTTGCTATTCTCTAGAAATAAGAAATTTCAGTGTTCGCAAGTTCATTTATCGATGAAAGCAAAAATTGCTGTTTTTTAAGTAATGAGTGCGGAGAAATTAGCAAATATATGTAATTGGTCAGTACGAAATTCAAGGAATCAGCTAGTATTCATTATTAGTAGGTAGACTGTCTTTATATAGGTGTATTAGTTTAATTATTGTATATATCATACTGTCTGAAACATACCTGTTTTTATAAGAACTTTTCGAAAAAAATGGTTCCAAGTAAAATAAAAAAATGGGTGCGTGTACTTATGTACGCGCGTGAGAAGTTATACTTCTTTGGCATCATTAAAATATATTTATATATATAATTATTAAAAACAAAATTTAGAGAATAATAAATATATAAGACATTATTTTGTAAATATTAAATAACCAATAATAAGTGTTTAACATTAATAATTTAATAATATTTAGTGTTAATTATATTAAATACAAGTATTTTAATTTATATCAATAAATAATACATACGGATAGTTAACCTCAATTATATTGGAGCACTTGAAAAAGTATATAAGCACAATTTTTTTCACTAATATTCACAAATAGTAAGTAATATCAATCAAAATATTCAATTTAAATTACTACTGAATATAATTTATTAGCACATATATAATTCGCACTTGTATGGAACTAAAACTTCATACTGTTAATTTTGTGTCACAGATGCGCGCGCATCTTAAAATTTCACTCTCATCATTTTTTCATAACGCGCCTAAAGAAGTATAACTTCAATAAGATGTGATTAGTGTGTAGCTACCTTTCCACGAGGCTTCAGCCTACGCAGACATCATTAACTGATTAATATTTCAAAGTTAGTAACAAAAATAGATTTGTACAACACTTTCATGGGAATTGTGAGAACATAAAACTATATATTTAGTCATTAAAATATAATAAGAGCCTTTTAGATTTATAGGCCAACTAAAACTAAAACCTCTCAGATAGGTAACGGCTCTTAAAGCCTGGACTTGCTGAACCGTTACGTTACGTCCCGAATGGAGTAGGTGGCAAACCTATTGCCAAATACCGGGCACAAAAGTATATATTTATTTATCACAACTTCATTTTTTTATGGGATAGGAGGGCAAACGAGCAGGCGTGTCACCTAATGGTAAGCAACCAACGCCGCCCATGGACACCAGCAACACATATAGTGTTACTATTGCGTTGCCAACCTTTAAGGGATAGGGGATAGGAAAGAATGGGGAAGGGGGGTGGGCCTCCGGGTACCTCTCTCACCGAACGAAACGCGGCCTGAGCCACTTTACGTCGGTCTTCTAAGAGGTCGTGGTATTTCACCGGTCGAGCCGACCCATTCATGCAGCGAACTGCTTGGCTCTACCACTGTCACTTCCTAAAATAATTCGGAGCAATCATTGGTGCGTGAGCCTGGAATTCAACTCACAACTTTTGAATCAGAAGCAGCTCGACAACTGGACCATATATTTCTATATTTTAAAGTTATAGGACTCAAGATTCTTATAAGGCATATAAACCTTCAAAGGGTTCAGCAGTCATTTTATGTCTTTTTGTATGAACTGTAAAGCAGAGAGAAAGACAGATATTTATGTTACTCTTTTGCACAGGAGAAGCAGGTACTTCATAACGTCTTATCAGGAATAATAGTGAGCACCAAGTCGCTGGTGCTACAGAAAGTTGCAAGAGGTGATGGAGGAGATTACTCTTGTCGGGCAACTAACGCTCTCGGCGAAACAGCCAGCCAGTCAACACATCTAAGTATACAATGTAAGTTTTTCAAACTGAATTTGAATAAGTTTTAAAATAGATTAGTTTTTATATTAGAAATTGGTATTGACTATTTGCTACCAGTGAACGTTCTAACGACTATGTCAGCGATTTTAATGAAACAATATTTCACAACAAAGCCTTTAGGAAAAGTTTAATCGAACTGCCAAAACCGCATGAAAATATGTTGAGCGGTTTTCTGTGAGGTGTTTTGATAAAATACCTGTAGTAAAATGTATGTAGTTTCCCGCCTCACGGTGTTACTCGCGTACAAACAAAATGTCGATGACGACGATGATTACACATAGCCTATGTTACTCAGTGATAATGTAGCTTTCTAAAGAAAAAATAATTATTAAAATTGATCCAGTACTTTTTGAGATTATTCGCTACATACAAAAATACAAATCTTTATAATATTAGTGTAGATGAAACCGAGTATTTTACTGGCAAAATAATAAATTTAAACGAGTATAACGTTATAAAAAACAATAACTGCATGAACACAATAGATAAAAAAAGACTAGACAACTAGAACTGCTCAATTCAAATTCAAATATCGAACGAAACGAGCGAGTTCATGGCAAATCATCAATTCCACTGCAAAATACGGTTAGGAAAAAAGAAGAAAAAAAATGTTCGAGCTTTAAAAATAAAGCGCGCCAATAAGTAAATTGTTATGTAGACAAACTTCCCTGGACGAATCGACACGAGTCTTTTGTTCACCATTATGAACTGAGTGCTAATAAATAACGTTCCATTCTTCCGAAGGAGGCTTTTCGTCGTACTGACTTTAATATCAATCATTCTTACTGGGGATCTTAACGAAGATTTGTTATGGTCGTTGACGATTTACATTGAATTTAAAATACTAATAATATTTGTAATTGAACACGAAATAATAATAAATTATTGTAATATTGTTAATAAATCACACATCTGATATAATGTGACAAAATAATATGTAGATATTATTTAATGTATTATAGGTCTGTAATAATGTCACTTCTTTTTTTTTATTATTTGCCAGTGTCAGTATGCCAGCTGACAATTATAATAAGTAATAATTATAACTGTGTCGTATTTCGCTGCATGAATAGGCCGGCTCAACTAGTATAATACCAGGACCTCTCGGAATATCGACGTAATGCGACTCTTGTCATTTTAATTTCACGCATTCTCACTACGAATTTAATACATACATTTTAAAATGGTGGAACCACTCAAGGAAAGTAGTCCTTTTTTAGTGTTTTATTTTTTAAGTTTTACAATTTTTCACTTTAATAGTAAAATACCGCCGTATTAAATATAATATTGCCGTATATTTTACTTTTAGAAAAAAAAATACCTATCACACGTGCCAAAATGAGCGAGTCACGATAACATACGGCCGATTTAATGTCGGTACACGTACAAATGAGGCTTAATTTAAACATTATTCAAAACCTGAATTAACACAAATCTACGGGGTATAATTTAATAATGATTAATTGAACAATTTTACTAACAGATGTTAACAAAATTAGCAAAAGGGCTAGATCTAAATAAGATCTAGCCCAGTCTTAAGTCAGCGCTCAAATACTTAATTCTCGTAAGCTGACTCGGGATTAAAGTAAGTTCTATTAGCTACGGATTTATATTAGACATAATATTGCTTATATTTGAGGAAAATAAAGATATCAGATATCTTAAACTAAAACAAGAACTTCAAGAAAATTCTGTTCATAACATGTCTGTATGTTTACAAGGATTTAATGTGAAAAGTACTGCATCAATATGGTGCAGTGTACGCATGTAGTTTCTATAAAAGTATTGTTTAAATTGTTTAAGGTCTAACTTTAAATGTAGACGCTTTTTCACAACAAGAATATTGTTCATTTTTATCTGAAAATAAAAAAAAAAATTTGATCCCAAAGTAGATTTTCACGATTTTATTAAACCTTGCATAAAGTTGTTACTAAAGAGTCATCATAAGTAAATATTAAGCTTCAAATTCACAGTAAAAAGCTAGTTTATCAATACGAATGTTAAAGCATACACTTATTATTTGTTAAAAATCAGTTCAATTCTCAATATTTTCATCATCAAAACTGTTTGCATCAAATCACAAATCAAATTTAGGCAAATGAAATTTTACGTTATTATTTGCGTAATGTACAAAATCGTATAGCACCTTTGTTACATAATACATAAATATATAAATTTTCATTTATACTCACGCTACAATAATCCACACAGAGGT
Organism: Euproctis similis; assembly: GCA_905147225.2. Classification (NCBI taxonomy): domain Eukaryota; kingdom Metazoa; phylum Arthropoda; class Insecta; order Lepidoptera; family Erebidae; genus Euproctis; species Euproctis similis. The sequence continues at coordinate 10,409,853 of LR990123.1, forward strand.
AGGGCTGCTTAACACGAGCAAATATTTGAGAGTATAATGTAAATCTAAACCCAGCGCAGTTTTGCAATTTCGAATCTAAATGAATCACGGTCGCAGACTGTTTCTCTTCGGTAGGGGGAACATTTGGACGATGAAAATTTATAATATTACCTAACTTCAGCTATGATTTAACGAACTGTGTTCAAGTCTCTTTTGGCTGTTTATGTTAATTATTACGTTGTTTTGAGACTTAAATACAAGACTTTTGATAAATAATTATAAGAATAAGACTTTTGATATATTAATCAAGCAACGGATTGCAATTTTTGACCATTTTTGACTCAGCAAGAATATGGAAATTGTGACAATGATTTATCAAGGAAGAGTGGTATGTGCTGATATTAAAACTAGTGACCTGGCGACCAGGATCTACAGGATACCGGAAGAGCACTGCAAAGACTACCAACTATTAGGACAAATTTGGACGATTTGGATATTGAGGCTAAGAAAAAATAGAGACCAAGATCTTTTATTGTTGCATTTTCCTTTTGGTGTCCATAGAATAATTATTAGAATGCCTGGTCTTTTCTAGAGCAATTTTGGCAGTGGCAAATTTGTACTGGTAGAACGATATCATTTTGCACCGGTTTTATCTCAAAAAGAATGATTGCCGTTAAAACCTTGCCAATTTGTTTACTTAAATTATTAAAATTACATAATAATTTTTTTGACTTGAATTCTAATTTCAACTCATAATTTATTTGCACTGAAATAAATACGGTATTCAATGCAAGGATTTTCCTCATATATATTTTGTCATATTTATGTAGTATTCAGGCAATTCTTCATCTCAACAGATGCACCTGTATGTTCCCACCCGTCTCCTCAAATATTAGGAGCTCAAATAGATGAGTCGCTTCGTGTGAGATGCTCGGTTACAGCCAACCCTCCTGATGTCACTTTCTTTTGGCTGTTCAACAATAGCGACGAGAGTCTTGACGTATCGCCATTGAAATTTGGTAAGTATATTTTTTTATAACTTCACGCTTTTCCACACCACCGGCTGTTAAGCCTCGAATCGTTATGTTACAGTCCCAAATGAAATTGGTGGCAAACCTATTGCCATACACCGGGCACAAAGTTGTCAGTCATCGATATTTATCACAGATAACTTTCGAAAATAATTCCGAGAAATTATTGGTGTGAGACCAAAATCGATCCCACGACTTTCGGATCAGAAGCGGGACCTCGACTAATGGACTTCCGAGATAAGATTGTTATCAAAAATCCTAATCATTGATGGGAATTTGTTCAGGCACAGCCAATGGTAGTACAAGCGAGCTGTACTACAAGCTGCAGAGCGAGCGAGACTACGGTACACTCAGTTGTCGGGGCACAAACACAGTTGGGAGACAAATAGAGCCTTGCGTGTTCCAGATAGTGCCTGCCGGTAAGGTTAACATAACATAACTTTACGCCTTTTTCTACCCGAAGGTGTAGGCAATGGCCGTTAAGCCTCGACTCGGCGTTATATTTACGTCGCAAATGGAACAGGTGGCAAACCTATTGCCATACCTGGGCACAAAGATTTCAGTCGTCGATATTCATCACACATTACTTTCGAAATTAATTCAAAAAGTCCTTTGTGTTAGCCAGGATTCTCTTAAATCCTTTCGTATTAACCTTGCGTCATCATCTTAGTTGTTAAAAAATTCATACCCCACCCTAGATAGAATTTATAAAACTATGTTTGGCATACAGATAATATCATCATAATATAAGGCGGCGATAATATAAGTATACCATTAATAAAGAGATTCCGAAACGAACTTTTCTGTCGCCGCTGCACTTTAAGACTTTGTCTTAAATATTTAATAGGATGTTCTGAAAATTGCAGTACTGACGGGAAAGTTAAAAATTAAACGGGCGATATGAACAAGTCACGGATATAACGTTGAAAAGACTGAGACAGACTGTCTTTTGTGAACTTTTAGTGTAGATAAATGTAAATTTATTAGCGTCGTTACCAAAAAAAAGAGTTATGATGTTAGTTAGTTAGAGTTAGTTACGTAAGTTATGGGAGTTTTTTCATGCACCGTAATTTTAGCATTTTAAGGTCAATAGGTGTGGCAAGGTCGGCAATATTGCTGGTGTAATTTATTTATATTTTTTTACATTTACACATGAGCCTCGGTATCTGCCTACTTAAGTTTTATTAAAAAATATTGACTTTCCACGCCAAGTCCTTTACGGGGTAGACAAAGAGAATTGAGTGCCATAAAACTCGATTATTACTTGCTTCACTCGCTTCATAGACTATCATAACTGTTGTTATTTACGCTCTTCGATATTTAAGGCTCCTGACATCATCCCTCACGGACTCATTCTATTTGGTCATAGAAAATGTGTCGTGGCCGTCCTCGACTCCTACAATCATACACTTCTGCATTGTATATCTGCTTAGTCCGTCTTGCATCACCCATTTTTTCCACATGTCCGGATCATCTGAGCATGTCCTTTCTTACTTATTATTATTTGACTCTTATTCTAATGTATATTTCTTATTTTTAATAAGCGTCAAATCAGTCGTTTTTTTTTAACTTCACGGCTTTTGTATCCGATTTCGAAGGTAGTATTTACTACACTTCTGCTCACAGATTTTATACTTCCCAAATGGAAAATGTTTCGCAACTTATTATGATACATCAGTCATCCATCGTTATTTAGTCATTGGTCTGAACCAGAATTCAATCCCAGAACTTTTTGATTCAGAAGCAGGGAAGCCTGTAAACCATCAGGTTCTTAAACTACAAAATTTATTATTTTAATTTTTTCATTCATTATTAATACGCTTAGTAATTTATACTTTACGGTGGAAGAAATACTAAAACTAAAATTATTCTACGGTAGAAAAATTTTCAAAGACTTTTGTTCCAAATTCTATAAAGTCACGTCCTCATGTAATTCTATGATGCTCACGTCTCCAACCGGTTATATGGGTTAGCTGATGCGGACTGCATTGAAATACTTGTAAGCCGCACAGTTTAATATCCTTACAGTTTGTTATAATATACCCGTTAAATTGTCACCCGGATACCATAAGTCAAGGCAAAATTAGTAACTTCAACGCTGTTGCCCTCTCTCTGTGTATATAATTTTCATTTGCCTCACGCACCGCGACAGTTATACAGCCAGATGTAAATTCCTAGCGAGCTCCTCGACTAAAACAACTAGCATATTCTCGCATTGTCTATGATGCTCATTACATGTGGCCTTTCATTACAGCTAGTTCAGACTTTATTTATTTAATAAAACCTACAGGATTTTTTTATATAAGAGAGCTGACCAAAAAATGAAGTTTTTGATAAACAAATATTAAAAGAGGGGTGCTCGCAGAGGGGTTAAAATTAGAGTTATATGCTGTTTTTAAAAAAAAATGAGTTATGGGAGAACTATTGAGGGAGATCAAAAATAAATGTTATCCGAATCTCAAACCTACCCGATATGCCAACAAAATTTCATAAGAATTGGTTAAACTGCTTCAGAAGAGTTCAATAGCGCACACCTGGACCCAAGAATTTTATATATTAGATTATCAGCAACAGTTTTTACTCTAAATAGGCAGATCTAAGATAGATGAACAGAGATGTGAAATTGCATTCAGCTAAACTCTTTATAGTAGTTACCAATCGTTACGACAATGCCATGGTTTTTGGAATTCTTTTTTTATGGGAGTAAGTGGGTCACCTGATGGTAAGCAACTACTCACCGCCCATGAACACCGTGGTGTGTTGCCTTCCTTTAAGGTAGTAGAAGGGGAAAGTTTATCGAGCCTCTGAATACCCGAGGCCGAGCCGTCCCATTCATGCAGCGAACTGCAAGAATTCACCAGTCTGCTATCGGTGACCCGCTGAAACCACAGCATACAATATTTTGAAATGAAAAATAATAAGGTACCTCATGCTTGGACTCTCTTTAACGCCCCGAATGGTGCCCTAACTGCTCTATGATCCAAGATGACTTAGCTTATTATATTGAAGAGCCTCGTGGCACGAGGCTCTTCAACCCAACCTCGTATCGAGGTTGGCGGGAGGTTGTACTCGGGTGGGAATCGATCCCACCCGAGTACAAATATTTGTGACAAGCATGAAAATTTGTATGGCGCCTGGGTGTTTTTCTATGTTTTTCCCGGACCGATCTTGGAACCTTCAAGAAACGAGCGTATTCCTATCTTAAAGGCCGGCAACGTTGATGCGACGACCCTGGTGTTGCGGAGGTCCATGGGCGGCGGTGGTCGCTTTCCATCAGGTGTCCAGCACGCTCGTTTGCCCCTTTATTCCATTTCCATTCCATTAAAAAAAAATTATAAGTATGTATTTACAAAAGAAAGGTATAATGGAAATGTATTAATATCCGTCATCTAGTATCCACAGCACAGGTATTTTGCTTGTGGGAACGAATTGTTTTTGGCGTCTGCAGCTATAGATAAAAAAATAGACATATGATTGAACAGTTTTTTTTAGAATTTGAATATAAATCAAAATTTTAAATTATTTAGATTTTAACTTAATTTATATAATTTTATTCAAATAATTCTTTTATTTTTAGCTCGACCAACTGCTCCACGCAACTGTTCTCTACAAGCCGGTAATAACTCTGTCGAAGGCGGTAACCTTTGGCTCCGAGTTAGATGCGTGGCAGGTTATGATGGTGGTCTACCACAATATTTCACAATGGAAGCCCTGGATCCTGTAACAGGCAAAACCAAATTTAATGGCAGCGTCAATGAAACAGGTAATTTTTTTTTACATACTTTGCAGTCAATGTAGTTTTAAATTACTTCTCTTTAGCTAGATTTTGTAGTGAGTGTGAGTGTTTTCTGTCTATTAAGAAAAGTTTCAAATAAGGGGAGAGACAGCGGAAAGCGACATTGTTTTATACTATGTAATGTTTATAATATGACATTATTAGGTGTGGTTATAATAAGTAAATTATTTCGCAGATGGTCTGGCTATCTTCAAATTGGACCTGCCTCAGATATCAGCAGCAGAAGAGCATGCAGATGCAACATTAAATTTAGTTATTTATGCTCAAAACCTCAAAGGAGAGTCTGAAAAAATCCTATTAGAAAATATTGCCTTCAACGATGCAGCAAAAAGAACCGGTAAGAAATAATTAATTCAAATTATACATACATACATAACTTCACGCCAAATCCCTTGCGGGGTAGGCAGAGAGAACAGAGCGCCATAGGGCACGATTCTTACACACCTCACTCGCTTCGTTGACTTTCATAACTCTTTTCATGCACGCGCGTCGGTTTTTGAGGCTCTTAACATCACCTTCCTCCAGAAGACGTTCTATTTGGTCTTGGAATGTGTGTCTTGGCCGTCCTCGACTCCTACATCCGTCCGCTTTTGCATTGTATATCTGCTTAGTCAGTCTTGCGTCAACCATTCTTTCTACATGTCCGAACCATCGGAACATGCCCTTTCTTACTTTTACACCGACACTCTTTCAAACCATATTTCTTTATTTGCATCATATTTATATATTTTTTTCTACAATGATATCTATGATTTAAAATAGCAGTAGAGCCACGCTATTCATTGTACGGGCCGGCTCGACCGGTGGAATACCACGACTTTTCAGAAGGTTGTCAAAAAGCGGCACAAACCGCGTTTTGTTTGATGCAAAAACTATCCGAAGACTCAGCTTGTTTCTCTTCCTATCCCATCAAAAAGGCCGGCAAGGCAACTGTGACACTCTCGGTGTTGTAGATGTCCATGGGCAGCGCTATTCGCTAACAACTAGGAATACTGCGTTCTTCTTTTTCCAATAAAAGTAAAATATGTCCTTTTAGCTTCACACCCGTAAAAAGAAAAATAAAACTGTCAAATGTTACCGCGATGAAAATCATTTCTACACTAGTCAATCTTTAAAAAGTCTATCCAATAAGGTTTTATGGCTCAAAAAAACGAACCGTGTTCTTTTTTCTATTTAAACATTATTAATTAAAAGTCATTAAAATTCGTATCCCCCTTATATTTTATACTTGTCTTTTAAGTCTTACAATTAATACTGTCTAAACTTTTACATCGACTTCAAAAGGTCAAATATTATTGACCTTCTCCACTTAAATATATTTTCATTTTCTTATAATTTTTTCACTTCGTATATTTGAGTGACTTCATTAACAAACAAATACGTTTGAGAGCTTTTATTTATTTGCTGAATTTATTTCCTCCTTGATATATTTTTTTTTAATTCAATCTGCCTACTTTCAAGGAGACTTCTTGCTTATAAATTATGTATTTAGATATCGTTTGTTTTGTTATTATAATTGTCTCTATAATGTTTCTTTTATAAAATGGAATATTTACTAAGGTCTGACTAAATTATGATTTGAAATATGTTGATTAACTATCATTAGCTGAAGACCCAGCTATTGAAATGGTTGCACTTGTCAATCAATTTAAAACGAGAGCAAATATAAGGTCTTCGCTTAGGTACATCTTAATTCTAGTAAACATAACTTAACATAACTTGACGCCTTTTACTACCCCAAGGCAGTGGCTGATAAGCCTTGACTCGCCGTTATGTTTACGTCCCTAATGGAATAGGTGGCGAACCTATTGCCTTACCGGGCAAAAAGTTTTTAGCCCTCGATATTTATCACATATAACTTTTAAAATTAATTTAGGGAAGCCATTGCACTCGAACCCGCGACCTCTGGATTCAGAAGCCGTGTGCTCGACCACTGGATCACTGAGACTATTTGTATTAATTCCAGTAAATTTCATAAAAATATGTTTTTTTTTTCTCTTGTGCATGTGTCATCTGGTGGTAAGGGTCTAGCTTTGTCCATAGTCATTGCAACACCACTGGGGTCGCAGCTGCATTATCGGCCTTTAAGTTGAAATTTGTGGATGATACGAGGAATGGGAAATATGGGAGTTTCGGCCTCCGGATACCTCTCTCATTGGATAATTGATTTTTTTAGAGATATTTAATTGATCGAGCCTAGAAAGAAAAAACTAGAATTTTACAAATTCAAATAAATTTCATATGGAAACTTTTTATCAAATCACAATAAAATGTAGCCACATATGTTAGATGGTAAAGGCGCGATTGGTGGCTTGTCAGTCGGTCTCGCCGTAGCTGCTGCGTTGGGGGCTACATTTGCTGCTGCTGGAGTGGCTTTTGCAGCTCTATTCGTACGAAGACGTCGCACAGCACCTCCTCATAAGCATCCACCGGGCGACATGTTGGAGCTTAGCGATGGTGGTCGAAGATATGTCGTGGCTTATACCATCAAACCATCACCAGAATTGAAGACACCAGATCCACAGCCTGATATACTTAATGCACCAGGTAATTTGCTTTCTTTGGCCTATAAAATCACCGATCTACGATAATGAGTGGGGATTTACTTAAGTGCGATAGAGACTTTTAGGGTTCAAAAAATTTAGATGATAAGAAGAAAAAATGACATGTAATACATATCTTTTCATCGGCGGTGTAAGCAGCTATAGCTTTATAAATATGTTAAATAAGCTACGTGGACTGGAGAAACTCGAGCGCGTCAGATTATCTAAGAAAGTATAGAGTGCACCAAAAAAAAAATGTCGTAACGTAATAATCTGACGACATTAATGTGACGCAGATTCGCTGCCGTTATTTAAAAAAATCTGAAAAGCCATCTTGAAATACTGAAGCGCGCCAGATTAATATATTTAAAGGTATAGCTTAATTTTTTGTTCTAAACCTTCTGTTTTTTAATTTGACAATTATCTTGAGTGGCTCGGCTTATCTGACAAAAAAAAACTAATCCGTTGTCCCTTGCGGGGGGCCTCATATTTGGTGGAATGTACTTAGCGGGATAGAACTTATCTTCCTGTATATTAATCTGCCGCTCAGTACAAATCCCGAAATCCCTCCGTGGGGGGTGCCCACTATATAATATAATGGACTCATAAAAAAATTATTAACAGATACAGATAATCAACCATCGGCGCCGTCAATAGAAGAAGCTGATGAGTGGCCAAGCATAAAAGAAGTCAGGGGTAAGTGATATTTAGTGTACATTTTAGACGAGCCTCGTGGTGCATTGGTAAAGCTACCGACTGCAAAATCGAGGTTGGCGGGTTCGATTCCCACCCGAGTACAAATATTTGTGACAAGCATGAATATTTGTATGGCGTCTGGGTGTTTTTATATGTATTATAAGTATGTATCTGCAAGAAAATTATACATGTATTAATATCCGTTATCTAGTATCCATAGCACAAGCATTTAGTTGCTTAGTTTGGAACTAGAGAGCGCTGTGTGTATTGTGTTCAAGATATTTAAAAAAAATGTTTTAACGCTGTTGATTAAATTATATCTATTTTGCCAGTTTCTGTTGCTTACCCAAGTCAAATCAGTTCCTGAAAGTAAAAAAATCTGGTTGCCTGTAAAGTCGGTTTTACGGGCGAAGATTTTACGTGACAACGTCTTTTTCTCGGTAGAATATTTATTGATATGAATATAATTAAGTTGAAGGCATTTGCTCGTCCGTTTCCATTGTTTTGAGAGTGGTGATTCCTGTTGAACATTTGAAATTGAATGGATGAATTTTTAATTTTAAAGAATCAATTTGAAAATCAAAACACTTATTCAGATCGAAGGTTCAAATTTTTGCTAAATAAATTTGAAATTAATTAAAATTTGTAATTGTAAATGATGAAGTTGAAAATTAAAACATTTACTTAAATTAGATGTTAAAATTCTTGCTCAACACAGTTTAAATCAAGTTTTCTTATATCTGCCACTTTTTCTTAATATTTGTAATTTTAAAGAATCAATTCGAAAATCAAAACATTTATTCAGATCGAAGGTTCAAATTTTTGCTAAATAAATTTGAAATTAATGAAAATTTGTAAAATAATAATTAATTAATTAATTAATTTTAAACTAATAATTTACTTAACACTATCAACATTTATCAATAGTATGACATTTATTTATTTCGGCGGGCCTCTCTCTCGTTCGGTGACTCATCGTAACGTTACCGAGCGTTACACTTTTTCATAAGTGACTCCCAGCCGCAACCTAATTTAAGACGTTGTCACGTCAATAAGGTTTCAGGATTTAGGTCATATCTACGTTAGCAACGAAAACTGACTTGTCTCTTAGCTGGAAGCTGGAGCCCACCCCCCTTCCCCATCCTTTCCTATCCCCTATCCCTTAAAGGATGGCAACGCAACAGTAACACTATATGTGTTGCTGGTGTCCATGGGCGGCGTTGGTTGCTTACCATCAGGTGACATGCCTGCTCGTTTGCCCTCCTATCCCATAAAAAAAAAAAAAAAAAATGATATCCAACAATATTGTAACCAATTGACGGCAAAAGGCTCCACCACCAATTACAATGTACCGTTAAATTATGAGTCTCGAATGCTACACGTGTACTAAATACTTCCTAAATCTTCACAGTTATGCATATTGGTGTCTTTCTTTTGGTCGTATATCAATAAACTTAGTCAAACCTACCAATATTTTTGACTAGGAAATCGAATACTGTTATAAAAATCTGTTTTCTTCTACGTACCTTACTGTAGTTACTACGTACCATGAACCGCCTTCCCATAGGGACACCAATCGTACATAAATTGGTTCCACATTGGATATATTTTTTTTATATTTTCCTTGTATTCCCGAAACAATTTATCAATAAAACTATATTTATTTATATTTTTTTTTGCTGAATGTAACCAATTTGAAGGTTATGATAGAGTTAATTAAGTAGTAAGTCTCGGTGGTCCAGTGGTCGAATACCCGCTTCTAAATCTAGAGGTCGCGGGTTTGAATCTTCACACTGGCTCACACAAATGACTATTTAAAGTTCTTTTCGAAAGTGATGTATTAAAAATATCGGTGACTGAAAACTTTGTGCCCGGCATGGCAATAGGTTCGCCACCTATTCCATTTGGGACGTAAACATAACGGCGAGACGAAGCTTAACAGCCGCTTGTACCCGAAGGCTGTTAAAGCCTCGACTCGCCGAATCATTACATTATGCCCCCTTTTAACTACAAATTTCTTTCTAAATATTATAATATATTTTTTATCATCAGGTGATTGGAGTAAATCTGATGCTGTCTTCTCGGCAGAAGACCTAGCACTATTGGACTCCACTAGTAGACCACAACAGGTCAGTCCACATAATCGTATCTCATGATCAAATATTGACAAAGATTTGTAAATGATTTTAATCAAACTATTTTTTTTTAACAGCTAACACCAAACAGCGACTTGGTCTCCGAAAGTAAACAAGAGGACGTTTTAAATCAAAACTTACATTCAACTATAAGTAGTAATCTTAGGTCTAATTATCTAATATCGAATAGTCCAACATTAGGTAGTCCAAACTTCGTTTGTCCCAATGGTAACATAATATCTCCATTTGGTAGTCAGACTTTAACACTTAGTGGGCCAACGCTTAGTTCAGGGAGTTTGGCAACATCAACCTTGCATCGAACTAAAGGGAAAAGTAATTCCCGAAGACGGGAACATGTTTTGGCAGAAAATCTGCCAGGACCCGAGAGTTGTGTTTAATTTTTAGAGAAAATAGCTGCGCTTTATGGGTTTTAAGATATTCTTTAATTAATACCGTTTTTACAACAATTAGTATACAAGAAAACTTATAATATAAAATAATATATCGACGCCCCGAGCAATAACCTAGTAATATCACGTTACTGGATTTTCTTTTTATTTCAAAATTGTTTCAAATCTGTGGAATGGGACTCATTTTATGTATTTTTTTTTTTGGATTTTTCTATGGTTCATTACAAAAATATGACCAATGACAGTTTAAATAAGCAGAACGTTTATTGAGTTTTTATACTACAAAAAATAAAAGTTTTATATTTTTACTTTTTATATTTAATAACTAATAATAAATATTACAGTAATACGGAGGGAAGTATTACAGTATTAAGAGAGGGCATTCTCCGATGGTTCGGACATGTAGAAAGAATGGATGATGCAAGACTGACTAAGCAAATATACAATGCAAAAGCGGATGGATGTAGTAGTCGAGGACGGCCTAGACACACATTCTATGACCAAATAGAACGTGTTCTGGAGGAAAGTGATGTTAGGACCCTCAAAAACCGACGCGCGTGCATGAAAAGAGTTATGAAAGTCAACGAAGCGAGTGAGGTGTGTAAGAATCGTGCCTTATGGCGCTCTGTTCTCTCTGCCTACCCCGCAAGGGATTTGTCGTGAAGTTATGTATGTATGTATGTACAATAATACGGTAAACTTTCATTTGATACATTTAACCTGGCATATTAATAACTTACTGAAGATTTTTTTTTGGAATAGGAGGGCAAACGAGCATGCGTGTCACTTGATGGTAAGCAACCAACGCCGCCCATGGACACCAGCAACACATAAGTGTTACTGTTGCGTTGCCGACCTTTAAGAGATAGGGGAAAGGAAAGGATGGGGAAGGGGGTGGGCCTCCGGGTACCTCTCTCACCGAACGAAACGCGGCATGAGCCACTTTACGTCGGTCTTCTGAGAGGTCGTGGTATTTCACCGGTCGAGCCGGCCCATTCATGCAGCGAACTGCTTCGCTCTACCACTTTTAACTTACTTGTTTAATCCCGGGGGACGTCGATATATATATAAAGATGAATATTGTCATTTGAAGTTAAAAATAAAAGTTCAAGTGCGTAATTTTGTATAAAGCTTGTTTAAGAATTACGCAACGTCTGGAAACCTTCAGGCGCGGTTGCGATGATGAAAAAATCATGAAATATAAATAAAATTGAAGTGTCTGTTTGTAATATTGAAATTGCTACTTTTTACTACATTCTTATGAATGGAAATACGGTACATAAATCAATTTTTTTTATTATTTTATCCTGTATGTTTGTTTGGGACTCCGGACACCTCTCTTACGAAGTGAAACGCGGCTGGAGTCATTTTACGTCGATATTCTGAGAGGTCGTGGTATTTCAGCGGTCGAGCCGGCACATTTATGCAGCGAACTGCCTGGCTCTACCACTGTTAGAAGAATAAAAAAATAATAATTTTCATCATCGACTCGACAATATTTCTCTTGCGCAAACGTTTTTTTAGCCATGGATGTTTTAAAAAATATGCTTTTGTATGATGTATTTTGAAGATACTCAATTGAAACTTGTAGAGCCTATTTGTCAATAATTTGCTCAAAACATTATTATTTGGAAGCGTAATATTTGTACATCTATACTTCAGTCTTCATTGTAAACTATATTAAATATAGTTTTAGCATAAGCCTTCAGTGTCATGTGAAAGTAAATCTTAAATTTGATTTTTTATGAGACAAAGGGCAAACGAGCAAGCAGGTCACCTTATAGTAAGCAACTACTGCTGCCCATGGACACTTGCAACACGGAGAGTGTTACAGTTGTGTTGCCGGCTTTTAAGGGCTGGGATCGGTGGCTTTATCACTGTAAAACTGATGCGATTCGATTCCGGTATTAGATTGAATACTTTTGTACGAATGAATAGGGTCCTAGCAGGTCAGTGTACTTTACCACCAACGGCCTCATCGTCACTTACCATCAGGTGTAACGAAGTCAATCGCTTGCCAGTAAGATACATATACAAAAAAGAAATGTATGAAATAAATAAATAAAATATAGTAAATAAGATGAATAAAAGGCTTATATATAGATACTTCTATTTATTTTTTAAATGAAATCGGTTGTGTAATTTGTAAATATTTATAAAATTGTATAATAACACGAACTGCTGTAATTTTAAAAATATAAATGTATAAGTTTTAAACGCTTTTGTTGTCAATATATTTATAAATGTATAATATACATATATGTAAATATTAGTCATAATTTAAGGCAGAATTTAATATACATTTTATTGAATTGTATGGTACAGGAATGCTTTGATATCAGGTTACAATAAGGGGCATGTTCATATCCCGAGCGAGCAGCGAGAGACAAAGCTTTTTCAATACAAGTTCTATAAATAGAATACTATTGAAAAAGGTATAAAAAAGGTAAAAATGTATTATAGGATGACAAAAAATAGTAAAAATATTATTTTGACATTCCTTTTACCACCTGAAGGCACCTTTTTACTATTCGATTCGCCGAATTTTTATCTGTATAATCTGTATTTGGCACAAATTTGTTAGTCATCAATATTTACTATAGTAATCCTGACTCACACGAGTCAGGATTGGAACCCGAGATGTCTCGTTTCGGAAGGGACAAACTCAATCTCCGTAACTCATATAAGTTATAAGTAATTCAAAATTCAAAAGTAAGTGTCAGTTGTCCCGATTTCGATTTTGGGCTCACACCGATGATTTCTCGGAATTATTCGGTAGTTATGCGTGATAAATATCGATGACTGAAAACTTTGTGCCCGGTGTATGACAAAAGCTTCGCCACCTATTCATTCTATTTGGGACGTAACAACGATTCAGTGAGTCGAGGCTTAGCAGCCTCAGCCACAGCTTCTGGTAGAAAAAGGCGTGAAGTTATGTTTATTTAAAATACTCCTGTACCATACTTACTAGAAAATTGTGTAGTGCCATTTTAAGAATAATAAAAAAATGTAAAACGTTTCCAACTTTGTGTTATATATTCTATAATATAGAGTTTATACATACTTAAGTGGAAATTACGACAATTTACCTAAATATAGTTGTCAATAAAAAAAAAACAGTATGTGGTCCTAAATAAATATAAAATATGTCAGTTTTATATTTAATAAAACGAATATAATGATTTATATAAAAAAATAACACAGTGTTTTAATTTTACATTTACTTTTCAAATGACTTATTATGGGATAGGGTATCAAATAAGCAGGCGTCTCTCCTGGTGGTAAACAATCAACGCCGCCCATAGAAACCTGCAACATAGATAGTGTTACAGTTGCGTAGCTGGCTTTTAAAATAGGATAGAAAAAGGTCGCAAGTTGGATGGGAAGAGGAGAGGGGAAACGGGTTAAGTCTCCGAATACCTTTCTCACCTGTCAATTCGGTGATGTATGAGAGAAACACTGCACTTTTTAAACTCACTTTTTATTATTACTATTTATCACTGTTACACTGTATTCACAATTTGTTTCTTGTTTTTGCTTTGAACACAATATGTATATATGAGACATCAGTGAAAAAAGTCATAGCGTAATCTAATTCTACCCGTAGTGTCATCTATGTTTTGTAAATTTAAACAATGATGTCACCACTAATACTCTAGTTTTAGACATTCCGCCCACCAAAGAACATCGTTCTTTAACAAACCTTATAAACAATTTAACAAAGAAAACACAAACACACATTTTCCAGTAAATAACTACAACAAAAAGGCCGCCCACCATGACACTTGCGACTAGTTAAAGTCTTAATTATACAAAAGTTAACTATAATTCAGGCAAGTAAGAAATGAAAATATAAATAAACAGTCTAAACAATATAAATAAATGCAGAAACTATTATCCAAATTTTAATAAACCAGCTAGAATCAACTAAGTTAGATCATTCATCACTTGCCTCAGGTAAAATACAAAATTTATTACAGGGTCGTTTACAAAAGCCATGTTTTGTTTTAACCGTTACAACTCTAGTGATATTATCTTTGCCTGTGTGTTTCTCCACAATTTTCCCTAATAACCATTTAGCTGGAGGCAAAGTGTGGTCTCTAATAATGACTACATCATTAATTTCAGGCTCCGATTTTTTTATGTTCCATTTATATCTTTGCTGAAGAGTCACCAAATATTCTTCTGACCATTTTCTCCAAAAATCACTAACCATTTTTTGCGTCAATTTCCATCTTCTTAAACTGGTTAGATTTTTATTTTCATAATTCTCGTCTGGAAGAATAATTAGAGGTTCTCCTACTAAAAAGTGTCCGGGTGTCAATGGCATGGGATCATCCGGACAGTTACTCAAATGTGACAGAGGGCGAGAATTTAAGCATGCTTCAATTTGTGTTAATACTGTCGATAGCTCTTCGAATGTTAAAGTAGAGTCCCCAATCACTCTCTTCAAGTGTGCTTTTGTTGATCGTACACCTGCCTCCCACAAACCCCCAAAATTAGGTGCGTGGGGAGGTATGAAACTCCACGTGGTTCCGTCATTAGCCAACAGTTTCTTAATTTCTTCTGTCACATTGGATGTAGCTCGATTGAACATATCTCGCAACTCCTTACTAGCACCGAGAAAATTAGTGCCGTTATCACTATATAGTGTTTGACAATGACCTCTTCTGGACACAAATCTTCTGAACGCAGCTATAAAACCCTGTGCTGACAAATCCGATACAGCTTCAAGATGAATGGCTTTCGAAAACATACAGACTAGAACACAGATATAGCCTTTATATGATTTGGAACCTCTTCCTGGAGAACATCTGATTTTAATATGTCCGGTAAAGTCAACTCCAGATATCTTGAAAGGTCTGATCGGCTTCAGTCTATCCTTCGGCATTTGGCCCATGAAAGGTTGAATATTTTGTTTTGAATATCTCAAACATTTAACACATTTATTGTAACACCCTTTGGCCAATTCTCGAGCTCGAATAATCCAATATTTTGATCTTAATAAATTGAGCATCAATTGCGGACCTCCATGAAGTGATTGTATATGTGAATCTTCGATTATTAACTTTGTTAGATGACTCTTATCAGGCAAAATCATAGGATGTCTCGTATCATAATTCACAGCAGCTTCGTGAATACGACCGCCCACTCTTAAAATCCCATTATCATCTAAAAATGGATTAAGAGTGTGTAGCTTGCTGGTGCGAGGTACAGATCCACATGTTTTTAATTTTCTTAGGTCTTCCTCAAAATGTAATTTTTGTGTCTCTCTGACACATATTTTAATAATATCTTCTCTTTCCTCTACAGTGACAATTCGAGTTAGTCCTTTTTCTGACTTCAGAATAATGTTACAAAATCTTTTACAATATGCTAACACCCTCACCATTCTCTTCAAACTTGAAAATCGTGTCCAAATAAATTCTTCCTTTTGTATTGTTGTTGTCAAAACTTTAACAGGTCTTATCTCTTCTGTCGTAACAAATTCCTTAGAACTCGGCATACTATAATCCTTTTTTCTCAGCCACTCTGGACCATGCCACCATAAATCGTTATTTATTAAACTTAACGCAGAGCTTCCTCGTGAAGCACAGTCAGCGGGATTATCTTGAGAACGTACATGGCTCCACTGTTCTCTGTTCAACATAGTGAGTATTTCTGAAACTCGGTTACTTACAAAAGTCGTCCAACGACTCGGTTCTCCGGCTAACCATGCTAGTACCACAGTACTATCCGACCACGCATACAGATTCTCCTCTGGTATGTCCATTATTTGTGACACTTCAAATACTAGTTTTGCAGCAAGCTGAGCAGCGCACAGTTCCATCCTTGGAATTGATATTTCCTTCTGAATTGGTGCCACTTTTGTTTTTGACGTCACTAGATTCACCACTATATCTCCGCTAATCTTTTTTACTTTCAAATAGACAGCAGCGGCATAGGCGACTTGCGACGCGTCAGCGAATGCATGGAGTTCCAATTTTTCTCCTTTTTTTGTTTTTAACCATCTAGGTAAACAAACTCTCTGAATATTACCAAGATCGTCACGAAATGCAAACCATTCCCTTAACAAATCTTCAGATAAATAATCATCCCAGCTCAAGCCAGATTTCCATAGTTTTTGTATGAAAACTTTAGCATTGATAACGATAGGTGCGATCCAGCCCATAGGATCGTATAAACGAGCTATTTCAGACAACACCATTCTTTTCGTCATGGCTTCAGTAATCAGTGGTAGCTGCATACTATATTCAAAATTATCCGTATTTTTATTCCACACTATTCCTAAAACCTTCATCATATCATTATCTTTGAAGACTATTGATTGATCCGGCTTCTGACTCTCTTTTTTAATATAATTCAGTAATTCTTCACAATTGCTACTCCATTTTTGTAACTCAAAGCCGCCTGCTTTCATCAGTTTATTCATTTGCTCATATATTTCAATAGCTTCAACTGAATTCTCACACCCTGTAAGCAAATCATCCATATAATAGTCATGCATTGTAATTTTAGAAGCTATTGGATATTTGTTTTCCTCATCTTTCGCAAGTTGCTGTATTGTTTTTACAGCCAAATAAGGCGCGCAGGCTGTTCCGAAGGTAAGTCTCAGTAGTCTAAAATGTTGAATGGAGTCTTGATTACTTGATCGCCACAGTATTCTCTGAAAATCTGTATCATGTTTATTCACTTTAATTTGACGATACATTTGTTTCAAATCAGCAACAATACAAAATCCATGATATCTCCAACGCATCAAAATATGTCTCAAATCAGATTGGAGTTTGGGTCCGACAAGAAGATCATCATTCAAAGATACATTATTCACTCCTTTATTAGTAGCGTTGTAAACAACTCTTACTTTGGTGGTCTGTTTATCGTTTCGGATGACTGCATGGTGTGGAAGATATACGACTTTGCTATCTTCTATTTCTTCTTTCGATGTTATTAACTCCATATGATCTTGTTTCAGGTAGTCGTCCATTACTTTTCTATATTCTTCTTGTAATTCCTGATTTTTGTATAACCTTTTCTCTAATTGTTTCAACCTTTTCAGAGCAATTTCCCTCGTTTTTCCTTCTAAGCATTGTGGACTCGTATTCTTGAAAGGTAGTCTTACTACATAACGACCATCATCATCTCGCTCAGTGGTTTCTTTAAATATTTCTTCACACTTTAATTCTTCTCTGGTCATTCTTTTTCCGATTAAATCCGGCTCTCTTTCAATCTCCCAAAACTGTTTCAATAACTGATCTTCTTTTAATTCTTTAATGTCCAGACTCACAATGTGTTGTTTAAACTTAGACTCATCTCCTTCAACTCTACCAGACAAAATCCAACCGAGTTGCGTATTTTGTGCAATTGGCCCTCGCATTGACGGATGTTTCATTAAACCCTCTTTCATTAACATACCGTAAACATCAGCTCCCAATATCATATCGATTTTCTCTGGAGATTTGTATTTTGGATCAGCTAGTTTCAAACACTCAATTGCTGGCCAGTTTGAAATAACTGTCTCGCTTGATGGAATAAATGACGTTAACTTCGCTAGAACAAAAGCTCTCACACTGATGGAGAAGTTGCAGTTTTGAAGTGACTCTACTTGAACAGAAACCATACTTTTAGTTTTTGTTTGACTTTCACCAACACCGGAAACTATGCCATTCACAGTAGACTTTTTCAGACCCAATGCTTGAGTAACTCCCTCCGTCACAAATGAAACTTCAGATCCTTGATCAATCAATGCTCGAATTATAAGCGATTGACCAGACGTTGACTTTATTCGAATCATAGCAGTTGCCAATAAAACACGATATTCAGTACTCTCAGTAGTAAAATGGGCTGCAACTCTCTTTTCAGATTGTCTATTAAAAGGCACATTTTGAGCCAATTTCTTATCTTTTGTATAACTATTCGAATGTTGAGTTGCGGTATCTTGATTTAAAAGTCGTTCGTAGTGTAACATCAAATGATGTCTTCTGCCACAACGGCGACAACACATGGGCTGTCGGCAATGTTTCACTGAATGATTTGATGATAAGCAATTAAAACACAGTCCCTTCAATTTAACAAAGTCGGATCTCTCTTCTGGAGATAGTTTTTCAAATTGTTTGCACTGATAAATTAAATGTGTTCCCTCACACATCGAACAGACTTTCTCTTTGTTCCTTTCTTGAATTTTTTCATCCATTATCGCAGAATGACCTCTTTAATTGCGACGCTTGTTTCCCAATATATAAATTAGGAGATTTTTGAGTAGCTTTACTTCCATCCAACAATTCTAATGTACGAAATCTGGTCTCAAGAAAACTACTTAATTGATTCCATTTAGGCAGCTCCTCTGACTCAAACTGACTAACTTGAAGTTCCCATAATTTTCTTGACTCGGAGTCTAACTTAATAAGTACTACATAATTAATTATTGCACCCCAGGTCTCGGTATTTATTTTGAGATTTTGTAAAGCCTTTAAACATCCGGATGTAGTATCAAGAAGCTGCTTTATGCCATTCGCTGATTCTGCATTCAAAGTTTTTTGACCAAACAAACGCTTCATAATTTCGTTGCAATTGAACCTCTTATTTGTGTAACGTCGGATCAACTGCTGCCAACCCTCTTCATAATTAATTTCAGTTGTTGCAAGATTTGTTAATAATTGCTCGGCTTCTCCATACAAACTTCCTTTTAAATAATGTAATTTTTGCACTGCGCTCAATGACTTGTTAGTATGGATAAGCGACACGAACATATCATGAAATGTTTGCCACTCATCATAATTACCCGAAAATCTTGGCAACTGTATTTGCGGCAGCTTGACATCGATACTAGAAGTAGAAGCTTCACAAACTGTATTTTTCTGCACACCTTTTAAGTCCTCTTTCAAACGCGTCTTGTACTCGAAAAATATATCCTCAAACTGACTGTACATGTCTTGACAGAAGTAAGGAGTCGTAGCTTTCTTCTCCTTTTCAATTTTACTAATGAGCTCATAATGGGTTCTTTCGAATTCGTTCCACCATTTTTCTAAAATTTCAAGCCGAGACTCAATATATAATACATTAATTCTAGTCTTTGGCGACTTTTTATAATTTATCAAGGTTTTATTTATACGCTCTATTAAGTCCTCTTGATGCAGTATAAGGCTATTCATTTTAAGAGTATGTAGTTCAAAGATTCACAGTCACACCGTTCAATTCCAGAGACTAATTCGACCATTGACGTAGTATTAAATTCTTGTATTATTTACTTTTTTCGTACGATTGACCAACACAAATTTTCCTTTTCTTCACTTGGTCAGTACGAATTTTGCACTAATTCACTCTCCTAACACGACTATAGTCTATTTTAAGACTTGCACACACTTCCCGGGTTTCGGCACCAGATGTCAATTCGGTGATGTATGAGAGAAACACTGCACTTTTTAAACTCACTTTTTATTATTACTATTTATCACTGTTACACTGTATTCACAATTTGTTTCTTGTTTTTGCTTTGAACACAATATGTATATATGAGACATCAGTGAAAAAAGTCATAGCGTAATCTAATTCTACCCGTAGTGTCATCTATGTTTTGTAAATTTAAACAATGATGTCACCACTAATACTCTAGTTTTAGACACACCAAACGTAACGCGGCATAAGCCACTTTACGTCGATATTCTGGGAGGTCGTGGTATTTCTGCATCCTGTAGAGCGAATTTTATTTAATTATGAATAGTATTAAAATTTAAAATCATCTAGAGCTGAAGATTTTATTTTTTTGTACGCGCTAAGAAGACTAAACACTGGTTCGAATTAAAACCTAACAGTGGTAGAGCCAAGCAGTTCACTTCATGAATGGGCCGGCTCAACCGGTGAAATACCAGAACCTCTCAGAAGATCGACGTAAAGCGGCTCATGCCGCGTTTCGTTCGGTGAGAGAGGTACCCGGAGGCTCACCCTCTTCCCCATCTTTTCCTATCCTACTCCCTTAAAAAGTCAGCAACGCGACTGTAACACTATAACACTCTTACGGCTACTTACCATCAAGTGACACGCCTGCTCGTTTCCCTCCAATCCCATAAAAAATACAATAATTTTTGTGTTGGATAGTACTAAGAAAGGTTTTAAACTGTGTATCATTACGCTATGATCATTGGGTGCGGAGTACTGGTATTTTTAGTGGAAATCCTATCAGAAACGTACAATTTTTCCTCAAGTCAGTGTTTTTTTTTACAAAAAAATTGTTTTCTTTAAATTATATTTCTAGCTAAAAGTATATTTATAAAAAAAGCACCATGTATCTACTAACAAGCAAGAGAACTTCAAATCAAATATATATTTATTCAGAAACCGTATTCATTGAACATCAGAAATTACAAACAGATTACGAATCGATATTCGGTTGTCCAATATTGAGGTTCTCAGTTTGCAACACTGAACCGCCTGGTTAATATACATTGCGAGCATTATATGGAATAACAGTTGGGCGTTTCACGAGCCTTTGCTCCTGTATCATGTAATCGTTTGTATACAATGTTCTATAAAAAATATTTCAAATTTGCAATACGTATGTTACTTTTTAAAGATTTATGTTGAAGAATGAGCTAAAAATGTTATTCTTGTTAAGAAAGTTAAGAGCTTTGATGTTGGTTTTTTTTTCATGGGATATAGGGTCAATAGATTAAATGGGTAAACTTATAGTAAGTGACTATCGCCTCCAATGGGCATCGTCTACCTCACATACATGGGGGATACAGTTACGTTGGCAGGCTTTAAAATGGAATAAGGAAGGAGATCGCAAACAACACACAGACAAATATTTGTGTCACGGCTTACAACAATTTGAAACGGATGCCTGACATAATACGAACCGTGAGTTATGTTAATATGATAAACACTCAATTTACAGTCACCATAGCGCTGTGATTGAGAATGCGTGCTTTTATTTGAAAGGTTTCAGATTTGAATTTACTGAAATCATTTCAAAATAAAGTAATTATAGCCAATATATGATAATATAATTGATAGATGAGAACGAATTCTTCGTGAGATGAATTAAAGTTTAATTTATCTCCGGGTATTATTAGCACAATACACTTGAGTAAAGGTCGATGGGTTCGATCCCCACCCTAGTACTATTTAATGAGATTGATGTTCTTATATCGTCTAGAAGTTGTTTTCTACAAATTATAGGTATGTATTTTTTTTATGGGATAGGAGGGCAAACGAGCAGGCGTGTCACCTGATGGTAAGCAACCAGCGCCGCCCATGGACACCAGCAACACATATAGTGTTATTGTTGCGTTGCCGACCTTTAAGGGATAGGGGATACGAAAGGACGGGGATAGGAAAGGACGGGGAAGGGATGTGCGCCTCTGGGTACCTCTCTTACCGAACGAAACGCGGCATGAGCCACTTTACGTTGGTCTTCTGAGAGGTCGTGGTATTTCACCGGTCGAGCCGGCCAACTGCTTGGCTCTACCACTGTAAGATTTATCAAACAAATGGTTATATCTATTGACTAGTTCCTAATTATATAACATATTATTGTCATAAATATCGATGACTGACAACTTCGTGCCAGGTATGGCAATAGGTTCGCCATCTATTCCATTTAGGACGTAAACATAACGCCGAGTCGAGGCTTAACAACCGCTGCCATCTTCGGTTGGAAAAAAGTTTAAAGTTATGTTTAATTTCTAATTACAATCACCAGTTTCTTATCTTGAATGACGCTATATATTACTTTCGAAGAACGATATTAAATTTCCAATAAAAATCTGCTCTATAAACTTAACAACTTAACGAACTTAAACGATAGTATGTAAAAGATAAATACACTGCTAATACATAATTTAGTCTCGGCGGTCCAGTGGTCGAGCACCCCGCTTCTGAATCCAGAGGACGCGGGCTTGAAACCTGGCTCACACTAATAAATTTTCTATCGATGACTAACAACTTTGTGCCTGGTATCGCAATAGATTCTCCACCTATTCCATTTGGGACATAAACATAACGACGAATCGAAGCTTAACAGCCACTGCCTAAACCTTCGCATAGAAAAAGGCGTAAAGTTATGTTATGTTGTTTGTTTTTTTAATATAAAATTAATGTTACTGTTTATTTTTCCATTTTTAATTAAACCACAGTGGCCACAACAAACAAAAACCATGATGTAAACAAATCAATTTCGAGTCAGGAAATTACTTTGTAAAGTTGAAAAGGGTTGCCCGATACGGTATAGCCTACCAAATTGAAATTCCTTTGTGCGCAAAGCCTTTACATGAACCGAAATGTTACCTGACGATTCGCTGTCATAGAGCATGGGCGGGAACATTTTTCGATCGAACTACGGACACACTTATAGACTTTGGATAAACTAAAATTCCCCACTAAAAATATTAGTACTCCGCTCCTATCGATCAAAGTGTAATCAAAGTGTGATAATGATATTTTTTTTTTATGGGATAGGAGGGCAAGCGAGCAGGCGTGTCACCTGAAGGTAAGCAACCAACGCCGCCCATGGACACCAGCAACACATATAGTGTTACCGTTGCGTTGCCGACCTTTAAGAGATAGGGGATAGGAAAGGATGGGGAAGGGGGGTGGGCCTCCGGGTACCTCTCTCACCGAACGAAACGCGGCACGAGCCACTTTACGTCGGTCTTCTGAGAGGTCCTGATATTTCACCGGTCGAGCCGGCCCATTCATGTAGCGAACTGAACTACTAACTACTATAGTCTAAGCCCTTCCTCGATAAATTTACTATACAACTGAAAAAGATGTTATTAATAATTACACCGATAGTTCCTACAGTTTAACGCGTTCAAAAAATCAAATCAACAAAATTTTCACGTTTAGAATTTTAGTCTCGGTGGTCCAGTGGTCGATCCCCATTTTTTGAATCAAAAAGTCACAGGCTCGAATCCTGACTCATAGCAATGACCTTTTGAAATTATATTCGGAAGTTATGTGTTACAAATATCGATGACTGTCAATTTAGTGCCCGATATTGTAATAGTTTCGCCACCTATTCCATTTGGGACGGAAACAACAACAACCACAACCAACAAAAACAATTTGGATTTAACTATGGTAGCATATCAGACGGTAAGAGATTATATGGCCATAAATATTGTTTTAACAAATGCAAAAAATGTATAAATTGTGTGAAACGTCTATAGGTGTGGGTAAACCCGATTCTAGCGTGGCGATACAGATCGTGGCGACGCATCGCCACGCATTGTTCGTCATAATAAAAATAACACATGTTCATTGGTTTAGAGGACAAGCCACCCGCTTCTTAATCAAGAGGTCTCCGGCTCGCATCCTGGCTAACACTAATAAATTTTCGGAAGCTTTACGTGCTGTGCCAATGGTCAGCAAAGTGCACGATGTTGATAGACCAATATATCCAATGGACCTATTTTATGGGAAATATAAAACAAGTCCAAGTAGAGGCATATCTTAGTCACTGCTGTCACATGCAGTCACATATTTGTACACAGGTACACTATTTGGATCGAATTTTGTGAAATAAATTCCTAATTTAAGTCTCGTTAGCGCAGTGGTCGAGCACACGGCTTCTGATCCAGAGGTCCGGGTTCGATTCCAGACACTGGCTCACACCGATGACTTTTCGAAATTGTTTTCGGAAGTTATGTGTGATAAATATCGATGACTGAAAAACCTTGTGCCCGGTATGGCAATAGGTTCGCCACCTATTTCATTTGGGACGTAAACATAACGGCGAGGCGAGGCTTAACAGCCGCTGCCTACACCTTCGGGTAACAAAAGACGTGAAGTTATGTTATGTTTTGTTAAATTCCTAAATCAGAACCTATAGATTTTTCTCTATGTCTACTAGAAAACGAAATCATTTAAGTCACTCTATACTTACAAATGGACTCATAGACAGACAAAAATGTACTATTATTTTCAATTACAAACAACAGATTTTATTGTGCAAAGCTACCACCTACCACCAAACATACTTTCCACGTTAAAATAGATTATTTCATGACCATATTTCGTTAATTGTAATTATATAATTATACCTGAGTAAAAAGTTTCATGAAAGTCAAGTTATGACAGAGAAAAAGCAATCTACCTAAAAGCAGTCATCTACCGACGTTAAAGCCAATTACTATAATTATCGAATGTCCTTCACGATTAGTTAACAACGTTACATAGAAAAGTTAAAACCAAAGGCTTTTAAAACCTGATTGTTAAAACAAAACTTTTGCATAACTTTTAAACGTTTTACGATTTGCTTTAAGTGTTATTGGTCCAAAGGTCGAGCTGCCCACTTCTGGATCAAGAAATGCAGAATCAACTCTCATACCAATGGTTTTATGGCCAAGCTTTTTTGACGAGCCTTGTGGTGCATTGGAAAAATTACTGACTGCAGAATCGAGGTTGGCGAGTTTGATCCCCACCCGAGTACAAATATTTGTGACAAACATGAATGTTTGTAAGGCGGCTGGGTGTTTTTCTCTATTAAGTATGTATTTACAAAAAAAGTATATATGTATTAATATTCGTAATCTAGTATACATAACACAAGAATTTGATTGCTTAGTTTGGAACTAGAGGGCGCTGTGTGTATTGTGTCCAAGAAATTATTATATTTGTTTATTTATTTATTAATTTTATATAAGTAAAGAGGTAACGACTGTGAGTTTGTGACGATGTAAGGGTTAATCTCTGGAACTAAAATAGTAGTAGTAAGCTCCATTATTGTATAGTGATATAGGCTATAAATTACTCCCAAAATTAATATACGCATCCCTTTTTAAGCTTGAATAATGTAATACAAGTTATAAAAATAATTATTTCAACGCGTGCTCTGCAAAATCTATCAAGTATATAACAATACAGTTTGCGAAACTATTAAAGAACGTATCAAAATCTATAAAAAAGTCCCCAATATGTATATGCCTCCTACGGATAACTCATAATAACTGCTTTTACGGTTTTAAAAGTGTCGACTAAAATCGTTACTTTTTTTAAAGCTTATTTAGCTCATATCGTATTTAAACTATATTTTTTTAAATATTTTTCTTAGAACGGAAATGTAATATAGAATATTTGTGCCCTTTATTTAATAGAGTTTAAGCAAATAATATCTTCAAAAATATTAGCAAGATGAAAATGTGCAGTAAAATATTTCGAATTAAAACGAAATCCAAAGGCATTGTTAGTGTGTGATAAATATATATGATTGACAACATTGTATGTAAAGATTTGGCGAGGCATAATATCCACAGCCTATATTCGGATGGAAAAAGTAACAAAAAATCATTGTATGTATATATATTGTATGTATCAAATAAAACAAAAATTATTTACACACACTGGGTACAAATAGGAATAATATATAAAATATATCAGCTTAGGGAAGGTACAACGGTTTTAGTTCCCAGGAGAGAAATATCAAACAAATGTGAAACAGTCTCGTTTTTATTGTATTGTAATATAAAGTCAGTATCACAATCGCTTTTGTGTGATAGCAGGAATATATATTCATAAGTCAAATACAAGTCATTTTATATTCTACGTCTAGTTTCCTTTTCAGAGTAAGATATATCAGAACTCAGTAAGTCAAAAAAATAATAAGAAGAAATATATAAATTACATTATTTACAATATATACAATTAAAAAACTACCTGAAATCAAATTTCTCCGCATTTCGGTCTACTGGCAGCGTACCCAGAAGACTGGTCGCATTTCCACGCTGAATGGCAATGCTAATCCTCTGTGCGAAGAATAGATCAGCCCTCTAGTCGCGAGAGGCTTCGATCAGCCTCTTTGCAAGATCTTTGTAAATTTCACGAGCACTCAGACCCCATGTCCCCAAAGTCTCAACCCCAAACGGCTCAAACACATAATCACCTACAAGGTTTCTGTATTTGTGCCGCTTGAGATTTTCTGCCGAAGCAGCAGCAGCACCGGCCACCTTTGCCGTGCTTGGAAGATGCGATGGCGCAAGGGTGTCGACGCAAGTATCGTCCCACACCAAAGGCCTACCCATCCTCCAAGGTAAAAGAGACATCCCGTTGGGTCTCCAGCCATCATCGCGCACCAAACTGTTCGGTTACAGAACGGCTGGTACACCGGCGGTGGCAAGAGCACGACGGATAATGTCGTTGATGTTGGCGTGACGGGAAATGCGGCCTGCGCTCCTGGCGCCTGAGAGGCCATGATGTCCCTTGCTGTCGACAACCTCTCCGCAGCGACATAAATGCAAGGAAACACAGGGAGCACCTAATCGAAGACAAGTTGCGATACGGAAAGTCGTATTATCTAATAATGTTCCTATATTGCGCGATGGCAGTGCCTTAAGCCAAACACCGGACTCCCACTCTCCCACAGCCCGCAAACGAGCTCGCTCAGCATCACCTATAGAACCACTAAATAAGTGATTCTTATTTGTTTCTAAGATTTTCGCGAATCTCATTCATTGATTAAAACAACTTTTAGGATTGTATCGCGTTTATTTATTATTTATTTTTATTTCCCGACGTTTCGAACTCGTGAAAATGATCTCTGTAAAGAGTTCGAAACGTCGGGAAATAAAAATAAATAATAAATAAACGCGATACAATCCTAAAAGTTGTTTTAATCAATAAGTGATTCTTTTAAGATGGCGCAGTGCGGGTCGTCCCACTGTCTCCGGGAAAATGGGTTGGTCGGTAAATTTGAGTTAGGACAGGCCAGTTTCCAGGCATTTACTGCGTCAGTCTTGCATAACACTTCAGAATTACCCAGTGTATGAGTGAGAATTTTCCAGGTTAATTCTTCTGTGCTATGGACTGAAGACAGAAAATCCCCTAAACGAACTGGTAGGGATACCTGTTGCCATGCCCGGTCGTTTAGCGATATATTAAGAATTTTACTAAGGGTGGTTTTTACAATATCATCTATTTTTTCTAAAAGTGCCGAATGTTTAAACAATTGTGATAATCAAATAGCATGTGTAAATTTTGGAACAAACAAACAGTAACGAATAATGGTGAAAGCTGAATGCATGTTAATTTTATGTAAGCGGTCCGAAACTTGATAAAAATTTTGATATTTTTTTTTCTCTAAGAAAGAGCTGTAGGCATCTTCACAGATTGGAGACCCTAGGAGGCGTAATGAACTGTTTTCTACTATTTTTATACTGGTTTCCAAAGAATTAAATTTTGACAATGCCGAGATTTTGCCTATTTTATCATTAAAATAGATTTCACATTTCGATGTATTTAACTCCAAGCGAATAGACTTAAAGTTATTTTTTAACATGGCCAAATCTTTGAAAACTGTATCTATTGTACCTCCAAGAGTTCCATCATCTAGATACCAGACATTAAATTTGGAATTCAGCTATTTTATGATAGGATGTATCGATAAACTGAAAATTACTGGTCCAAGAGGGTCACCCTGCTGACAACCAACAGCTGACTCCAAAGGTTATCTTAATATAATAATTTGGAAGGATTTCTATAGCACTGCCAAAGGAATTTGAAAATTTCAGTTGTCTCTGTTTTGGCTTGACTCAGCAGACTACAGACTATCCCTATTTACAGAGTTGAAAGCATTTTTGATGTCAACCTTTAAACCGACCTCACCTTCACCAGAACCCAAATATGTGGCCAAAGCATGTATGGCAGCCTCACAGCCTCCTCTGGACCCGAAACCAATTGGGTAGGCTGAAATTTGGATGCAAGAGATGTTCTGTAGTATTGGCAACATAGTTTGGCTGCCATACGCCGGTAAGTGCAACCCACGGCAATGGGACGAATGCCACCATCCTTTTTTGAAAGGGAGCATAAATTTGCACCATAAAGCAAATCGGTTATGCATTCGTTCACAGTGCCGGACAGCATAAGGTTCA
The DNA here is from genome assembly GCA_905147225.2 of Euproctis similis. Taxonomy (NCBI): domain Eukaryota; kingdom Metazoa; phylum Arthropoda; class Insecta; order Lepidoptera; family Erebidae; genus Euproctis; species Euproctis similis. Next base: position 10,438,307 of record LR990123.1, read on the forward strand.
TTAGAGCAGTAAGCTCCCTCAAGAGATCATCACCGGCTTCTCCGGTGGTTGGACATACAAGATCTTTCAGATGCTGTGGTGTCAAACCATCAAAACCAACGGCAGAACCACTTTTGAAAGAGCCAATTGCAGAAAGTACATCTTTAGCTGTGTAAAAGTGGTTCTGCCGCCATGAGGCACATCTATTTGAGTTCATCAGGACATGAATGGGAAAAATCGGGGGTCCAATGTCTTTGTACGACCGCTGGACCCAGCCCATCTCACAAAGCTGACCAAATGCAGTGGAGGAACCGTCAAATCTAGGTCGGAGATCGTTGCAAAAATCCAGGACTTCTATGGTCAGTTATACACCTCACATGCGTCGCGCCCTGAACCTGACAATAAAGATCCGAGAGCTACCCTAACCCACCACTACAGTGAGGAACTGGCACAAATAAGCTTTGTTGATATCGAGTTCGCTCTGAAACAGCTTAAAAATGGAAAAGCCCTGGGGGAGGATGGAATCACAATTGAGCTCCTGAAGGCCGGAGGGACTTCTACGCTAAGAGAACTTCAGCGTATATTTGACTCCGTCCTCTTTTCGGGGAGAATTCCTGAGGCACGGAGGAGTGTGGTCACGTTGTTCTTCAAGAAGAACAACTTCAACCAGAACTTGTTGAGAAATTATCGACTTATCTCCTTGCTAAGCCATATGTATAAGCTGTTTTCTAGAATGATCACGAATCGTCTGGCGCGTAGACTCGACGAATTTTAGCCCCCCGAACAAGCCGGATTTTGAAAAAGATATAGCACCGTAGACCATATCCACACTGTGTGGCAAGTTATTCAGAAAACAGAAGAATACAATCAGTCTCTGTGTGTTGTATTCGTGAACTATGAGAAGGCATTTGATTCTATCGAAACCTGGTCTGTTCTGGAGTCCTTGCAGAGATGCCAAGTCGATTGGCGATACATCCAGGTATTGAAAAGTCTGTATGACGCAGCGACCATATCCGTCCGTATAGAGAACCAGCTGTCTGAACCAATTCCAATGCATAGAGGTGTAAAGCAAGAGGACGTAATATCCCCCAAACTATTTATAAATGCATTGGAAGATATATTTAGGACTCTAGACTGGAAAGGGTGTGGCCTAAACATCAACGGCGAGTACATTTCACACCTGAGATTTGCGGACGACATCGTCATCATGGCTGAATCTGCTAAGGATCTACAACACATGTTGCTCGACCTAGCTGATTCTTCAGCACGCATTGGTCTTCAGATGAACTTAGACAAAACTAAAGCTATGTTTATCATCACATCATCCCGGAGCCAATTATTAGCCAAGGATAGAAAGATACAGAGCGTAGAAGGATACAGCTGGGTTGGGCAGCACTTGGGAAACTTAGTCGAGTCTTTTCGTCATCCATTTCCCAAAAAATTTAAAACAAGGTCTTCAACGAGTCCGTTCTACCCGTTATGACTTACGGAGCCGAGACGTGGACACTGACAGTGCGGCTGGTTCACCAATTTAAGGTCGCTCAGCGAGCTATGGAAAGGGCTATGCTAGGATAGGATTAGAAATGAAGACATCCGACTGAGAACTAAAGTCATCGACATAGCCCAAAGAATAAACACGCTGAAGTGGCAGTGGGCAGGTCACATTTGTCGCAGATCTGATTCCCGATGAGGAAAACGTGTTCTGGAGTGGAGACCGCGTCACGGAAAACGTAGTGTGGGGCGCTCTCAGGCTAGGTGGGACGACGATACACGCAAAGTGGCTGGCAGCGGCTAGAAAAGAATGGCCGAAAATCGAGCTCAGTGGCATGCCAAAGGAGAGACCTATGTCCAGCAACGGAGATAGGTTGATTATGATGATGATGATGATCCTTGAATTTATTGCCATGAAATTCAATCGTGTAGGACACTCTTAATTAGAATATTATAATTATTCTCATAAATTGAATATTTTAAAGTTGTATTGAATAACCATTCTCCAGTTCTACATAAAAACATATCTTTTCAATAAATATATATGAATATTGAAACTGTGCAGTCTATAGCAGGAAGTAGGAATTTCGTTTATCACATACATACTAACATGACCTTCCTCCAGAACTCGTTTTATTTGGTCATGAAAGTTGTATCGTAACCTTTTTGCATATCTGCTTAGTCAATCCTGCATCATCCGTGATGTCTACATGTCCGAACCATCGCAACATGCCCTTTCTTATTTTTATACCGACACTCTCTTTCAATCCAACTACCTTCCTTACAACCTTGTTTTGACGCTTCCGGCGAGAGTCACTGAGCAGATTTTACGCAGTGCCTTCATTTCGACTGCGTTCATCCTAATTTTGTGCACTTTCTGCTATACCCAACTCTCGCTTTCATTAGTAAGGATTGGGATCAGTGCCGCATTACGAATGGCTAGCCGGGCCTCCTTCCTATAATTTTGCGTTCAAGAATCTGCCCAACGCTCCATTTACGCTGTTTCCTAATGCCATTCTGCTTCATTTAACATACATACATTACTTCACGCCTTTGTTACCTGAAGGTGTAGGCAGCGGCTGTTATGCCTCGTCTCGCCGTTATGTTTACATCCCAAATGTAATAGGTGGCGAACCTATTGCCATACCGGGCACAAAGTTTTCAGTCATCGACATTTATCACACTTAACTTCCGAAAACAATTTCAAAAAGTTATTGGTGTAAGCCAGTGGCAGGATTCGAACCCGGACCTCTAGATCAGAAGCTGCTCTGGACCACCAAGATTATTAATTCTTCTTCTTCATTTAAAATTCTATAAATCTTGTTCATTTATTAACGATTCAGATCGAAGAGTCCCCGTTCTGATAGGTCGAGCGTATGAACTTAAAATATTCACACTGGTAAATTGCTTTGAAAAATAAGACCCAGCTTAAGCTTGTTTATGAATAAACCGTGTTGGTACGCTTCTCGAGGACTACAATTAAAATTAAATTGTCTATGAATTTAATAATTATTAATGTGTTCAGACGGTTTATTCCCTCTACAATCCACTGTAATAATAATTTAGTTAATTGTCTTTGTCGAGTGTTATCTGCGCAGACGTTAATATGTAATTTGTAAGGTGTCTGCCAGGATTTTCTCTTAAATCCAGCAAATCCATCGCAGTTTGTAAGCGTGTTCAGTGATAATGAAAATATATGATATTATTATTACTATATGGATATGCCTTTTACATATTTGTTCTCGTTAACAATGTATGTGTCGGAAATAGAGAGAGGGAGGGTGTGTGAGAATGTGAGCTGTGATATAGCTTCCAAATAATGGGACAAATCTTTAACTATCAGCAGAATATAGCACCTCGCCGCACTCTCAACCAACACATATGCGACTCCCTGTTGTTGAGTCTTACTAGATCGGAAACATTAACTCAAATCCACTGCTTTACGTAGGCCTCCCCCTTAGCAGATCTACATCCCGTTCCTTTGCCACTTGCATCCAACGACTGCCTGCTGCCTTGATTAGTTCGTCGGTCCATCTAGTAGGGGAACGCTTCCTAGTCCAATCCGTGGTCCCCCTCAAGAATCTTTCATCCCTAGCTGTCATCGGTACTTTGGGTGATGTGGCCTGTGTACTTCCACACCTAATCATACAATCATTTTAATAATCTGAATTTAGTATCAATTAAAATCAAATAGAATTTTAACAATGCTAGTAATACAATTCACTGAATGAATGGGCCATGTCGTCTGCTGAACTATGAAAAATGAAGTAAAGTAGCTCGTGCTGAGTTTTGTTCAGTCAGAGGGGTAGTAGAAATACCATCCTTTCCCTAATCTGTTTAATCATATCCTACCTTATTTTAAATAACGGGAACACAACTGTGACCTTCATCCGCCTGCTCGTTCGAATCACTCGCTTATAAAAAAACATCAGATCCATCCTATAAAGAGCTTTAATAAAGTATAAAAAAAGATATTGAGGTGAAGAAGAAAATTAAAATTGGAAATTGAACAGGAGTCGATGTTCGGTGCATCACAAATAGATTACAAGATATCGATATTATAATCGTATTACGTGGACGGCCGTCCTCGACAAAACCCTGAATAATATTCGTTATAATTATTCATTTTGAATAATTGGTGAATTCCAAGTTTGATTTCCATTAACAATGGTAGTGCCACACTGTTCGCTGCATGAATGGACCGACTCGACCGGTGACATACCACGACCTGTCAGAATATCTACGTAAAACAGTTTATACCGCTTTTTGCTTGTTAAGACATGTATCCGAATGCCCCATCGATTTCCTTCTCCCCTTCCCATCCCAATTCCAACCTTAATCCCATTTTAAAGACTGACAACCCAACAAACTCAAACTTAGGGCTGTGACCTTCATGGTGTTGCAAATATAAATAGGCTGCACTTGTCACTAACCCTCATAACCATTTGCCCTCTCCCACATAAAAAAATAAACTTTACTGCACATAATAACATAAAAATTATATAAATAATAAAAATTATATAAAAATTATTAAAATAATCCTAAAATACTTCTACTAAACTAAACTCAAATACTTCTACCAAACTAAAATACTTCTACTAAACTAAACTAAAATACTTCTACTCCTAATAAACGTCAATCAATTTAAGTCCTCGCGTTATGATAATTTTCATTGATTACTAAATTATTATGATAAAGAATTTCAAATTTATTTACTATTGGCAATAATGAACATTAAATAATCTTGATTTAAAGAGAAAGTTCATATTTTAATATAATAATATACCCCTTTTTATAACAAACTATTCCGATAATAAGGAAAATAGATACTAGAGGGCGGCATTTGATGCGTCGAAATTGGCAATTAGTGATTCTGAAACCTGTAAAGCGCACTGAAAATTATAGGGCATATTCAAAATATACGAACAATAAAGGAAGGCTTCTTAGGAAATGATTTATCATATTAATGTCACTGAGGCAAGAGTTTCGACGCCAAGATGTTAACATATTAAATCATCCTCGACGTTATTCTGTACGAACAATTCTATATTATTTGTACGTGACAAATCAATGTTTGTTACTTTAAGTGTTTTATAAATAAAACTTTTTGACGTTTATCTAATGTAAGTACATATATCAAGATACAAAAATTACTATATTACGGCTAGTAAGTTTTGTCAGTAAGTTTTGAAATAAACAAAACAATATATAAAATATTTTATCTCTCACAATTTGTTTCTTACGCTCTTATACAGAGAAATTGAATATAATTTTTATTAAATTTTCAAAGGGAGTAGACTTTCGGATATTTTTTTCACTAGAGCATCTTTACGTTGATTTTCTTAGAGGTAATATTTTACAGGTCCATCCGAAACATTTATGCAGCGAATTATTATTATTATTATTTATGCACCCCGCTTCTGAACTACTGTGTCTTGTGCCTTGAAAATGTGTTCAAAATATTACATAAGTATTAAATAATTAGTCCCATAGTATTCCATCCATCTATTTTCACTCCCATGGATCAGAATTTTAATTCATAATAGCTTGAATGTAATAAATTTAAAGGTAATATTCAAAGAATTTGTTATGTTACGTAGCTACGAAGGTGAAAATTCGAAATAAACATTTTAATTCATCCTAATTCATCCTTTCAGTAATAAGAAGGTACACAAAGAAAACGTTTGATATGTCATTAAATTCACTTCACAAAAATGTGTATACTTAATAGCCCCGATATTGCAATGAATTAATACAGATTGAAAAAAGTTTCATTATGAACAATTCCTATCGGCATAACTATTCTATTCAATACAAATTGTTATTCAGCGGCGCGATCACATGACCTTTACAGATGTGTCGTGTAGTGTAAAACCTCATTACAATGGAACTTGTTCCATCAACACGGAACAGAGCCTCACGCGATACAGATATTGGTATCAAATATACGTTTTGTATTTATAACAACCCAATATGGATTACAGGATATATTTATAAGCTTTTCTCGATAAAGTTTTGATCAATAAATGTATTTATTTTTACAGTTTTCTTAAAGTTTATCTGACAGTGGTAGAGCTTCGCAGTTCGCTGCATGAATGGGCCGTCTAGACCGATGAAATACCACGATCTCTAAGAAATCAAAGTAAGTGGCTCATACCACGTTTTTCTTGGGTTAAAGGTCTAACCCTTTTTCTTTCCCCACCCTGCTTCCGACCCATACTCTATCCTGTTTTAAAGCTGGGCAACGAAGCTCCACTATTTGTGATGTAGGTGTCCATAGATGGCGTTAGTTGTGTACCATCAGGTGACACTTTTGCTCATATGCCCAGCTATTACGTAAAAAATAGATATTATTATACTTATTTTCATGGTACTACAGCATTCATTCGGTGTATCAAGGCGTCTTTATTGCTGCTTTAAACATAGACTATAGAGAGCGTCAAAGTGCAAAAATAAAGAAAAGAAAATTTTAACCAAAAGCTAAGAATTTCTTCAACATTTTAACACGTGTTTCTCGAACAATTTCTCCTCTGCGATATATGTTTGACAGTAATAGGTCGTTATCAAATAAGAAGAGAGTAGGCTACGGAAGCAGGTGTAGCATAAAAATATGTTTCAATGCGGCATTGTGTCGCTTATGAATCCATAATTTTTATTCATCGCATCTCCATGAAACTTTGATGAGTTATCTTTACAAAGTCTTACGAATGTTTTGTTTTGAAAAAATCCTATGTAAGAGAATTATGAACAATAATGGTACGAGACACGCAGTTGTCTGCTTGCATGGCTCGAAAACACAACTTATGCCACATATCGTTTGTTGTCACCTTCCCTCTCTAATCAGCTGTTACCCTATCTCGTTTAAAAGCTAGCAACATAACTCATCTGTCACCTTAACCCATGAAAATAAAACACAAAAAATGCAGCATCATTACAACGTAACATAATTTATAATTAAAAGGTAATCATAATTACAAAATCAGCAGTTTTTTTCTTTTTTAAACGGCAGTCATTTCATGAATATAATCTAAATACAACATAACAAATTAAAAATTATAATTAACTAAAATGGCTAGTTCTAAACAATGATAACAACGTTAGGGTTCACGTTTAAAATAAACATATTATGTTTAACATAATGTTCTAATTCATTATAATAATGAATGTGTTAAGTAAATAAAAAAGTTGAATAAAAAAAGAAAAAGGATTAATAAATATTCATAATTATTTATTTGGTTTGAATACAACTATACAATTAATATAGCAATTATTCAACTGGGTTAATTTTTAATGACTGTTGTCATAGACAAAGAGTACAAGATAGGAGCGTACCTTATTATAACCTAACTTTAAAAGATGTGCGCCCAAATACTGAACCGCCACTCAAATCTGACAGTCAATAAAGTGCTACTTACTGCTCAAATTTCACGTATTCTGTCTAATGTGACAACTACTTATATGCTTAAGTAGCGCTTATATATTTAAGTGGCGGTTCAGTATTCGGGCGGTTCAGTATCAATGCCTAAGCGGTACTGCTTCAGAACTGAGTATGGTTTTTTTTATTTAGATTTTCGCGAATCATATTCATAACATTAAAATATTTTTTATGGATTATTTCGCGTTTATTTAGAACTTATTTTCTATTTATTTCCCGACAGCTCTCGACTCTCTGTATCAATGAAAATAGTTTCTGAACGACTACCATATTTTTGTTCATTACTCGTGAAAATGATCTCTGTAAAGAGTTCGAAACGTCGGGAAATAAATAGAAAATAAGCTCTAATTAAACACGATATAATCCATAGAAGTTGTTTTAATGTTATAATTAAGGTTTGCAATATAAAATTAATCAAGTAAATATTTCTTCCTACGTCTTCCTAAGTCTATAAAACTAGTTTTCTCTTGGAGATCTGTTGAGCATCAAAACATCTTCACCTGGAATAGCGGACAGTATAACTTCCGAAAAAAAACCGTGAAACCATTGGTATAAGCCGGAAATTGATAATAATAATAATATCTTGGACACAATACACACAGCGCCCTCTAGTTCCAAGCTAAGCAACTAAATGCTTGAGTTATCGGTAGTAGATAACGGATATTAATACAAATATACTTTTCATTTGTAAATACATACATATAGAAAAACACCCAGACGCCACACAAAAATTCATGTTTGTCACAAATATTTGTGCTCGGGTGGGAATCGAACCCCCGACCTGGTTGCTGCAGCCGGTAGTTTTACTAATGCGCCACGAGGCCCGTCATAATTCGTAATGATTCCACGACACCTAATACAGAAGCGGGGAGCTCAACCTCTGGACTACCGTGACTAAATATGTAGACTAAATATGACTTTAATATTTATCAAGAGTTTAAATTTCATTGACAAATTAGGTCCAATAACTGATATAACAGAATCGTAATATTTATATAGTTATCATAATTTTCTGAATTAGAATTCGTTCAAAATGAAACCCATAATTTTTTATCAAGCACGAATTATTCATACGCCGTTGATAAAACAAGTAAATGCCTAACGGATTATCCCCGGGGGTACAAAAGGATTTCACCGTAAACATTGCGCTCAAATTATTCTTCTTATATTTTAATCCCGTTTAAAGCCGATACAAATTGGTAACTTTGTTTGTTAACAATTTCTATGGTAAAAGATATAAATTGTTTTAACCCTACAATGCATGATTTTATTAAACCGTGTCAAAAAAATATATGTGATTCTATATAGTGTCTAGACATAATATATGTTAATATAATCAAAAAAATTGTGTGGTTTTATGAAACCACCGTAAAAGTGAAACTTTTAAAATTGAGTCTTGGGTTATTGATTTTTAAATCTACTTTTTAAATATACATAAACAAAATATTTTTTCAATAATTATTTTTCAATAATTTAGTTAGTAAGTTTTTTAAATTGATGATTCTGATAAAATGATTAACATTTATATTTTTTTAGAGTGCAACAGTGTAAAACAGTTACTTCACAGCAATTTTTTTAAAAGTTTGCTTTGGCTTCGTTTAACTTTAAGTTAAAGATTTAAATCAATTAATTCGATAATCTCATCATTTTCAAGTTCTTTGGAAGTTAACGACTGAAGATTAAGAATTCCTAGATGGCGTTACTAGGTTGCTACTATTGATGATTCTGCCGTAATATCGTATTATATCGATAGATGTCGCCCGAATCGACAAGTATTCCAGCTACGGCACTAGGAATAACGCGACACCTATTAAACGTTAACAACATTACAACAAAGGATCTTTACAAAACAAAACGATATTTTTTCCTCCAGTAAATATGATATTTCGATTTATTATGAAAATGTGACAAATACATATATAAAGAGCACTATCTTATCTCATATCTTTAAACGAGCAATTCTTGTATATATATAAAATTGGAATCTCGGAATCGGCTCCAACGATTTTCATGAAATTTCTATTCCAGCAGATGGCGTTGTTAACTAACACGAAGTCAATGTGTGTTTGCTTTGCTTTTATTACAGTTTATCACTGCAAAAAATTAAGTATATGTTTCTAATATAATATGTTAGTACATAGTATATATTAGTATATATTTATTATTCTGTCGGTAAGATCGAAAAATATTATTGATATTTCATTATTTTATTAGTATGTAATTCGTACTTAAATATAATTTTCAAAAAACACAATTTATAAAAAAAAAGAAAATGTATATGTATATAAAAATAATATGTATGTATGTAAAAAACAAACAAACAAACAAACCCGATCCTAGAAAATGTGTCGAAATTGGTAAAGAGGACGGTAATTAGACGATTATACATACGGCCCTCGTGGTGCATCGGTAAACCGCACTACCGATAACACAAGGTCGGGGCGGGTTCGATCCCTCGTCTGGGGGTGTTTTTCTACATGTTTTTACGGTATTTATTTACAAAAATAAAGTGTATATTTGGGTAATTAATTAATATAAATAAACGATAATAGACGTGAAAGGCGCTCTGACGAGCGCCTTCACGTCACCGTCACGCGACATGCAACACGCAGACGAAAAAGTTTGAGACGATGTAATAAAAGTTTCACTTTAATAAAATTCATTAATTTTGCAGATATTTATTTTTTCGATTCTGTTCCATATATGGTACAGTATGCAATTACACTAATATTAGACTTAAAATTAGGAACAATGAAGGTATCTTTTACATATTTTGCAAATGAAATTTATAAAAGCAATTGTTATCTTTGTTCAAACATAGCTCAGTACGACTCTCTTCGCTTACTTACTTAACTTATATAGGTTTACTTCTTAGATTTTCACGAATCACATTCATAACATTGAAATAACTTTTATGGATTATATCGCGTTTATTTAGAACCACCGTCTTTTTGTTCATTACTCGTGTAAATGATCTCTGTAAAGAGTTCAAAACGTCGGGAAATAAATAGGAAATAAGTTCTAAATAAACGCGATATAATCCATAACAAGTTGTTTCAGTGTTATATATAGGTTTTTCCTTTACATTGTGTATATAACGTCCACGGATAATGTTTCCCTCTAGGGATATTCTGACATTTCAAACCAGGGGGTCAAACCAGGGGGACAAGCCGCCGTCAACACGCACACACGCTGTGCAGCCCTCATAAGTGGACTGCACAGCGTGCAGCAGTGCCCCGCTCACCCCGTAGCCCGGGAGTATATCCCACAGATCCTTTCGTAACACTCTGTCAAACGCTTTTTCCAGATCCACAAAACCGCAGAAAACCTTCCGGTTAACAGCCAGTTGTTTCTCCACGATGTTGCGGAGAGAAAAAATCTGATCCATGCACCCTCGTCCGCTTCTGAAACCACCCTGAGCCTCCCACAACACTCCATCAGATATCACCCTCATTCTCCTTTCAATAATTTTCCCATACACTTTTGCTGCTAAACTGATCAAACTGATGGCCCTGTAACTGGCGCACTGCATACGTGATCCCTTACCTTTATACAAGGGCACGATGACAGCGCGCCTCCAGTCCATGGGAACCTTACCCGACCTCCAGCACAGATTGCTCAAGGTCAGGAAAGCGTCCCGGACAAAGGTTCCACCGTGTTTGATCATTTCAGCAGACATCATATCAATTCCAGCTGCCTTACCATTTTTCATACTTCGTATCGACCATTCAATCTCTTCCATAGTAATGTCCTCATCAGATGTTGGCGCAGCGGTGTCAGCCGTAGGCTCACTCGCGGCGCCCACATCCGGAACATACTCGTACATTTCCCCAAAATACTCACTCCACCTGCCCAATACATCGCTTGGGCTTGCAAGAATGTCACCAAACTTAGACATAATTTTGTCCATTCTGGATGTTGACGAAGAACCCCGAGACTTTCTAACTTCCCTCGAAAAGAGTTTGTTATTCGCCTCGAAGTTCTCCGTCAACCTCACTTCCTCATTCGCAACAAGTCTTTCACGCTTCTCTTTCACTAAGGCTTTGGTAACATTCCTGCAGCGGCGGTAGCTCTCATACTTTTTCTCTGTCATACTATCATTCTGGTTCACACTTGAGACATAATCCAACCATGCTTTTTTCTTTCTTTCGACGCTGGATTTCACATCCGCGTCCCACCAGGCGTCACCTCTCAGAATCTTATGCCTCTTTGCACTACCACATACTTCTTTTGCACTATTCACTATACTTTCTTTCATTCTTTCCCAACATTCTTCAACACCTAGGTCAGAAAGACTCGTCTCATTGAGTCTTTTACTGACTAGGCCTACATACATACTCCGTACACTTTCATCTTCTAATTTCTCACATTTTATCCTTTCAAGCTCTCCGAAATGGGTACGCACTCGCCAGTGTCTCCACTTCTTGAAAAGACCCACGAATCGGCTTACCACCAGGTAGTGGTCCGTATCAAGAGTGGGGCCTCTGTAGGCTCTTGTATCCCTTAGAGTATTTCGGAGACGACTATCTATCAAAATCAAATCTATCATACTCTTTTGCTCATTCCGTCTCCACGTATACGTGTGAATATCTTTATGACGGAATAATGTGTTAGACACAAGGAGGTTCCGTTCCAGGCATACGTCCAATATCGGCTTACCAGCATCATTCACTCTCTTGTCACCATTCGGACCAAGGACAGCCTCCAGGCCGTCTCGCTTGGTTCCGACCCACCCATTAAGATCACCACACAGAATTATCCTTTCATTTCCCTCAGCTAGATCCAGAATATCCCTAACAGTTTCCCAAAACTCCTCGAGTTCGCGGGGATCCGCGGAGCTAACGGGAGCATAAGCTGCGACCAGGAAAACTCGCGTGATCCCCAGTTTTATTCGAACCCAAAGATGTCTTGGGCTTACCAACTCATAATCTTTCACTCCGGAAGCAAAGCGGGAGGAGAGAACGACTCCAACGCCCCCACTGGCACGGACGTCCGGGTCCACTCCGGACCATAGGGCTACCATGCCACCGGGGAGGTCCTCGGTCTCCCTCCCCCTCCGCTTTGTCTCCGTCAAACATAAGGCATCCAGGCATCTCTCATTTAATACATCCATCATCTCATTCATCTTTCTTGCCATGCTGCCTCTAACATTCCACGTGCCTATACGGCACTCCCCTCTCCTCGTCCCGCCAGGATTGGCGCTGCGTGAAGGGTGGCGGCCCCCTTCGCCGCATGCGCATGCAGCCGCACCGACGGGGGCTAATCGGTGCCCGTCGCTTCCGGGGCACGCCCTAGCAGCCCGTCCGGCTGAGTTTGCTTTGGTCAAGATTGCGTCCCACTGGGACGGCAGGGATCGCGACGTGCACGCTCTTGACATGACCCCCAACTTCTACTAAACTAAACTTCTACTAAACTAAACTAAAATACTTCTACTAAACTAAACTAAAATACTTCTACTAAACTAAACTAAAATACTTCTACTAAACTAAACTAAAATACTTCTACTAAATTAAACTAAAATACTTCTACTAAACTAAACTAAAATACTTCTACTCCTAATAAACGTCAATCAATTTAAGTCCTGGCGTTATGATAATTTTCATTGATTGCTAAATTATTATGATAAAGAATTTCAAATTTATTTATTATTGGCAATAATGAACATTAAATAATCTTGATTTAAAGAGAAAGTTCATATTTTATTATAATAATATACCCCTTTTTATAACAAACTATTCCGATAATTAGGAAAATAGATACTAGAGGGCGGCATTTGATGCGTCGAAATTGGCAATTAGTGATTCTGAAACTTCTAAAGCGCACTGAAAATTATAGGGCATATGCAAAATATGCGAAAAATAAAGGAAGGCTTCTTAGGAAATGATTTATCATATTAACGTCACTGAGGCAAGAGTTTCGACGCCAAGATGTTAACATATTAAATTATCCTCGACGTTATTCTGTACGAACAATTCTATATTATTTGACGGGCCTCGTGGCGCATTGGTAAAACTACCGGCTGTAGAAATGAGGTCGGGGGTTCGATTCCCACCCAGCACAAATATTTGTCACAAACATGTATATTTGTTTGGTGTCTGGGTGTTTTTCTATGTATTTTATGTATGTATGTAAGTATGTACAAAAGAAAAGTATATATGTATTAATATCCGTTATCTAGTATCCATAACACAAGCATTTAGTTGCTTAGCTTGGAACTAGAGGGCGCTGTGTGTATTGTGTCCAAGATATTATTATATTATTATTTGTACGTGACAAATCAATGTTTGTTACTTCAAGTGTTTTATAAATAAAACTTTTTGACGTTTATCTAATGTAAGTACATATAATATATCAAGATACAAAAATTACAACTTTTGTCAGTAAGTTTTGAAATAAACAAAACAATATATAAATTATTTTATCTCCCACAATTTGATTCTTACCCTCTTATACAGAGAAATTGAATATAATTTTTATTCAATTTTCAAAGGGAGTAGACTTTTGGATATTTTTTTCACTAGAGCATCTTTACGTCGATTTTCTTAGAGGTAATATTTTACAGGTCCATCCGAAACATTTATGCAGCGAATTATTATTATTATTATTTATGCACCCCGCTTCTGAACTACTGTGTCTTGTGCCTTGAAAATGTGTTCAAAATATTACATAAGTATTAAATAATTAGTCCCATAGTATTCCATCCATCTATTTTCACTCCCATGGATCAGAATTTTAATTCATTCATAGCTTGAAAGTAATAAATTTAAAGGTAATATTCAAAGAATTTGTTATTATGTTACGTAGCTACGACGGTGAAAATTGGAAATAAACATTTTAATTCATCATTTCAGTAATAAGAAGGTACACAAAGAAAACGTTTGATATGTAATTAATTTTACTTCACAAAAATGTGTATACTTAATAGCCCCGATATTGCAATGAATTAATACAGATTGAAAAAAGTTTCATTATGAACAATTCCTATCGGCATAACTATTCTATTCAATACAAATTGTTATTCAGCGGCGCGATCACATGACCTTTACAGATGTGTCGTGTAGTGTAAAACCTCATTACAATGGAACTTGTTCCATCAACACGGAACAGAGCCTCACGCGATACAGATATTGGTATCAAATATACGTTTTGTATTTATAACAACCCAATATGGATTACAGGATATATTTATAAGCTTTTCTCGATAAAGTTTTGATCAATAAATATATTTATTTTTACAGTTTTCTTAAAGTTTATCTGACAGTGGTAGAGCTTCGCAGTTAGCTGCATGAATGGGCCGTCTAGACCGATGAAATACCACGATCTCTAAGAAATCAAAGTAAGTGGCTCATACCACGTTTTTCTTGGGTTAAAGGTATCCGAAGGCCCAACCCTTTTTCTTTCCCCACCCTGCTTCCGACCCATACTCTATACTGTTTTAAAGTTGGGCAACGAAGCTACACTATTTGTGATGTAGGTGTCTATGGATGGCGTTAGTTGTGTACCATCAGGTGACACTTTTGCTCATCTGCCCAGCTATTACGTAAAAAATAGATATTATTATACTTATTTTCATGGTACTACAGCATTCATTCGGTGTATCAAGGCGTCTTTATCGCTGCTTTAAACATAGACTATAGAGAGCGTCAAAGTGCAAAAATAAAGAAATGAAAATTTTAACCAAAAGCTAAGAATTTCTCAAACATTTCAACACGTGTTTCTCGAACAAATTTCTCCTCTGCGATATATGTTTGACAGTAATAGGTCGTTATCAAATAAGAAGAGAGTAGGCTACGGAAGCAGGTGTAGCATAAAAATATGTTTCAATGCGCCATTGTGTCGCTTATGAATCCATAATTTTTATTCATCGCATCTCCATGAAACTTTGATGAGTTATCTTTACAAAGTCTTACGAATGTTTTGTTTTGAAAAAATTCTAAATAAGAGAATTATGATCAATAATGGTACTAGACACGCAGTTCTCAGAAAATCGATGTAATGAGACTTATGCCACATATCGTTTGTTGTTACCTTCCTTCCCTACTCATCTGTTACCCTATCCCATTTAAAAGCTAGAAACATAACTGTAACACTCTCGGCGTTGCCCATGCCCATGATTTGTTTGCTCATTTGTCACCCTAACCCATAAAAATAAAACACAAAAAATGCAGCATCATTACAACGTAACATAATTTATAATTAAACGGTAATCATAATTACAAAATCAGCAGTTTTTTTTCTTTTTTAAACGGCAGTCATTTCATGAATATAATCTAAATACAACATAACAAATTAAAAATTATAATTAACTAAAATGGTTAGTTCTAAACAATGATAACAACGTTAGGGTTCACGTTTAAAATAAACATAATGTTCTAATTTATTATAATAATGAATGTGTTATGTAAATAAAAAAGTTGAATAAAAGAGAAAAAGGATTAATAATTATTTATTTGGTTTGAATACAACTATACAATTAATATATAGCAATTATTCAACTGGGTTAATTTTTAATGACTGTTGTCATACACAGAGAGTACAAGATAGGAGCGTACCTATTATAACCTAACTTTAAAAGATGTGTGTACTATCAATGCCTAAGCGGTACTGCGTCAGAACTGAGTAGGTTTTTTTTTATTTCTTAGATTTTCGCGAATCATATTCATAACATTAAAATAATTTTTATGGATTATTTCGCGTTTATTTAGAACTTATTTTCTATTTATTTCCCGACAGCTCTCGACTCTCTGTATCAATGAAAATAGCTTCTGAACGACTACCATATTTTTGTTCATTACTCTCTCTAAAGAGATCTCTGTAAAGAGTTCGAAACGTCGAGAAATAAATAGAAAATAAGTTCTAAATAAACACAATATAATCCATAAAAGTTGTTTTAATGTTATAATTAAGCTTTCCAATATAAAATTAATCAAGTAAATATTTCTTCCTACAAAGGTACATCAAAATATAATATCAAGTCCATAAAACTAGTTTTCTCTTGGAGATCTGTTGAGCATCAAAACATCTTCACCTGGAATAGCGGACACTATAACTTCCGAAAAAAAATCCGTGAAACCATTGGTATAAGCCGGGAATTGATAATAATAATAATATCTTGAACACAATACACACAGCGCCCTCTAGTTCCAAGCTAAGCAACTAAATGCTTGAGTTATCGGTAGTAGATAACGGATATTAATACAAATATACTTTTCATTTGTAAATACATACATATAGAAAAACACCCAGACGCCACACAAAAATTCATGTGTGTCACAAATATTTGTGCTCGGGTGGGAATCGAACCCCCGACCTGATTGCTACAGCTGGTAGTTTTACCAATGTGCCACGAGGCCCGTCATAATTCGTAATGATTCCACGACACCTAATACAGAAGCGGGGAACCTCTGGACTACCGTGACTAAATATGACTTTAATATTTATCAATGGTTTAAATTTCATTGACAAATTAGGTCCAATTGTATGGTTATCATAATTTTCAGAATTAGAATTCGTTCAAAGTGAAACCCATATTTTTTATGAAGCACGAATTATTCATACGCCGTTGATAAAACAAGTAAATGCCTAACGGATTATCCCCGGGGGTACAAAAGGATTTCACCGTAAACATTGCGCTCAAATTATTCTTCTTATATTTTAATCCCGTTTAAAGCCGATACAAATTGGTAACTTTGTTTGTTAACAATTTCTATGGTAAAAGATATAAATTGTTTTAACCCTACAATGCATGATTTTATTAAACCGTGTCAAAAAAATATATGTGATTCTATATAGTGTCTAGACATAATATATGTTAATATAATCAAAAAAATTGTGTGGTTTTATGAAACCACCGTAAAAGTGAAACTTTTAAAATTGAGTCTTGGGTTATTGATTTTTAAATCTACTTTTTAAATATACATAAACAAAATATTTTTTCAATAATTATTTTTTAATAATTTAGTTAGTAAGTTTTTTAAATTGATGATTCTGATAAAATGATTAACATTTATATTTTTTTAGAGTGCAACAGTGTAAAACAGTTACTTCACAGCAATTTTTTTAAAAGTTTGCTTTGGCTTCGTTTAACTTTAAGTTAAAGATTTAAATCAATTAATTCGATAATCTCATCATTTTCAAGTTCTTTGGAAGTTAACGACTGAAGATTAAGAATTCCTAGATGGCGTTACTAGGTTGCTACTATTGATGATTCTGCCGTAATATCGTATTATATCGATAGATGTCGCCCGAATCGACAAGTATTCCAGCTACGGCACTAGGAATAACGCGACACCTATTAAACGTTAACAACATTACAACAAAGGATCTTTACAAAACAAAACGATATTTTTTCCTCCAGTAAATATGATATTTCGATTTATTATGAAAATGTGACAAATACATATATAAAGAGCACTATCTTATCTCATATCTTTAAACGAGCAATTCTTGTATATATATAAAATTGGAATCTCGGAATCGGCTCCAACGATTTTCATGAAATTTCTATTCCAGTAGATGGCGTTGTTAACTAACACGAAGTCAATGTGTGTTTGCTTTGCTTTTATTACAGTTTATCACTGCAAAAAATTAAGTATATGTTTCTAATATAATATGTTAGTACATAGTATATATTAGTATATATTTATTATTCTGTCGGTAAGATCGAAAAATATTATTGATATTTCATTATTTTATTAGTATGTAATTCGTACTTAAATATAATTTTCAAAAAACACAATTTATAAAAAAAAAGAAAATGTATATGTATATAAAAATAATATGTATGTATGTAAAAAACAAACAAACAAACAAACCCGATCCTAGAAAATGTGTCGAAATTGGTAAAGAGGACGGTAATTAGACGATTATACATACGGCCCTCGTGGTGCATCGGTAAACCGCACTACCGATAACACAAGGTCGGGGCGGGTTCGATCCCTCGTCTGGGGGTGTTTTTCTACATGTTTTTACGGTATTTATTTACAAAAATAAAGTGTATATTTGGGTAATTAATTAATATAAATAAACGATAATAGACGTGAAAGGCGCTCTGACGAGCGCCTTCACGTCACCGTCACGCGACATGCAACACGCAGACGAAAAAGTTTGAGACGATGTAATAAAAGTTTCACTTTAATAAAATTCATTAATTTTGCAGATATTTATTTTTTCGATTCTGTTCCATATATGGTACAGTATGCAATTACACTAATATTAGACTTAAAATTAGGAACAATGAAGGTATCTTTTACATATTTTGCAAATGAAATTTATAAAAGCAATTGTTATCTTTGTTCAAACATAGCTCAGTACGACTCTCTTCGCTTACTTACTTAACTTATATAGGTTTACTTCTTAGATTTTCACGAATCACATTCATAACATTGAAATAACTTTTATGGATTATATCGCGTTTATTTAGAACCACCGTCTTTTTGTCCATTACTCGTGTAAATGATCTCTGTAAAGAGTTCAAAACGTCGGGAAATAAATAGGAAATAAGTTCTAAATAAACGCGATATAATCCATAACAAGTTGTTTCAGTGTTATATATAGGTTTTTCCTTTACATTGTGTATATAACGTCCACGGATAATGTTTCCCTCTAGGGATATTCTGAAATTTCTTTTTTAGAGTTCTGCGATCATGTCCTGGATGACCTAAGGGTACTTGAAAAGAGTCGTTAAAATGCAAAAAATGTCTTATCTTCTCAAAATGGTTCACGATCATCGTCTCTCTTACTATATAGGTATACGTAACTCCGATTCCCAGTACATCATATTAGGTAATGGAGCAATGGTCACGAGCATACACATACCTAAATACCTAGATTGAAGAATTGTTGATTGTATATTTACATCTGTAAACAGTGATAGAGCTACGCAGTTTGCTACACGAATGGGCCGGCTCGACCGGTGAAATACAACGAGCTCTTAGAAATCGACGAAAGCTACTTTTAGCTTAAGTTGCTCTTTGTTCGGTGAGACAGATATTTGGAAGTTCCATTAAATTACCACTATTATCTTTGTAATATCATTATAGTTTTAACACCCGTCACTAGATGTCTCTGTACGGTTTTAATTCAAGCATTAGTAACTTTGGAAATTATCTATTGATTAGATGATTCGTGAAAGTCTTCGAAATAAATATGTAAATTATCTATTGTATTTGGCGGCTTATATCCTACTATTATATTTTATTGCCTAATATAACCGCAAGGGATCGTTAAACGTTAAACGTTTGCAAGACGTATTAGAAGTTCCACTTCAAGTGATTGCATATTATAATCTTATAAATACGGATAGGTATTTATCGGTATATTTATAAAAAATATCTATTAAACCAATTCCGTAAGTATAATTTCTGGGTGTTAGAGACATACATTTCCCAGTATCCAGTAAAAAATATGTATATATATGTTTCGTACAGCTGTGATATTAAACATTTTGACTTTTAACCAAGAGGTCCTAAACTAAAATCTAATGACTTTCTGGAATTGGTTTCTGAAAAATATGGATTGACAGTAATAGGTAGAATTATAAAATACTTTGTACCCGTTGCAAAATATAATTGCAGGGTATCAAACGCGTAAATTTTCCACTAGACTAAACAGAATAAAAAATATGATTTTCATAAGAATAAAAAAATGCCAATTGGAAATGTGTTAGAATCGGCTGCTTATACCCTTATAATGTAGGCGCTTAGTTATAAGAAGGGTACCGCTACATATCTAAGATCCCATTTTGTCCTGGATTTATTTCCAATAAGCAAAATTCCTTATAAATATAACACGAGGAAAGAATTCAGGTCACTGGCGACAATCGAATGCTGGAAAAAACCGATACTGCGAATTCACGATATTTTTTTATTTGTATATATGCGTTGTGTACATATCAAAAATATCTATATTAAAATAATAGACAGATATTTTCTAATGTTAGTTATCAAATCAAATAAAAAACACTTTATTATTATAGTTTTCCACAGACAGGTGTGCTTGAGGAATATACTCCGGTGGAACAAGAAAACATGGATTCAAACTACCATGAGAAGAACCAGGCAAGAAAAATCTTTTTTTTTTAGAGAGAAAAGTGTCCATAGTATATGGATTCTTTTTTAAGGTTGCAAGTGATACGTCCGGTAACACAATAAGGTTTAAAGTTTTAACTCTAGCAATTCTTTTGCACGTACAAATGAATGTACTCTTGTAAAATACATTCACATTGTAAGCTGGCTACTCTCTGTCGCTACGAAACGCTCTGCACACTGAAATCAGCATCAAACTCATAAACTACGATACTTAATTAAGATATATTATAAGTTTGTATTTTTAATTAGGAAATTATCATTATTTACTTCTAAGACTTTCGCGAATCTCACTCATAGATTGAAACAACTTTTAGGATTATATCGCGTTTCGAACGTTTCGAACTCTTTACAGAGATCTCGTGAAAATGATGTCTGGAAAGAGTTCGAAACGTCGGGAAATAAATATAAATAAGTAATAAATAAACGCGATATAATCCTAAAAGTTGTTTTATTCTATAAAATATCATTATTTTTTGGATTTCTATTTTCTTAACTTCAAGCTTGTTTCTACACGAAAGTACTGTCAGCGGCTTTATTTGTCAATGTTCTATGTGCCAGATAGAATATGTGACGGAATTTACTACCTTACATTGGACAACATAATATCGGTTATTGATTTGTATTCATAATTTTCTGTCATCGGTGTGAACCGGGATTCAATCCGACGACTACTTCATTCAGTAGCACCCTATCTTTTTGTTTTCTTTTTTTAAGGGATTGGAAAACAAGCAAGCGGGTTCTTTGATGGTAAGCAACCAACGCTGGCCATAGATATCTGCAATACAGCGTTACAGTAGCGTTGTCAGCCTTTAAGTGAGTTGGGGGATTTATCTAAATCATATCACTCGTTATTTTTTTCAAAATTAAATAAATAAAAACAAAAAAAAATTGGTCTCGGTGGCGCAGTAGTCGAGCACATGGCTTTTGATCCACAGGTCCGGGTTCGATTCCAGACACTGGCTCACAGCAATGACGTTTCGAAATTGTTTTCGGAAGTTATGTGTGATATATATCGATGACTAAAAAACTTTGTGCCCGGTATGGCAATAGGTTCGCCACCTATTCCATTTGGGACGTAAACATAACGGCGAGACGAGGCTTAACAGCCGCTGCCTACACCTTCGGGTAACAAAAGGCGTGAAGTTATGTTATGATAAATAAATAAAGTTCTTGTCTAATTTCCACAGCATTTAATTCAAAATCTGCCCAATGAATATTCAGTACATACATACATATATCTACGTTTTAAAATACGTACGAGATAATGAATTTAATTAAAAAACAACACGTACAATATAATACCCCCCCTCGGCCGAGTTCGGCGCGTTGTAGAACAAGTTAAATTGAATCCAATTATTCTAAAAGGAATGAATATAACGATTCATTGCCAACCATATTTCCACTCTGCAAACACATAAAGTTTATTTTCATATTAATAAGTCGTTGGGCGAACCCCACGAAATGTCTGGCGATATCTATGAGAAGAGAGAGAGAGATCCCCTTTCACAGGCTTCCCGTTATCGTTCTCCGCCGCCCCTCGTCGTTACGAAGCACTAATGTTCGATTATAGAGCCTACTTATTGTATCTTGTTAGGGGTTGGAATGTTACAAAAGATGGTTGCCTTGATGTTGGTTTATGTTTAAATCCTTTTTAGTTATAAAAATAAGTATATTTTGTACTTATTTTTATAACTTAAATATTGGAAAATATAGGCCCCAATGAAGTGTGCGGTTTAATTCCAAGTGTAGAGGATATCATGAGAAGAACCGCGCAAAACACGGGCATTGGAAATATTTATTAATAGTAACGTTACAAAATTTATCTGGCAGTGGTAGAGTCAAGCAGTTTGCTGCACGAATGGGCCGGCTCGACTAGAGAGATACCACGACCTCTCAGAATATCGATGTAAAGTGGCTTTTGCCGCATTTTTTGTAAATTTTTTTTTTTAAAAAAACAACACGTTTTCTATATTACTTCTAGTTTTGTGATGATCGGATGAGCAGATTTTCGTAGAAAGGTAATAAACAAACTTTCACATTTAGTAAAAAATCACAATTTGGATATATGACACAGATGAGATTTTTGGCTTACAAACTCAAACTGTAAAGTTTGAGTTTGTAAGTCAAAAATCTCGTGCTGCGTGCTGTAATAGAACGCATTATATTTGGAAAAAATATTATATATTTCTTTTGTATCATTGTGATATGCTATCAAATTGAATTTCATATTTATATACCCATTAATAATAAAGGATCTCTGTCTCTCCCCCTATTGTCTCGGTTCGCTCCCTTCATCAACGTGTCAGAGATGTAATGCTGACACATTATTTTTTTTTATTAACGATACAAAAAGAATGACGAAACAAATTCAGTAAGTGTTCAGAGATAACCGTTGACAGGCCTAGAGTATTGTGCAATTATTTAGTTATTATTTTTAGCTGTATATTTTGAAAGTATCAAAAAAATACTTAAATGAAAAGTATTCTGAATATTGATTCATTAAAGTGATAGAGCCACTCATTTTGCTGCATTAATGGTGTAGCACAGCCGGCGCACCTGTTAGAATATCGTTTTTTTAGGTGAAAAGGTACACAGAGACCCAATCCCTTTTACTCTCCTTCCCAAGACCACTTTCGGCCCACTCCCTAGGCCATTATAAAGCAAAACAGAACTAAACTCTGTGTTCACGCTCCAACGTATATTTTAATTTCTACTCTAATCCCGTAAGAAATTACTCAAATACATACAAAACTACTAAGTACATTAGCTTGAAGATATCTTCAAACAGTACTGCATATTGTCATAGCGAAGATATTTCCTTAATGATCATCTTTAGTGACATAAGCTGACCGCTGTTAAGTTCTTATCTTTTGAAATGTGAAAGGACATTACGCAAAACTGACCAACTTTCCATGATGCTTATAACTAAGTATTTAGATTGGATCAAATGTAAACTTTGATAGCGTTTATGTAAGTGTTTAAAACTAATAGAGAAGTAAGAATGTGTGGTTCGGAATTACCTCTATTGCCATTTCATGGAGATCTTTAATGTCTCGGTGGTCACTGGAGAGTCAAGAAGTCACGGGTTCGATTACTGGCTCTCACCAAAGACTTTTCGAAATTCTTTTCAAAAGTTATTTGTGATAAATGTCGATTACTTTATGCTTGGTATGGCAATAGGTTCGCTACCTATTCCATTTAGGACGTACACATAATGGCGAGTTGGCTTATAATCCGCTGTCTACACAATGTCTGAAATACAAATAAAAAAATTAACTTGATCGTAGAGGGGTAAAAAATAGGGTAAAACCTTTAAAAGCGTAAGCAAAAAACAAGTGTGTCACCCGGTGGAAATCTGTATGATAAACGTCTGTAACTACGATATGGATGGGCGGATGGATGGATGGGCGGATCCGAGCGGGATGGGGGCGTCCGGATGCCTTTCTCACCAAACGAAATGCCACATAAAGCAATTTTACGTCGATTTTCTCATCGTGGTATTTCACCGATCAAGCTGGCCCATTCATGTAGCGAACTGCGTGGCTCTACCTTGTTTGCTTGTGTACCAAGAACATAATGCAAGAACAACAAGAACTAGTAACATAATTTATATTATTCAAATTATATACTTGTTCTTCCATTATGTATATTTAGAAAATTTTATTAATGTTATTTATAGGATAGTGGAGCAAACGAGCAGGCGAATCACCTGATGGTAGGCAACCAACGCTGGCCATATACACATGGAACACCGAAAGTGTTCCAGTTGCGTTGCTGGCCTTTAAAATGGGATATGGAAGGCTGGAAGTCAGATGGAAAGGGGAAAGGGAAAGAGTATGGGCCTCCAAAACCTCTCTAGGAGGCAAGGTTCACCACTTGACGTAGATATTCTGAGAGGTCGTGGCATTTTACCGATCGAATCAGCTGTTTTTACTGGGTTTTTGTATCACAATAAAGTTTTTCTAATAATATGTTAATTACTTTTACTATACTTTATTGTAAGCTTCAAATAAATAAGCTCTTAACCGAATTGAATACAAGATATAAATCTAGCGTTCTAATGGTATGCAACAAAGTTCTCTCCGCAGCCCGTTTTATTTTCAGTCCCGCACAACTGTAAGCCGAAGTAAATCCGGAGATATTTTGGTGTATACGACTGAGCGGTTCATTTTGTAAGACGCTTTTTAAATTGTCCAAATGCCATTCCACAAAAATCGCGATGGGATATAAAACGACCACTAAATCCCAATGTAAATGTCTGTGTGGAACCATATTTTTCTAGTAAAAAATGGAAAAATATGGTGAAAAGTGTAGGCAGTGGTCTTTGTGCCTCAAAAGGATACATTCTTTGGTTTTATCTTCAATTATAATGGTACAAACAATACATTTGTTTTAGTCTCAGTGATACAGCGATCGAGCTCCCTGCTTCTGATTCAAAACACGTGGGTTCGATTCTATACTCATACCAATGATTTCTCGGAGTTCTTTTCGGAAGTTATGTGGGATAAATATCGATGACTGACAACTTTGTGCCCGGTGTATGGCAACGTGCCATTTGGGAGGTAACAATTCAGCGAATAGAGGTTTAAATAGCTGCTGCTTACACCCTCAGTTAGAAAAACACGAGAAGCTACATGAGCTACAAACCAAAGAATATACCGTTTATCTTTTTAATATAGTTATTTTAAATTAGAAAAACTATTGACACCGCCAACTATAAATTATTCCATGTCACAAAGCTGCTTACCACCATTCTCGGATATAAAAGGCTTGAAAATACATTGCCATATTTTTATCCCCTTTTGAGACTTCAGCGATTTCAACAATAAAACACCAAAGACTACACGTTATCTACTCCTTATTACCTTAACAGGATGAAATGAAAATTTTAACATTAAATGGTGGTCGTTAAAAGGTTCTATTATGAAATCTAAAAAATACCACGGGCTCTTAATTGGATATGTCATGGCTGGTCTCCTTTCTGCTAAGTGTTTTAATTAAATTTCCTTACGTTCAACGTATAAAGACAGCAGAGGAAGTTTAATAATGAAACCTACAATGTCTTCATACACATACCTTCACGCCTTTTTTTACCCGAAGGTGTAGGCAGTGGCCGTTAAGCCTTGACTCGCCCTTATGTTTACGTCTCAAATGGAATAGATGGTGAACTTATTGCCATACCAGGCACAAAGTTTTTTAGTCATCGGTATTTGTCACACATAACTTCCGAAAATAATTTCGAAAAGTCATTGGTGTGAGCCAGGATTCGAGCTCACACGTGCTCGTTCGTGCTCGATCACTGGACTACAAAGACACACAGAAGTTTTTCTTATTATAAAATAGTAAATATACTTTTTCACAGAAAAAGAGAAACGCCGTTTTAACAGTGGCAGAGCCCCGTAGTTCGCTACATGAAAGGCGTGTTTTAACCGGTCACCACAGCCTCCCAGAATATCGACGTAAAGTGGCTCTAGCCGTGTTTTGTTTGGTGAGAGAGATATCCGAAGGCCAACCCTCTCTCCCCCTACTTTTTTTGGTAAAGGTCGGTAACGCGACTGTAACACTATATGTGCTACACTTTTATAACTTTTTAGATAGGCGAAGAATTAAATTCTAGAGATTCTTATTTTTTTACTAAAATGTCGCCGTTCGAAAAATAGTTTCAAACGCATTACCTACGTTCCGATCCCGTAGTTCAGAGGTTCTCGACGTTTAAAGTCTCTAACGAGCGATGAAATCTTCCTCGAATTTCCTTTTAAAAGTAAGAAAAGTTTACCTGCGGGTAGGTAAATACGAACCCACATTTGGTATTGCTGAATTGTGATTCGCAATCTGTAAATAGTTGAAGAAAGTAAATACTTTTTGAATGCAATGCAATTATAGAACTTGGAAGTGTAAGTGAAATACAAGATAATTTCTTTTTTTGATTCATAATCATGTTTAGATAATTGGAACAACGCAACGGAATTTGATGCGGTTTTTTTCGTAGATAGAGGGTGTTAATAGGGTGGTTTCTATATATGAATGAATTGTAGTAAGAAAAAGTGATAATTTTCGAAACGCTGTAAAATACTTTGGATTCGGAACAAAGTTTTCTGTTCATAAAGCTAAACATATTGATCATCAAGCTGTTTTTAAGGTTTCTTTCATATTAAAAAAGCAACTTTAGTCGTTAATATGATGGATAACTTTTTGTTATTAAGTGATAGCGGATAGCACTACATAGCATAAACCAGAGGTCCTTTCTCTGTCCCTGCGAATGCTTATATATACGCAACGGATTTTGATGCGATTTTTTTAATAGATAGAGTTCTTAAATAGAAAGTTTTATAATATATATATATATATATGATATATATTATAAAACTTTGCTGTGTGGCGCCGGCTTAGGATACCGCCACCCCATCTCTTCCCGTGGGTGTCGTAAAAGGCGACTAAGGGAAAAGCTAGAAGAATGGGCAGCAGCATTCTATCTCAAGGAAATACAGCCTACTGCGATCGCCAACCCGCCTGTCAAGCGTGGCGATTATGGCAAAAACCCCCCATAATTGAGCGGACCGGCAGTTGTGGCGCTCTATGAGGGAGGCCTATGTCCAGCAGTGGACCTCAAAGAGGCCAATGATGATGAAATGATGATATATGATATATATACATAATAACATCACGTTTTATGTGGTGTATTTGGTATTAACATTGCACCCGTGTGATATCAAGGTCGCTAGTTATACTTATAATACATAGAAAAACACCCAGACGCCATACAAACGTTCATGCTTGTTATAAATATTTGTACTCGGGTGGGGACCAAACCCACCGGCCTCAATTTCGCGGTCTGCAGTTTTACCAATGCACCTCTATAATATGAATAAAAAACTCACAAGTCCAGAAATTGTTTATTTTTATGGGATAAGAGGGCAAACGAGCAGGCGTGTCACCTGATGGTAAGTGACCAGCGCCACCTATGGACACCTGCAACAAATATAGAGTTACAGTTGCGTTGCCGACCTTAAGGGAGTATGAAAGGAATGGATGAGGAAATGGGTGGATCTCCGGGTACCTCTCTCACCGAACGAAACGTCGATCAAACTGCTTGGCTCTACCACTGTTAGACTTACTTTACGTGTTTGCAAATTGAAGTCAAACATGTCAAACTCTGCCCCAAAAGTAGTGTTTTCCATAAATATATTACTTGATGTATATATAAGTATATAAGAGATATATTCTTGCGATAAATGTCGAGATAACTGTATTGTATTTTCATGTCACCGTCTTATGACTACACCGCACATCATCACACCACACAACGTTACCACACCACGAGACAAATTATTACTCAGAAATATTATGACAATCTTAGTATGTTATTGTTAAGACATTTCAAATAAATATATTATTATATTGACTAAAATCTACATACCTACATACATAACTTCACGCCAATCCGGGGTAGGCAGAGAGAAAGGAGCGCCATAAGGCACGATTCTTACATCTACTCGCTTCTTAGACTTTCATAACTCTTTTCATGCCAGCTCGTGGATTTTGAAGGCTCCTAACATCTCCTTCCTCTAGGACTCGTTGTATTTGGTCATGGAATGTGTCTTGACCAAAATCTACAACCCTCTTGTTTTTCACAAAATGCTTGTGTTAGTTATCGTAGTAGTACATTGTAATTTTCTTTTATAAACTGGATTCTTATTACTGACATCATACAAACATTCAAACTTATCACAAATATTTGTACTCGGGTGGGGATGGAAGACGCCGACCTCGATTCTGCAGTCGGTTGTTCTACCAATGCACCAAGTGGCCCGTTCTGAAAAGTAAATTTACAAATACTTTTTTTTATTTTGATGTGATCCGGAATATTCAATATCTGTAATTATTTGTTACGGCCTTAACAAAACAAGAAAGTGGGTATTTATATAACAGAGCAGAGTATTTATATGCAAAAGCATAAACAAGAATTAATATTGGAATTGTCTTTTTGAATCCGGAAAAAAAGGACCACACTAGTTATATGTACCTTTCTTTAAAAACGATTTTTTTTGTCTAGTAGTCGTTTTTTTGTCTGATTTAGATTTTGTCTAATGCCGCTATTGTACACATATTTGTCTGTATACTCAAGTTGGTCTCATTCAACATGGAATCTTGTAACATAGGTTTGACAGCAATGAAACTGCCAAGATGAAGGTAAGGGGATGAGATGAAAGGATACTGTAACGACCAGCAGGTGAAACCGTAATATATTACAGCGGACATTTGGAAAACTAGGTCAAGATATCATTTCGGAACCATATTATAATATGTATAAAACAGTATTCCCCTTTGAACTGACTGCCCCATGTACCATATTATTTAATATATTTCATGTGCCTATAAATATTTTAAAATTACTTCCCATAAACTGATTCAACTTTGCAATAAAATAAAACGTAAAAATGCAGAAAAATACTTGTTCTTTCTTCTGTTTCCTTGTGAATTTTGAGAAGGACTTTATACGAAGAGTTAAATTATTGACGAAAATAAAGACAGATAGTGTTACAGTTGCGTTGCGGGCGTTTAAAGGAGTGGGATGAGAAAAGAAGGGGAGTGAAGCAGGCCCATTCATGTAGGAAACTGTGTAGCTTTACCACAAATAATTAAATATGTCCTTCTTAAAGTATTAATTTCATCAATAAATCAAATAGCGGTTGCTAATATACAGAAAATAGCAGCACAACAGCCAGGGCCAGACAGGGTTTTAAAGTGTGAGGATGTAAAAGAATTGTTTCAAAAAGAACTATATAAAATTTATTGAACTTTTTTTATATTTCATTGTAATAGTTGTGAAAAATATAACTAGTTCTTTTTTTTTAATTAAGAGTAAAGTTTTGGAACTAAAAGAAAACCAATTCAATCAATTCAGTCCCTCGTTTTTTATATTCGATTTAATTTTATATCGAATATATAATTTTGTTCATTTTTTTGTTACTACAATCCGTTTGATCAAAACAACTTTTAGGATTATATCGCGTTTATTTATTATTTATTTAAATTTATTTCCCGACGTTTCGAACTCTTTACAGAGATCATTTTCATCATCTCGGTAAAGAGTTCGAAACGTCGGGAAATAAATATAAATAAATAATAAATAAACGCGATATAATCCTAAAAGTTGTTTTGATCAATGAGTGAGATTCGCGAAAATCTTAGAAATAAATATACAATCCTTTTTTTAAAATCCGAAGAACCAGGCAACATCTTTTTTTTTAATCCCAAATCGCTGGACTCAATTTTGCCACCTACACGTGCGTAGGTATAGGCGAAGTCGGTACTTCTGAAAAGTCATTTTCGTGTATCCAAACCTGAGACCTATGATACAGAAGCCGTATGCTAAATTCCACACAACTGAGCAGACATATACATATTTAAATTTATCTTGTTGTAAAATTAAACACATCCTTTCATAATCTTCATTTTCTGCCAAGCATAATACCATCTCAATTCACTTTATCATTTTTTTTTAAATGATTGAGCACTAAACTCAACACAACGTACCGGCGTCTCTCGTCTAATCTCATTTAATCACAGTTTAATACCGGATAATTAGTTCAAGCTAATTTGTTCGCGAATTATATTAATTTCGAGATTATAACCGACAGACTCGGCTGATGAAATTCTAGTCATGAATAACTAAACACGGTCTTACTTTATAGACAACTTTGTAAAAACGTAGGCTTTCAAATTTAACAGTTAACCTGTAATATTCAGTTTAATATTAAAATTGATAAACAGTTTTTAGTCCGTAGAAAATTCTAATTCAGTATATATCTATGTTAAAAATGATACTATTTGTGAAAAAAGCTACCATTTATCAGTAAATGAAGAACTTACGTTAAAAACCGACAAACAAGTATGAAATAAGTTATGATAGTCGAAGATGCGAGTAAGGTTTGTAAAAATCATGTCTTAAGGCGCTCTATTCTTTCTGCACACCTCGCAATGGACTTGGCGAGAAATTAAAATAATTAAATAAGCATTTTTTGTTATCAGAACACTTTCTCATATGTCATATGCCCCACGGGATAAACGGCGTAATAAATGGTAAGCAATAAACACCGCCCGAGAACCTTCGCGACATCGAAAGTGTCACACATATGGAATAAGGAACAAAGAGAAAGAGTGTGGGTCTTTGGATACCTCTCTCACAAGGAGAAACGCACCCCGAGAACCAGTATTTCACCGGTTAGGCACGCTCTTTTATGCACTGAACTGCTTTTCAGCACTAAGTATCAATTTGTTTTGAAAAATCGATACTCCAGATAGAGTTATATGAAGAACGGTAACGACTTAAAGATAGTACCCATTATTACGTACATGAGACTAAAGAGGTCCATTAAACTTTGATTGGCTTTTCATAGTCGGCAGTGACATAAAACTGCCGTTAAATTTATTGTAGCCACAAATAGCCTTCACTGCTGGCACAGAACTCATACATAAATAAAACACAGCCTCCGCAGGAGTGTATTTTAAGACATTACCTTAAAAATTAAGCACCTGTGGTCCCGTTTCTATTAAATGTAAGGCGTTTTGCAGGTAATGTAGGTGAAAGTTTAGTCAATTCACGAGCAATTATTTACATACCAAGTGGAATAGGTGGCGGAACCTATACGTATAACGTATACATTGTTATTAATCACACATAACTTTCGCAAAGTTTCTGGTGTAAACCAGGATTTGAATCCATGGCTTCTTGATATAGAAGAGGTGTGTCCGTTCTCCAGACCAACGAAACGACAAAGGTTTTTTGTAACCCAAACAAAATATTTCTGAAATATTTATCTGAATACTTTTTACATAACCATATGTAATATTATCTTCTGTCTACAGCCTCTTTTGCGTAATTATAAAATACTAAATTCCCTCATCGTAATATAATTATGACATTGAAACAACTTTTTATGGATTATATCGCGTATATTTAGAATTAATTTTCTATTTATTTCCCGACGTTTCGAACTCTTTACAGAGATCATTTTCACGAGTAATGAACAAAAAAAATATTATTTGCGAATGTGAAAAAATCCCGAATTTAAAAGCTAATATAACTGTTAGTTACCATGTTATTTCTGATATAATATTAATAATGAAGTCTTCATTAAATAATATCATAAGTAATATCCAAAAAAGTTATTCGTGTGTATTTCAGCCGGGAATATTTCAAACAGAAATTTGTATCTTAACTATACAAGCGTGAGTTAAATAAATATAAGCACAGATTATATACTGCATTTTCGAAGTGAGCAATGAACGAATGAATGAATGAGTGAAATGTTTGAACGACAGTTACATGGAAGGGTGGAAGGGGTGCCATAAAGTCTTGTGATTGATTAATTTAAGTTTATAGTACTTGGTGATTAGTTAGCTGGGGAGATGAGATTAATAATGAATACTGACAGGTGCAGAAAGTTGGGTTCGTATTGATTAAAATATGTATCTACCTACATATCGCAGTGTAGTGTTTAAAAAAGAGTATTTATTATTTATTTAAGTGTTTGTCTACTCTGTGGAGGAATCGATGTAAAACCTCCATTCCTCTATGAAGTTGGTTGAGACACCAGGTTCATACTATAAAATAATTTATATTTAATAATGGTCCAGTTGTCGGGTTGGCGCTTCTGAATCAAGAAGTCGCTTCCTGGATCCCACCAATTTCTTTACAGAATTTTTTTTCGGAAGTGTGATAAATATTGATTACTGATTCAATTGTGCCCGGTGTATGATAATGGATTTTGCCACCTCTGCCATTTGGGACATAGAATTTTAGCAAATCATCCTACATCTTCAGGTAAAAAACGCGTGACAAATAAAGAAATACTCAACTTAAGATAATCATAACAGCAAAAATTGTAAAAGAATATTGTATACATAAGCTATCAAATTAATGTTAAAAAGGTATTTTCTCTATTTATTACAACCTTTAAGTATGATGTATTAATTAATAATAATAATAATATCTTGGACACAAATCACACAGCGCCCTCCAGTTCCAAACTAAGCAACTAAATATGCTTGTGCTATGGATACTAGATAACGGATACTAATACATATATACTTTTCTTTTGTAAATACATACTTATAATACATAGAAAAACACCCAGACGCCGCACAAATATTGATGTTTGTCACAAATATTTGTGCTCGGGTGGGAATCGAAGCCCCGACCTCAGTGGTGCAGCCGGTAGTTTTACCAATGCACCACGAGGCCCGTCAATATTTATAAATTTACTTAGTAATATATATAAATTAAATATACTTTGTTTAAATTTAATTTTAGGGAACCATTGGAAGGTGACATCAGGATCGGTATTTTTGTACCCGGCGAAATTATTACTATACACCGGGTACAAAGTTATCAGTAATCGATATTTATTACACATATTCATCGAAAATAACTCTAAGAAATAATTGGTGTAAGCCCAAATTCGTACCCTGAATCAGAAGCGGGGATCTCGACCACTGAACCACCGCGCCTGTTATACTCACTTTAGAATACGTTTAATTATTTACCTTTTAATTAATTAAATGTATTCCAAAGTTGGGCGTAAAATTCTTAAGACATTCTTGCCTGTATCGTATAACGTAATAAGGCACACATACCTAATGACATTTGGACTTAAATATGTGAACCTTATTTGTCGCCTTCAAAGTTTACTTTCGAAACTCAATACAAAATTTATTACTAAAATTATTTTACATATAAGAATGTTCTGTCACATAAACTTGAGAATTATTAGCGCCATGTTTTGTTTGTTAACATAACATAACTTCACACTTTTTCTACCAGAAGGTATAAGCAGGAGCTGTTTAAGCAACGACTCGTCGTTATGTTTACGTCCCAAATGGAATGAGTAGTGAACCTACTGCCACACACCAGGCAAAAGGTTTTCAGTCATTGATATTTATCACACATAACTTCCAAAGTAATATCGAAAAGTCAGTGTTGTGAGCCTGGAATCGAATCCACGACTTCTTGATTCAGAAGCGGGGTGTTCGACCGCCAACCAAGACTTTTAATCTTTTAAATAGATCTTGGTTCTATATGACCCAACTCTATTTAAAGAAAGGTTAATAATACCCAGGTATCAAACTATTAGGATTGTCTAACAAATGTTCAAATAGAGCCACGAGTGTAAAAAAATGGCCGCACATTTATCACGATCCCGGAGGAAGCCTCAAACATTATTTGCTGAATTATTTTTACAATATCATACGATAAATAAAATTGCTATGACATTCTACTAACGACTGCAGTAAAATTGATAATTTGAAAGGCCGTTTATTTTTATTTATGAAGAGTTTTTTTTTTAATAATTTGTTTTATTTTTTATATTTATTCAGGCCAGTGTTTAACAACAGTGTACTTACTCTGCTCAAGCTCTTGCCACATTCTCATTTTATTTAAAAATTCAAGACATTTTCCTGGTAGCTATTCATTTCACCAATAAATTGTTATGAAAAATCAAGTTTACTTACCGCTCCCGAATAAATCTAGGCGAATAGTGACAACCACATAATAAGCTGCTGAGTATTTTCGGAGTTTTTTTTTTAGATTTTCGTTTGAGAATAAATACAATCCAGTTATGATTGGTGAGAAAGTAAAATTGACCATATTATTTCAAGTTAGAACTCCCAACTAAACATCGACGCAAATCATATGAAATAGAATGTAGTAATTTTCACGTGACCCCCCGTACAAACATACAGACTGATAGATTAAAAAAAATGAAATATTGTTTTAGTGGCTTCTGTTGCTCTAACAAAGACCATCTATAATCATCACTGTATACAGACAGCCCTTTTAAAATTTCATTAAAAATGTAGAATTGGTTTTGCGCTTTGAACATTGGCGGGGAAGAACGCTCACTGAGGTGAATATAAAAATTATCTTCCCTCAGATAAAGCGGCATTCGGGGGTTACCCGGAGAATTATCAATTTAACATCCTCTATAGCGAATGGAGAAATATGGTTCGCAATGAAGCGCTTTTTTCCTTCCTTTTTAAAAATGGAATTCAATACATATTCTGAAAAGTTTTTCTTTTTTAATATTTAATGGTTATATGATTGTAGCAGCCAGTATTACAAACTAATTAGTTTTTCTCCTCGTAAGTATAATAGTTCGTATTTTTTTTATAAAGGTATTATTGTTTTTTTTTGTTCACTCTCTCTCATCAATAAATTAATTCTACTATTGATAAAAGAAAAATTTAATGCAGTAGTAGAATTTATATTCTGTTAACAAAATGTTTTATAGAGTTATCGTCGTCTAGGTGGTCCAGTGGTCGACTTTTTTTTTGTAACTTTGTGTGACCCGAAGATGAAAGAATATTACATGTGTATCCATATTTAAAGAGTTTTGACTTAGATAGATAGTTACAAAGAAAATTTGCACATCTGAAAAAAAATTTTTTTTTTTCTTTTATTTACTGGAACACAACGGTCGATGAATTTTATTTATTATTATGGATTATCAAACGGTCGTTTACCGACGTTTTGTTGCAAAACTAATCAGTTCCCGACTAATCACCCGTGTGGATGGGTCACTTCCGCCTTACGGTTACCAAATGAATAATTTGTCGAAGGGTGACTTCGAGGGGTTGAACTTCGACTGCAAACCGACCGTTAGCTACTTATAAAAAGGTCGCGCTAAGTATTTATAACATTAATTAACGAGCCTTAAAAGCCTTACTTTGACCTTTTAATTATTCGTAAATATATTTAGTGTGTGAACAAAATGATTTTATTTTATCTACAGGATCAGGGTCAGGTTTAGATTTAAAGCCACATAGTTTGCTGCATGAATATCCGTATCATTCACACCGACAGTTGAATGCCGTAAAGAGGATATTGCAAAAAATAAATATTACTACTAAGGGACTGTGAGAAATGGTTTAACAGTTAAATGTTTTTTAAGGCGTACCTAATTTAGTTTTGATTTATTTAATTTTTGAGCGAGCACGGTGGAGTTGGCTCTAAGGTCAAGTTGAGGCTGGTAAAAATATCAAAGAAATTACAGTACGAGTCTTTAATGGGTGAGATGGAACACTAAATAATTAACAAATACTAGATTATCTGTACATTAAAGAAATAAGCTGTCGCCTGACAGCTGACATGTGTGACGCACCGAAATATTAAAACACCGGTTTATCTTAAAAAAAATTAAATTGATGAATACAAATTTGTAACATTAAAACAACTTTTAGGATTATATCGCGTTTATTTATTACTAATTTTATTTATTTCCGTGAAAATGATCTCTGTAAAGAGTTGGAAACGTCGGTAAATAAATAAAATTAGTAATAAATAAACGCGATATAATCCTTAAAGTTGTTTTAATGTCATGAACGTGATTCGCGAAAGTCTTAGAGATAAATTAGAGATAAAGTTTGTAATTTCAATCGCAATGAAATATTTTTAAAATTTTATCATGTTATGTATTGTTAAATCTAAATTGAAATAGGGGAAATTTTTTTCCCGCCTTTTTCTACAAGTCGAAAATATTCAAAAACAATACAAAGAATACAAAGAAAATATTTTTTTTTTACTTATAAATGCAATATATATATATTCTACAATAAAAAACACACAACTAAACAAAACCTGACATTAAATTTTTTTAAATAAAATATTATAATGACAACTAGTAGTATACTGAATACGCAACAAAAATAACAACTATAGACTGCGTTTGATATAGCGTGGTGAACTTTCGCCACGAACTCGCTCGCCACGCGGACAACCATATTTACCCGCACCTATAGACGTTTCACATCAGAAACCATACGCGAATCTCAAAAAGATTGCACTCCTTTTAAGAGCAGTATTCTTTTTTAATTAATGGAACAAAGAAAGAGAGAGTTGACTGTAAGCACATTTGTGAAGTTTTTCAAAGTTCCCCGTTAGTCAGCTCGTAGAACTTTCCGTTTTAATTTAATAATTGTTTTACCATTTTTTTATTGTTGAAACTCGCCAAGTTGCTCGGTTACAATTTCATTGTCATGAAATAAAATTAAAAATCTTTAGAACCATAATTTTATGTTAGTCTCGGTGGTCCAGTGGTCAAGCACACGGCTTCTGAATCCAGAGGTCGCGGGTTTGAATCCTGGCACACACCAATCACTTTTCGGTATTCTTTTCGGAAGTTATGTGTGTTAAATATTGATGACTAAAAACTTTGTGCCCGGTATGCCAATGGTTTCGCCACCTATTTCATTTGGGACGTAAACACAACGGCGAAGCGAGGCCTAACAGCCACTGCCTACACCTTCGGATAGAAAAAGGCGTGAAGTTATGTTATGTTGTTTTAAGGTTTACACGTTTAAACAAATATATTCATATTATTTTCTCTAGTGTTACATTTGAGTGTTCTTTGGTGTATTATTATGAACTTATCAAACATATATTAGCCATATATATGTATAATATTACTACGCCTCGCGGTGCATAGGTAAAACTACCGACTACAGAATCGAGGTTGACAGGTTCGAATCCCACCTGAGTACAAATATTTTTGACAAGCATGAATGTTTGTTATGGCGTCTAGGTGTTTTTCTATGTATTAAAAAGTATATATTTCCAAAAAGTATACATGTATTAATATCCGCTAACTAGTATCATCACACACACAACGATTTAGTTGCTTAGTTTGGAACTAGAGTGCGTTGTCCGTATTGTTTCCAATATATTATTTACCCAAGAAGTTATAACCAATAACTACACTAATATTGTTATATAACGGGCTACTCGATCAATATAACCCAATTATATTTCTAATGTAGAGTCGTAGAGTTATACTACAGCTACGCCGTAGACGCCTACGGTGTAGACATTTGCTACGTATGCAATTGAGTTTTATTTTCATCAGATTAATTTCTCTAGAAGATGCTACATTTATACTATATCGTTATTGCCATAGGCAATTTGTGCGTTTGGAAGGAAAAATGTTTGTATGTGTAATTAAAATTGCTACAGATCTATATTTTTTCTAGCGAAGCACTTGTACCAAGTCATGATTTGTTTCTTAAATTAGGTTGACGAGTTTTAAGAGAGTCGTAGTCGAGTAAGAGATTAGTGATAAAAGAAACGTGGCATGAACAACCTTACGTTGATTATGAGAGTTCGCGATATTTCACTGGTTGAGTCGGCTCATTTATATAGCAAACTGCGTGGGAGCTCTACCACTAATAATTGTACCAGTTGTTAGAAAATAATTCAACAAATCTCTATACTTCTAACTATTCTCATACAATAAATATGTTAGGTTTTTGTTTAAGTTATTATTAACCATACATTTTATAATATAGTTTTAGAATAAATGACATTAACTTCTACAGAAAACGTTATCTAACAATTCAAGTATGTGAAATAAATGGAAGATTCAAAATTGTTGATTGTTTATTTTATTTAAGCAAAGAATAAAAAGAATTCATTGCCCTTCACTTGCTGCACAACTATTAATTATTATTTGCCGACAAAGGCGTTTGCGGAGGCGTGTGAAGTGCGCCGACTTGGAACAATCGTCTCATAATCACACAAACGACCGGCGGAATATTACGATGTGAGTTATGAACAATTCGTCTGGAATGATCGTCATTACATTCTTGAATGGATAATGTTTTTCTTCAGCCAGCTATGGCTGAAGTCTTGCAATTTTTATAAACTGAACAAACACCTGCTAGTAAAATTTGACCAACAGTTTCATCAGAAAAGAAACCGAAAACAAAACAGACAGATAAAACGTTTAAAAGTAATATAAGATATATTATGTGCGTGGTATTGTGCGATTGGGCTCCGGATACCTCTCTCACCGAACGAAACGTGGCATGAGCCACTTTACGTTAATCTTCCGTGTACCTCCTAATAGAAGCCGTGGTATTTCACCGGTCGACCCGACCCATTTATGTAATCAGTTTATTAATAAAATAATGGTCATCTGTAGTATCTTAAGATTCAAAGTAAAGTTAGAGCCGCGAACTTGCCCTAATAGCCTAAACGCACTTGTCCACTTTAATGGCATCTAACCATAATGTCTCTCTGAAATTGATATTATCTATTTATAATGTCTCGGTGGCCCAGTGGTCCAGCACACGGCTTCTGATCCAGAGGTCCGGGTCCGAAACCTGACACTGGCTCACACCAATGACTTTGCGAAATTATTTTCGGAAGTTAAGTGTGATAAATATCGATGACTGAAAACTTTGTGCCCGGTATGGCAATAGGTTCGCCACCTATTCCATTTGGGACGTAAACATAACGGCGAGACGAGGCTTACCAGCCGCTGCCTACATCTTCGGGTAATAAAGGCGTGAAGTTATGTTTATTAGTTACATATTATTAGTTATTAATAACTTTCGAAATGAATTTCGAAAAGTCCTTAGTGTGAGCCAGGATTCGAAACCGCGCCTTCTTGATTCAGAAGCGGGGTGCTCAACCACTGGAAAACCGAGACTTTATTTATAAATGCATACATATACATACATGCTGGAGTAATCCATAAAATATCAGCCGTATTAGTCTATAATAATCGCTTTGTTTTTTCTGCCTACCCTGCAAGGTATTTGGCGCTAAGTTAGCTATGTAGGTATTAGTCTGTAATAATCCAAAATAACGCTAATACAATTCAGTGTTGTAAATAACGTTGACACAAGCTCAAGTGTAAATTCACCAAAATAAATCGTTTACGACGATACCTATCAGCTGAAACTCCACACGGATTGAGGAAAAAGGGGGAAATCCATTTAAATGTAGATTGTCTCCGGTAATACTTTCATTTGTTTTTGTCTTCGCAACCGCATTTGAGATACGTTCACGTGTGTTAAGCTAGAAAG
The DNA here is from genome assembly GCA_905147225.2 of Euproctis similis. Lineage (NCBI taxonomy): Eukaryota > Metazoa > Arthropoda > Insecta > Lepidoptera > Erebidae > Euproctis > Euproctis similis. The sequence goes on from LR990123.1 coordinate 10,477,667, forward strand.
GTCAAGTCAGCAGAATCACTTGTTTTATATCTCAAAATTTAGTGCTCATTTAGTGCTAATTTAGTGTTGATAACAGATATTTAGTGCTGTGATAGGGGGACTGAAAATGAGATTTCTGCTAACTTTACATTAAGCTAGCAGTGTACCATTCGTCTCAGTCTGTCTCAGTCGGCAGAATCACTTGTTTTATATCTCAAAATTTAGTGCTCATTTAGTGCTAATTTAGTGTTGATAACAGATATTTAGTGCTGTGATAGGGGGACTGAAAATGAGATTTCTGCTAACTTTACATTAAGCTAGCAGTGTACCATTCGTCTCAGTCTGTCTCAGTCGGCAGAATCACTTGTTTTATATCTCAAAATTTAGTGCTCATTTAGTGCTAATTTAGTGTTGATAACAGATATTTAGTGCTGTGATAGGGGGACTGAAAATGAGATTTCTGCTAACTTTACATTAAGCTAGCAGTGTACCATTCGTCTCAGTCTGTCTCAGTCGGCAGAATCACTCGTTTTATATCTCAAAATTTAGTGCTCATTTAGTGCTAATTTAGTGTTGATAACAGATATTTAGTGCTGTGATAGGGGGACTGAAAATGGGATTTCTGCTAACTTTACATTAAGCTAGCAGTGTACCATTCGTCTCAGTCTGTCTCAGTCGGCAGAATCACTCGTTTTATATCTCAAAATTTAGTGCTCATTTAGTGCTAATTTAGTGCTGATAACAGATATTTAGTGCTGTGATAGGGGGACTGAAAATGAGATTTCTGCTAACTTTACATTAAGCTAGCAGTGTACCATTCGTCTCAGTCTGTCTCAGTCAGCAGAATCACTTGTTTTATATCTCAAAATTTAGTGCTCATTTAGTGCTAATTTAGTGCTGATAACAGATATTTAGTGCTGTGATAGGGGGACTGAAAATGAGATTTCTGCTAACTTTACATTAAGCTAGCAGTGTACCATTCGTCTCAGTCCGTCTCAGTCGGCAGAATCACTTGTTTTATATCTCAAAATTTAGTGCTCATTTAGTGCTAATTTAGTGCTGATAACAGATATTTCGTGCTGTGATAGGGGGACTGAAAATGAGAACACTGCTAACTTTTCATTAAGCTATCAGTGTACCATTCGTCTCAGTCTGTCTCAGTCGGCAGAATCACTCGTTTTATATCTCAAAATTTAGTGCTCATTTAGTGCTAAATTAGTGCTGATAACAGATATTTGGAGCTGTGATAGGGGGACTGAAAATGAGAACACTGCTAACTTTACATTAAGCTAGCAGTGTACCATTCGTCTCAGTCTGTCTCAGTCGGCAGAATCACTCGTTTTATATCTCAAAATTTAGTGCTCATTTAGTGCTAATTTAATGCTGATAACAGATATTTAGTGCTGTGATAGGGGGACTGAAAATGAGATTTCTGCTAACTTTACATTAAGCTAGCAGTGTACCATTCCTCTCAGTCTGTCTCAGTCGGCAGAATCACTTGTTTTATATCTCAAAATTTAGTGCTCATTTAGTGCTAATTTTGTGTTGATAACAGATATTTAGTTATTATTATTTATTATTATTTATCCGCCAATTCAATTATTCTCGCTGAGAAGAATTGGCAAGAAACTCAGGGAGAAATTATTAATTAAATCAATGTCTCATTATTATAATTAATAAGCTATTTGTAGTTTCATTTAGTAATCCTACATTATTAACAACGTCTCCTGCACAGACTTACTTAGTGGGTTATTTCATTATAACATCTGAACTAAGAAACAATGTTCACGGTTTTCTCTTGCGCGCTCACGCTACTAACACAGTCGTCCGTGATACCGAATTTTGTGAAACTTAGTATGTTGCTTCATCGCTGTAGCAATCAGAACTAGACAACCGATATAGCTACTGCGCGCCCACACTAGTGACACAGTATCTGATACAGACTTTGCATTAGATATACATGAAATTCATCGCAAAATACTAACCGAGGATCGTGTTCTTAGTTTGTTTGCACGATCGTACTTGTAACACCGATATCCGTCACAGACTTAGCGTTTAGCTAATTGAGCACTAAATGGTGACGTCTTTTAATTCCATTAGTTCCCGTTTTAAAGTCTTCTTCTAGCTTTTAAGACTGCTGGCGTCATTATACTAGCAAAGTAAACTTGGTTTGAAAAAAAATAATTTTTTTTTAACACACACACACACACACACACACAGCGGCTACATCGCTAGGGCAGTCAGGATCGTTTCCTGTGATCTTATAACGTTGAGATCTACAACTCGATATTTGCAATACAGAATAATTTATATAACTTTTCGATTATTGAAAATCTCCAATTTTCCTAGTGGGCAGTTGAAAAATGATTTTCCTAAAAAATTTTTCAGGGTTCACCGGTAACTCTTTTCAATTTCACCAATGCCGATTTTAAAGTCATATTTCAGCTCTATGATTGCTCGAATGTTATGTCAAAAAATTAAAAAAATGTTTTATTGAAAACTGATCTGTTTGCTTGTACAGGCAGCACTAATTGAGCACTAAATTATTAGCTGATGTGCCTCTCGCTCCAACTGTATCATAGCGCGGTCACCAATGGTACACTGCTAGCTTAATGAAAAGTTAGCAGTGTTCTCATTTTCAGTCCCCCTATCACAGCACTAAATATCTGTTATCAACACTAAATTAGCACTAAATGAGCACTAAATTTTGAGATATAAAACGAGTGATTCTGCCGACTGAGACAGACTGAGACGAATGGTACACTGCTAGCTTAATGTAAAGTTAGCAGAAATCTCATTTTCAGTCCCCCTATCACAGCACTAAATATCTGTTATCAACACCAAATTAGCACTAAATGAGCACTAAATTTTGAGATATAAAACAAGTGATTCTGCCGACTGAGACAGACTGAGACGAATGGTACACTGCTAGCTTAATGTAAAGTTAGCAGAAATCTCATTTTCAGTCCCCCTATCACAGCACTAAATATCTGTTATCAGCACTAAATTAGCACTAAATGAGCACTAAATTTTGAGATATAAAACGAGTGATTCTGCCGACTGAGACAGACTGAGACGAATGGTACACTGCTAGCTTAATGTAAAGTTAGCAGAAATCTCATTTTCAGTCCCCCTATCACAGCACTAAATATCTGTTATCAACACTAAATAAGCACTAAATGAGCACTAAATTTTTAGATATAAAACGAGTGATTCTGCCGACTGAGACAGACTGAGACGAATGGTACACTGCTAGCTTAATGTAAAGTTAGCAGTGTTCTCATTTTCAGTCCCCCTATCACAGCTACAAATATCTGTTATCAGCACTAATTTAGCACTAAATGAGCACTAAATTTTGAGATATAAAACAAGTGATTCTGCCGACTGAGACAGACTGAGACGAATGGTACACTGCTAGCTTAATGTAAAGTTAGCAGAAATCTCATTTTCAGTCCCCCTATCACAGCACTAAATATCTGTTATCAGCACTAATTTAGCACTAAATGAGCACTAAATTTTGAGATATAAAACGAGTGATTCTACCGACTGAGACAGACTGAGACGAATGGTACACTGCTAGCTTAATGTAAAGTTAGCAGAAATCTCATTTTCAGTCCCCCTATCACAGCACTAAATATCTGTTATCAACACTAAATAAGCACTAAATGAGCACTAAATTTTTAGATATAAAACGAGTGATTCTGCCGACTGAGACAGACTGAGACGAATGGTACACTGATAGCTTAATGAAAAGTTAGCAGTGTTCTCATTTTCAGTCCCCCTATCACAGCACGAAATATCTGTTATCAGCACTAAATTAGCACTAAATGAGCACTAAATTTTGAGATATAAAACGAGTGATTCTGCCGACTGAGACAGACTGAGACGAATGGTACACTGCTAGCTTAATGTAAAGTTAGCAGAAATCTCATTTTCAGTCCCCCTATCACAGCACTAAATATCTGTTATCAACACTAAATTAGCACTAAATGAGCACTAAATTTTGAGATATAAAACAAGTGATTCTGCCGACTGAGACAGACTGAGACGAATGCTACACTGCTAGCTTAATGTAAAGTTAGCAGTGTTCTCATTTTCAGTCCCCCTATCACAGCTCCAAATATCTGTTATCAGCACTAAATTAGCACTAAATAAGCACTAAATTTTGAGATATAAAACGAGTGATTCTGCCGACTGAGACAGACTGAGACGAATGGTACACTGCTAGCTTAATGTAAAGTTAGCAGAAATCTCATTTTCAGTCCCCCTATCACAGCACTAAATATCTGTTATCAACACTAAATTAGCACTAAATGAGCACTAAATTTTGAGATATAAAACAAGTGATTCTGCCGACTGAGACAGACTGAGACGAATGGTACACTGCTAGCTTAATGTAAAGTTAGCAGTGTTCTCATTTTCAGTCCCCCTATCACAGCTCCAAATATCTGTTATCAGCACTAATTTAGCACTAAATGAGCACTAAATTTTGAGATATAAAACGAGTGATTCTGCCGACTGAGACAGACTGAGACGAATGGTACACTGATAGCTTAATGAAAAGTTAGCAGTGTTCTCATTTTCAGTCCCCCTATCACAGCACGAAATATCTGTTATCAGCACTTAATTAGCACTAAATGAGCACTAAATTTTGAGATATAAAACGAGTGATTCTGCCGACTGAGACAGACTGAGACGAATGGTACACTGCTAGCTTAATGTAAAGTTAGCAGAAATCTCATTTTCAGTCCCCCTATCACAGCACTAAATATCTGTTATCAACACTAAATTAGCACTAAATGAGCACTAAATTTTGAGATATAAAACAAGTGATTCTGCCGACTGAGACAGACTGAGACGAATGGTACACTGCTAACTTAATGTAAAGTTAGCAGAAATCTCATTTTCAGTCCCCCTATCACAGCACTAAATATCTGTTATCAGCACTAATTTAGCACTAAATGAGCACTAAAACGAGTGATTCTGCCGACTGAGACAGACTGAGACGAATGGTACACTGATAGCTTAATGAAAAGTTAGCAGTGTTCTCATTTTCAGTCCCCCTATCACAGCACTAAATATCTGTTATCAGCACTAATTTAGCACTAAATGAGCACTAAATTTTGAGATATAAAACGAGTGATTCTGCCGACTGAGACAGACTGAGACGAATGGTACACTGCTAGCTTAATGTAAAGTTAGCAGAAATCTCATTTTCAGTCCCCCTATCACAGCACTAAATATCTGTTATCAACACTAAATTAGCACTAAATGAGCACTAAATTTTGAGATATAAAACAAGTGATTCTGCCGACTGAGACAGACTGAGACGAATGGTACACTGCTAACTTAATGTAAAGTTAGCAGAAATCTCATTTTCAGTCCCCCTATCACAGCACTAAATATCTGTTATCAGCACTAATTTAGCACTAAATGAGCACTAAAACGAGTGATTCTGCCGACTGAGACAGACTGAGACGAATGGTACACTGATAGCTTAATGAAAAGTTAGCAGTGTTCTCATTTTCAGTCCCCCTATCACAGCACGAAATATCTGTTATCAGCACTAAATTAGCACTAAATAAGTACTAAATTTTGAGATATAAAACGAGTGATTCTGCCGACTGAGACAGACTGAGACGAATGGTACACTGCTAGCTTAATGTAAAGTTAGCAGAAATCTCATTTTCAGTCCCCCTATCACAGCACTAAATATCTGTTATCAGCACTAAATTAGCACTAAATGAGCACTAAATTTTGAGATATAAAACGAGTGATTCTGCCGACTGAGACAGACTGAGACGAATGGTACACTGCTAGCTTAATGTAAAGTTAGCAGAAATCTCATTTTCAGTCCCCCTATCACAGCACTAAATATCTGTTATCAACACTAAATTAGCACTAAATGAGCACTAAATTTTTAGATATAAAACGAGTGATTCTGCCGACTGAGACAGACTGAGACGAATGGTACACTGCTAGCTTAATGTAAAGTTAGCAGTGTTCTCATTTTCAGTCCCCCTATCACAGCTCCAAATATCTGTTATCAGCACTTATTTAGCACTAAATGAGCACTAAATTTTGAGATATAAAACGAGTGATTCTGCCGACTGAGACAGACTGAGACGAATGGTACACTGATAGCTTAATGAAAAGTTAGCAGTGTTCTCATTTTTAGTCCCCCTATCACAGCACGAAATATCTGTTATCAGCACTAAATTAGCACTAAATGAGCACTAAATTTTGAGATATAAAACGAGTGATTCTGCCGACTGAGACAGACTGAGACGAATGGTACACTGCTAGCTTAATGTAAAGTTAGCAGAAATCTCATTTTCAGTCCCCCTATCACAGCACTAAATATCTGTTATCAACACTAAATTAGCACTAAATGAGCACTAAATTTTGAGATATAAAACAAGTGATTCTGCCGACTGAGACAGACTGAGACGAATGGTACACTGCTAGCTTAATGTAAAGTTAGCAGAAATCTCATTTTCAGTCCCCCTATCACAGCACTAAATATCTGTTATCAGCACTAAATTAGCACTAAATGAGCACTAAATTTTGAAATATAAAACGAGTGATTCTGCCGACTGAGACAGACTGAGACGAATGGTACACTGCTAGCTTAATGTAAAGTTAGCAGAAATCTCATTTTCAGTCCCCCTATCACAGCACTAAATATCTGTTATCAACACTAAATTAGCACTAAATGAGCACTAAATTTTGAGATATAAAACAAGTGATTCTGCTGACTTGACCTTTCTAGCTTAACACACGTGATACGTTCCTGACCCGAAAGCAGTTTCGCGGTTTTGCGCGTCGCACTCTGATTGCATTGCATTTGGTTTTTTTTATTTGTTTTTTTTTTATGAGATAAGGGAGCAGAGGCAAGAGGCAGGGACCAATTTGTGGTAGCGCCACAGTGTGTCGAGTATCAGAATTAAGATGAGTTGAGAAGTCGTGATATTTTCTTTGTGGAGCCGGCCCATTCGGCTCTACCACTCGTAAAGCTTTTCCATTTAGACAAATAAAAGTTAAAAACGACTCGTATCTATAGCAGCCGCGGAAGATGTAATAAAATTACAACCAAGTTTACAAATTTACGTAAACGTTCCCAAATTGCTTCGCTAAACGTCTCGCGCCAATAAAAACTTGTAGCTCATAAAAAAAAGAACTCTGAAAGAGTAAATCGAAGGTCCCTCGTAAAAACTATTGCATTAAACTTAATAACGAGGCTGTTTCTTGTTTATCCTTACTTAACGTACTATAAAGTTAAATGCGAGAATACGGATCTTTAAGTTCTATATTATATATCACCAGTAAATTCTCCAAGGAACTAATAGGTACTAGAAAATAGAGTTTCAACCGTAGTAGAGGCACGCAGCTTGCTACATAAATACCGCGACCTCTCAAAAGACCGTTTCGCTCGGTGATAGAGGTATTCGGAAGCCCAACCCTTTTCCTTCTCCCCTTGCCATCCCACTTCCGACCCCTTCCGTAACACAGTGTAAGGGCCGGCAACGCAACTGTAACACTATAGGTGTTACGGTGTCGGTGGGTGGCGGTTGTTGCCAAAAATATCAGAAAGAATTCTAGTATTCACGCTCATCCATAAGCTGGACAATAACATAACATAACATAACTTCACGCCTTTGTTCAACATTTATCTAAGGACATTGAACACAATTCAAAGTGCATGAAAAGAGTTATGAAACGAAGCGTCAACGAAGCGAGGCAGGTGTGTGAGAATCGTGCCTTTTGGCTCTCTGTTCCCTCTGCCTATCCTACAAGGTACTCGGCGTGAAGTTATTTGTGTAAGTATGTTTTATCTAAGGACACCAATTTTGCTTAGGAGGCCATTATGTTTTAGTAAAAAAGGACATTACTTAAAAACAAGAGACACGTCAGAGACAAAAACCATTAATGGGATGGCCCATGTTAAAGATAAAATCTAATTTACTACTAATTATATACAGTTGTTGGTTTAAGTCTTTTCTATATACTTTATATTTACCTAAATATATTTTCTTTAGTTATTTGTTTTAATAAAGTGAAATAATTATTTAACATAATTTTTCTTACTAAAAATGTAAGCAGAACCTATTGCCATATATCTGGCACAAAGTTGGCAGTCATCAATATTTATCACACATAAATTCCAAAAAGAATTATAATTTGAGAATATAAATTTAAGAATATAATTTGTGTAAGCCCGGTATCCAACCGTCGACTTTTGAATCAGGAGTGGGATTTTATTTATGGGATAGAAGGGCAAACGAGCAGGCGTGTCACCTGATGGTAAGCAACCAACGCCGTCCATGGACACCAGCAACACATATAGTGTTAGTGTTGCGTTGCCGACCTTTAAGGGATAAGGGAAAGGAAAGGATGGGGAAAGGGGGGTGGGCCTCCGGGTACCGCTCTCACCGAACGAAACGCGGCGTGAGCTACTTTACGTCGATCTTCTGAAAGGTCATGGTATTACACAGGTAGAGCCGGCCCATTCATGCAGCGAACTGCTTGGCTCTACCACTGTTAGTATTAAATTGTTAGAAATCAGCTTCGCACATCAACATTAAGCAGATTAACAAGATAAATTGTATTTAAATTAAACCATAATCATAACCATATCAAAAAATAACAAAAAAATAACCTGCTAATATAAACAAATCTAAAAATTTAATTTTGCGGAAAGAAAACACTGTCTTATTCGTATCCTACAATACAATCTACCTTATTATATTCCAACTCCAAAAGTTATTATTAATCATTACATAGTATAAAACAAAGTCACTTTCCGCTGTCTGTCCGCTTATATGCGCATATCTTTAAAACTACGCAACGGATTTTGATGCGGTTTTTTTAATAGTTAGAGGGTGTCAACGGGGTGGTTTTGATTTATAATTCATGTATAGTGTAGTGAAAAAAAGTGATAATTTTCAAGATTTAGAACTTTAATCGCAAACGCTGCCTAAACCCTAAGTGATAAATAAAAACAACGTACTACATTATTATACACCTTTAGAAGTTCTACAAAAAAATCTGCGAGGGCATATGCCTATCTCTTAGGGATAACCCACAATGACCATTTTTATTTTTTTACTTTTTACGAGAAATAGTGGCCTATTTACGAAGCGATTTGAAACATTACAGTATTAATTTTCATCCAATTAAGTGTCTTAAATAGATTATACATGTAATATAGATGATCCTGGCTTTTTACAGCATGCAATTTAAACAAATATTTCGAAGATATTGCAGTATTAACATAGCAGGACATAGTAGTTGCGTTGCGCGCCAAAACGCGTGCCGATAAATAGCACAAATAGAACTTTTTAATATCCAAATTTTACTCATTTATTACTTTACATGCGGAACAAAGTTCGCCGGGTCAGCTAGTTGTCAAATAAATACCTCAGTTTGTAGTTAAAAAAGGTTTTGTAAAAAAGTTTTCTTAGCCGTTCATTTATAATCTTTCACAAATATGACGGACCTCGTGGCGTATTGGTAAATCTACCGGCTGCAGCAATGAGGTCTTTTTCTTTGTGTCATAAGTATGTATTTACAAAAAAAGTATATATGTATTTATATCCGTTGTGCAACTAAATAAGCAACTAACTAAGCAACTAAATGTGTCATGGATACTAGATCCATAACACAAGCATTTAGTTACTTAGATTGGGACTAGAGGGCGCTGTGTGTATTGTGTCCAAGATATTACTATTATTATAATCAAACTTATAAACACACCACTATAATCTACTATGATCAATTTGAATCTCATTACACCAAAATCTCTGATCAGATATAAAGTCACAAGAAACTTTTGTCCACTAACTTAGTAGAATGAAGACATATGGAGCTAATCTGAAATAAATTAGGGTTGGCAAAACCTTTACTATCCAATAATCCCGTAAAAAGTGAGCGAAACTAGAACGTATCAATCTACCTACGGTGTAGTAAGCTATTTGTGTTTACAAAATTATAAGGCTTTTATATAAAACTGGCCTGTTTTGTCACATTCGACTTTAAATTCGGCTGTGCCGATTTCAATGAATTTTCGTTAATTTGAAATGATCTATAACTGCTTTATATGTGTTTAAAAATATTTTATCTTTATTACTTTGTAGTAGAGTCAGGCAGTTTGCTGCTTGAATTGGCCGGGTGAACCGGGGAAATACCAAGAGTCCAAGACCTCGCGGAATATACGTCGCGTTGCATTCGATAAGAGTGTTCGGAGGCCTAACCCTCTCTCCTCCACATCCCGTTTCCAGAAAATTCCAACGAAAACATTGTCTTGGAGAAAGATGACATGTCGTGCTGACCCCACTTAAGGTGGGATAGGGCATCAAAGTGACGAAAATGATATTGTAGACATATCTTGTTTTCATATTGCCTTATATAATTTATGCTCTTACATATTAATTTATATTTTAGCCATATTAATTTTGAGTGTTTTTTTGGAGGAGTATTTATTATTTGTTGAATTGTGATAATAAATGAAAAGGGTTATGAAAGTCAACGAAACGAGTGAGGTGTGTAGGAATCATGCCCTATGGCGCTCTATTCTCTCTGCCTACCCTGCAAGGGTGCCTTATTCGGCGTGAAGTTATGTATGTATGTATTACAATTTCAATCTTTAAAGTAACTAGAATAAGCAAACATCAAATCGACATTTTACTAGACATAAAATGCAGATTTTCTAATATCAAAGGTAGTGCAGTCGCATTCAAGTAATTTGTCATAAAATTGCAGTTCATTTGGTGCTTGCAATTAGACCAATAGCAATATCAAACAGTTCGTGACTTGTTTCTAATACTAGTAATAAAGTATTGAATAAATGGTTCACATTTAAATAATTCAGTAGTTTAGTGCATATATTCCGTTGCAAACAATTTGCGATGTTTTTTTTTTGTTTACAATAATTGGTTGCAAGGAAATCGGCTACCCAGTAACCTACTTAACCTAAAGCTCTGGTTAGCTTTAGGTTAAGTAATTTGCTTGGTAGCCGGTCATGAGATTTAATTTTATTCTTCAGTCTACATTTCTAATAATATCCTGTCATTTTTTTTGACTCAACACCTTTTTAACTCGAAGTTAGAAAATCAGGCAAGGACAATGTAGTATCAAGCATCGACTCGTCTATCTATTGCCATACACCGGCCACGCTGCATGAATGGGCCGGCTCGACTGGTAAATTACCACGACCTTTCAGATTATCGACGTAATGTGGCTCATGGCGCGTTTCACTCAGTAAGACACATATCCCATTGTAAAGGGCGCCAACGCAACTGTAACACTATCTGTGTTCAGGTGTCCATGGGTGACGTTTTTTGCTTACCATCAGGTGACAAACCTGCTCGTCTGCCCCCCATAAAAAAACGACTGTGTCAGCCATCAATAGTTATCACATATAACTTCCGAAGATAATTCCGTAGAGTGATGGATTTAATTGGATTCCACTACATATTGATTCCGAAGCGGGGTGCTCAACCTCCAGACCACTAGGTCCAATTGTCATACCGAATACATGGTACTGTGTGAAAAACGGTATGGCCTATTTGTCAAAGAAAGAAAAGAAAATTCAAAAGTTATTAACTTGTCTCGCTGATCGTGGATTCGAATCCGGGCATACAGCAATTAATTTTCCAAGTTCTTTCCCTTGAAACTTAGTGCCCGGGTGTATGGTAGTAGGTTCACCACTTGTTCCATTTGGGACATAAACATACGGAGAGTCGACGTTTAACAACCTTATGTTCATTTAAATGTATTCCGTTAAGGCTTTGAATATTAAAACCTACTACGGAGTACTAAAAATCACTATTTAACTGCGAGGGAAAAAAACAGCATCTCAATCACGTCATCAACTAAAGAAGTTCCCTAACGAATACGGCAAAACTCTTGGAAAGCTCTCAACCAGCGTGGAAAACATAAGCCGGGCACACGGGGCGCATTTTACAAAGTTAGCAGCAACTCTATTAAGGAAGCAGTCAAAGAAAGTTGGCAGAGAGAGCGAAGTTTGAGTGGAAGCAAGCTGATTGAATTGTGAGGCAACTTAACATCATATCGCATGGTATCAGAACATGAGACGCATAAAATATAACACCATCATTTTCCTGCCCTTACCCCAATTTAAGTTGGTTCGGCACGGCATGTCATCCTTTCGAACCGGCCGCCTGCCTGACGTCAACCCTCCTCGGGAATGTTTTTGTTGGTGGGATAGGGAAGGGGTTGGGCTCCCGAATACCTCTCTCGCCGAACCAAAAGCGGCATGAGCCACTTTTCGCGCATATTCGAGATCGTAGTACCGTACTGGGTGGCTCTACTACTAAAGGATGAACTAACGATAAACAATGCCACGAAAGTTAAACTCTGAAGTAAAGAAAAGAGGCAAACAAACAAGCGGGTAACCTGATGGTAAGCAACCAGCCATGACTATGAACATCTGCGACACTGAGAGCGTCACATTTATTATTGCCGGCTTTCGATATGTAATAGAACGGGAATGGAATCATCAAACGTGAAGCTGCAAAAGTTACTTTACGCTGATTTTCTGAAAGATGGTATTAATTCATCGGTTGAGCAGGCCCATTCATGCAGCAAATTGCGTATGTCTAGACTATGTTATGTTTAGTGTTTTGCTACCTGTATAGCAAATACCAGTATAGAATATTTAATAGTATCATATCATTTATTATAATTAAATATTTTTACCCAGTAAATATTTTTTTATAAATTAAATTAGCCTTAGTTACTCCACACTACACCACCTACCTGTTAATAAAAATCTCGTCAAAATTGATCCACCCATTTAAGAGATTAGCTGAAACAAATATAGGAATGTAGTAGAAAGCAGTTATTTCAATATTACAAACAGACACTTAAATTTTATTTAAAATATGTATAACATAACATAACTTCACGCCTTTTGTTACTCGAAGGTGTAGGCAGCGGCTGTTAAGCCTCGTCCCGCCCTTATTTTTACGTCCCAAATGGAATAGGTGGCGAACCTATTGCCATACCGGGCACAAAGTTTTCAGTCATCCATATTTATCACACATAACTTCCGAAAATAATTTCGACAAGTCATTGGTGTAAGCCAGTGTCTGGAATCGAACCCGGACCTCTGGATCAGAAGCCGTGTGCTCGACCACTGCGCCACTGAGACTAAAATATGTATCGATATAAATATTACTGAATATAGTACATTAATAGTAAACTAAATTGATGTTTATGTATTCTGAAGCCATATTCTCTAACGACGTGTACTAAACTCCTCGCTTCAAATGTGTACATCTGAAGAGGACGTGCCAAACAGCAGTCGCCAGCAGCTGCCAGAATGACTTCATAGATTTCGGAAAACTGTAACGACACGATTTAAAATTATGTTACTATGGAGGTTAATATATGTTAAGACCGTAATACTTACAAACATCGCGCCATTCTTTGATTTTTTATTATTATTATAATATCTTGGACACAATACACACAACACCCTCTAGTTCTAAGCCAAGCAACTAAATGCTTGTGTTATGGATACTAGATAACGGATATTAATACATAGAAAATACTTATATACTTATAATATACTTTTCTTTTGTAAATATATACTTATAATACATAGAAAAACCCCGACACGCCACACAAATATTCATGTTTGTCACAAATATTTGGGCTCGGGTGGGAATCGAACCGCCGACCTCATTGCTGCAGCCGGTAGTTTTACCAATGCGCCGTTTTTAAGGTTCTTGATATCATTTCATATGAAAAGTTTATGTCAGTTTTATCCTGAAAAGATTTGACGTAACATAAATATATTTTACAGACGGGAAGGGTTTAAGCCTCCGGATACCTCTCTCATCAATCGAAACGTAGCCTGAGCCACTTAACGCTAATATTCTGAGTGATCGTGGTATTTCACACAGAATCAATGCGCGCCCACTATTCACTATGAATAGTAGTGCAGTGATCTTATACACTTAAATAAAAAAAGGGTTCCGTTTTTAAACCATCTGTTACGGAACCTTAAATGTATAAGCGTTACATAATATCTTGCTATGTCCGTATCGTAACATAAAACATAATGGCGCCCGGAATATTATTAAACACTATACGCCTCCAAGTGCCATCTATTTCGGGACACTCAAAACTTTAACGTTTCGGTGCAAATTATTTTGTTAATTGCGTGCGAGTTGACATTTTGCGTTGGTTAAGTTTGACATTGCTCTAATCGTTACACTACACTTACGCAATGGAAGGATTTTAATACAGTTTACGACATTTTAATTACTTTGTAGTATGTGTGTTTTTATGTAGTAAAACTACCGACTGCGGAATTATAGGTTGGCGGGTTCGATCCTCAACTGAGTACAAATATTTTTATTTTTTTTATGGGATAGGAGGGCAAACGAACAGGCGTGTCACCTGATGGTAAGCAACCAACGCCGCCCATGGACAGCAGCAATACATATAGTGTTACTGTTGCGTTGCCGACCTTTAGGGGATAGGGGATAGGAAAGGATGGGGAAGGGGGGTAGGCCTTCGGGTACCTCTCTCACCATACGAAACGCGGCATGAGCCACTTTACGTCGGTCTTCTGAGACGTCGTGGTATTTCACCGGTCGAGCCGGCCCATGCATGCAGCGAACTGCTTGGCTCTACCACTGTTAAAAATGAATTTATGACAATCATGAATTTTTGTATGGCGTCTGGGTGGTGTTCGATATATTTTAAGTATATATTTACAAAAACAAGCTTATAATAATATCTATAAAAATGCGTTAACTAGTTTCCATAACACAAGCAATTTAGTTACTTAGCTGACAACTATAGGTCGTTGTATGTATTGAGTCTAAGATATTATTATTATATGAACGCATTATAAGGCCAAGAGTGTAGTTAGTTTTCTAAGTATGCTATATTTGGTCACCGAGTACTGGTGGCAAGTCATGATGCATCTGTTCAATAATACACGAAACGATGTTTATTTTTCTGTTTGTTTGTGCCAAAGACAGGTATTTCAAATTTTAATGATGAAATCGAGAGGAATAACTGATTATGATATCTGCAGAGATAACCAAGATTTGTCGGGAGACCACTAAAATCTCACCTCTTTAAGGAACATAGCGTACAGATATAAGCGTTTATAATTACTATCCATTTGGCTATTATCATGGCATATCTTGGCATTTTTCAAAACACAGTCGATAAAATATTTATATATAATCAATACATAAAATCTTATTTTAGTCTTCCAAATCCGCTAGAGATCCTCAAATCTTTTAATCTTTATACGCCTTGACTAATTTACGTGGGTGACAAAGCCTTAATGGAAATCCATTTTAAGCCAATATAACGCGGACAAAGTGAAGAGAATAGGCTTCAGGACAAGCATGCAAGACTCACAATCTCATTGACAGTAAATAAACAGTCAAATGAAGTCTTATTACTTGACTTTTTTTTTGTTTGTATACTTTTTGACATTTTAACATTCATACGCCTTCGTTGGCAAATTTTTGGAGAAACTTAAAAATTAATTGTAACCATATTGTAAATATATCTAATATATATCTCTCAGTCAGTCGGGAGCGAAAGAACAACATATGGCTGACAAGCTCACACAGCACTACACCGAAGAATGGCGGGATAACCATTCCAAAATATGGGTGAACCTAAATGTTCTGGTAGAGGCGGGCAGCAGCGTCCCTATTTTTAAAAGGTTCACCCCTGCGGTCTCCAACACGTTTGCCCAGCGTGGAGACTATGGGCATAAACCTCCCGATGAAAAGAGCACGAATACAACGGCCCCCAGTTCCCGGTGGTCCCACTATTCCCGGCCAAGGCAGCGGTCGTGGTAACGGTGGGACAGGGGGTGCTAAGAATCTCCGGGTTACGGCAGGCTGTCAAAAACAACTACGCGTGGCCACGTATAACGGACGCAGTCTTCGGCTGGACCAACACCTCACCGAACTCGAAGTAGAGCTGAGTTGCTTGAACTGGCATATTCTGGGGCTATCTGAGGTCCGGCGAGTGGGGGAGGACACGATAACCCTACAGTCGGGCAACTTATTCTATTTTCGGGAAGGTGTGGTCACCAGAGCTGGTGCTCTCCCAGGGGAGTGTCGGTTTCCTCGTTCACAAGGACTTCGTTAGCAGCGTTGTGGAGATCAGTAGTGTGTCGACCAGGGTAGCGTACCTTGTACTAAAACTCACCAACAGGTATACCCTGAAGATAATACAGGTGTATGCGCCGACCTCGACATACTCTGACGAAATAGCCGAGGCGATGTACGAGGATATTGCAAAAGCAATACATGGTACCGCCAAGGCTCACTACAACGTTGTTATGGGGGACTTCAATGCCAAAGTGGGAGTACAAGAACGCGGCGAAACGAAAATCGGTCCATATGGCTTGGGGTGCCGAAATCACAGGGGCCAGATGCTGGTCAACTTCCTGGAGTCTGAAGGGCTCTTCTTGATGAACTCATTCTTCAAGAAGGGTCTCCACAGGAGGTGGACTTGGCGAAGCCCGGATTTTGTGACAAGGAACGAGATAGATTTTATCATTACGGATAGTAAGCATATATTTAGAGATGTCTCTGTGATCAACAGGTTCAATACTGGAAGTGATCACCGACTTCTTCGAGGCTCTCTAAATATTAACCTGAAAGCTGAAAGGACCCGGAAGATGAGGTCTATTCTCCGACCTACGCCACTCCAAATAACCGAAACCGAAAAGTTCCAAATGGAACTTCAAAATCGGTTCGACCTACTGGAAACCACAGGCAACGTGGACGAAAAGACCGCCACTGTGGTCAACACGCTGAGGGAAGTGTCTCAAAGGTTGTTCCCGAGATCGCAGAAAAAGGAGTCCAAACTCTCTGCTGAGACGCTCGAGCTGATGAGGCAAAGGCGAGAAACTCCATCCAATCAGCTGTCTTCGTCAGAATGGAAAAGCCTAAACCAGCGAATTAGAAAGCTGATGCGGCGCGACCTTCGTCGGTCGAATACTCGAGCGATCGAGAACGCGATCGACCGCAACAAATGGTCGAAAGTGTTCGCTCAGCAGCTTGGAAGGCCCCATCTGACGAAGCTGAAAACTGCGGATGGACGTGTCGTCACCTCTAAGCCCGAGATTCTCGCAGAGATTGAATCTTTTTATGGGCTCCTTTATTCCACACGGATGACCAAGCCGACGGGACACAGCGATGATGACCACAGAGCCCCGCTAACGCGTCGCTATAGTGAGGACATCCCCGAAATTGCAGAAAGCGAGATTAGGGCGGCTCTCGGGCAACTTCAGAACAACAAGGCACCCGGTGATGACGGAATTACTACAGAACTTCTAAAATCCGGCGGAACTCCGGTACTAAAGGAATTAGCAAGTCTTTTTAATTCCGTCATACACCAGGGCATAACACCACAGGCTTGGAGCGGGAGTGCGGTGGTGCTGTTCTTCAAAAAAGGTGATAAGACCTTACTGAAGAATTACAGACCCATTTCACTCCTGAGCCATATCTACAAGTTGTTCTCGAGGGTCGTCACGAATCGTCTCGCTGCAAGACTCGACGAATTCCAGCCTCCGGAGCAGGCCGGGTTTCGAAAAGGCTTTAGCACCGTGGACCACATCCATACTGTTCGGCAGATTGTACAGAAAACCGAGGAGTACAATCAGCCGCTGTGTATGGCATTCGTGTACTACGAAAAAGCCTTCGACTCCATCGAAACTTGGGCAGTTCTGGATGCATTGCAGCGATGTCGGATCGACTGGCGCTATATCGAGGTGTTGAGATGCTTGTATGACACCGCCACGATGGCTGTCCAGATCCAGGATCAAGTGACGAACTCCATCGAGCTGAATCGAGGTGTAAGACAGGGAGATGTCATCTCTCCCAAACTCTTCACCAATGCTCTGGAGGACGTCTTTAAGACCTTGGACTGGACTGGACAGGGTATCAACGTGAATGGTGAGTACATCTCGCATCTTCGGTTCGCCGACGACATCGTTGTAATGGCAGAGTCGCTGGAACAGTTAAGCGGAATGCTGCGCAGCCTAGACGAATCCTCTCGACGTGTCGGTCTGGGCATGAACTTGGACAAGACCAAGGTCATGTTCAACGAACATGTCGTGCCCGGACCGATAAATGTCGATGGGTCAATTCTCGAAGTTGTAAACAAATACGTCTACCTAGGCCAAACAATCCAGTTAGGTAGACGAAACTTCGAGAAGGAAGCCGACAGGAGGATTCAGCTGGGTTGGGCCGCATTCGGCAAACTGCGTCGAGTTTTCGGCTCGCCTATACCGCAATGCCTGAAGACCAAAGTCTTTGACCAGTGCGTCCTACCAGTAATGACCTACGGTGCCGAAACGTGGACACTTACGGTGGGGCTAGTCCACAAATTTAAAGTCGCTCAGCGAGCTATGGAGCGAGCTATGCTCGGAGTATCTCTGAAAGATAGACTCAGGAATGAGTATATCCGACAGAGAACCGGAGTCACCGACATAGCTCGCAGAATAAGTTCGCTGAAGTGGCAATGGGCTGGTCACATCTGTCGAAGGACCGATGGTAGATGGAGCAAGAAGGTCATGGTGTGGAGACCGCGACTTGGTAAGCGTAGTGTAGGACGCCCACCAGCCCGATGGTCAGACGACCTCAGAAGGGCTGCTGGTAAAGACTGGATGCGGAAGGCAGAGAATCGGATGTTGTGGCGCACATTGGGAGAGGCCTATGTCCAGCAGTGGACTGCAACAGGCTAATGATGATGATGATGATGATATTGTAAATACCCAAAATTGTGAATAAATAAATGATTGATTGATTGATTGAAATTATAAAAGTAAAAGTTTTACAGTGGTAGAGCGAAGCAGTTCGCTGCATGAATGGGCCGGCTCGACCGATGAAATACCACAACCTCTCAGAAGATCAACGTAAAGTGGTTCATGCCACGTTTCGTTCAGTGAGATAGGTACCCGGAGGCCCACCCCCTTTCTTTTCCCCTATCCCTTAAAGGTTGGCAACGCAACAGTAACACTATATGTGTTGCGTTACACGATTTAATTCAGTGATAAGTCTTTTGAAGTCTTGATAAATTTATTGAGTCATCGTAAGTTGTAAGTATTACACGACTTGCTTATGCAAACAAATATAAGCAAGTAAAACTGGTTGGATGTGTTCAAAAAAGTATTTATACCTCCACGCCTTTTATATACGAAGGTGTAGGAAAGGAAAGAATCCGATTTCTTTTCGTTCCAAATGGGTGGCAAAAACATGAGGAGACCTATATATTGGGCACAGTTTTATCAGTAATTTATTGATATGCCTGCCATTTGGACTGAAATCTATCCATCCATCCATCTAAAACTTCTGTATCAGAAGCGGTATACCGTAACTGTTTCTCTCACTCATAAATCTTGTACATACACAAAAAGTTGTGTTAGCTACATACTTAATAATACGTTCAACATATTTCATCGCCGAAAACATTTGATAATTAAAGGAAGATAAACTTAATCATAAATTTACATTTTCAGAGGAGCACGCGAGATTTATTGGTCCCAGTTGTAACAACTGTAGTTATGCAGGAAACGGAAGCACATGGTATATGTAAAGTTTTAAATGGCCGTCTACAGGGGATAACTCGCAGAGGTTTTATTATATCCAATTAATACCACGAACTCTCTGAATATCGGCGTAAAGTGGCTCATGCTGTGTTTCGCACGGTGAGAAAGGAATTAGGAGAACCAAGCATTCCCCCTCTCCCGTACTGATATAATAGTAAATAGTTGGATAGTAAATATTATTAGTATTTAAATATCATCAAAACAACTTTTAGGATTATATCGCGTTTATTTCTTATTTATTTATATTTATTTCCCGACGTTTCGAACTCTTTACAGATATCAATTTCACGAGTAAAATAAATAAGATAAATATAAATAAATAAGAAATAAACGCGATATAATCCTAAAAGTTGTTTTGATGAGTGGGATTCGCGAAAGTCTTAGAAATAAATAAGTATTTAAATATATTACATTGGCGCTACAATACTGATCGAATAAAAGATCGCTCAAACATCATCTACTAAAAGAAAACTTTAAAAATAAAAATAAAACGGATTCGTATGTGAATTCCACTTAATTTTTCCTACACATATTTTAAAATAAAGTAACGTTCAAACAAAATGAGTGGAGGCTGTTTGCCTGCAGCGACAGGTGCACAGCTCGACTGAATATTAACGAAAAAAAAAGCCTAACTACGTATTTAAGTAAGATAAAAGTGGTAATTTGGAAAAGTTGTTCTAAATTTTATTTAGCTTCATTATATAATATTTATTATTTAAATGACTTCTCGTTTATAATATATATTTTTAGGTTGGTATATATATTTACAATTATATTTATATTTTGCTAGTTGACCGTGCGAACTTTCTTTCGCCTCAGCGAAGAAATAAAAATGGTCATTGTGGGTTACCCCTAAGAGATAGACATAGTTGATTATTTGTAGAACTTTTGAAGTTTAATAATAATGTTGAACATTGTTTTGATTTATCACTAAGGGTTCAGCCAGCGTTTACAATTAAAATGCTATATCTCGAAAACTATCACTTTATATTTGCTACCGTATACGTGAAGTATGCATACAAACCACCCCGTTGACACTCTGTATATATTAAATATTAAAATTTTCAATATACAAGACCACATCAGATCTTGATGTGTCTTTTTTTAACATGTATAAGACACACATTCCATGACCAAATAGAACGTGTTCTGGAGGAAGGTGATGTTAAGGGCCTCAAAAACCGACGCGCGTGCTTGAAAAGAGTTATGAAAGTCGACGAAGCGAGTGAGGCGTGTAAGAATCGTGCCCTATGGCGCTCTGTTCTCTCTGCCTACCTGGCAAGGGATTTGGCGTGAAGTTGTGTGTGTGTGTGTATGTATGTTGCGTAGTTTCAAAGATATTATCATATAAAGGAACAGACAGCGGGAAGAAGCTTGGTTTGACTATGAATAAATATGATGCCGCAAATAAATAATATATATATATTAATTATTAATATATTACATTATTATCTCTTAGGAGATTCCGATCAAAAGATTGTTGTGCCAAAATATATACATTGGACCCCGGATAAACCAGCCTATGTTTGATTCCGAGCCGTTGGAATCAGACATGCCTGTTACTGTTACAAATAACAGAACTCCTAGTATTTTTTTGTACAATTTTTCATGTAAAAAAAGTTCTATTATTGAGTAAATTCCCCTATATGTATTATTCCATAATCGGGAAAAATCGATAGTTCCACACTGGTTTACGAAAACGGTAGATGGTCTATATAGCAGTCCTACAAGACCGTCTATTCTGTCGAATTCATCACCGATTGACGATAGGATAGGGGGTAAACGAGCAGGTGTGTCACTTGATGGTAAGCAACTAACGCAGCCCATGAACACCTGCAATACAAATAGTGTTACAGTTACGTTACCGGCCTTTCAAATAGCATAGAGAAGGGGTCGGTAGTCGGATCTTTTTAAGCGATCAGTATTGTAGCGCCAGTTTAATATATTTAAATTAACTTTACCAGGCGAACGTCGTTCCGCATCAAAAGTATTTTTACATCTTTTACAATTAAAGTGCTAAATCTCGAAAATTAAGACTACATTACGCAAGAATTATACCTGCAAACCACCGCGTTGATGTCCACTATCTATAAAAAAATACTACCAAAATCCGTTGCGTAGTTTCAGAGATATAAGCATATAAGGGGACTGACAGCGGAAAGCGACTTTGTTTTATACTTTGTAATGATACTGATAATATATACTATTTACTAGTGTTGCGGACAGTGTGAGATATCACAAGCGTGTATGATCAGAATTATGAAAGTCAAAGAAGCGAATTAGGTGTGTGCAGAATCAAAGTGTGCAGAGTCAAAAAAAGTGTGCAGAGTCAAAAAAAGTGTTCTCTACGCTCCCTACACTCGGCTTGCTCTTAATAATATAATATCGAAGAAACTGTATAGCTTTAAACAATATAATTTCGCAGACCGCGCGAAATTTGTACCGCTATATTGTATGTAGCTTCCCGCCTCACGCTGTTACACGCGTACAAACAAAATCAGTGATAATGTAGCTTTCTAAAGAAAAAAGAATTATTAAAATCGATCCTGTACTTTTTGAGTTTATTCGTTACATACAAAAATACAAATCTTTCCTCTTTATAATATTAGTATAGATAGCAATTAATTAATAATTTGTCGCTGAGCATACTGGCAAATGATTTGGAGCCACCTACTAGCAAGCGCTTACTTATAAATGTGTTACCATTGAATTTAAATGTTTTTGACATGAATAATTTGGACTCAGCCCCGAGAATGCCTGCTTGCCAAATGATAACACACAAATATCGTATGTCTACGAATATAATCGAATAGCCAAATCGGTTTTGCGATTACGTCTAATAAAAAATGTTTTAAATTAAAATATTACATAGTTTCTGGATCGAAAAGTTGTGGAATCGAAGCCGGGCTCATACTAATGACTATTCGGAATTGTTTTTGGAAGATATGGATGCAAAATATTGTATTTTACTGTCTACATTCAACCGCTTTTTGGGCTTAAAAACTCCGGTCGATGAAGCCTAATAGCAGCTGCTTACATCTTTGGGTAGATAAAAGAGTAACTTAATTTTCAAGAATTTACGAATATTGTCTTGATGTCAACATTGATCAGTATATTCGATTAAGTTTTGACAAAGTGCGATAAAGAAACTTGAATGTATTCACGTTCATGCTAAGTTGTATTAACTCTGACAATACTTCTCTCTTCTCAGCTGTTATGCAACTGGAATATTGGACACAAATGTTATGCAACAAGGAGTTGCAGGCAACAACTAGTATTTTTTGTACATAAGTACATCTACACTTTCTATTAATATAAATATTTTAATTTCAATTTTTTTAAAACAACTCTTAGATCTACAGTCCAGGTTAAGTAATCTTTACAAAAATGAGACACATCGAAACGCAGCATGAGACAATTGACGTCGATTTTCTGATAAGAGATCTCTTTAACAGTGGAAAATCGACGGGCGTGCATGAAAAGAGAAAGTAAGAATCGTGCCTTATAGCGCTCCGTTCTCTCTGCCTTAGCCGCAAGGGATTTGGCGTGAAGTTATGTATGTATGTATAGTCCACCATGAAGATGAATAGTTCCATTGATGAGACCAAGTAATGCTGTCTCCATCTACAAAAAGTGTTAAAGTCGTAAAGGGACAAAAAATATACTGAATCTTTAAAAATATTACATGCGGTATACATTTCTATATGACTTTTCACAAATTCACCAGCCATTTTGGTTGGGTATGTCCCAATATCTGGACAATAGTGGACCCTCAAGATTTACTGACTGTTCGGAGTTTTAACGAGCCTCTGCGTCCTCACGGTCGGAGTCTACGACGAAATATAGTTTTACGACAAGCGCTAGTGAACCGTTAAACAATTTTCGCTGGTCGTATCTGGCTTACAATGTTTGTTTTAGGATTTTTTTATTGCGTTATGATAGTGAGGTTGAAACTAGTAATATATAACTCCATTTTGATTTGATTAATAATAATTACAGTGTACATTGCAGGACCATTTGTTTTATAATATGTTTTAGTTGGGGTTAGGGGAGGGTGTGCTAATTTTCAAAAAATGACAAAAAAAATCATTCACATAAAAATTCTCCAGCGCCTCAAACGTTCACGCTGTTTACCCGCTTTGTTTTTCTGACATCCGAGAGATATTATTCTGACGAGTAATTAGGATGGCTGTAGAAAAGGGTAGAAAAAAAACACAAAATGTTATTCGAGATATATTCAGATATTCGAAGAGAATATTTAGAAAACTCAAAAAAGTATCCTATTAAAATATCTGATGATTTGGATTTGGAAACAGCTAATCCGTTCTCTCTGCCTACCCCGCAAGGGATTTGGCGTGAAGTTATGTAAGCTAATCGCCCCATGAAAATTGACAGATTCTTGAAATATACTCTGTTCTGTATGTATTTAACTTACCTGGCCTTAATCTGACGCGCTCGAGTTTTTCTGAGGATTGATTTTTTTACTTATCTGACGAGCTATGCTCGGAGCACGCCCTTATATGAAGTTTTTATATTTGGTAGGAGTACATTATAAGGAATAAAGTTCCTCCTCATATAGTTTTCTGGCTTGCTCGAGTAACTCTTCAAATCACCACTTGGAGTCTCCTACCATAGCGCCATGAGCCGAGATTCTTACACATCTGCACATACTTTTTTAACTTTCTTATCTTTCAAAATATACAATCATAAGCAAAATAGTAATGGAAGGCAAAGAAGTGAGTGAGGCGTGAGAACCGTGCCCCATGGCGCTCTGTTCTCTCTGCTTATCCCACAAAGGATTTAGCATCAAGTTATGTATGTATTTAATATACGATCAACTTGAAAAAGAAAAGCTATTATAAATAAAGAATGTCAGCTATATGCCATACAAATAGTTCTAGCTTAGCACGTTTAAGCTAAGTGGATAGTTGCAAGGATTCCATCCAGACAATATTTAATGAGATCCCTTGGGATGGTCGCGTTCCTTGGATACATGTTCTTGTCTCAGACATAATAATATAATGTCAGCTGACACGTTAACTTATAATTATTAATAAAAGTCTATGTAGAAATTACGTGTGACCTACTTCGGCAAAAGCGAGTTTATTATAATATCAAACGATGAACCCATGTGTATTCACACTATTATCGGATTTTTTTTGTAACTTCAAGTCTTCTTTCTACTCAAAATTTTACAAAGTCTTATTTTCCGGTCTGAAATAGAATAGGTAGCGGAATCTAGTGTCATACACCGGACATTATGTTGTCCAGTCAGCAATGTTTATCACACATAAATTCCTAAACCAATTTCGAAAATTCATTGGTGTTGCCAGGATTAGAAACCGCGATTTCTTGATTCAGAAGCGGCGTGCTCGACCTCTAGACCATCGAGACCCGTGACACTTAAATACAAAAATAGTGAAAATATGTGCATAGATTCAAAATGAAAGTTCATTTCAAACAAATAACTCATAATTTTGCTCACACTATGATGTACTAATTAATTATTCTGCTACCATAGATGTAATGAGGTAATATTAATTGCAACACTGTTAGCAGGATTCAGTTAATTACGCTATTTGTTAGTGTAAATGTTGGTTTAACTTTTGATGTTATCTATCTAACTAATATTTTCTAGTTAACTTGCAGTTAATTCTAAATACTGTACAAAAAAAAAAAATTAAAATTATGAAGTCACTCACAAAATACTTTGTAAATATAAATACACTAGCTGACCCGGCGAACTCTGTTTCGCATCAAAAGTAATAACTGCTGCCCCGCTATGTTAATACTGCAATATCTTCGACAAATTTGAAGTCGATAGCAGCTATAGGTTAAAAATGGGAAACACCCCCGCAACCCCCCTTGTGGGTGGAATTTCGTAAAATCCGTCCTTAGCTGACCTCTACTCGGCGAAAGGAATAATCCTACCAAATTTCAAGTCGCTACGCCTTATGGTTCCAGAGATATCGTGATGAGTCAATATATAGGTGGAAATCTCTTATATATATATATATAGATAAGTTACGCTTTACAATCAAAACAAACCAACTGCCACCCTTCCTTTTGTTTAATTAAGATAAATTTTAAACTCGCATTAATACATATATTTCAAAACAGTTAAAACGAGTTGTGCGCTATAAAATAAAGTTGGTGAAATGAAACACTCAGAACTGTTACTGCTGAGTTGAACCTTATTATGTTATAACATATATGTTTTAGGATTAAATAACTTACTGTATAAATATCGCCGGGAAATTGTTTGTGATGTCCCTCCGATTTGTACCTCAAGATGTAATCGGCACCTTAGGGTAAATACCCTAAGATGTATGGTTCAGCAGCAAGGCCTTGATTGGCCATTTTATTACATCCTAGAATAAAACTAAATGAATAGTGTCTATGTCTGACAGTGGCTGACATTATTGATATTTAAAGGAAGTTACGTATGATTACAACCAAAGTCAGAATACTAAGACACGGGGATTCGTTAATAGGTTTAACATAACATCACGCCACGTCCATGAGGTAAGCAGAGAGACTAGATATTGTAATGTATTGTAATTGTATATGATTTATTGTACACCATGAACACCACAATTGTACGGTGATGAATCAATTTTTAAATAAAAAGTTCTTACTACAAAAGGCTCTAGCGGAGAGCACTTCGTTGTAAGCTTTCATACAAGAGCCTCCATAACAATAGCACTTCGCGTAAATATTATTTTCTCACACACTTAGCGAGATGTAGTCAAAGCCGAACAATTGCTTTGCCATACAAAATGCGTTCACGAAACACGCTTACAATTTATGTGTAACATTAAAGGGTTTGAATATTCGTAATGAATATGAAGAAGCTGATAATAATAATTCTTCCCCAATGCCCAATTTATGCGTATTCATCTGTCATTGTAACGAGCGAGTTTAAAATACATATCTTGTTACCTATAAAATTACATTTTCTTTTATTCGATTCACAACAACGAAAATGTGTTTTCGAACTGAAACTTCTAATATGTCTTGCAAACGCTTAACGCGTTTAACGCTCTATGCGGTTATAATAGGCAAAATTATAACAATTACATTTAATATAATACCAGATTCTAAAAAATAATATTTTATTTGTCTATTTTAAACATATAAAAATGAATTCTGTTTTCTTCCTAGAAATAATTCGTGTATATATAAAATACTATGTAAGAAGAAATGATAAAATAGTAAATTATGTGTAGAAACTGACTGAACACGTGCATAATGTCTCCGTCAATCACACGTGTGCGTGAAATTGAATCTCACGCGCGCAAATCACACAAGCCTTTATTATCACACGCGACGGTGTCATCCTTTAAAAATATAATAATAAGACTCATATGAAATGTGAAATATATGCTTTTGTAGGTTTCATACGCGGCGCAGCTGAATTTTATATTCTTAAAAAGATGCCTCCAAAAACGTTGAAATAATGCACTTTTATAGTACGCAGTTACTAATACTGGTATTTTTGTGTTTATTTTTTTGTTTGACTCTTCTAAGTATTGTAGCAAATTGAAGATTTTATCTATAAATGTGTGTACAAATTTTAATAAAGACGTATTGAATAGTTTACGCAGGATAGCGTAACAAATAAATAAATTTTCAGATGTAACAGTTACAATTGTAGTAAGAAACATATTGTAACATTTTAATATTAGCTTGGTATTATAGAAACAATACTAGCGGCAAAAATTAAAATCGCGATAAACGGATTATATAAACACCATGAAATCCATCAATAAGGCTTTCATATTTATTTTATACTCATTTTCATATCAATGAGGGATCCATAACATTAAAAAATTATCTTTATCCTTTAATATTTTTTTCTTTACAAAATATAAATCAAGTCAAGCCAAGTGACCAAACAAATCTAACTCCCCTAGTCAAACCACTAGACCATTAAAAGACTACGTACTATATTAATATTTACATGTTTTAATCTAGTCATACATTTGAATCAATGAACAGTTTCACTGCATATATACTTGTGATGTAACGAATGTTAGGTTTTCTATTCTCCGACCTACCTACAATATGCCAACAAAATTTCATCAAAATTGGTCAAGCGATTTTAGTGGAATTAGTTAGTGATTAATAAGAAACGTAAAACAATTTAATGTAATTCTCTCGCGACCCTCCTGGTGGTGGAAGTTTCATAAGATCCTATCATTAAATTTAGATTAAACATTTTTTTTATGGGTTAAGAGGACAAACGAGTATGCGTGTGACGTTGCCGGCCTTAAACGAAGTAGGATAGGGAAGGGAGGTGGTCCTCCGGGTACCTCTCTCACCGAACGAAACGCGGCATGAGCCACTTTACGTCGATCTTCTGAGAGGTAGTTGTATTTCACCGTTCGAGCCAGCCCATTCATGCAGAGAACTTCTTGGCTCTACCACTGTTTAATTATAAATCTTATTCGTCGTATTATCATTCTATATCCAATTTCTTATTTTTTTGTTGTTAAAAACCTTCGCCCTACCTTTGCAATATTTGCAAAGGTAGGGCGAACACACTGATAAATACGTCGTCAGCATACCCCTTTCTTGCTAACAATCACACTGATACCATGATAGGTCTTTATGTAATCGCCTCTAGACATACTCCATTTGCATATCAATTGGCGATATGCATGCGAACACAAACTGTGTGGAGACCAGATCTCAGTAAATAGGATATACAGTCGCCATTAGAGAATCTGAACTAAACGCTGACGCATGATCCTCCTGCTAAAATATGTATTGGTTACTGAGTTGTTGTGTTACAAAGTTTTCGATTAGTATTAATAAACGTAGGTAAAAGCTTCAATTTCTTCAAGATCTATGGGCATTTTATTGTATAAATGGGCTGGCTCTCCAGGTGAAACAACACGACCACTTAAGAAGTTGACGTAAGGTGGCTGATAGTGTGACTAGTTTCGTCTTCAGTTTCCAGTCTCGGTGGTCCAGTGGTCGAGCGCCTCGCTTCTGAATCAAGAGGTCGTGGGTTCGAATCCAGGCTCACACCAAGTTATGTGTAACACATATCGATGACTAGAAACTTTTTGCCCGGTATGGCAATAGGTTCGCTACTTATTCCATTTGGGACGTAAACATAATGGCGAGCCAGACTTAACAGCCGCTGCCTACACCTTCGGGTAGAGAAAGGCATGAAGTTATCTTATGTATACTGTAATGTAACTTCTCACCGCCCATGGACACCGTGGTGCGTTACTGTCGTTTAAGGTAGTTGAAGGGGAAAGGGTATTGGGCCTCCGGATACCTCTCTACCACTTCACTTCGTGGTATTTCACCGTACGAGCCAATTAATAGTAATTTTCACAAACTCCTCGGTCACTTTAAAACTTTACATCCAAGAAATAGTAATAGTACTATTTCTTGGATGTAAAGTTTTAAAGTGACCGAGGAGTTTGTGAAAATTTCAGTTACCTACCAAAGAGGCGAGTGTGGTTTTCATTAGTCAACATCATTTGCATGTTATTCATTAAGTTGGAGAGTCGTACCTCCTTCCACCATTCCCACTTTAGAACTGTTCATAAAAGTACAAGTTACTTTTATTGTATAACTTCACGACTTTTTCTACTTCGCTGACTTTGTGTGACCCAGGTAAAACAGTTCGCAGAACAGCCATACACCAGCCTTAAACCACCGATATGTTTCACCAACTGACATTATGGTGATAAGCGACTCTTGCTGCCCATGGACACCTTCGACACTGAGAGACTAACCATTTGATTTTTGTGTTGTATGCCTGTAAAAGGACGGGATAGTAAGGCAGAAAGGTATGTCTCCATGTGAACAAAACTCCGCATGACCAATTTTATTTCGATTTTAGCTTTGGTATGTACAATTGAATGTTGTTTTTTAAAAATCCAAATCCCTTGCGCTATATTTGAAGTATGAATCTACTTCTGCAATTATTACAGTCTTATATACTTGATGGACTTAGAAAATCAAATATTTATTTTAAGTGTTGAAAGTAAATGAGCAAGACTTTGATTGCGTCTGTCAACGCATCTGCATGACAAAGGGGGACTCTTTTTAATTAGATGGCTATTCTGAAGTCGTTTCGCATACAAATGAATGAAGATTAGACCCTATTTCAAGATCGCTTCAAACACAGTTTCTTTTTCTTAGAAATTTTATTTGGTGACTTGACATTTTTTATATATCTGATTACGTATTTCATTAAATAGATAACCACGTTTTAATTAAATAAAACATTAATGAAACTTTTTATGACCATTTTAATGTTAATAGCTTAACCTAGCTATAGCTAGTTCGTTAAATCCTTTTCCCAAATTCCTTAGTTATTGCTGCTTATGCACTGGAATTCGAACCCTGGACTTATGAATAAGAAAATATCCAAGGTCAAAACAAAATAAATACATTTTTTTTGCGTTTAATGTCCCAGTGGTCTCGAAGCCTAGCTCTCCGCTTCATCATCAAGAAATCATAGGATCGCGGAATTCTCATACCAATGACCATTAAGAATCCTTTTCGGAAACTTTGAGTCAGAAATATCCAAGACTCACAACATTGTGACTGATATATGACATTAGGTTCTAGCAAATATTCCATTTGATGTTAAATTTGAGGAGATGATGCATAACATCCGCCTCCTACACCTTCGAGTAGAAAAAAGACAATTTTTATGAACAAAAAATAAAAAGTTCCATACATTTATATCATCGCATACCTTTCTTGAAATGTAACCAATGCAAGAGGGTTTTTAAATTTGACAAACAATGTAGCTTTTAATTTATGCCATTCCCTACAAAGTAACAAAACCACTATTAACTAACTTTGTTATATGTTTCGTGTGTCGTTATAAAGCTTTGAAATATATTTTAACTGTTTTTTTTATATCTTTGTCTAGAGCAAGATAACTTTGAACTTTGTTTATTCAAAACGTGAATCATCAAAAAGTATTTTGTGATGAGATTCTAGAAACTTCAATTTATCTCTGAAAGTAATCGAGTGATAAAACATAACTTCATGTCTTTTTCTACCCAAAGGTGTAGGCAGCGACCGTTGAGCCTCAACTCACTGAATCGTTACGTCCCAAATGGAATACGGGGCAGGAACCTATTGCCATACACGTAACACTATGTAACTCATCAATATTTCTGACGCATAATTTCTAAAAAAAATCCAATAAATTGGTATAAGCCCGGAATCAATCATATGACTTCTGAATTAGAACCGGGTGATCGTCTATTGGACCGTATCTGATCTAAGTAACTAAATGTTTGTATTATGAAAAGTATACAACCAATATTTATATAATATTTTTAATTGGAAATGCAAATTTATAATATAAAATATGCCCAGGGTTATAAAAAACAACCTATGCTCTTCTTAAATATTTTTTCGGTTCGGAATAGAACCAAAAGCTATTTGTGTAAGCAATGCACCCCTAGGCAACTTAATTTTAAAAGAAAAAAAGTACTCCCAAGTAAAGTTTACTTCCATCCGGTTGTGGTATTTTGTGAACAGTCTAAGCTTGACTCTCTGAAGACGCATTTATGGAACAAACAACATAATGTTTCGACATAAAAATGAAGCAAACCACATTTGTTACCCTGACCAGTGGTCTTTTATGGAGTACGTGATTTCAATAGCTTTCAAGTCTGTCATCTTAGCTTGAATACCCTCAGAATAAAATACGCAGTTTGGTTTAATACTGCTTTTAAGTCGAGATGTTACGATAATGGATGGAGACTGTTCTGAGCTGTAGTCGGTCATAGTTCTTTTACAGTTTTATAAAAAAAAAAAAACAGTAAACAAATAGTATTATAAAAAGAAACAAACGGTATTAATTATATGACGGGCCTCGTGGCGCATTGGTAAAACTACCGGCTGAAGCAATGGGGTCGGGGGTTCGATTCCCACCCGAGCACAAATATTTGTGACAAACATGGATATTTGTGTGGTGTCTGGGTGTTTTTCTATGTATTATAAGTATGTATTTACAAAAGAAAAGTATATATGTATTTATATCCGTTATCTAGTATCCATGACACAAGCATTTAATTGCTTAGCTTGGAACTAGAGGGCGCTGTGTATATTGTGTCCAAGATATTATTATTATTATTATAATATTGTTTAAGAAAAGAAGATAAAATTAATGTGTGTAATGATAACATAACATAATTTCACGTCATTTTCTACCTGAAGGTGTAGGCAGTGGCTGTATAAACCGTGACTCGCCATTATGTTTACGTCCCAAATGAAATAGGTGGTGAACCTATTGTCATGGCGGGCACAAAAGTTACAGTCATCGATATTTATTACACATAACTTTCGAAATTAATTTCAAAAAGTCATTGATGTGAGCCAGGATTTGAACCCGCGACCTATTGCTTCAGAAGCAGGATGCTGGACCACTGGGCCACCGAGACGTTTATAGTGATAAATTAACAGTTTTGGTATTCTTACAACAGAATGACTTATTATTTTAATATTTGATATATCTCGTTGTATATTTGTACCGAGTAATCCTCAAAGCGGCTGGCTAGACTGCCAGTTGTCAGCCAAATATTTTAATATGGTGTAAGAAGTGAGCATATATATACATATATAAGCCAATCCATTATTTTTACATTGTATAATTAAGAAAATCATTCCTGCTAATCCAAAAGATTCCAAAAATATATTGACATCCGGTTTTGAATTCGAGACTTTTAATTCATAAGCACTGTGCTCAACCACTACGCCACCGAGATGATACTAAACTCTATTCTATAATTCAACTAACACAGCCTACCTAAGCTTTATAATGTATCAAACAAATCGAAGAAATAGAAATAGTAGACCACACAATGTTAACTTCTAATGCGTACAGGAAATTAATACAAATCCTCCCGGAAATAGGATAAAAAAACGCTCACGTGGATGAAGGATAATAAGGAAAAGCTTATATCCCAATATGACCTCTAATCTGGAAATGTTTGAACGACGGTGGACCTGTACAAATCTGACAAGGACGTGAAATTAGGGCTTTTACAATATTGTAATATTTATTCTTTTTAATAATATACAACCGTTTATTTTGTTTTACTTTACTATCACACTGTTTATACTTAAAGATGTTGGCAGAGAAAATGTAAAGATACCTTTAAGCCATTTCTAATATTTGCAATGTTTAAAAACGGATTAAAATTGAAGAAATAAATATACCTTTTCATATGTTTTTACACTTTAGTTTGTATATTTATTTTAAGTGAATAGCCACAGGAATATGAGAAAAATATTATTATAATATAATTAATATTATAACACAGTATGCGTACGGGGTTTGTCTGAATGTATACTGAACAAAACGGAATTATTACCATAGGAGTCTCAAAGTGTTTGTAGTATGCAAAGCGGCCGACTAGCTCTATCTCTCTTACTCTACGAGAGAGTTAGAGAGACAGAACTAGTCGGAAAGAAATTGTTGAATCCTAGTGAATCTAATCAGGATAATAGGACGTTTTTATCAAATTATTAAATTACCATCGATCTCTAACAGGTGTGGAAGATAAAATAAAACCAGATCGTTCAAAGTAAGAAAAAATCGAACTCAGAGAGTTTGATTACAGACATACTCACCTACATGCAGATGAAGCTAATAAAAGCGTATTGAAAACGTGAAAATCTCCACCTATATCATAATATATTTATTATTAACCTCAGGCGAAAGCGGAGCTGTGCTGCATGCATGTGCTGTGTCTCCCTGCAAGTGCGATTGCAATCTTTAAAAAACTCATAACCCAACTTTTGTCGTAAAAGTATAGAAGGTTCTCGTGGGATACATTTTCACGAGAACAAAGCGGTGTACAACTTACTAGTGTCCAAATAATAATAAAAAAAGGGAAAAACAAAATCAACAATAAAAACTTAACACAAACAAGACGTAGAAGTAACAACTTAATTGGCTTTTATAAGAATATACCTACGCGTCAGGTAACTAAATAAAAAAAACAGTATTAAGAAGTTAAATAAAATAAAGTTCCTCGCGGCAAGGTGAACGAGGCGTCCAGAAAGTTCGACAGGTTTGGTCGATAAATAGGTATTTACGGAGGCGCCAGTACTTCTCCCGCGGACGGTTAAGGGGAGACGGGAGCTAAACATGTTCCTGAATATTAACATTCGGAAATATTTCATAAGAAACAATTTTTAAGCACGCACATATTTCGCTTCTTGAATGGGATGGTTCGACCGGTAAAATATAACGACTTGTCAGAATATCGACATAAAAGGGCTCAAGTCGCGTTTCACTTTGTGAGGGAGGTATCCGGAGGCCTAGATTGAAGCCTCTAAAAACAACAAGGTGTGGATAATAAGAAAGAATGAAGCTTTATCATTAGTTCATCCTTCTAAAGTCTACACACAATGCATAATATTTTTTAAAGTACGAGTAGATTTAAAAGATCTGTAATGCACATGGTGATGTTCCCATACATGCATAAAAAACCACTTACCTTCAGACAGGAACAGGAATCGTAAGTTTGTTTTCCATCAGCATTGGGTATAGTTAAATACTACTTATAAAGTTTTAATTACTCAATAAAACTTTATTTGATGGCATGGCAGTACATTGATACGTATGCTAGAAACAAAATGAAATGAAACAGCACAACAACATACATAAATAACATATCTTCACGCCTAATCTACCCGAAGGTATAGGGAGTGGCTGTTAATCCTCGTCTCGCCATTATATTTACGTCCCAAATGGAATAGGTAGCGAACCTATTGCCATACAAACTTTTCAGTCATTATTTATCACACATAACTTCCGAAAACAATTTCGAAAAGTTATTAGTGTGATGCAGGATTTGAACCGGAGTGCTCTACTACTGGGCGGAACATATATATATTTACACTATAGACACAAAGTTTATCAGATCACGGAGAGACAGCATAACCTGGACTGCTTCGTATATATCTACCACACAATAACTATTTTTTTTTTGGATAGGAGGGCAAACGAGCAGGCGTGTCACCCGATGTTAAGTGACCAACGCCGCCCATGGACACCTGCAACACATATAGTGTTACAGTTGCGTTGCCAACCTTTAAAGGAGTAGGGATAGGAAGGAATGGGGAAGGGGGATAGGCCTCCGGGTGCCTCTCTCAGCAAACGTGAGCCACTTTACGTCGATTTTCTGAGAGGTCGTGGTATTTCACCGGTCGAGCCAGCCCATTCATGCATTGAACTGCTTGGCTCTACCA
Source organism: Euproctis similis (assembly GCA_905147225.2). Lineage (NCBI taxonomy): Eukaryota > Metazoa > Arthropoda > Insecta > Lepidoptera > Erebidae > Euproctis > Euproctis similis. Next base: position 10,512,525 of record LR990123.1, read on the forward strand.
CTCTCAAAATCTTATTTATATCTTTATTATTTTATTTCTTCACTTAACACTCAGTGGGCTGGCTAGATCGGTGAAATACGAGCAAAATCTGTCCGAATATCAACGTAACTTGCCTGATACTTTGTTTCGTTTCATGAAAGAAGTATCTGGAGGCTCTTCTTCATCTCAGTCCCCCATCAATCTCCGTATCCCGACTTAAAGACTGGTACAGCAATTGCGACCCTGTCGGTGTTGCAGAAGTTAATTTCCAGCACTAATCGCTTATCACCAAATGATCTGCTTTCATATTTGCCCCTTTCCTATAAAAAAAACCTGTCTAAATATGAACACTATGATAGAATGCGGCCATATCGCTGTTAGCGACTTCGTCTTTTCAACTATGACTTGGCTATCCTAAGAGTACGTACACTGTCAAAGAACCCACCCTTACTGCATTCATTAAATATATTTTTATTCCAGAACATAGATTCAATCGAGTTCAAAATATTCTAAGAAGTTCTAGGAAAAATGGCATCCATATTTTATTGTTCTGATGAAATGATTTTATCGATTGTAACAAACTGTATTCTTCTGTATTCTTCAGGGAAGTGGAATGCTTTACTGTTTTCCTATATATGACAGAATTGCTCTTTAACAATTTTTTTTTTTAGTTATTTATATGTTTGTTGTATTGAATTTATCAGTCTCGTTGGTCTAGTGATCGAGCATCCTGCTTCTGAATCAAGAAGTCGCAGGTTCGAACCCTGGCTAACACCAATGACTATTACTATATTTTCGTAAGTTATGTGTATGTGAATATCGATGACTGAAAACTTTGTCCGATTATGACAATTGGTTCGCCACCTATTCCATTTGAGACGTAAACATAATGGCGAGTCAAGGCTTATCAGCTGCTGCCTTTACCTTCGCATAGAAAAAGGCGTGAAGTTATGCTATGTTATGTTAATTATTGAATTTAGATTAGTTTCTCATGTCAACGTACCTTCACGCCCTCAATGCCGAAAGATGTATGGTGTGTGTGTTTTTTTTATGGGATAGGAGGGCAAACGAGCAGGCGTGTCACCTGATGGTAAGCAATCAACGCAGCCCATGGACACCAGCAACACATATAGTGTTACTGTTGCGTTGCCGACCTTAAGGGATAAGGGAAAGGAAAAGATGGGGAAAGGGGGGTGGGCCTCCGGGTACCTCTCTCACCGAACGAAACGCGGCATGAGCCGCTTTACGTCGGTCTTCTGATAGGTCGTGGTATTTTACCGGTCGTGCCGGCCCATTCATGCAGAGAACTGCTTGGCTCTACCACTGTGTTTCGATAAGTTAATTACATTATTTGGTCCAATTGAGTAGGTGACGAAGTTTACTAACTTACATTGGGCACAATTAAGCACAGCACAAGAAAATACGACAAAGTAAAAAAAATATTAAAAGTGGGTTTGATAGCAATCCCACTTCTGATCTTTATTTCGACTTAACATACTCTGTGTTTCATATATTATGGTATATTTTATTGCGTAAATATTCTGTTGTCATTCTGACCACTCAACGTATAGTATAGTATCTTGCAAGAAAGATACGTTGGTTTATGTATGAGGCCTTTTCAATTCATTTGGGCGATCCGCTTGTACCTTTGTCCTTTCCGGGTCAGTTATTTATTGCTAGTGTTTCACACTAAATCCACGGAGTGCGTGTGTTTTCATGAGAATTCTCCAGCAGCCACTTTCAACAAATGACAATGTCAGTGCCCACAATACTGCTTAATACAAGCGAACGTGTGTGTAAATAAAGTAATGAAATTATGTGAAGAAAAAGGTATTTAAAAGAAATTTTGAAAGCGGTAGATTAGCATGGTAGGAAAATGTTACAAAGAGGGAATAAAAAGTGACAACAGTAATAGTGAATGGACAATGCACATATGGGTAAGAAGGCCTAAAAAGAGATCGATGGACTGTGTATGAAGGGTATAAGTGTGAAGATGACGAGAGATAAAAGACAATAGAAAAGGGTGACATGTTGTGTCGAGCCAATCTAGCGCATTAATATGAGTAGGAGAATCCTGATATTTACTTAAAAAAACTACTAAACAGTAAAAATAAAATTGGACTGCAAAACATGTACATAATTATTTTACCAGTCTTAATTTTAAACTACAGTGAAATATAAAGACTTTATTTCGTGTAAAATACCAACGAAACTTATTAAGACATACCAATATAAAAAAAAGCATATCAAAAAATAAATCTTTCATAAAACTTAGACTTATCCATTTACCGGCACAGTGAGGTAAACAATATTTTGAACGGCTGATATCTTCAGCGAACTGAAAACGTGGAGGCTTTATATATTACAATTGTTACACGCAGTGGCGTAAAATACGCGCCACTGTAAATAATTTACACTTACACCTATTTGCAGATCCACACACTGTAACTTCACCTTGAAAGATGGCTGTACGTAAGAGAACGCTTAAGAATTCTTTCTCAGGTTTCCAGACGCAACATAAATTCACTTATGACACTCATAACTCACAGTGATGACAGCTAGTAAAATTGTATATTGATATCTTGAGAGTACTGTGTACTGTGTGTACTGTATATGTACTGTGTTTATACCAGAACTTATATACTCAGTACATGATTCGTTAGGCTAAGTGAAGCAAAATTTCTGTATGTCTTTTGGGAAATTGAATTAGTCTCCTCCTTGCATCATTCATCCTCACTGCTGAGGGTCGTGGCCTCATTGATCAGTCTTGTGGTCTAGAGTTGCTGGATTAGGTTTCGCCACCGCTCTCTATCTTTGGCAATGTGGATGACATCGTAGACCGAGATGTTTAGGGCTGCACGGATTTGATCAGACCAGCGAGTCGGGCACCTGCCTCTGGGCCTCCTCCCGTCAACCTTTCCCGTCAGAAGTAACCTTTCCAGGCTGTCGGCTCTTAATCTAGTCTTAGTCTAGTCCATTGGAAATTGATATCCTAAATATATACATACATATTTATAGCACATAATTTTCTTGCCTGATTCTTCTCATGACAGCCTCTAGACTCGGAATGGGGCCATCATCATCATCATCATTAGCCTATTGCAGTCCACTGCTGGACATAGGCCTCTCCCAATGGGGCCGCTAGTGCCCATTCCGTCCGTGTTTTCTTGTTCCACGGAGGCAATTTCCTCAAGCCCTAGTCTTTAAATATGTTGTTAAAAATAATAACTTTAATATTTGTATTTGTTGACTGTTTTTAAGTGTCTGTCAATAAATATGAAAATAAAGCTTCTTTGTTTTTGACTTTTAATTTTAACATAATATTTTTACATGACACGATACGATATTTTTACATGACACGTTACGATACGATATATACTTTTTTTTTGGAAATAAATAGTTATAGTATATAGAAAAACACTCAGAAGCTATACAAATATCCAAGCATAATATATTTGAGCTCCGCTGGGGATCAAACCTAACCTCTGCTTTGCTTTCTTTTGCACCACGACGCGTTACTAAATCTTCCTAGATTATTTCAAAATCCAAACCTCATAATCAGAAGTGGGATATCAAGTATTCATTGCAATTCGTAACAATAAATGTTTTTACGTAAAATAAAAATGTATGACAAATGGCGTGATACAGTAAATATAAAAGATTGTATGTTTTACTATGTCTATTTTATACGAAAGTTTTGGACTTTATCAGGTCGAAGCGAGTGAATCAGACGAGTGGAGGCCGTTCATGCGTAAAAGCAAAAAGGATTCCGTAAACAATGTTTTTTTTCTGGATAAAGGTGATGTGGAGTCGTATTTTTATCAACATGTTAATCTGTTATATATATTCTTACATCATGTGATATAGAAATACTTTCAAAAAGCATAAAATTTATTGAGAAAACAGTAGTATCAAACAGTTTGTTTTAATAATTAATACTGGGACTATTTATTTATTATAATTTTAATAGTTTACATAGAAAAGTCTTTGCTAGCGTTGTGTTTTTTTTTATGTGATAGGAGGGCAAACGAGCAGGCGTGTCACCTGATGGTAAGCAACTAACGCCGCCCATAGACATCAGTAATACATATAATGTTACTGTTGCGTTGCCAATCTTTAAGGGATAGGGGATAGGGAAGGATGGGGAAGGGGGTGGGCCAACATTTGTAAATACACTCGAGAGCAATGAATCCGGGTCACTTAAAGAATCCTAAAAATCTCGGAAACTAAAAATGCTAGGTTAATGCAATAAATTGTATTTAATAGACAATGTAATACTCCTTAAATGAAGGTATTAAAACTTCTTAGTTATTGTAAAGTTATATCATAAAAAAATCAAATTTGAAAAAGGGCCACTTTCGAAGATGGAACTACGAAATTACAGCATTTGGTTTTGCTTTTGTTTGTAATCTGTCATTTATGTGGGTACATAAACCATGTTGATAGTGCTCTATATTCATTATTCAAGCTGAAATTATGTTGCTTACGCCTGAAGAATGCACCAGAATACTTACAATGCTGGAAACCGGCCGGAGTCAGCGCGAAGAGCACCAGTTGATAAGTGACCGTCAGTACGGATTCCGTCAAGGTCGCTCAGCTGGTGATCTTTTAGCGTACTTAACCCATCGGTGGGCGGAAGCGGTTGAGAGTAAAGGAGAGGCGCTGGCCGTTAGTTTGGACGTAGCGAAGGCCTTTGATCGGGTTTGGCACAAAGCACTTCTTTCGAAGCTTCCATGTTATGGGCTTCCCGAGAAATTATGCGATTGGGTTTCCAGCTTTCTCACGGCTCGGAGCATTAAAGTTGTTGTCGACGGGTCATGCTCCGACTTAAAACCTGTGAATGCTGGAGTCCCCCAGGGCTGTGTGCTATCCCCTACGCTGTTTCTTCTGCATATCAATGACATGCTGCTTAGCAGCAATCTTCATTGTTATGCAGATGACAGTACCGGGGATGCCTTATATACCGGCCACCCGCGTATTTCTCGGGAAAACGTCGACGAGCACCGGAATAAACTTGTGTCTGAAATCGAAACTCTGCTTAGTCAGGTTTCGGAATGGGGCCGACTAAACTTAGTCCAATTCAACCCTAAGAAGACACAGGTTTGCGCGTTTACCGCTAAAAAGACACCCTTTGTCGTAGCTCCCTGTTTTGAGAGCACTCCCTTACCCGCCTCAGCCGCTATCGGAATTCTTGGTGTCGACTTGTCGAGTGACGTCCAGTTCCGCGGTCATCTGGAGGGCAAGGCCAAATTGGCTTTCAAAAAGCTTGGTGTGCTCAATAGAGCGGGACAGTATTTCACGTCAGGTCATCGCCTGCAACTTTACAAGGCGCAGGTCCGTCCTCACGTGGAATACTGTTCACATCTTTGGGCGGGGGCACCCCAGTACCAGCTTACTCCATTTGACCGCATCCAACGACGCGCGGTTAGGCTTGTCGACAACCAAGCTCTTACTGATCGGCTTGATCCTCTGGCGTTGCGGAGAGAGGTGGCATCTCTATGTATCCTCTACCGCATATACCACGGGGAGTGCTCTGAGGAATTGTTCGGATTAATACCGCCAGCTGATTTCCGCCACCGTTCGACGCGCCAACGCTACCACCCGCATTGGCTGAATGGTTGGCGGTCGACAACAGTGCGTTTTAACAGGCACTTCTTGCCACGCACTGTTCCTTCATGGAACCAGTTGCCGGCGACGGTATTTCCGGACCGCTACGACCTAGGAACCTTCAAGAAACGAGCCTATTCCCATCTGAAAGGGCGGCAACGCTGATGTGATGCCCCTGGTATTGCAGACGCCATGGGCGGCGGTGATTGCTTTCCATCAGGTGACCCGCAAGCTCGTTTGCCCCTTATCCCATAAAAAAAAAAAAAAAAAAAAAAAAAAAAAAAGATACAGCCAGGACTGTTGGTGTGTCGCTGTCAACAGTACAAAGAGTTCTCCGACGTTACGAAGAAACTGGTTCTAACCTACGCAGACCAGGAACGGGCAGAACCAGGTATACCACAGCACGAGAAGACCGATACTTGGTGAACACTATGCTTCGAAATCGCTTTCTCACAGGAACTGAACTCACCAATCAGTTTCGACGCCTCGGAGGAAGTAACCCAAGTGCATGGACAGTAAGACGTCGGCTTGCTGAATCTAACTTAAAACCCCTTAGACCTGCAAACGGCCCTAAACTGGAGCGTGGGCATCGTATTTCAAGACTAAGATATGCCCAGAGCCACGTAAATTGGAGTATTGAAGATTGGTCAAAAGTTATGTTCTCCGACGAATCAAAATTTATGCTCTACAAGCACGATGGAAGACACAGAGTGTATCGAAGACCAGGGGAAAGATTCAAGCAAGCATGCATCGAGGAAAAAGTAGCCTACGGTGGTGGGTCTGTACTTGTGTGGGCCGGAATTTCTTCTGAAAGTCGCACAGAGCTGGTGATCATAGAAAACGGCTCTTTAACTAGCGTAAGATATTTGGAAGAAATCCTCAATGATCACGTTGGTCCATTTATGGTCAATTTAGGTGAGGATGCTATATTTATGCATGACAATGCCCGACCTCATACAGGTAGGATTGTGAATGACTACCTTCAAGAGATGAACATTACTCGTATGGAGTGGCCAGCGCGCAGCCCGGATATCAACCCGATCGAGCATGCTTGGGACGAGCTAGGCAGATGCGTAAAACAACGAAACCCTCCCCCAATCACGCTTCGTGAGCTCAAAATTGCTCTCACAGAGGAATGGGAGAATATTCCCCAAAATCGTATAAGGAACTTGGTGTACAGCATGCCAAACCGCGTAAACGCAGTAATGGAAGCACGAGGAGGCAATACGAAGTATTAAAATTCAAGAAAATCGTAATAAAGTTCAAAAATTTCATGTTTCCTATTTTTGTTTTAAGGAGAGATCAGCAGATTTTTTCTTTATGTAATTTTGTGTTAATAAAATGTATGGTGACTCATATTTTTTTTACTTTTATTTAAGGAGTATTACATTGTCTATTAAATACAATTTATTGCATTAACCTATCATTTTTAGTTTCCGAGATTTTTAACATTCTTTAAGTGACCCGGATTCATTGCTCTCGAGAGTATTATAATAATAGGTCGGGGAAAAAGTCTTTTCGCATAACGTAGGTATAAACTTATTATAAAATTTCTTTGACTGTACTATTTGTGTCTGGCTGGTTTTGGTAACATTAAAAAGGTTACATTATAAAGAAAAGAAAAAAATTAAAAAAAGTTGTTTCCCGCTATTTTTCATTTGTTTTTCTCTCCGTAAAAATGAGTGAATCTAATGAAGAAATTCGATACATTTTAAAATTTTATTATAAAAAAGGCAAAAATGCAACTCAAGCAGTGAAAAAAATTTGTGATGTTTATGGACCTGATGCAGTGTCAGTAAGAGTAGCACAAATTTGGTTCAAACGTTTTCAGTCCGGAAATTTTGATGTTAAAGATGCACCTCGCTCTGGTCGCCCTGTTACGAATAAAATGGACGCCATTTTTGAAAGAGTGGAGCAAGATCGGCATATTAGTAGTTACGATGTAGCTGAAGAACTGGGAATTGATCACAAAACAGTTTTGACCCATTTGAAGAAAGCTGGTTATACAAAAAAGCTCGATATTTGGGTGCCACACGAGCTCACTCAAAGAAACTTAATGAACCGTGTACTCATTTGCGATTCATTATTGAGACGTAATGAAACCGAGCCGTTTTTGAAGAGATTGATAACTGGCGATGAAAAGTGGATCACGTACGACAAGAACGTGCGAAAAAGGTCGTGGTCGAAAGTTGGCCAGGCTTCACAGACTGTGGCCAAACCTGGCCTAACACGAAATAAGGTGATGCTGTGTGTATGGTGGGATTGGAAGGGCATTGTTCATTATGAGCTTTTACCGTCCGGCAAAACCATCGATTCTGATCTTTACTGCCAGCAACTGATGAGATTAAAGGAAGCAGTCGAGAGAAAACGGCCGGAATTGATCAACAGGAAGGGTGTGGTCTTTCACCACGATAACGCTAGACCACACACATCTTTAGCCACTCAGCAAAAATTAAGAGAGTTCGACTGGAAGGTCCTAGTGCATCCACCATATAGCCCTGACCTTGCGCCTTCAGATTTTCACCTGTTTCGGTCTCTTCAGAATTCTGTAGGTTCTGTAAGGTTGACCTCAAGAGAGGACTGCCAAAACTATTTGTCCCGTTTTTTAGATCAGAAGTCCCAAAGTTTCTACAGTAACGGGATAATGTCTCTGCCCACAAAATGGCAGAAAGTTATTCAACAAAACGGTACATATATATTGTAAATAAATGTAAATAAACTTTGAAAAAAATGTCTTGACTTTTCATACAAAAATACGAAAATACTTTTTCCCCAACCTATTAGTTATAGATGACTTTATTAAAGTACTCTCGAGAGCAATGAATCCGGGTCACTTAAAGATAAAAATGATAGGTTAATGCAATAAATTGTATTTAATAGACAATGTAATACTCCTTAAATGAAAGTAAAAAAAATATGAGTCACCATACATTTTATTAACACAAAATTACATAAAGAAAAAATCTGCTGATCTCTCCTTAAAACAAAAATAGGAAACATGAAATTTTTGAACTTTATTACGATTTTCTTGAATTTTAATACTTCGTATTGCCTCCTCGTGCTTCCATTACTGCGTTTACGCGGTTTGGCATGCTGTACACCAAGTTCCTTATACGATTTTGGGGAATATTCTCCCATTCCTCTGTGAGAGCAATTTTGAGCTCACGAAGCGTGATTGGGGGAGGGTTTCGTTGTTTTACGCATCTGCCTAGCTCGTCCCAAGCATGCTCGATCGGGTTGATATCCGGGCTGCGCGCTGGCCACTCCATACGAGTAATGTTCATCTCTTGAAGGTAGTCATTCACAATCCTACCTGTATGAGGTCGGGCATTGTCATGCATAAATATAGCATCCTCACCTAAATTGACCATAAATGGACCAACGTGATCATTGAGGATTTCTTCCACATATCTTACGCTAGTTAAAGAGCCGTTTTCTATGATCACCAGCTCTGTGCGACTTTCAGAAGAAATTCCGGCCCACACAAGTACAGACCCACCACCGTAGGCTACTTTTTCCTCGATGCATGCTTGCTTGAATCTTTCCCCTGGTCTTCGATACACTCTGTGTCTTCCATCGTGCTTGTAGAGCATAAATTTTGATTCGTCGGAGAACATAACTTTTGACCAATCTTCAATACTCCAATTTACGTGGCTCTGGGCATATCTTAGTCTTGAAATACGATGCCCACGCTCCAGTTTAGGGCCGTTTGCAGGTCTAAGGGGTTTTAAGTTAGATTCAGCAAGCCGACGTCTTACTGTCCATGCACTTGGGTTACTTCCTCCGAGGCGTCGAAACTGATTGGTGAGTTCAGTTCCTGTGAGAAAGCGATTTCGAAGCATGGTGTTCACCAAGTATCGGTCTTCTCGTGCTGTGGTATACCTGGTTCTGCCCGTTCCTGGTCTGCGTAGGTTAGAACCAGTTTCTTCGTAACGTCGGAGAACTCTTTGTACTGTTGACAGCGACACACCAACAGTCCTGGCTGTATCGCGCTGACTCCGGCCGGTTTCCAGCATTGTAAGTATTCTGGTGCATTCTTCAGGCGTAAGCGACATAATTTCAGCTTGAATAATGAATATAGAGCACTATCAACATGGTTTATGTACCCACATAAATGACAGGTTACAAACAAAAGCAAAACCAAATGCTGTAATTTCGTAGTTCCATCTTCGAAAGTGGCCCTTTTTCAAATTTGATTTTTTTATGATATAACTTTACAATAACTAAGAAGTTTTAATACCTTCATTTAAGGAGTATTACATTGTCTATTAAATACAATTTATTGCATTAACCTAGCATTTTTAGTTTCCGAGATTTTTAGGATTCTTTAAGTGACCCGGATTCATTGCTCTCGAGTGTATTACGTTTTGTATATTGTATTAAGTATACGAATGAGTAAGTTACGTTATTTATCACTTTTAGTTATAGACGTACTGTTTTCTTATACTTATATATTGTGTGGTTTACGTTTCTAGAAGTCGGTTTAACTTTTTTTTATAAAGTAATTTTTTAAGTATCTAAGCTAAGAAAATAAAGCTATTTTGATTTATTTCGATTCTAAAAACCTAAAATCATAATTTCACCCAGCCATTGGTAACATATTGGTAACTTCTAATGAGTTGCACTGATATGTTCAACTCTATAAGCAAAACGCTATAATTATCTTTTGCAATGCTCTAACAATAAAAGACTATTAATATGCGACATTTCTCTCTGGTAAAACGTGTACCACCAGCCATATCTCAAACACAGCCTCGTGTAATTAAGTTGACAATGAGACCTCATATTCGGTAGTGGGGTGGGGTGGGTATTGTGTGTATTGCGAGACCATTGTACTTGACTCGTTATCTGCAGACAGTCTTTTTATCATCGCACAATAAAGTGACTGTCTTATTGTGAACTTAACTGCTAATATCCGACTTGTAATTAAATATCCAACCAGTACACCCATAATTATGAGCAAGTTATGAAGCAACAAAACTAGACGATGAATTGGTAAACCGGTATAGATCAATCATGGAATCGATGACGTGTTGAAGAAAGTTCATGTAAAAATTGGCTACAACCAAAGTTTGAAAGAGATAATGAGAATGGATGAAGCAAGAAATGTGTACCAGGAACATAGCACGTGGAAAGAAGTAGTCTCTGCCTACGCCTCGCGTCTGGGAAATAGGCGTGATTTTATGTATATATGTCATGAAATATTTAGTCATGAAAGCCAGAAACACACACAAGTTATCTAAACATAAACAAACTCTGATATGTCAAGAGCGTGCACCGATTAGCCCCCATCATGCATGCGCATGCGGCGAAGGGGGCCGCCACGCTTCACGCAGCGCCAAATCTGGCGGGACGAGGAGGGAGGAGTATCTACTACCTCTACGTACTACCTCTACCTTATACTACCGAAAGAGAAAATAAAGATGAATGAGATGATGGACGTAATAAATAAGAGATGCCTGGATGCCTTATGTTTGACGGAAACAAAGCGGAAGAGGAGTGAGGCCGAAGATCTCCTAGGTGGCATGGTAGCCCTATGGTCTGGAGTGAACCTGGACGTCCGTGCCAGTGGGGGTGTGGGTGTCGTTCTTTCCCCCCCATTTTGCTTCCGGAGTGAAAGACTATGAGTTGGTAGGCCCAAGACATCTCTGGGTTCGTATAAAACCGGGGATCACACGAGTCTTCCTGGTCGCAGCCTATGCTCCCGTCAGCTCCGCTAATCCCCATGAACTCCAGAAGTTTTGGGAAACTGTTAGGGATATTCTCGATTTGGTTGAAGGAAATTAAAAGATAATTCTGTGTGGTGATCTGAATGGATGGGTCGGAACCAAGAGAGATGACCTGGAGGCTGTCCTTAGTCCGAACGGTGATAAGAGAGTGAATGATGGTGGTTAGCCGATCTTGGACGTATGCCTAGAACGGAACCTCCTTGTGTCTAACACATTATTCCGTCATAAAGATATTCACACGTATCCGTGGAGACGGAATGAACAAAAGAGTATGATTGATCTTATTCTGGTAGATAGTCGTCTCCGAAATACTATAAGGGATACAAGACCTCCACCTCCACCTACAGAGGCGCCACTCCTGATATGGGCCACTACCTGGTAGTAAGCCGGTTCGTGGGCCTTTTCAAAAAGTGGAAGCACTAGCGAGTGCGTACTCATTTCGGAGAGCATCTTCTAATTTCTCAAACTTTATCCTTTCAAGTTTGAGAAATTAGAAGATGAAAGTGTAAGGAGTATATATGTAGACCTAGTCAGTAAAAAGACTTCATGACATGAGTTTTTCTGACTTAGGTGTTGAAGAATGCTGGGAAAGAATGAAAGAAAGTATAGTGGATTAGGAAAGTATAGCACTAGCAAAAGAAGTATGTGGTTGTGCAAAGAGGCATAAGATACTAAGAGGTGATGCCTGGTGGGACGCCGATGTAAAATCCAGCGTTGAAAGAAAGAAAAAAGCATGGTTGGATGATGTCTCAAGTTGAAATCAGAATGATAGTATGACAGAAAAAAGGATGAGTTCTACCGCCGCTGCAGGAATGTTACCAAAGCCTTAATGAAAGAGAAGCGTGAAAGATTAGTTGCCAATGAGGAAGCGATGTTGACGGAGAACTTTGAGGTGATTAACAAACTCTTCTGGAGGGAAGTAGAATGTCTCGGGGTTTTTCGTCAACATCCAGAATGGACAAAATTATGTCTAAGGCTGGTGACATTCTTGCAAACCCAAACGACGTATTGAGTAGGTTTACAGTCTCGGTGGCGCAGTGGCTAGCACCCCGCTTCTGATTCAAGAAATAGTGGGTTCAAATCCTGGCACACACCAATGACTTTGCAAAATTTTCGAAAGTTACGTGTGATAAATATCGATGACTGACAACTTTGTGCCCGGTATGGCAATAGGTTCGCCACCTATTCCATTTGGGACGTAAACATAACGGCGAGACGAGGCTTAACAGCCGCTGCCTACACCTTCGGGTATCAAAAGGCGTGAAGTTATGTTATGTTATGTTATGTTACACTTTCCACTTTCTGTCCCGTTAAATGATTAGATCTTTGAAACTACGCAATGGATATTGATGTGATCTTTTAATAGATAGAGATTGTCAACGAGGTGGTTTGTATGTATAATTCATACATAAGGTGGTAATAATTGATAATTTTAGATTTAGCACTTTAATTACAAACACTGGCTGAATCCTAAGTGATGACCCAAAACTACGTACTACAGATTATACACCTACATAAAAGTGAGCGATGGTGGCGTAAAGGTTGCCTGAAAGAAACTGCTGTTAGCGATAAGGCCGCCATTTATACCTTTAAGTACATAATCTTGTCAATAATGTATGTTTTTGTTTTGTAATTTATATGGTGTAAATAAAGAATTATCTATCTATCTATCTATATCTATCTCTTAGGCATAACCGACAATGACCATCTTTATTTCTTCTGAAGATAAACAAAGCTCGCTAGGTCAACTAGTTAATTAAATAATTGTACGGTGAAGATGAAATTAGGTCTTAGGAGTTTTATATCAATGGATTTGTACATATACTTAGTCTGGCCATAAATACTGTTACAACTAAAAATAAAAAGATATTACATTTGAATTTAGAATCTGTCATTTTTATACGATTGTTCATTGTGTTTTCTCGTTTTGGCGCCAATACATTGTACAAGATTTTGCGATATTAAAATGGAGTGGGCTGATAAAGAGAACCAAATCGCTAAGATTGCATTACACAAAGTAGGTTTGGAGCCAAATGCAATTTTTAAAACTCTCCATACACTTGGTATTAGTCAAATGTTTGTGTACCGGGCTTTTAATAGGTACAATGAGACCTCTATTTGTGACAGAAAAAGACCTGGCCGTCCACGTAGTGTTCGTACGAAAAAGGTGGTCAAAGCAGTAAGGAAAAGAATTCGAAGAAATCCTGTCCGCAAGCAAAAGATTTTATCTCGGGAGATGAAGATAGCACCTAGAACAATGTCGCGTAGTTTTAAAGATGACTTAGGACTTGCAGCCTATAGGAGCCGCACTGGTCATTTATTAACTGATAGTTTAAAAAAGAATGCGGTGTTAAAATCTAAATAACTACTAAAGCGGTACGCAAAGGGAGGTCACAGAAAAATATTGTTTACGGATGAAAAAGTTTTTACAATTGAGCAACATTTTAACAAACAAAACGACCGTATTTATGCTCAAAGCTCTAAGGAAGCTTCCCAATTAGTTCACAGAGTGCAACGTGGGCATTATCCGACTTCAGTGATGGTTTGGTGGGGTGTTAGCTACGATGGAGTGACTGAGCCATATTTTTGTGAAAAAGATATCAAAACATCGGCACAAGTGTATCAAGATACCATTCTTGAAAAAGTAGTCAAGCCCCTTAACAACACCATGTTCAATAACGAAGTATGGTCCTTCCAGCAAGACTCGGCACCGGGTCATAAAGCTCGGTCCACGCAATCTTGGTTGGGAGCGAACGTTTCGGACTTCATTAGAGCTGCAGACTGGCCGTCGTCTAGTCCCGATCTTAATCCACTGGATTATGATTTGTGGTCAGTTTTAGAGAGTACGGCTTGCTCTAAACGTCATAATAGTTTAGAGTCCCTAAAACAATCCATACGATTGGCACTGAAGAATTTTCCCGTGGAAAGAGTGCGTGTTTCTACTGATAACTGGCCTCAACGCTTAAAGGCCTGTATTGCAGCCAATGGAAACCACTTCGAATAAGCTTGTTATATTTTTTATCGTTTTATATTTATGTATTAAAGTAACACACTGTGAAAGTAATAAATGTTATTTGCAATTTAAAAAAATTTTTTTTCTTTGTTACTATATTTATGGCATGACTAAGTATATACGTAAGTATACGTATGAATCTCTTTACTTAAATTTAATTCGTAACTTTACGCCTTTTTAAACGCAAAGGTGTAGGCAGCGACAGTCACGCAGTGGTTAAATCTTTCATTTCACAAATCAATTCAATAATTTTGACGAACAAATTTTCTGAAAATAAAAATTTAGCAACTTCAAAGCGTGTCGGGCATCTAGAAATAACTGTATTTATATGATTTTTTTAACTCATCTGAAATTTTATTCTAGAAGTTATTTTTTTTTTTAAACAAAGTAGACAAAAGAAGGAGATTATCTGGATTTTAGGGCCGCAACGGTTCAACGGTGCAGAAAGCAAACAATCGCCTTTTGTTGTCCGCACCTATTGAAGTTGAGGTCATTAATAACACCAAGCCGTCGTCATTTCGAAGATTCACTTCACTTATAGCCTGCGAGGATTGACTAATTAGCTCCGGTACCACACTCTCTTTCTCTTATTCTCTACATCTCTTCCTATTGTCTATGATTATTATAAATCTATATAAATTCTGGATAACTTGATACTTTCAGGTTGAAATAGCTTCACGTTCCTGTTAAATGAAGATATAAGCAAAGCTTGGTCTAAAGTCTAAACGAATTAAATATTGGATCCCACAGAATACATATTAATATCAATTGTAATAAATTTGCAAATAATTTCCGAAAACTTAGAAAATTAAATCACTAGACTAGAAATGAAAACAAAAGAAGCAGAATTAAGGTGATTTTTGACAAGTATTTTCATATTTTTTCTCTTCTTTTCATAAGCTTAGAGGTTAACCATGAAGAATTCTGTTTTAAAAGTCTTGAATAAGAATATTGAGTAGTTATATTTTTCGAAGATTATGTGTGAAAAATATCGATGACAGAAAACTTTGTGCCGGTATGATAATAGGCTCGCCACCTACTCCATTTGGAACTTAAACATAACGGCGAGACGAGGCTTAGCAGCCGCTGCCTACACCTTCGGGTAACAAAGGCGTATGAATAGGGGGCGAACCTATTGCCATACCCGGCACAAAGTTTACAGTCATCGATATTTTTCACACATAACTTCCGAAAAAAATTTCGAAAAGTCGTTGGTGTTAACCAGTGTGAAGATTCGAACCAGCGACCACTAGATTCAGAATCGAGGTGCTCGACCATTGGACTTCAAACCATTCTGGGGCTAATCTGAAACTTATAGATAAACAGGCGTCATATAATTTGTGGGACCATTCGTGAAATAGTGTAATTTAACGCTGCCTATACCTTTGTATAGTAAATACCTATTATAAGAAAGTAACTTTCAATTTAATTACAATTCAAAAAACTGTAGACAGCAACCAATGTCACTTTGAAATCACTAATTGAAATATCAATTTCTAGATTTCAATGATTTGTTTTCAACTTTCCATTTGGAAATTCTAAGAAGAAAATTAAATACTAAAATAATAAAGTTTTATTACTTAATTAAATAATTAAATCACATTTATGACGAGAAAATTTGGAATATAAAAATGTAGATTTTTTTTTCTTTCTCATGCAATTGAACCCTGTTTACTGTCGATAGCAGACACTGGCTAAATGCAAATTACAGTTAACGGGTCTTTGTCTAAATTTTAAGAAGTGTTAGATAATTTGCAGTTGACATATTTCTGTTTGCTTAAGTAGTTTGAAAAAAATTTCGTCGCATTGTACAATTGTTATAATGACATAATAAAAAAACGTAAGCTGTCAATTCAACTATTGCAATTTATGCACATATTGTCTGTACAATTATAAACTAAAATATATTAGTATACATAAGCACAATGGTTTTTTTTTAATAGGTTTGAAATTATAAATTATATGAGGTATAATCGAAGGGCAAAGTCTGGGAATTGAAGAAATCTGAATCTACTTTCAAACAAATTATGAATCTTCTAATTGAATTAATATTAACGGTATATAAGTCTCGGTGGTCCAGTGTTCAAGGACCCCGTTTCTGAATCAATAAGCCGCGAGTTCGAATCCTAGCTCACACCAATGACTTTTCGAAATTGATTTCGTAGATTATATGTGATAAATATCGATGACTTAAAACTTTGTGCCCGGTATGGCTATAGGTTCGCCAGCTATGCCATTTGGGACGTAAACATAACGGCAAGACGAGGCTTTACAACCACTGCCCACACCTTCGGGTAGGAAAAGGCGTGAGTAATGTTTATTGACGGCAACTTATATTACCTGATCAAGCAGACAGTCTATTTGATAATAAGTGACTATTGTAACCCGTGGAACCCATGGTTGTGTGTAAACTAGTACTATCATACGTCCGTCTCCTACCCTATTCACAACCCTTTTCTAACGCAATTCCTTGGAAAGGGTTCCTTGTTACCCACATGTTGAACACTCGTTGACCCTTGAAACCTAAACCTTAATGCTTGAAAAAACACAATAAATGTAATATTTCACCTTCATTTACAGTTTTCTTTATAGTCCAAATAAGCAGGGCAACTACCTGCGCCATTTTGAATGAGATATATCTCTCTTTGCGCTTTCCTGCTATTTTTTTATAGGGAGCAAACGAGCACGTAGTACACCTGTTAAGCAACTACTGCCCAACACTTGTGACACAGTTATGGAAGTAGGATGGGAAAAAAAGGTGAAGGCATTTCATCGATCGAGCAGAAACATCTGATGAAAATTATTATGATCGAGAAAAATGCACATTTAAGAAATTGACATGGCCCTACCAACCATTGGCAAATAAGAATTGCGGCCAGCCGGTCTTGCATGAGACAGGAATCTAATAACCCTTGAACAAGTTTCAAGAATAAAATTGTATATACAATCGTCATATGTTACTTGCATTTATTGTCTGCACAACACTATTTGGCGGGATTTTAAAAATGGCAATGCCAAAAAAGTAATGTAACCTCCTTAATGCTTAATAACTATAAGATATGTTATACGCAATAACGTACGTGTTGCTTGCTAACTTAAAGTAACTGTTATCGTAAGGTCCAGTGATCGAGCTCCCGCTCAGTATGCAAAAGTCGAGAAATCGATTCCGGGCTCGCATCAATGAACTCTCGGAATTCTTCTTAAAAAGTATGTCTGATAAATATCTATGACTGACAACTTTGTCCCCGGTATATGGCAAATATAATAGATTCCGCCATTCCATTTAAGATGCAACGATTCGGTGAAGCTTAAAAACCGCTGCCAACATCTTAGGGTAGAAAGAAGGCGTGAAGGTATATTATAAAAGTTATTAAATTTTTATGAACGTTCTAAGTATCAAGTCATCAAGTTTTATAAGTAGTTGCTCTTGTATTTTGTTAAACATGTCTCATATAATTTAAGCGAAACAATATTTTAAGGTATTATTAGAGAAGAAGCTGGCGACCCAGTTAAAGGTAAAACTCGGCACCTTCTAGAAATCTTGTTTCGTTATATTTAAATTTACTATCTGCTTATTTATTCAGAGAAGCGTTGAACATTTTCGCGAAGATATAAAGGATAGTCAGAAATAAAATTATATACATTTAAAGATTCAATTTTAAAAATATATTCAAAAATATATTTATATTTTCAAATTATATTTATTTATTAAAGTAAATAAATCAATATTATTATAGTTTATTTCTTATCTTGGACACAATACACACTGCGCCATCTAGTTCCAAGCTAAGAAACTAAATGCTTGTGTTATGAAAATTGGCGAACATAAACACAAATATATTGGTAACATAATATAACTACAAGCCTTTTCCTACCGAAAGGTGTAAGCAGCGGCTGTTAAGCTTCCACTCGCCGTTATATTTACGTCCCAAATGGAGTAGGTAAATAATTAAATTAGTGCTGCTGAACTAACTGCTGAACAAATTATTTTTCAATGATAAAAATACGTTCAACCACATTCCATGACCAAATAGAACGTGTTCTGGAGGAAGGTGATGTTAGGGGCCTCAAAAAATGACGCGCGTGCATGAAAGGAGTTATGAAAGACAACGAAGCGAGTGAGGCGTGTTGGAATCATGCCTTATAGCGCTCTTTTCTCTCTGCCTATCCCTACAGGGATTTGGCGTGAAATTAAGTATAAATACATAAATTTTAAGAACAGGCCTCGTGGCGCATTGGTAAAACCTGCCGGCTGCAGCAATGAGCTCGGGGGTTCGATTCCCACCCGAGCACAAATATTTGTGACAAACATGAATGTTTATGTGGCGTCTGGGTGTTTTTCTATGTATTATAAGTATGTATTTACAAAAGAAAAGTATATATGTATTAATATCCGTCATCTAGTATCCATAACGCAAGTATTTAGTTGCGTAGCTTGGAACTAGAGGGCGCTGTGTGTATTGTGTCCAAGATATTATATTATATATTATATTAATTTCAACAATACCAAAGCAGATATTAGTCGAAATTCATACACATCAAAGTACTTCGCAATTCCTACGACGACTACAATAAAACTCGAGAATTTTTTTATTTGTACATTAAGAGGCTCTAAACTGGCCAATTAAAAGTTAAAATATATAACTTCAAACGCTTGCTTTTGGAATACGAATTAATTCGCCACTTACATTGAGTTATATTCAATAGACCCTTTTTTTGTAGATGAAATTTTTAACAATATCTCGGTGATCTGGAGTTTGAGCGGCGCCCTTCTGATTCAAGAAGTCTTGAGTTAATGTCCAGGCTCACACCGAGGTCGTCTTTTCCGATGTTAAATGTTATAAATATCGATGTCTGTTAACATTACAGCTTTATAGCAATAGGTTCCCCCATATATTCCGTTTGGAATGTAATAAATCAGAGAGTATAAGAATAAGGGAGAGACGTAGCATATAAATTGCCTATTTAAATTACATACATACATAACTTCACGCCTTTTTCTACCCGAAGGTGTAGGCAGTGGCTGTTGAGCCGCGAAAATTAAAGTTCTTTATTACGCCCGAAAAATATAAAATAATGCATTTTACATTATTTTATATTTTTCAAACAAACACTCACATTGATCGCTTGTAACCGAGCTTCTCCGAAACAGCTAGACCAATTCCTATGTAATTTTATAAGAATATTTAGTAAATGTTAGAATAGGTTGGAATCGACTTCTATTATTTATACATAAACATAAATATAATTTCACGCCTTTTGTTACTCGAAGGTGTAGGCAACGGCTGTTAAGCCTCGTTTCGCCGTTATGTTTACATCCCAAATGGAATAGGTGGCGAACCTATTGCTATAGCGGCACAAAGTTTTCAGTCATCGATATTTATCACACTTAACTTCCGAAAATTTCGATAAGTCATTGGTGTGTGCCAGGATTTGAACTCACTACTTCTTGAATCAGAAGCGGGGTGCTAGCCACTGCGCCACCGAGACTATTATTTATACATCTAAAAAAAAACTCTTCTTCGAATATAAACATAACTTCACGCCCTTTGTTACTCGAAAGGCAGCGGCTGTTAAGCCTCGTTTCGCCGTTATGTTTACATCCCAAATGGAATAGGTGGCGAACCTATTGCTATACCGGCACATAGTTTTCAGTCATCGATATTTATCACACATAACTTCCGAAAACAAATTCGAAAAGTCATTGGTATGAGCCAGTGTCAGGATTCGAACCCGCAACCTGTACATTCAGATATATACCTAAATATAATTACTAAAATTTTATTAACCGTTAATTTCACCCCAAAATTAACTTGTAGTGCCACCTATCGGAAGTCGACAACATTAGTAGGGTATTTCCCGGTTTGCCGGGTATATCGCTAATCGCGTGCCACTTCCTGCAGATGCCACCCGGAAATTTGGTAGCCTGCCTCATCCGCCGGTGATATACGAGCGTGACCTGACCTGGCATAACCTTGTTGCATTTGGTAAACAGCTTACAAACAATAATTTTAACAGTGGTAGAGCCACGAAATTTGCTACATGAATGGGCCGATAAAATATAACTACCTCTCAGGATATCGATGTAAAGTGGCTCATGCCGCGTTTCCCACTTCCAAACCCCATTTTAAAGTCCAGCAACCCAATTCTAGCATTATCTGTGTTGTAGGTGTTCATGAGTGGCGTTAGTTGCATATTATAATCAGGTGACAAGATTAGTCGTTAGCCCCACTATTTAAAAAAAGGAATCGGTGTGAGTATGGTGTATACAATAAAACTAACCTAAAATAACTTCACGCCTTTTTCTAGCCCAAGATGTAGGCAGCGAATACTAAACCTCGAATAGCCGTTATGTTAATGTCCCATACGGGTAATAGGTGGCGAACCTACTGCCACACACCGGGCCCTGAGTTAGTCATAAAAATTTATCACATATGACTTTCGAAAGACTTTCGAAGCCAAGCAGTTCGCTGCATGAATGGGCCGGCTCGACCGGTGAAATACCCTCAGACCTCTCAGAAGATCGATGTAAAGTGACTCATACCGCGTTTCGTTCGGTGAGAGAGGTATCCGGAGGCCCAATCCCCTTTGGCCGTTGGTTGCTTACCGGCGTTGGTTGCTTACCATCAGGTGACACGCCTGCTCGTTTGCCCTATATCCCATAAAAAAAAACTAAAAAGTCATTGGCATGAGCCCGAATTCCGTGAGACCAAGATATTAAATTTATTAAAATAAAATAAATTTAAAACTAATTAATCATCAGGTGTGATTTAAATAAAACTAAAAGATTAAGTCGAATTCATCATTTTTGTATTTAGGCACAGAATGTATTAGTTAAATTCATTCACTCGTGCAAACATTGGAAATAAAATTGCGACAGGAATATTTCTACTTCACTATAATAATATCATTTCTACACTCGTTATAAAATAAGGGTCATTTTAGTTCTATTGAAAGACTCCTAAATAAATTCAATTAGTGCACACTGATTGAATTAACTTACTAAGGATGAAAAATATTAATCTTTTTAGTACCTGACTCGCCCCCTGACACCCCGCCCTCTTTTTGGTTCAAAATTAGTCACTCCACATGTGTACCGACTTATCCATATCCTTTTTTTATGGAATAGGGGGCAAATGAGTAACCTGGTGTTAATTGACTAACGCAGTGCCACCTGCCCATGGACACCTGAAACACATATAACATTATAGTTGCATTGCCGGCCTTTAAAATGGGATAGGGAGTGGGACGGGGGCTCTTCAGTATTTTATGACCCACGTTACGTCAATATTTATAGAGGTGGTTTTTGGCCGGTCGAGCCGGTCCATTTATATATGGATTTTCGTAGCTCTACCACTGAAAAAGTCTGTATAATAATCTACATACTATTGAACATACATACGTATCGTCAAGGTATGATTTGCTCGACATCACAAAGCATGACTATGCCATATCAAATTTCCGAAAATGGTATCTCCAAAGCCACGTGAATCATTCAACTGTGATTTTATGCTTGATAGAGTCTGATTGATAGAGCTTGATTGATGTGAATATCTTTCTTGACTTGGATATTATATTAATATAATGATTTCCTGTTCTGTTATTCGAGATATTTCGAATAGTTTCCTTTATATAGTTTTATAGTTGAATAAATTTACAAAGGATATATAACATCAGATATTTAATAGAACTTATAATTATAACATAACTTCACTCCTAATTCCACCCGAAGGTGCAGGTAGCGGCTGTTAAGCCTCCACTAGTCGAAACGTTAATCTAACGTCCCAACTGGAATACGTGGCGAGCGTATTGCCACACACCGGGCACAATGTGATTAGTCATCGTTATTTATCATACATAACTTCCTATAAGGATTCCGAGAAATCATTGGTGTAAGCCCGAAAACGATCCCACGACTTTTGAATCAGTAGCTCAACCACTGGACCACAGTGACCGTAAACGTATAATTATGTTTTAAATATTAATTACTTCGGTTGATGTCAGTACAGACTTTCAGCAATTCGTTAATATGTGCCCTAAGAGAGAAGAATTACGTTAACGTTTTTAAAGTGAAACTTCTAATGTGTCTTGCCATTGCTTAACGCTTTTAACGCCCCCATGCGGCCATTAAAAGTATTATATAATGGTAGGCTGTAGGATATAAACCAGTCATTATATAAACAAAGCAAAAACATTACTTAAGCGTGCTTTTTGACTAGACATCTAGTAGCTAGTGGTAAAATTATTTTCGTCGAATCAAAACGAATCTTAGTGAATGAAATATGCTTTTCAATTTCATTATAGCAATTCAAAAGTGTATTAAGGAACAAGCGAGTCACTTAATGTCTATATTTAAGTAGTAAAGACAAATGATTACTTTTTAACGGGACTCAATACACATTTAAAGGCCAATTTGAAACACAATCATCAAACTGTATGAAGGGTGTAATTGAGATTTTGATATCGTAATTTTTATGTGACAATAAAAACATGGAATGACGACATAAATATGCGCGTTAGAGATGTCTAAATAATATCGTAAAAATCTTCATAAAATGTACAAAAGTTTTAAAAATTTATGTATGAGAATATGGCGTATGAAACACTTTTAACAGTGGTCCTACAGTTCGGAAAGTCATTGGTGTGAGCCTGGATTCAAAGCGCAAGTTCCTGAATCAGAAGCGGGGTTCTCGACCACTTTACCACCGAGACTGTTAATCTAGTTAAACTAAAATTGTCTAACATCACAATCAGTATTTACAACTCTTGGTATCACCTAATCTCACCATTTGATGGTCCTTTGGCCCTCATTTCAGAACAGTGACCGCAGATCTAGCCACATGACGTCCAATATATTAGATTCAGTTATGATACTCGCTTAGTAAAAAGATACCTATTATTTTTTTTGTCATAGTATCCATGGATAGCGGTAGTTGATTTCCCGCAGCCGACCCGCTTGCTCGTTTGCTCTCCTTTTTAAAAATTAAAATTAAAGAATTAAATATATCTCTTTTTTCTGTTTTTCTGAGGAAGTTTGTTATTATGTGAACAAATAAAGTCTCATATTTTATTAATGAACTTGTTCGAAAAATATTTGATGGGCCTACTTCCAAGTACTTTCTGCGTGTTTCAGTATCGCGAGATTATAAAATAAAACGTGTATTACTTAATATTTTTTTATGATGTTTTTGATGTGACAAGGCCGAGAGAACGAGCAAAATTAAAAAATGTATATAAACCGCCATGTAATAAAAATGCACAATTTTAATTTTTGGGATAGCGGTAAACAAGTAAGCGGATCCTATGATGATAAGCGGTGATATTTCACCGGCTCAGCCGGACCATTCATGCAGTGAGTAGCGTGGCTCTACCATTGCAAAAGACTAGTTCAATAAATCTCTAAAAGAAGATATCAACTCTGTCCAATAGGTATGTCCATATTTAAAAAAAACCCCAACAGAGTACAGATATTTAGACAATTAGATGACTTTTTTCATGAATATATTTTTATTTAAAAAAGGCTGAACAAATGCTGCACATGATGTATAGCATTTTGTTCACCATCTGTTATATGAAAGCCAAGTCCAGGCAATGTTTCTAAAAAAAAAACGGTGATAGCGCTATGCCAAGAAATTGTCAATATAGCTTTCTTTTTTGTTAAATACGTACCATTTAAATTTAAATATAAAGAAGTTAGTACCATTAATTAAAACTTTATGAAAGCATGAATCCCTCAAAGATGGCTGTCTCTTTTAAAACTTTGTCTTTTTTAAGGCTTTTGTTTACACTTAAAGTGGTTTGCTCAACAGTTAAGTTAAAAGTGATTGTGTGATATAACCCTTTGATGTTAACCTTCAAAGAGATCACATTGACAAGCTATCTACTTGATTTATTTAACTTGTAAGAATTAATTGACGTCAATCTTTAGTATATTTATTTTAATTATTTTTCAACAAAAATATCATTTTGAGTATTTTATAGGTAATCATTACATAGTATAAAACAAATTCGCTTTCTGCTGTCTGTCCCCTTATATGCTATAACTTTGAAAGTACAGAACGAATTTCGATGCGAATTTTTTCAATAGATACAAGCTGTCAATGGGGTGGTTTTTTTGTACATTTAATGCATAATGTAGTACAAAAAAGTGATAATTTTTGAGAATTAACACTTTAATTTCAAACGTTGGCCGAACCCTAAGTGATAAATCAAAACAATGTACTCAATAATTATAAACATTCAAATTGTCTACAAAAAAAACTGCGCTGATATGTCTATCGCATAAGGATAACCCATAGTGATAATTTTTATTTCTTTTGAGACGAAACAAAGTTCGTTAGGTCACCAGTTATCTGTTATCTATTATCCATAACACAATTATTTAATCACTTCGCATGGTAAACTAGAAGGGGCAGTGTGTACTGCAAAAAGGAAAATAAAAAATCTAGAAAGTTTCATTAAAATAAATAAATAAGATATAAACCAAATTTTCACAACTACGTCTAGTACAAGCCTATTAAGAAAACTAAAGGCATACATCTCTTACTGATAAAAATGAGACATATACAATTAGGTCTTTTTTTTTATGTGAAGTCATTGTTTTTCTACTGGTCGAGCCGGCCCATTTATCCAGCTAACTACAAATCCCTAGCACTATTGAAACGATATTGTCATGATTTGTATATAAAAGTATACCATCATGTCATATTTGTAAAAATACCATCATCGCGCGTCATATTAGCTATCTACTTAGTCGCGTCTCTCAATGTCAAGGTGAATCTGTTGCCTCCTATCTTGACACGGTTAAGATGCTTTTACGAGATAATCCCGCTTACACGTGTTCTAATTAGAATTCCTCATGAGTACGAGCGTTCTTTCAAACCATTTACTTTATATACTAATATGGTAATTTACACCGAAACTCTCCCCAGTTATGACGTTATTTATTTCATTTAAGTTGGGTTTAAGGGTAAAAAGCATTATTTTCTTCGTAAATCTAAATAATACTATATAATGAATACGAATTGTGTAGTGTGTGGTAGAGTCTTGCAGTTTACTGCATGTCAGGACCGGCTCGACCGATGAAGTATCACGATCTCTCGGAATACCGGCGTGAAGTGATTCGTGCCGCGTTTCGTTCGGTGAGAGAGGTATACGGAGGCCCGATCCTCTTTCCCAAAAATACGCGATGGTGTACGTCTATCTCTTAGGGATAACCCACACTATTTTTATTCCTTCTGAGGCGTAACAAAGTTCGCTGGGTCAACTAGTAGATATTTATATACAAACAAAAAAGTCTAATAGACTCGGCTTCTGATCCAGAGGTCCGGGTTCGAATCCTGGCACTGGCTCAAACCAACTTTTCCAACGTTTCGAAATTGTTTTTAGAAGTTAAATGTGACAAATATCGACGACTGAAAACTTTATGCCCGGTATGGCAATAGGTTCGCCACCTATTCCATTTGGGACGTAAACTTAAACGAGAATTAACAGCCGCTGCCTACACCTACGGGTAACAAAAGAAGTTATGCGATGTATGTAAAAAAAAAAATTGAATAAAGCGTGCGTAATTTTTTTGTAAGTCGAGCCACACCCGCGAGAAAGCGTGATCGTTAGGATTTTTTAATTATATTTATTTTTTAAATATTATTTTTATAATCAAGATAGATCCTGAGTGCAATAGAGAATGGCTACCGGAATTTAACAAAGTTAATATTATACAATAATTGTTATTATAATACAATAGTATGCGTTCAGGATTTTGATCGATATACCGAATATCGATTAATGTTCACTGAACAAGACCCAATTATTACCTTAGAAGTCCCAAAGTGTTTGTAGTATGCTGAGCGCTAAAGTAGCTCCATCTATCTCTCTCTTGCTCGCATACAAATTAAGAAACTTTGTATGAGAGCAAGAGAGATAGAGCTAGTCTGAAAGAAATTGTTGAATCCTGGCGAAGCTAATCAGAATAACCGGATGTTTGGATCAAATTATTGCAAAGTAGGAGAAAATTGATTACATACATAATCACATCTATGTCTTTGAAAAATCTGAGAGTGGTTCTAATAAAAAATAACATAGAATCACCACGAGGTAGGCAGTAGTAAATTAGCGCTACAATACACTAATCTTGCAGAACAAACACGGATAGACACCCGATGCTATCTTTTAATAAGACAATGCCATTGCGATCATAAAAAGTGCGTCGTTTAAGAAAATAACTTAACAATTTTATACCCATAAAAGAAATGTTTTTACGTCTAACAAGATACGACTCCCGCCCCAAAAAAAAACCGTTAAATTGTGTGACAGTAAACAGCGTTAATGAAAAAAACTCGCAGAAATAAGATTATTGTAGATAGAATTTATGCTAAAAAAACTGGTCGAATAAAATTTGTTACATATTTACTTAGAAAGAGGCAAAAGACATTTTTATTAGCTGTGCAAGTATGAATACGAGATGAGAAATTACTCGCCGAAAGGATGTTTTTTTTAAATTTGTAATGTCAATATTATCCTCATATAATGGGGTCCAGTTGTTGCGCTTGCTTAAAGGTTGAGTAGCCTGTTTCTGAATCACAAGTGTCTCATTTGAATCCAGTGGTACACTAATGACTTTATTGTAAATATTTATTCTTCTTGAATATAATTATAAGTCCTCTCTTTCTATCACACACCCTTAAAGGCCAGCAACGCCAATTAAACACTGAAACACATCTGTTTGCAAGTGTTCATGAGTGGCGCTAGTTGCTTACCATCAGGTGACATACATGCTCGTTTACGTTTATGGGATAGGAGGGCAAACGAGCAGGCGTGTCACCTGATGGTAAGCAACCAACGCCGCCCATGGACACCAGCAACACATATAGTGTTACTGTTGCGTTGCCGACCTTTAAGGGATAGGGGATAGGAAAGTATGAGAGGTCGTGGTATTTCACCGGTCGAGCCGGCCCATTCACGCAGCAACCTGCTTGGCTCTACCACTGTATAAACAGAAACGTATGACATTTTCGTATTAATATTATAACTAACATTCTCGAACCATTAAAAAGCTAAGTCCCTCTCTTTCCTGGAAAAGCAATTTTGTCTCTAGTTACTATGTTCTGTTTGACGACACTGTAACAAACATTTTAATTGAAAATATATCCGATATAATTGAACTGACTCGATATTATGATCGTATCGATATCGAAATGATTTTCAATCGAACATTCGACATCTAAAATATCGGACAAATAATATTATTAAGATACGACGACTCAGAATTTAATTGGATATTTTGACTTTTGTGTAAAATATATTTTACTAATATTGATCATTTTGTTTGCAATAATTGATGGAAAGGGGCCACGCGAACAAGCGTGTCAGCGCTACCATTGGACATCTGCAAGAAGGTAAGAAGATCACATTTAGATTTCCAGCCTTTAGAATAGGATAGCAAGGCTAGCAAGGCTCCATAAAGACCAGCAACGCAGCCGCGTCACCCTCGTAGTTGGCGATGTCCATGGGCGGCGTTAGTTGTTTACCACCAGGTGACATGCTATTCATGTATTAATTCCGTTCACTAATAATATATTTACCATCTTCTTTTTCCTGTTTCCTGCCCTGTTCGCATCATTTGGGGTCGACATTGACTTTTTTCACACTGTCGACTTTCTTAATCATGTCGTCTTTCATACAATCCAGCCATGATTTTTAAGGTCTTCCCTTATTTTATTTCCTTCCACATTCTGGTTTATCATTCTTCTTGCTACATGTATTCCTTCCTCATTACATGGCCATATTTTTTTTCTCAGCGCAACTTTCAAGCTTCCTCTTACATACTCATTCCGTATTTTATCCATTTTCGTCCCTCCACATATCCATTCATCATTTCCAGTCCATTTCAACATTCGTATCGTAGCATGTATTCTTCTTTTGTCCGTCCCTTTAATAGACTAACACTAATAATCTAAATGTATATAACTCAAAGATGACTGACTGTTATCGTGATCTATCAACCCACAGCCCAAACTACTGGAAAGATTGGGCTGAAATTTTACTGTTCATCCTTTAAGGATTTTGATCAACTTTACCCGCCAAGGAGATAAAATAGGGGATGAAAGTTTGTATGAAACTTATTCAATTTTAAACCGATCGGGCTGAGACTTTACATGCATAGAACTACTACGACGTAGGCATCCCCTAAAGAAAGTATTTCGATTAATTCCATCCCTAAGGTAATAAGAAGTTTTTAGTAAAACCGGAAAAACTATATTTTTTAACGCGAGCGAAGCCACATGCCTTGCTAGTATAAAATTCATTATCAAAAGATTTTAAAATGAAATTTCTCATTTCTTCTGTCCTCCACACTATGTCGCTAAGCAAGCTGATATTTAAATTTCACCTGAATATGTTCGTTAAAAGCTCCAACTATTATGGAGACCGCAAAGTAATATTATAAAAGCTTTTAATCGGTGACGTCACCAGCTTCCAGTTTTTGCTACAAAGATTTTTAATTAAATTTCCATACATCCAACGTGAGCAACACCACCTATATTTATCCAATATCTTATTAATTACAGAAGCGTTATACGGCTTTTGTTGGAACTAATTTATGGACATTCCATCTTGTATATGATGTCGTATGTCTCGGTGGTCCTGTGGTCGAGCACCCCGCTTCTGAATCCAAAGGTCGCGGGTTAGAATCCTGGCTTACACCAATGACTTTTCGAAATTCTTTTCTAACGTTATGCGTGATTGATATCGATGACTAAAATAGTGCTCGGCGGTATGGCAATAGATTCTCCACCTATTTGGAAAGTAAACATATCGGCGAGTCGAGGCTTAACAGCCACTGCCCACACCTCCGGGTAACAAAAGCGTGAAGTTATATTATGTTATGTAAAGATGACTTTATTAAAATATTACATTTTATATATTGTAATATGTACCTACCAATTAGTAAATTAACTTTTTTTTTTGACAGTATTTTGACAGTATTTTTTTTCAAATTCATTATACTTTAAGGTAAAAAATTATACTTATTAACTAATTATTACTTATTTTCTTATTATACCTTTGAAATATTCAAAGAAATCCATCTTATAACGAGTCTACCAAGGGCAGTGTTCCCAGGAATTGTTCGGACTAATACCACCCGCTGATTTCCAGCACCGCACGTCCCGCAAAAATTACTGCGCTCACAAAATGAATGATTAGCGGTCTACGACAGTGCGCTTCAGCCGACATTTTATGGCGCGCACGGTTCCTCTATGGAACCAGTTGTCGGCGGAGGTATTTGCGGACCGATACGACTTAGGGACCTTCAAGGAACGAGCATACTCCCACCTAAAAGACTGGTAAAGCTGATGCGATGCCCCTGTTGTTGCGGATATCTCTGGGTGGCGGTGGTAACTTTCCATCAGGTGACCAGGTTTTACATAACTTTTATAATACTATATTTATTACGATTTTATCAGCTTCACCTGTATGTACGTAATTCGCCGGATGAATGGCCTGATGGATGGGAACCTCTCAGAAAATCAACGTAAAGTGGCTAATGCTGCGTTTCGTTCGGTGCGAGAGGAAGGCCCACCCCCTTACCCATCGTTTCCTATCATGCTCCCTTAAGTCGGCAACACAACTGTGATACTATATGTATTGCGGGTGTCCATGGGCGGCGTTGGTCACTTACCATTAGGTGACACACCTGCTCGCTTACCCTCCATCTCGCGTTGTACAACAACTTTGGAATCTCAAGATAACTTCTAAAAACTAGTTTTGAATAAAAGCACTGCATCCCTTTCAAACTAAATTATAAAACGAAAGACATAAAACGTCCTTTTGAAAGTTGAAAAGCATTCGTATTTCCCTTCCTCGGTTCCCTGTTTTTACATAAGTTTTTTGTAAATTTGTTTAAAAACAAGTGCAAATTACAAGAAAAATCACTTATAAATAGGTTCCCAAACTGAATAATGAGTGTGCATGCATCAAAATTTTAGGCCAATACGTCGTCACTGGGGCTTTAGAAAAATTGCAGACCCACCATACCTAATAATTCTGTTCACTAATAATCGTTCTGTAACAAGATAATGTTAATCTTTGATACGTTTGATTGGAACTTTATACTTTAAATAGATCATAAAATAGAAGATCGGGTTTTTTATTCAGTATTTTCTATTTATTTTTATTTACAGGCCATATTATTTTCATTTACATACATACATACATAACTTCACGCCAAATCCCTTGCGGGGTAGGCAGAGAGAACAGAGCGCCATAGGGCACGATTCTTACACACCTCACTCGCTTCGTTGACTTTCATAACTCTTTTCATGCACGCGCGTCGGTTTTTGAGGCTCTTAACATCACCTTCCTCCAGAACACGTTCTATTTGGTCTTGGAATGTGTGTCTTGGCCGTCCTCGACTCCTACATCCGTCCGCTTTTGCATTGTAGTCAGTCTTAGTCAGTCTTGCGTCAACCATTCTTTCTACATGTCCGAACCATCGGAGCATGCCCTTTCTTACTTTTACACCGACACTCTCTTTCAAACCAACTTCCTTCCTTACAACCTTGTTTTCTACGCGGTCAGCGAGAGTCACTCCGCAGATTTTGCGTAGAGCCCTCATTTCTACCGCGTTTATTCTACTTTCATGCACACTCTGCAATACCCAGCTCTCGCTTCCATAAGTTAGTGTTGGGATCAGGACTGCATTGTGGATTGCTAACTGGGCCTTTCTGCTAGTATTTTTTGCGCCCAGGAATCTGCCCAACACTCCGTTTACGCTATTTCCTATCGCCACTCGTCTTTCTACATCCGCGGTGTACCTTCCATCTCTGCTAAAAGCGCATCCAAGATATACAATTTCATTCACCTGTTCCAGCACTACATCATCAACCATTATCCTTGCATCTGTTCTGGATTCCTCCCTTTCAAACACCATAACTTTCGTTTTCGTCGCATTCAACTGCAAGCCTTTAATCATGCAATCATCTTTCATAGTAGTGACTAGTGTTTGCAGGTCCGACGGCGATTCGGCTAGAAGCACGGCGTCATCTGCGTAAAGCAGGCAGCTCACAACTAAGTCACCCATTCGCATCCCTACATCCATCGATCTCATTCTCTGGAGACAACTGTCCAGGTACAGGATGAACAGTCGAGCGGACAGCACGCAACCCTGTCTGACGCCGATATTGACGTCAAACTAGGGGGACAAGCCGCCGTCAACACGCACACACGCTGTGCAGCCCTCATAAGTGGACTGCACAGCGCGCAGCAGTGCTCCGCTCACCCCGTAGCCCGGGAGTATATCCCACAGATCCTTTCGTAACACTCTGTCAAACGCTTTTTCCAGATCCACAAAACCGCAGAAAACCTTCCGGTTAACAGCCAGTTGTTTCTCCACGATGTTGCGGAGAGAAAAAATCTGATCCATGCACCCTCGTCCGCTTCTGAAACCACCCTGAGCCTCCCACAACACTCCATCAGATATCACCCTCATTCTCCTTTCAATAATTTTCCCATACACTTTTGCTGCTAAACTGATCAAACTGATGGCCCTGTAACTGGCGCACTGCATACGTGATCCCTTACCTTTATACAAGGGCACGAT
This sequence comes from Euproctis similis, assembly GCA_905147225.2. Classification (NCBI taxonomy): domain Eukaryota; kingdom Metazoa; phylum Arthropoda; class Insecta; order Lepidoptera; family Erebidae; genus Euproctis; species Euproctis similis. The sequence goes on from LR990123.1 coordinate 10,544,452, forward strand.
GACAGCGCGCCTCCAGTCCATGGGAACCTTACCCGACCTCCAGCACAGATTGCTCAAGGTCAGGAAAGCGTCCCGGACACAGGATCCACCGTGTTTGATCATTTCAGCAGACATCATATCAATTCCAGCTGCCTTACCATTTTTCATACTTCGTATCGACCATTCAATCTCTTCCATAGTAATGTCCTCATCAGATGTTGGCGCAGCGGTGTCAGCCGTAGGCTCACTCGCGGCGCCCACATCCGGAACATACTCGTACATTTCCCCAAAATACTCACTCCACCTGCCCAATACATCGCTTGGGTTTGCAAGAATGTCACCAAACTTAGACATAATTTTGTCCATTCTGGATGATGACGAAGAACCCCGAGACTTTCTAACTTCCCTCCAGAAGAGTTTGTTATTCGCCTCGAAGTTCTCCGTCAACCTCACTTCCTCATTCGCAACAAGTCTTTCACGCTTCTCTTTCACTAAGGCTTTGGTAACATTCCTGCAGCGGCGGTAGCTCTCATACTTTTTCTCTGTTATACTATCATTCTGGTTCAAACTTGAGACATAATCCAACCATGCTTTTTTCTTTCTTTCGACGCTGGATTTCACATCCGCGTCCCACCAGGCGTCACCTCTCAGAATCTTATGCCTCTTTGCACTACCACATACTTCTTTTGCACTATTCACTATACTTTCTTTCATTCTTTCCCAGCATTCTTCAACACCTAGGTCAGAAAGACTCGTCTCATTGAGTCTTTTACTGACTAGGCCAACATACATACTCCGTACATTTTCATCTTCTAATTTCTCACATTTTATCCTTTCAAGCTCTCCGAAATGGGTACGCACTCGCCAGTGTCTCCACTTCTTGAAAAGGCCCACGAATCGGCTTACCACCAGGTAGTGGTCCGTATCAAGAGTGGGGCCTCTGTAGGCTCTTGTATCCTTTAGAGTATTTCGGAGACGACTATCTATCAAAATCAAATCTATCATACTCTTTTGCTCATTCCGTCTCCACGTATACGTGTGAATATCTTTATGACGGAATAATGTGTTAGACACAAGGAGGTTCCGTTCCAGGCATACGTCCAATATCGGCTTACCAGCATCATTCACTCTCTTGTCACCATTCGGACCAAGGACAGCCTCCAGGCCGTCTCGCTTGGTTCCGACCCACCCATTAAGATCACCACACAGAATTATCCTTTCATTTTCCTCAGCTAGATCCAGAATATCCCTAACAGTTTCCCAAAACTCTTCGAGTTCGCGGGGATCCGCGGAGCTAACGGGAGCATAAGCTGCGACCAGGAAAACTCGCGTGATCCCCAGTTTTATTCGAACCCAAAGATGTCTTGGGCCTACCAACTCATAATCTTTCACTCCGGAAGCAAAGCGGGAGGAGAGAACGACTCCAACACCCCCACTGGCACGGACGTCCGGGTCCACTCCGGACCATAGGGCTACCATGCCACCGGGGAGGTCCTCGGTCTCCCTCCCCCTCCGCTTTGTCTCCGTCAAACATAAGGCATCCAGGCATCTCTCATTTAATACATCCATCATCTCATTCATCTTTCTTGCCATGCTACCTCTAACATTCCACGTGCCTATACGGCACTCCCCTCTCCTCGTCCCGCCAGGATTGGCGCTGCGTGAAGGGTGGCGGCCCCCTTCGCCGCATGCGCATGCAGCCGCACCGACGGGGGCTAATCGGTGCCCGTCGCTTGCGGGGCACGCCCTAGCAGCCCGTCCGGCTGAGTTTGCTTTGGTCAAGATTGCGTCCCACTGGGACGGCAGGGATCGCGACGCGCACGCTCTTGACATGACCCCCTACATTTCACCCCCCGTTTCATTTACATACGCTTTTAATTACAAATTTAAGAGTTTCCTTGAGGAATGTGGCATTAGGAGTCTTAAATTCGACGATTGTGTATACTGACAAACATGTATTACAAGAGTTAGGAAGTCAAAGTAGCGAGTGAGATGTGTAAGAATCATTTCGTAATTGCCAAAACCCTACTTGCAGTGAAATTAAGGAATGAAGTTTATTTTATTTTTTATTTTTTTTTTCTATGGGATAGGAGGGCAAACGAGCAGGCGTGTCACCTGATGGTAAGCAAGCAACGCCGCCCATGGACACCAGCAACATATACAGTGTTACTGTTGCGTTGCCGACCTTTAAGGGATAGGGGATAGGAAAGGATGGGGAAGGGGGGTGGGCCTCCGGGTACCTCTCTCACCGACCGAAACGCGGCATGAGCCACTTTACGTCGGTCTTCTGAGAGGCCGTGGTATTTCACCGGTCGAGCCGGCCCATTCATGCAGCGAACTGCTTGGTTCTACCACTGTTTTTTATTTTAAATATCTAACGCCACGCATTTTAATAATTATAATTTTTGACAACAATTGATTTAAAAAAATTGATTCGATATAGAGGGTTTGCACATTGCCTAAGGCCCCAGGTGTCATCTATACGGCTCATTTGAAACTTCTCGGGTTATATTCTCGAGATGACTGATCACCTCTCATAACTATAAAGGAAACCACTGCCTCAGAGCGCGTTGTATAATTATCTACACAGATTACACCTTATATATATGGATATAACTTAACTTCACGCCTTTTTCTACCCAAAAGTCTAGGCAGCGGCTATTAAGCCTCGTCTCGCCGTTGTGCTTACGTCCCAAATGGAATAGGTGGCGAACATATTGCCATACCCGGCACAAAGTTATAGATATTCATCACACTTAACTCTCAAATTTAATTTCGAAAAGTCATTGGTGTGAGCCAGGATTCGAACCCGCGAGACTTGTTACTGGACCACCGAGACAGAGGATATATATAGGTATATGTTATGCCTCGTGATGCATTAGCAAAAGTACTTAAGTGCTAAATAGAGGTCGGTGAATTTCCCTTCTGGTATAAAGAATAAGATTATAGTGGATATTTGTATGACATCTGTTCGTTTTACCAAAAATATACGGATTATGTAGTTTCAAAACGTAAGCGTTAGTTGTCGAGCTTGGACACTAGATCGCGCTGTGTGTATTGCGTTTCAAACATTATTTTTGCGTTCTGTAAGTCTCTTCATATGGTCTATCAAAACAAATCATAATAATGATGTCTCTAGTAATCTGTTCATACTGTAGTTAACTGTACTTTCCTAACAGTGATAGTGCCAAGCAGTTTGCTGCATGTATGGGCCGGCTCGACCGGTGACATACCGTGAACTCTCAGAAGATCGACGTATAGTGGCTGATGTCGCGTTTCGTTTGGTGAGAGAGGTACCCGGAGGCCCACCCTCCTTCCCCATCCTTTCCTATCCCAATTCCTTAAAGGTCGGCAACGCAACGGTAACACTATATGTGTTGCTGGTGTCTATGGGCGGCGCAGGTTGCTTACCATCAGGTGACACGCTTGCTCGTATGCCCTCCTATCCCATTAAAAAAAATGTTTCTTTTCGGCTACTAACACTTACATTACGTAGCACGGGGTGAAAATGTGCTCACTACCACGCTTTTTAGTCGGTGTACCATGCTGTTAAAGGCAAATAGGGATAGAAAGTCTAACATAACCAACAACTTCCTTAATTTGGCCGAAGAAAAAAGGTAACCCAAGAGTTCTTGGTAAACCAAACTACGGCCAAATCTGGAGTTCATTTAACAAAGCTATTGCAAGAAAAATCTTGTTATTGTAGGTAAGAGTAACAACAATGTTGAAACAAGCCTAACTGTAAACTCACCAAAATAAATCGTTTACGACGATACCTATCAGCTGAAACTCCACACGGATTGAGGAAAAAGGGGGAAATCCATTTAAATGTAGATTGTCTCCGGTAATACTTTCATTTGTTTTTGTCTTCGCAACCGCATTTGAGATACGATCCTGATAGGGAAGTAGTTTCGTGGTCGTGTACGACTTTTGCGTTTCGGTCACATAGATTTGTGCTTTAACTTTTATTCGTTTAGATAATATTAGATAATATTTTACAAAAGAAAGTTATTCTTGAAGCTTTTAATAACGATATCTCTTCTCATAGACTTCAGAATTCCCATAATTTGTGGCTCTATTTTAAATTGTATTGTCGCTATTTCTCTATGATTGATATGTCTCTCAATTAAAAATCAATAATTTCATCAAAGTGTCTTTGTAAATTTTCTATTTTTTAATAAAATTTTTAATTAAATTTACATAAACAGGAACACAATTAAGACAAGTTTATCTGTTGCCGCGGCGGTAAAGTAATGAAAGCAGTTTACAAATTTACGTAAACGTTTCCAAATTGCTTAGCAAAACGTCTCGCGGCAATAAAAACTTGTAGCTCATAAAAATGAACTCGGAAAATATAGAAAATCGAAAGTTCCTCGTAAAAACTATTACAATAAATTGAACAATGAATATATTTATTATATCTAAATAAAAAAAGAAGAAAAAAAATACACAATTTTCGAAAATAAACACTAAAATGCTCCATTGTTTACGTCTTTGAACACCTATTTGCTTACAATCAGGTAACTTGTTTGCCCAATTGCTGACTTTCCTCAAGAAAAATACTAGCAAACAGGTCTAATTCAGAAATTACAATTACTAATTAGTTTTTGCGCTTAAATAATAAACATATTTGATACTTAAAAATGTGAGTCTCGATGGCGCAGTGGCTAGCATCCCGCTTCTGATTCAAGAAGTAGTGGGTTCAAATCCTGGTACACACCAATGACTTTACGAAATTTTCGCAAGTTACGTCTGCTAAATATTGACTGACAACTTTCTGCCCGGTATGGCAATAGGTTTGCCACCTATTCCATTTGGGATGTAAACATAACGGTAAGACGAGGCTTAACAGCCGCTGCCTATATCTGCGGGTAGAAGAAGGCGTGAAGTTATGTTATGTTAAAAATATGATTTTTGACGTTGTATGTTTTTTTATTGAGTTGTATGTTTATTTATTTTAAATAATTATGATATTATAGAATAAGGGTTATTCATGTCGAAGAAAAGATTGTTTAGGCAGAGTTTTGGCATAAAACATAACATAACATAGCTTTACGCCTATTTCTACCCCAAGGGGTTGGCAGCGGCTGATAAGCCTTAACTTGCCCAATCGTTATGTTACGTCCCAAATGTCATTCATTGATATTTCTATCACATAATTTCAAAAAGGATTCCAAGAAATGAGCCCAGTATCATCCCACGACTTCCGAATTAGAAATAGAGAGAAGCGTGGCCTTTTGGCATAAAGTTATGCATTTAATTTTTTGTATCGATTAGAAGTATCTTGACTTGAAAGAGTCTTGCAGTTCGCTGCATGAATGGGCCGGCTCGACCGGTGAAATACCACGACCTCTCGAAATATCTGCGTGAAGTGTCTCGTGCCGCGTTTCGTTCGGTGAGAGATGTATCTGGAGGTCGAGTCCCCTTTCCCCTTCCTTTCCCCTCCTACTCCCTTAGAAGACGGCAACGCAGCACGGTGTTCACGGGTGGTGAGAAGTTACTTATCATCAGGTGACCCACTTACTCGTTTGCCCTCCTTTCCCGTAAAAAAAGGATATTTAATATCTTGATAGTAATAGACAATAACTACCAGTAGTATCAGTAACAAAACAGCGATTGATAGAAAGATCTCGTATATAACGTCACTCTCTGTCTCTTCCATACGAATAGGATTGGACTAAAAAGAATTTCATTCAGATGGAACCATTCCAAAAGAGTCTTACGACGAATCCCGTCAAGCAATATTCACATAATCCAACGTTGACAGCCCAATTGTTTAGGAAAAATGAGTATTGAGTTGTGTGAGGCCCACTTAATAAATACTATAAAAAGAAAACAAGAGCTGTTTAGTTTAAGCCCGAATACTGAACCGTCACTCAAATATATAAGCGCTACTTAAGCGTTTAAGTAGCTGTCACATCAGACAGAATAGGTGAAATTTGAGTAGTAAGTAGCACTTTATTCATTGTCAGATTTGAGTGGCGGTTCAGAGTTTAACCTTATAGTTTTTTAGGAGAGAGGTTAAAATGGACTAGCGGGTTATTTGATGGTAGGTGACTAATGCCACTCTGAAATCTGTAACACCGTGATGATCACAATGACAATGAAACAAGAAAAGGACGAGTGGATGGGCTAGCCAAAATCTCTGTTACCAAACCAAACGCGGCATGAGTCACTTTATTTCAATTTTCTGATTGCGGTATTTTTCTTGTCAATATATGCAGTATACCGTACCGTAACTTAGATGGTTTTTAAAGTGAAACTTTTATTACATCGTCTCAAACTTTTTCGTCTGCGTGTTGCATGTCGCGTGACGGTCGGCCGCGGAGTAGGGATAAAGTGAAAGGCGCTCGTCAGAGCGCCTTTCACGTCTATTATCGTTTATTTATTATTAATTAATTACCCAAATATACACTTTATTTTTGTAAATAAATATGTACCGTAAAAACATGTAGAAAAACACCCCCAGACGAGGGATCGAACCCGCCCCGACCTTGTGTTATCGGTAGTGCGGTTTACCGATGCACCACGAGGGCCGTATGTATACATACATACATACATAACTTCACGCCAAATCCCTTGCGGGGTAGGCAGAGAGAACAGAACGCCATAGGGCACGATTCTTACACACCTCACTCGCTTCGTTGACTTTCATAACTCTTTTCATGCACGTGCGTCGGTTTTTGAGGCTCTTAACATCACCTTCCTCCAGAACACGTTCTATTTGGTCTTGGAATGTGTGTCTTGGCCGTCCTCGACTCCTACATCCGTCCGCTTTTGCATTGTATATCTGCTTAGTCAGTCTTGCGTCAACCATTCTTTCTACATGTCCGAACCATCGGAGCATGCCCTTTCTTACTTTTACACCGACACTCTCTTTCAAACCAACTTCCTTCCTTACAACCTTGTTTTCTACGCGGTCAGTATAATCGTTATATATTATAATCGTATTATATATTATATATTATATTATAATCGTCTAATTACCGTCCTCTTTACCAATTTCGACACATTTTCTAGGATCGGGTTTGTTTGTTTGTTTGTTTTTTTTTTATAAATTGTGTTTTTGAAAATTATATTTAAGTACGAATTACATACTAATAAAATAATGAAATATCAATAATATTTTTCGATCTTACCGACAGAATAATAAATATATACTAATATATACTATGTACTAACATATTATATTAGAAACATATACTTAATTTTTTGCAGTGATAAACTGTAATAAAAGCAAATCAAACACACATTGACTTCGTGTTAGTTAACAACGCCATCTGCTGGAATAGAAATTTCATGAAAATCGTTGGAGCCGATTCCGAGATTCCAATTTTATATATATATATATATATATATATATATATATACAAGAATTGCTCGTTTAAAGATATAAGATAAGATAGTGCTCTTTATATATGTATTTGTCACATTTTCATAATAAATCGAAATATCATATTTACTGGAGGAAAAAATATCGTTTTGTTTTGTAAAGATCCTTTGTTGTAATGTTGTTAACGTTTAATAGGTGTCGCGTTATCCCTAGTGCCGTAGCTGGAATACTTGTCGATTCGGGCGACATCTATCGATATAATACGATATTACGGCAGAATCATCAATAGTAGCAACCTAGTAGCGCCATCTAGGAATTATTGTCGTGACCACGTAAAATAAAAAACATTTATTAAACCCTATTAACAAATACAAGATGGCAAGTAAATTAAAATAGCCCTTATCGCACAATCCCCTGAAAGCCGGTGACGTCCGGTTCGATTTCAAATTAAACTAGTTTTCTCTCTCTTTGCAAAACTGCCACTGACTTGTAAGTTTAATAGGTGTCGCGTTATCCCTAGTGCCGAAGCTGGAATACTTGTCGATTCGGGCGACATCTATCGATATAATACGATATTACGGCAGAATCATCAATAGTAGCAACCTAGTAGCGCCATCTAGGAATTCTTAATCTTCAGTCGTTAACTTCCAAAGAACTTGAAAATGATGAGATTATCGAATTAATTGATTTAAATCTTTAACTTAAAGTTAAACGAAGCCAAAGCAAACTTTAAAAAAAATTGCTGTGAAGTAACTGTTTTACACTGTTGCACTCTAAAAAAATATAAATGTTAATCATTTTATCAGAATCATCAATTTAAAAAACTTACTAACTAAATTATTGAAAAATAATTATTGAAAAAATATTTTGTTTATGTATATTTAAAAAGTAGATTTAAAAATCAATAACCCAAGACTCAATTTTAAAAGTTTCACTTTTACGGTGGTTTCATAAAACCACACAATTTTTTTTTTTTACATAATTTTTAAGCTGTCGATTTGTTAATAGATGGCGTTTCACTGCAATCTTCTGTTTTAATATATATACTTCTGTAGTCCATCCGAATCATTTTGACCTTTATTTGTACGTTAATCATGCCTTTGTTTTCAAACTTATAAGCGGCGATAAATCAAACAACATAATCTATTGTTATTCAGTGATAATGATGAACGGGAATTAACGCGACACTGTTTTAGGTAAACAAATATTTACCTTGATTAGCTTGACGTTTCGGCCAGGTTGCACTGGCCGTGGTCACAAGCAGGCAACGCGAAAGCCTAAAAGTTTTTATAGCTAACCGCTACGGGTCGGAAATTGCAGTCTGCTTGTGACCACGGCCAGTGCAACCTGGCCGAAACGTCAAGCTAATCAAGGTAAATATTTGTTTACCTAAAACAGTGTCGCGTTAATTCCCGTTCATCATTATCACTGAGTAATATACAACGCGAAAGCCTAAAAAAAATCTATTGTTATGTTATATATTATAATCGTACCACTGACAAGGCATGCAGGACAAACAAACGTAACTTAATATCAATAAACTTTAATTTTTGTACAATATAACATACGAAATCCCCAAAGATTTAGTGAATGGTCATTTTTAACGAGCACTTGTCTTCTCTGTTAGACTCAGTCCGGTGAAAAATAGTATTTGCGACAAATCTTTTGTAGACCATTATATATTTTACCGGAAGCCTCTACGTTCGCCTGTAATGTGTGCTATAAGGCTTTTCATCACTTTTATTATAGTTTAAATTACATGTTATATATACTAGCAGCCTATTCGGAGGTAAAGCCACGCAGTTCTCTATATAAATTGGTCAGACGGCGTAAAGTGGCTCATGTCGCGTTTCGCTTGGTGAGAGAGATATCCGAAGGCTCATCCCTTCTACTTTCTCCTGCGCATCCGAATTCCAACCTCTTCCCTATGCCACCAACGAAAACATTCCCAAGGAGAGTTTACATCCGGCAGGCGGCCCGTCAAAAAGCACAGCTAAATCTTTAAAAAACTTGGATAGGTAGTTCGAAAGGATGACATGTTGTGCCATCCCCAGTTAAAGTAGGATAAGTTTTTCTATGTATTATAAGTATGTATTTACAAAAGAAAAGTATATATGTATTTATATCCGTTATCTAGTATCCATAACACAAGCATTTAGTTGCTTAGCTTGGAACTAGAGGGCGCTGTGTGTATTGTGTCCAAGATATTTTTATTATATTATTATTATAAAGGCAGAAAAATGATAATATACTGGCAGTCAATATACTACAGTCTCGGTGAGTCAGTGGTCGTGCACCCTGCATCTGAATCAATAAGTCGCGGGTTCAAATCCTGGCTCACACCAATGACTTTTACCATACCATGTATCGATCACTAAAAACTTTGTCCCGGTATGTCGATAGGTTCGCCACCTATTTAATGGAAAAGAGTGACGTAAAGATAACGGCAACACGAGGCTTAACAGCCGCTGCCTACACCTGCTTTTAGAAAAGGCGTGCAGCTATGTTAATGTTTTATGTTCAATATACTAATGATCTACACAATAAATAAACTACTACTACTACTAATAAAAAATTGTGTGGTTTTATGAAACCACCGTAAAAGTGAAACTTTTAAAATTGAGTCTTGGGTTATTGATTTTTAAATCTACTTTTTAAATATACATAAACAAAATATTTTTTCAATAATTATTTTTCAATAATTTAGTTAGTAAGTTTTTTAAATTGATGATTCTGATAAAATGATTAACATTTTTATTTTTTAGAGTGCAACAGTGTAAAACAGTTACTTCACAGCAATTTTTTTAAAAGTTTGCTTTGGCTTCGTTTAACTTTAAGTTAAAGATTTAAATCAATTAATTCGATAATCTCATCATTTTCAAGTTCTTTGGAAGTTAACGACTGAAGATTAAGAATTCCTAGATGGCGCTACTAGGTTGCTACTATTGATGATTCTGCCGTAATATCGTATTATATCGATAGATGTCGCCCGAATCGACAAGTATTCCAGCTTCGGCACTAGGGATAACGCGACACCTATTAAACTTACAAGTCAGTGGCAGTTTTGCAAAGAGAGAGAAAACTAGTTTAATTTGAAATCGAACCGGACGTCACCGGCTTTCAGGGGATTGTGCGATAAGGGCTATTTTAATTTACTTGCCATCTTGTATTTGTTAATAGGGTTTAATAAATGTTTTTTATTTTACGTGGTCACGACAATAATTCCTAGATGGCGCTACTAGGTTGCTACTATTGATGATTCTGCCGTAATATCGTATTATATCGATAGATGTCGCCCGAATCGACAAGTATTCCAGCTACAGCACTAGGGATAACGCGACACCTATTAAACGTTAACAACATTACAACAAAGGATCTTTACAAAACAAAACGATATTTTTTCCTCCAGTAAATATGATATTTCGATTTATTATGAAAATGTGACAAATACATATATAAAGAGCACTATCTTATCTTATATCTTTAAACGAGCAATTCTTGTATATATATAAAATTGGAATCTCGGAATCGGCTCCAACGATTTTCATGAAATTTCTATTCCAGCAGATGGCGTTGTTAACTAACACGAAGTCAATGTGTGTTTGATTTGCTTTTATTACAGTTTATCACTGCAAAAAATTAAGTATATGTTTCTAATATAATATGTTAGTACATAGTATATATTAGTATATATTTATTATTCTGTCGGTAAGATCGAAAAATATTATTGATATTTCATTATTTTATTAGTATGTAATTCGTACTTAAATATAATTTTCAAAAAACACAATTTATAAAAAAAAAACAAACAAACAAACAAACCCGATCCTAGAAAATGTGTCGAAATTGGTAAAGAGGACGGTAATTAGACGATTATACATACGGCCCTCGTGGTGCATCTTTCAGCTCATCATTTTTAAGCTCATTGAAGTTTCCAGAATTCTTACTCGGAACGACTGATTTGAGTACTGCTGAATTACTAAGCGAATATGAAAAATGAGGTACAGTGGTAGAGCCAAGCAGTTTGCTGCGTGACTGGGCCGGCTCGACCGGTGAAATACCACGACCTCTCAGAAGATCGACGTAAAGTTGCTCATGCCGCGTTTCGTTCGGTGAGTGAGGTACCCGGAGGCCCACACCCCTTCCCCATCCTTCCCTATCCCCCATCCCTTAACGTCGACAACGCAACAGTAACACAATATGTGTTGCTGGTGTCATGGGCAGCGTTGGTTGCTTACCATCAGGTGACACGTCTGCTCGTTTGCCCTCCTATCCCATAAAAAAAAACATACATAAATTCACAACACTTAGTTACCTGTTTGTAATATTTAAAAGAACAAACATTTTGTACTGATTTATTATATGTCTATTTTTTATTCTTAGTACCCTGAAGACTTTGGGAAGTTTTTTTTGTGAGTTCGTTACTCAAAGTTAGTTGATGTAGATTATTTTATTTGACAGTTAAAAAACATAAAAAACACAAAAACACTTTGTCTCCCTATAAAAGTTGTCTTGAATTTCTCGTAATCTCTATAATTAATTATAAATTGGTTAATGAGAGTTCCAATACTAGTTTCGCATAGTGCAATTACAAAACAGAAGTTTTAAAAATCTTGTATATTGTATTATCTATTAGTTATTTACATGACTTGTCATTTGACATTGACATTTGTCGGAGCGTGAACACAGTGGCGCCATCTTAAAAGTATTTGCAAACTAATTTTGTTTTCATAACTCATTGTATTCCTACTCTACCGAATGGTTAACCTGCAAGCGTGCCGATCACGTGTGCCGTTTCCGAATATATCCGAAATAGTACTACTCAGCTGACGATTATAAAATAGGGATTCAGTTGTGTCAATGACAATGTTCTATCAATCGTTCTATCAATGTTCTATTGACAGTGGCAAGGTGGACGCACTGCCACCCAAGCGGACCGATGTACCTCTCTTTGGCCATTTTTTTCATGGGATAGGAGAGCAAACGAGCAGGCATGTCATCTGATGTTAAGCAACTAACGCCGCCCATGGACACCAGCAACACATATAGTGTTACTGTTGCGTTGCCGACCTTTAAGGGATAGGGGATAGGAAAGGATGAGGGTGGGCCTCCGGGTACCTCTCTCACCGAACGAAACGCGGCATGAGCCACTTTACGTCGGTCTTCTGAGAGGTCGTGATATTTCACCGGTCGAGCCAGCCCCTTCATGCAGCTTACTGCTTGGCTCTACCACTGTTAAAATACATGGAGTTTTGTCGTGGAGACGCGACATCAATGTCTTAATAATAGTCCATACTACAGTAACTTCATAATATTAGTTCTGTTAATAATTTCAGATCATTTTGTCAGTTCAACAAGAGCACGTTGGTCATCCATTAGAGTTCAGTCAGTCTTACACACTCACACGCTCACTAATCCGACATATAATTCAATTCGCATGTTAATGTATAACGCTTTAATATTTTGAGATCGTTAAGGTACTACAACCAATCGCCCCTCTGATGGACTCTCTTCCACAAAATACAGTTTTACGACGAGCCCTATTATGTCATTAAATAGTTTTCACCGCGAAAATTTATGTTTAAGAGTTTTTATGGCATCATAGATGTTACAGTCCTACTAAAATTGTTTTTACTGTGTTACTATTACTGATACAAGGATATAGAGTTACAAATAGCAGTTATTACAGAAAAAAAACCCTGGAATGTGGACGTGATTCCATCCAGCTTCTGAATTAAGAAGACATGGCATAGACCGATGACTTTAGGGAAGTTCTAAGTAATAAAAAAGGCACCACAATAGGCAGCGCCACCATTTGATATGTCAAAATTATGTGAACGAATAATAAAAGGCGTGAAATTATAAAAGAACATACTTAACATAACTTCACGCGTTTTTCTACCCGAAGGTGTAGGCAGTTGCTGTGGAATAGGTGGGGAACCTATTGTCATAACGGGCACGACGTTATCAGTCATCGATATTATCACACATAATTTCCGAAAATAATTTCGAAAAGACATTGGTGTGAGCCAGGATTCTTGATTCAGAAGCACGGTATACGACCACTGCACAGCCGAGACATGATAGTATAAAAAATATATTAAATATATAAAATAAATAATGAATAAAAACTGATGATCCATGTCTACAAGATCTGAAATGAAATTCATTTCGTCACCAATAACAATAAGTAAGTTGGGGTTAACGCTTCATAGCAGGTGAGCGTATTACCGTCTCGGAAAATGTTGGGTATAGATACAGGATGTTTCGTTTATCACGAACGATTTATTATTCATTTATTTAACCTCGCATTCCAATTAATACAGTAATTCCGTTAACATAGGCAAGTAGTTCATTATTGAATATTTACAAATGTAATGTACTGTTTAGACAGAATTTGTGATACAAAATTAGTAGGTATTCAATGCGAAAGTGGGAGAAAATAGGAGGACAAATTTTCTCGAGGAACCTTAAAAACAACGAGCGTGTATCACAAGAGTTAGGAAAGTCAAACAAACGTGTAAAAATCCTGTCTTAAATCACAAAACACTACGATTAACGACTATGCGACGACCTGTTCCCATTATTTGGGGTCGACACAACAGTCTTCCCTTTCCACGATTTTCTATCTCTCGCTTCTCTATTTCTCGCTTCTCTATCTCTCGCTTTCTTCTTCGCACAGTAACACCGTTACTGATCATATCATCTTTCACACAATCCGTCCATATATTTTTTTAATCTCCCTCTTCTGTTGTATTCTTCCGCATTCAGATTTGTCAGTCTTTTCGCGACATGTGAATCATTCCTCCTCATTACATGCCTATACCACGCAAGGCGTTTTCCCTTTGATCTTCCTAATTATTGGTGTAACTTTCTAGCTTCCTTAACTGTCTGCCTGTTCCACGGTACCAAATTTTTTAAATTATTTCGGATGTAACGGAAAAAACTATAGACTAAACTGAAATATATAAAAGTTTTCAAACATCAAACATAAAATTTTCTGATATTTTGAGTCGATAAATAATATCAATATTTTGATAACATCCTATATATGAGCATGAAAGATAAATAATTGTTTTCTTCCCCTAAAATTGTCTCAGCGGCGACGTTTATTGGTTTGTTTTGGTGAAAACTTGGCGCCACTACCTCAATACCTGGGCCCGGACCCTTTCCCCAACCGGCAGTATTGTTGAGCGACTACTGCATTATTGACTGCGATATTATATTTTCTTATTTTTCATCGCAGCCCTCTCGCTATTATTTCCTCAGATCTTCATTCGACGCCAGTAAAAAATACTAACAGTCGATGCGAAAGCAAGCAAACAAATCATAATTTTATGCTGATCTTTTATTCAGATAATAACATAACATAACTTCACGCCTTTTCTACCTTGCCTCGCCGTTATGTTTTCTTCCCAAATCGAATAAATATTGAACTAACTAACTAACCTATTTTCATACCGGGCTCAAAGTTTTCAGTCATCGGTATTTATCACATATAACTTCCGAAAATAAACTCGAAATGTCATCGGTGTGAGCCAGAATTCAAACCTTCGACTTATTGATTCAGAAGCGGGGTGCTCGACCACTGGACCACCGAGACTTCACCTCTCCCTATCCCACTTCCGACCCATTCCATATCCCATTGCAAGAGCCTGTAACCTGTCTGTGTTCAGGTGTCCATGGGCTGCGAATGTTGCTTGCCATTGGGGTGACAAGCCTGCTCTTTTGCCACCCTATCCCTTAAAAAAAGGAAACGATTAAAAGTATAGCATTAAAAATAGCTAATATAATACTGGCCGTTAACAAGCTAAATATGCATTTTGATACCATAATTTGAGAACCTACTAACTCAACTTTTTTTCGAAAATAAAAAATTTGATACCAATAGAAACTAGATAATTTCTAGTATCTGCCGGTATCAAAATGCCATTTTCGAAAAAAAGTGGAGTTATTAGGTTCGCAAATTAGGGTAATCTTTAATTTGACAAATCGATTTGTCAAATTAAAGAGCAAATGAATTAATGAGAAAAAGTCAAACTACCAAGCAGCATACAGAAGTTCATTGAAAAAAGGTTCTATTCGGAAGTGTGAGTGAGAAAGTTCAGAAAGTTCGACAGGTTGTGCGATAAATTGGCGATTTACGACAGCGCCCGGTTCAGCACTTGTTTTACGGTTCACGTCTCTACTGCTGCTCTTCTATTGCTAATATTCCTAAGAGAAGAAAATAAAACTTTCTACGCAAGCAGTAAACAATTAACGGGATTTATTAAATATGATCCCCTAGGTAAAAACCATTAATCTTTATATTTATATGTGTGTCAATTCAGATCTCTCTCTGAAAGATTGCAACTAGTTTTACTAATATATTTCTGGCAACCAGTCGCCCTCTATTTTCCAAGTTACCAACTAAATGTCCAAACCATAAATTTTTTAGTAAATAGATGCTTAATACACTCAGACGCCAGCGATATTTGTGGTGTCCATTGTATCACAAATATTTGCACTCGACAGGATATCTAACTCTTAACTCGAACTTCTATTTAGCAGTCGGTTATTTAACCAACGCACTACAAATTTATTTACGCGAGGTCGATGAAACTTTTGTTTTAAAACTCTGAAGATGAACAGAATATAAGAATTTTGTTCCAGATAGTTCGAAAGCGCATTGGGAGCTATACCCAACTTACCCAATTCCGAACTGCATTTAACTATGAAGCTATAAAAAGTATTTTTGCGACATGAAACTTCACGGTATAAGCAATTTGAAATTCACAGCACGCGCAATCGCGAACACAAAATGTGGAAGTGCAATAAAATATTTCTGTACTGAACTATTAAAAACTGAAATAGAATGCATACCTCGTAAAATTCACAGCGTCGGGCAATTTTGTGTTTCGGATGTTTTGCTTTTTTTTTAATTTATTTATTTGAGAGCAATATTTTAATAAACTATAGCCCGAATAATGAACCGCCACTCAAATATATAAGCGCTACTTAAGCGTTTAAGTATCATAATAATATCTTGGACACAATACACACAGCGCCCTCTAGTTCCAAGCTAAGCAACTAAATGCTTGTGTTATGGATACTAGATAACGGATATTAATACATATATACTTTTCTTTTGTAAATACATACTTATAATACATAGAAAAACACCCAGAGACCACACAAATATTCATATTTGTCACAAATATTTGTGCTCGGGTGGGAATCGAACCCCCGACCTCATTGCTGCAACCGGTAGTTTTACCAATACGCCACGAGGCCCGTCGTTTAAGTAGCTATCACATTAGACAGAATGCGTGAAATTTGAGCCAGTAAGTAGCACTTTATTGATTGTCAGATTTGAGTGGCGGTTCAGTATTCGGGCGTATATCTTATATGTGATCAATAAAATTTTCGTGATTCGGCGTTTGTTGCAATTGCACCGGCTTAAACTATTTTTGTGACAATTTATGTGTATATTGGGTAGGTCTGAAAATAGATCAACGTCTATTTTTATACCCCCAGGTAACCCATCTCATTTATTGTTATTATAACACATGCACAAATTCAAATAAATCAAAAACACTATTAAAATACCCAAATGTTTTATTCAAGATATTTTTTACAATTATATTTTTTTAATTCTTTGGGCAAAGACATTATAAGTTATTTTATAGGACTTTCTTTCGGTCAAATCAAATCCAAAATAATTAGTTTTATAAAATATCTTAACAGACAGACATGATAAGTTATTTTGAATAATTTAAATAAGTTTTTATACATTTACAAAGATCATTCTTTGCTATTTGTTTCAAAGTTCACAATCATCCTCAACTAGTTTTCTTTCATACAAAAGTCCAGTACGTGAATACACAAAGGATACAATATATATATATATATATATATATGTCTGTATTTCAGTTGTCTGTGGACGTCTAGAACACTTTTATTTTATGTACGTAAGGTAAGGATTTTCTTCTCCGCCAATATGTTTCAATTTAAGCTAAGCCGCTTGTCGATGCGAGCTCTTTTCGAAATATTTTCCGATTTCAAGCGGATTCCTATACGATTAGAAAAAATACCTATATATAGTAAACTTTTAGATAACAATTGTTTTTTTTTAGTGAAAACGAACATGTGGTGATGGAAAGCGACTACCGCTACCCATATATATAGACATCTGCAACACTGGGGGGTATCGTAGATGATCACAGGATAAACCAAATAATAATAATATCTTGGACACAATAGACATTGCGCCCTCTGGTTCCAAGCTAAGCAACTAAATGCTTGTGTTATGGATACTAGATAACGGATATTAATAATACATATACGAGTATATACTTTTCTTTTGTAAAGACATACTTATAATACATAGAAAAACACCCAGACGCCACACAAATATTCATGTTTGTCACAAATATTTGTGCTCGGGTACATTTGTAGTCGGTAGCTTTACCAATGCACCACGAGGCTCGTCAACTCGTAAATAACCCTCAATAAAGCCCCAATGATTGTCTGTATGGCGTCTGGGTGTTTATTCTAAGTATGTATTTACATAAGATAAGTATATATTTATTATTATCCGTTATCTAGTATCCATAGCAAGAGCATTTAGTTGCTTAATTTGAAACTAGAGGGCGCTGTGTGATTTGTGTCCAAGATATTATAGATATTATTAATTATTCTCTTCGCCTACCTTGTAAGTGACTGTGCGCGAGTTGTGAATATACGTTCTTAGCATCGCTCTAGAGACTTGTCTCTAGAGCGACACTTGTGTCACTATATCTCTTCCTGTGGACTTACTACGAAGCTATTTAAGTTACTTAATTTGACACTGAGTTTCTATCGTATTATATTAAAA
This sequence comes from Euproctis similis, assembly GCA_905147225.2. NCBI lineage: Eukaryota > Metazoa > Arthropoda > Insecta > Lepidoptera > Erebidae > Euproctis > Euproctis similis. The sequence goes on from LR990123.1 coordinate 10,562,619, forward strand.
TAACTTCTCTAAACCAAAAGTCATAAAGGTAATTTTTGTTCAGAGAAAACTGATTAAATAATTCGATGGTTCAAACATATAGAAAGAATGGATGATGCTAGATTGCCTAAGCAGATATACAGTACAAAAGCGGACAAATATAGCAGTTGAGGACAGTCACGACATATTTACCATGACTAAAATGAACGTATGCTTGCGGAAGGTGTTGGCAGAAGATTTAGAAATCATGGAGAGGGTATGACAGAAGTTAAGAAAGTAGAAGAGACGAGCGGTTGGCTTATGGTGAAATACTTAGAAAAGTTGGATGATTTTTGATTATTTTCAGTAGCAAATTAGGTGTGTAAAATCGTGCCTTATGGCGCTGTGCTCTCTGCCTACCTCGCACAGGACTTGGCGTAAATATAGTAGTAGTAGTAGTAAATATAGTACACGAATAGGAAAACTTTATAGACGATACTTATCATATCTGTTGTAAATGTTCCACTAACTTATCTCATTCGGTCAGAACAAGAGGCGTATGGTAACCAAAACGTAAAATTTTCGATTATGGTCCCTTCCAGTCGTGAAATATCTTGACAAATACCCTAATAAAAGGGTTCAGCGAGCGCGTGGGACGTTTGAAAAACCATTTACAAGTTTTATCGCCACCGTGGAAATAATAACTGGAGCCGTTATCGTTCTATATTGATCTAATTTAAAATTATTGTTATAGCAAACCTTTCGTTTTTATTATACAGGATCATAATATTTTATCAGAAAAAAAAATCTCTTATGTAATAGCCATCCACCCAAATCAAAATACATATAAACATATTTAAGTGATGCTTACAAATAAACGTATAAAATTTACTTTGATTCAATTCATTTACTGGCGAATAAATTTAATGTCTGCTTAATATTTTCTTCAAAGATATATAGAATTTAAATCTTCCATACTACTACTTCTACTTCTCAGTTTTTGGCATAAATAAGTGTTATTAAATTACGACTCTATTTTTATTCGAAGAAGAAGAAGATCGATTGAATGATCAAGAAGGTCACCTGGTGGTAAGCGACTAACACTGCCCATAGTCGTCTAGAATGCCGAGAAGGGCACAATTATGAAGCCGACCTTTATTATAGAATAAGGAATGGGAGAGGAATTAGAAGGAAAAATTGATGAGATTGGTCCTCCGGATATCTTTCACAGCGACACGAAATGTGACATTTGCCACTTTTCGAACTTTACTTTTTTATGTGGTGCGTGGTGCGTTGCCACCGTTTTAAGGGAGTAGGAGGGAAAGGAAAGTGAAAGGGGAACGATATTTCGAAACATCGTGGTACTTCACCATTCATTCATGTAGCGACCTGCAAGCCCCTTCAACTGTTATACACACTGAATTACGATATTATCCCGACTTGGGGTCGATATAGGTTCAAGGGCGTTGAAAGAAAACAATCGTCTTTTGTTGTCGGTGCCCAAACCTATTCAAGATCCTATAATTAATTTCAATATGCGGTCGGCATTTCTGCAGATTCATTTCTGCTATAATTTCCTGCGTGGATTTTCTGATTAGTCTCTATATCATACAATGTAAGGGCCCTTCCTGTATTCCTTTAGTAGGTAATTAGATAAGGAATTAGAAAGGGGGCTGGTCAGTAACTTAGTACTACTGTTTTGAACACTCCTAATATACGAACGTATGTAGGTACTCGTAATAGGTGGCAAAGGCTATTTGCAAAACATTTAAACAATTTTGTCAGTCATTTGAGTGTATTTGGATTCGAACTCCGTGCAAAACGGAAGTTAAAGTGAAGTAAATCAGTACATCGAACTATTATTACGTCAATCTATAGAGGTACGCCGTTCGCTGCAAGAATGTACCGGTTCTACCCCGTAAATAACACGAACTTTCAGAATATTGATGTAACGTGGCCCGTGCCACGTTTCGTTTGTGGAGGCCCTCCTCTCTTATTTCCTTTTGAAGGCCGGCAACGCAACTGTACCATGTAATTTTAAGTGTCTGTGGGCGGTGCTAATCACTTGCCATTGGATGATCCGCGTGCTCTTTTCTTCACCTATCTCTTATCCCATTAATACGTAAATATTTAAATTAAAAACCCTTATAATTAAAATAGCATTTTTTTTTCTATATAAATAGAACAGAAAAGCTAACAAGGAGCATTAGCTAAAGCCTTAGGTCAAGATTGTTTTCATAAGGCGACATTTCGAGAGCTTAACTTGAGTAAATCCATCGAGTTTGCCGCAGAGACAAAGGAACACTTCTGGCTCATTGTGATGTCCACTTAGACCTGAGTTCACATGAACTATAGCTGGTTATGTGGAACTAGGGCTTAGTTGTATGATACTGCAATGCAGACTGTAGAAACATTAAAACCAAGTAGAATAATACGGTCACTTAATACTTATTTATGGAATTGCAAATATTAAGTATAATTATTTCTCTACATAGAGTAGCTAGACTTTGTCTCAAACAATGCAATAAGTTGGAATAACTGTTCTTGACTATCAAAGGATTCAATATGATATTTAATTAATTCTTATTCTATATTATTACTGATATATTTGGTCTACAATTACAAGAATTGTTTTAAAGGATGCCATTTCTGTTATAAATACAAAAGTAACACTTTAACTGTGATAGAGCCACGCGGTTTGCTGCATGAATGTGCCGGCTCGACCGGTGAAATACCAAGTCCTCTCATAATATCGACGTAAAGTGGCTCTTGCCACGATTCGCTCGGTGAGAGAGGTATCCGGAGGCCCAACCTCTTTCCCCATACCCTTCCTATCCCACTTCCGACTCCTTCTATATGCAATTGTGAGGGCCGGTAACGCAGCTGTAACACTTTTTCTATTCATGTCCACATGTTGCTCACCGAGGTGTCACGCCTGCTCGTTTGTCTGCCTCCCAATACCATAAAAAAGGTAAAAAAAAATGCAAATAACACCACTTGTACCTACATAACTTCACACCAAGTCCCTAGTGAGGTAGCCAGGGAGAAGAGTGCGGCGTAAACACTATTATATACCTCATTCGCTCTTTCGATTTTCAGAAGTCTTGTCCTTTTATCAGCCACTTTTTTACGAGATAAGGGGCAAATGAGCAAGCGGATTATCTAATGGAATGGACACCTGCAACCCACACACAACTTTAAAATTTTATAAAAAGATAAAAAGAAATGAGCAAATTATGTTAGAGAGCGGTTGTTCCTCGGGTTACCTCTTTCACCGATCAGAATGAGACAAAAAGAGAGAGATAAGAGATTATTGAGAGGTGGTAGAGCCACGCAGATTGCTGCAGGAATGGTCCTGCTCGACCGGTAAAATAATACAACCTGTCATTATATAATATATATCGAAGTAAAGTAGCATATTTTATGTCACGTATTGTTTGGTGAAAAAAGTGTTTGGTGGGCCACCCCTTCTCCCATCGGGACCCATTTGACTCCGTTAAAGGCCGACTACGCAACTGTAAAACTATCAGTGTTGCAGATGTCTAAGCTATTTATCATCAGTGGATCAGTTTTCTTATTTGCTCCCTATTCTATAAAAAGTCGTAATATTTTAGTCGAGTAATCCAAATCACTCATCAAACTGAAATGAAATAACATAACATATAACATAACTTCACGCCTTTTGTTACCCGAAGGTGTAGGCAGCGGCTGTTAAGCCTCGTCTCGCCGTTATGTTTACGTCCCAAATGGAATAGGTGGCGACCCTATTGCCATACCGGGCACAAAGTTGTCAGTCATCGATATTTATCACACGTAACTATCGAAAATTTCGAAAAATCTGAAGAGAAGAAAAGTCATTTGAACCCACTACTTCTTGAATCAAACGCGGGGTGCTACCCACTGCGCCACCGAGACTGTTAATAGTTTATAGAGTAATAATAGTTAAGAGTTTAGTTAAATATAGTTAGTTATATAAGTAGTAAGCTAGAAAAATGGGCAGCAGCATTCTTTCTCAAGACACTACAGCCTACTGCAATCGCCAACCCGCCTGCCAAGCGTGGCGATTATGGCAAAAACCCCTCATGATTGCGCGGACCGACAGTTGTGGCGCTCTATGGGGGAGGCCTATGTCCAGCAGTGGACCTCAAAGGGGCTTATGATGATGATGATATAAGTAGTTAGTTATGTAAGTTAGTTATTTAATAGTTTAGTTATATATAGTTTAATTTATCTCTTTTAAGTCATATTAAATTGGATTAAAAAACGTAACAAATTACAAACAGCATTTTCAATAATAGATCCTATTATATGAACACCGGTCGCCTACAAACCTCTGAATATATTCGTTATCATATTCATTGCTATCACTTGGTGAGTCGCAGGTGTGGTACCATATTAATGTGTATTGTACCCGTACCCGCCCCGTACCTCTTGAATATGTGAATATTTCATCATAGGCTAGAATTTAATGCGACACTTTACTTGTAACGTTTTGTCGTATAACGAATTTTAAGGATATTTTGATACTTTGTTCTAAGTGGACCATAGCTTCAACCGCGTGGCTTGACTAGAAACATTTTTTATAACATCACGCATCACTTAAAGGTGTAGGCATTAGCTGAATAAGCATCTCGTTCGGAGAATTTTCCACCCCATATGGAATAGCGGAAACTCTTGCCACACAACGGGCAAATTGCTTTTCAAAAGTCATTGGTGAACACGGATTCAATACCGCGACTTCTTGATTCTAAAGCGAAGTGCTCAACCTCCAGAAAAACCTAGTCAACATACAATAAATTTACTTATTTAAGGCTTCAACTAAATAAAACCTAAGTCACGGTACAAGCTAATAGTCTTATATTTTCGGAATTCAGACACAAAAATGGGTACGTAATCACTTCTAAATGCTTACATTCATTTTCCCTTTTAAAAGTGAAATTTCTTTAGAATCGGTGTGATTTCAAACCCGATGCAACGGAAAAAACGACAGGTAAGAGACACAAATACAAAAAAGTGTAGGATGAAGCCAGGAAAGAATGAGACAGATATATACATACTTGTATTGGAGATATATAAGCAATTAGTACAGAGAAAATTAACACATCAATATAAATAAATGAAACGTGACATTCCAAATTTAAAATATTTTTCTTTTTAAAACATACATAAAATAAACTAGAGTTCACATCAAAAGAGTATGTATATCTGAGATTACTAATCAACAAGTGTAACAGGACTAACAGGAACAAAATCATTCAAAAATCAAATACTAACCGCGCGAGCTTAGCCAAGTAGCTTATTCGTAAAAAGTCGGTCTCGCTCGTAGCGTAGTGTGTTATTATTTAACTGTCTGATTGTGAGTATTTTTATATCTTGTTGTGCTAAATAATAAATTTTATATGATGCCGAAAACTAATGCCGAAATGTGTCGTCAATATTGACGACGAAAACAATCCAGGAAAAAGTTCAACAGAACGTAGTCGCGAGTTTCGTGCTCGTAAAAAACAATTATTGAACAATCAAAATAGATGTTCAAATATAAATATTAATATGACTTATGTAATAAATCTAATAAATGGTAAGTGTAAATATTTTTTAATCCTGTTTTAAGTATAAACTAATATTTCAATGTTTTTCAATGAATAAATTTGATTTTTATTTTATACTGATCATGGATTATATATATATTTACTAAAGTTTCACTTCTATGGTGTGTGAATCGCAGACACACCTTTTTTTAAACATAACTTCACACCTTTTTCAAAGATGTAGGCAGCAGCTGCTAAAGCCTCGACTTGCCAAATCGTTACATTACGTCCCAAATGGAATAGCTGAAGAACCTATTGCCATACACCGGGCACAAGTGGTCAGTATAGTTATCACACATAACTACCGAAACTAATTCAGAAAAATTATTGATCGGATCGATTGATGATCGGAATCGATCTCACGACTTCTGAATTAGAAGCGGGGCGTTCAACCACTGGACCACCAAGACTTTTAATAATCTAATTAATTTGCTTTTAATTAATTATTTTACATGAAATGTAAGATTATTGGAAGGTTAAATATTAGTTTATATCTTACTCAAATATAATAGCGGATAAGTCTGGAGCGAGGAAGGCACATGGGAAATTATTATCATATCCAACGCATCCGCTCGCACTACGGAAGTAGGCTTTGTAGGAAATTATTACTCATATTTATGTCACTCTAGCTCAAGTTTGTGCCACCAATTTATGAATATATTATATTATCAGCGACGATATTCAGGAGTTATATCGATACTGAGCGATAAATCAAGCCTCTTGGAGGTTCTATCAATAAACTTCCAAATTGTGTAACTTTCAAGTGAAATATTTATCTCAGATAGAAGTAAGAAATATCAGTTTACTCTTACGAAAATTAAGATTTTTTTATAATAAGAAATACTTGATATTAGAAAATTGGAGAGTTGAATATAGCAGAGTACATCCGGTTGAGGACTGGTCAAAATCTGCGGCGTGACGCTCGCGAACTACATTGAAAGTTGCATATAAAGACAGTGTCGGGGTAGCACTAAGCGACACCATATTCTCCATGGGACCAGATTTTTTTAAGTCATATAGACTGATTATTTTACTGTCAAAATAGATATAGACGTTTCTGAGATTAGGCACAATAAACTCGGAATGTTATATATTACAATTACTTATTGCAAAGTTATTTATTTATTTCCTTACATTGATTCTACGCTGTATTTAAGTCATATATACACATAACTTCACGCGTTTGTTACCCGAAGGTGTTGGCAGCGGCTGCTAAGCCTCGTCTCACCGTTATGTTTACGTCCCAAATGGAATAGGTGGCGAACCTATTGCCATACCGGGCACAAAGATTTTCAGTCATCTATATTTATCACACATAACTTCCGAAAACAATTTCGAAAAGTCATTGGTATGAGCCAGTGTCAGGATTCAAACACGGACTTCTGGATCAGAAGCCGTGTGCTCGACCACTGGACCACCGCGACTTTAAAACCACCGAGAATTTAAGTCATAAAATCATTGAGTACCGTTAACGAAAACTTTCAACTTAAGTCAATTAAAAATACTTAAGGGTGGGGCCTCGGTGTGAGCGACTAATTACTACAACACAAAGTGGCATTTAGCCCCACTTGCAACATTAAGCTCGACTTGACAACGTAAATGTTCCCCGCGGTAAACACACAGTTGACGGCATGTAGCCTTTTAAATAAACCTGTCGTATGTAATAATAGTATTACGTGTTTAAAATTACATTCAAGTACTAATACTGGTATAAGTATTTACTCTCAACTTACCAAGGGGTAGGCAGCGCTAATTACCTGTATGGAGCTTACTACCATGTACAAAAAAATGTCATAAGTTCATTGATGTCGGAATACTGGACCTGGGAGTAAGTACATCAACGAAATAAAGTGAAATTCAGGGGTAGACATTTTGCGGATTTCTATGTGGGACCAGGTACGGCAGGCGTGTCATCTGATGGTAAGCAACTAACGCCATCCACGGACACCTACAACATAGATATTGTTACAGAAGCATTGTCGGTCTTTAGAGATGGGATAAAAAGAGTCAGGCCTTTCGGCCTCTTACCGAATGAAACGGAGTATGAACCCACTTTACGTCGTACTATATTCTGAAAGGTTGTGGTATATTTATCGATCGAGCCGACACATTCATGCAGCAGTACATTCATGCTCTACCTCAGTAATTTAACTAGGTGTGATGTTTTAGGATAGTATTAGTATTTTGGAAATGTTCTCAACAGTTCTTAGATTTTTGACCGTATATACAATTTAGGATATCGGTGGACCAATGGTTGACCACTTCTTATTCAAAAATCGCGGGTTTGATTCCGGACTCACACCAACGATTTTACATTAATTACATCTTTTCGGAAGTCATATCTGAAAAATATCGATGACTGACAACCCGGTGTATGGCAATAGGTTTCGTCACCTATTCCATTTGGGGCATAAAGATAAAGATGCGGCGAGTCGAGGCAAGTCGAAAAAAAGTAAAGTTACATTTCTTTTTATATACAATACGAGCAACTCGTGGAAAATACCTACTACATTGTAATTAAAATGATTCATAATAAACAATAATGCCTACCCCCTTTCCCATTAACGATCAAATGAAATTAATAAGTCGTTGTACAACCTACGAATGCTACAATATCTCTGATAAAAGAGATTCCCTTTCACAGGCTTCCGTTCTCGTTCTCCACCCCCCTTGATCGTTACGAAGCACTAATGTTCGATTCATAGAACCTTATTATAGTATCTATACTATTATTTAAGGTATGTTATCAAAGGCTTTTCATGACTATTCCTATCTATAGTATATAATCATATCTATAGTTTGAAGTCCTCAATAATCCTATCCAATACATATACTACTTTTTAATGCCAAACAGTAATTCCGGAGATTAGCGTGATCAAACAAAACAACTCATAAGTTTTTAATATTATTGTTTAATAATATTATTAACAGTATTAGTACTCATATCGTATATATATCTACAGTGGTAGAGCCAAGCAGTTCACTGCATGAATGGGTCGGCTCGACCGGTGAAATACCACGACCTCTCAGAAGATCGACGTAAAGTGGCTCATGCCGCGTTTCTTTCGGTGAGAAAGGTACCCGGAAGCCCACCAACTTCCCCATCCTTCCCTATCCCCTATCCCTTAAAGGTTGGCAACGCAATAGTAACACTATATGTGTTACTGATGTCTATGGGCGGCGTTAGTTGCTTACCATCAGGTGACACGCCTGCTCGTTTGCCCTCCTATCATTTAAAAAAAAACTAATATTATTTAATTCGCTCTTTTTATAGACGGTGAAAACTTTAGTAAAACTGCACTCACACTCTCTAAAGTAAATTTGCAATTTTCATTTATTTGGTTATTTATAAAATTGCTCCAATATAGCAATATTTCTATCACAAAAAAAAGTTATCATACATTTTTTGTGTAGTAAAACTCATTATGGAAGTAGTCAAAGTATTGACCGCGACTAATGGTAGACGCAACCAAAATGGAGTTCTTAACAAATTGAATTGAATACTAGATCTAGAGTTTTAATATTATAAGCTGAATTTCTGCACGAACTGTTTTATCCCCGTACCAACGAGGAATCTGGAAGAGTGAATCCGACCATATTTTAGCCAATACGACAGAATCCTACTATTGTTTGACTCGTAAGAAGCATTGCATTCAATTATTTTAAAATGTTATCTGCATACATGAAGAATGAATGCATGAAGCAAGAGTGACTAAGCAGATATACAGTGTTAAATCGGAAGGATTTTCAAGTCGAGAACAAGCACGACACGTTTTCTATGACGAAATTACACGTGCGACGGAAGGTGCGATATCTAGAGCCTTAAAAACCGTGTATGACAAGAGTTATGAAAGCCGAATAAATTACTGAGGTTTGCACAAATGTTTCCATATCGCGCTCGGTTCTCTCTGCCTACCACACAGGGGAGTTGGGGTGAAGTTATGTATGGTCCACATAAAGTACAATTTGAAACAAGTCGTTCATAAAAATGAAATATAGCAGAAATACTTATGCCCCCTCCTCTTGACTACACTTTGAATAAAATTATTTAAAAAATAATCATTTAATCCGACTTCTAGAAACACAAACGGCAAAAACTTTAAGCAGACGACAACAGTGCCTATATAACTCAAAAACGATAACTAACGTAATTTATCTACTTTTACAATATACAAAACGTAAATCTATTAAGGTCATCTTTAACTATTACAATATTTACAATTGTCACTTATTATTGAAGTCGGTGCCGGTCGGTGCTTTAAGATCCTTAATATAGATACACTTTCGAGTGACGAAAATTCAAAATGGCTGAATAATTACAAGCATCATATAACCATCACTAAATATGAACGCGTAATGGATCCCCATTGTAATGATTGCACGTAAGCCTAACTGTCTGTGTAATGTCTTGACGCAATATCGTCGGCAAATAAAGTCACTTTATTTTATGGGGTACTAGCTGACCCGGCGAACTTTGTTCATCTTCGTAAATATTCGTTTAAATTACATATTGTGAAGGGCAATATTGATCTATATTTAATGCACAATCTATTTAATACACTTAACTGGATGAAAATTAATGCAGTAATGTTTAAAATCGCTTCGTAAATAAGCCATTATTTCACAAAGACGTAAAAAAATAAAAAGGGTTATTGTGGGTTATCCCTAAGAGATAGACATATGCTATCGTAGACTTTTTTGTAGATCTTTTGAAGGTGTATAACAATGTTGTACATTATGTTGTTTTATCACTTAGGGTTCAGGCAGCGTTTGCGATTAAAATCTAAATCTTGAAAATTATCACTTTTTTTTTACTACACTATCCATGAATTATAGATCAAAACCACCCCGTTGACACCCTCTAACTATTAAATAAAACCACATCAAAATCCGTTGCGTAGTTTTAAAAATATACGCATATAAGGGGACAGACAGCCGAAAGTGACTTTGTTTTATACTATGTAATGATTATTTCATTAGTATCTATTGAATAGAAGAGTTTACAAAATTAAATTAATCATCATTACATAGTATAAAACAAAGTCGCTTTCCGCTATCCGTTCCCTTATATCCTTAGTTCTTTGAAACGCATAATGTTGTGTTTTTTTAATACATAGATAAAGGGTCTCAACGGGGTGATTTTGATATATGATCCATGTATTATGTACTAATAATGATAATTTTCGAGATTTTGCATTTAAATTGCAGACGCTGGCTGAAACCTGAGTGATAAATCAAAACAAAATTATTATATACCTTCAATAGGTCTACAAAAAAGTCCGCGATGGTGTATTTCTATCTCTTAGGGATAAACCACAATGACCATTTGAATTTCTTGTGAAGCGAAACAAATTTTGATGGGTCAACTAGTATATAATAAAAAAGTAGGTAACAATATTTAATTTTGGTAGCTTCACGCCTCTTCTTTACAAAGATGTAGGCAGCAAATGTCAACGCCAAAATTTACTTCCCAAATACAATAACTCGTGGCAGAACTAGGAACAATGTGGTCACTCATCAGAATTTATCACATATAACCTCCGAAAATAATTCCCAATCGGTTAATGCGAGTGCTATATTATTGCTTATAATATAGCACTCGCATTTAAGTAGAATCTAACTACACCTTGAGGCATGTGGCTAAATTCCAACCAGCCATATAAGCTACTTAAAAGGATTTTTAAAGATATATTTTTAACAAACAGTGGTAGAGCCATATATAGCCATTTAAATAACACGACCTCTCAGAATATCGACGTAAAGTGGCTCATGCCGCGATTAGTGAGAGAGGTATCTGGAGGCCCAACCCCTTCCCCTCTCCTATTCCCGTCCCAATTCTGTCTCCGTCCATATCTCATTGCAACGGGACAGTGACACTGTCTGATGTTGCCTTAAATACAGCCTTATATATGCTTCGACTTAATAATCTCAGTTACGCGTGTTCTGATTAAAATTCTTTGAATGTATAACGGTTCTTTCAAGACATTTACTACATATATTACATTTACCTAATATGAATAAATTGTAACAAAATTCAAGTGTTAAAATATTTTTTCTATTTTTTATTTCAACTCGCTGCTTCGCCTAATAGTCTTGGTGGCCTAGTGGCTCGATCATTGGATGCCAGAACTTCACGCCTTTTTCTACCCAAAGGTGTAGGCAGTGGCTGATAAGCCTCGACTCGCTGTTGTCGTCCCAAATGGAATAGGTGGCGAACCTATTACCATACCGGGCACAAAGTAACAATACCTTATCGTAATAACGTGGGGAAACATGAGCCGTTAGTCATTGAAAATAGTACCTTGGATTTCTTACTTGTAATTCTAACAAGTAACCAAGTTTTAACTAATTACGGAAAGATGTGATAAGGAGAAAGAAACGTGCAAACGTGCAAACGTGCTCCTTTAAGGAGTAGGAGGGGAAAGGAAGGAGACCGGGCCTCCGGATACCTCTCTCACCGAACGAAACGCGGCACGAGCCACTTCACGCCGATAGCCACTTCACCGGTCAAGTGAAACACCATTATTGCAGGGAACTGCAAAAATACAACATATCGCTAATATTTTATTTATTTATTTATCCAAAAAAGTCAACATCCCTAAGCTAATCTCAGTTAATCACAATTTTATACCGAATAATTTCTACAACCTAATTTGCAGCCATCTTTTAATAATTTTGTAATTAATCCGCTAAAAAATCCGCATTATAAATGTTTTCATCAGAAATCTTCCAAATAAAATTCATAGCTTTTAAATTTTATTTAATTTGGATATATGACTGATGCATTTCTTAAACTTATCCCACTTTAAGTCAGATCGGCATGGCATGTTATCCTTTCTAACTTATTGTGTCGTCAGCCTGATGTCAATCGCCCTTGGAAAATTTTCATTGGTGGGATAGGGGGAGGGTTAGGTCTCCGGATACCTCTCTCACCTAGCGCAACGCGGCATGAGCTGATACACTGATTACGCTGATATTCTGAGAGGCCGTGGTATTTTCTCGGTAGAACCGGTCTCTTCATGAAGTGAACTGTGTGACTTTACCACTCAAACCGATGATGAATGTAAGTAGTTCGGTGGTATAGAGTTAAGGCACAATCAGAATTCGTGGGATCAAACCCTAGTTCACAACAATGACTTTCCTCTTTCAGTTATAATTTGTAAAATGTCATTCATTTATTAAAAAAAATATGTGTCTGTTAAAACCATACTTTAAAAAATAAAGACACAATCGATAATATTTTACAAAAGGGATTTTATTAAAAACAAGTTGGTCCGGCGGAATTTGTTCTGCATCAAAAGTAATGAAGAAGTAAATTTTGGATTCTTCCCTTTTTCTTTGCTACATCATACATGAACTATGGATAAAAACCAATCTGTTGATACCCTCTATTTATTAAAAAATCCATCAAGATCCGTTGCGTAGATTTAAAGATATAAGCATATAAGGGGACAGACAGCGGATAGCAACTTCGTTTTATACTATGCAATGATAAAAGCAAAAAGTAATTTATTTCAATATGTAGCGGAAGGGCGAGTACAATGAAGAAAACCAGGTGTTCTTACTGAAGTGTAGTTCCAAGAAAACAAATTTAATGTTTTTTTAATTTTATTTATTTCGAACTTGAACGCGAATGAATAGAAAATGTCTATCAAAACGGCGACAATAATAAATATTTCGAATATATAAGTTACAATAAGTTACGATACCAAGTCCCTTGTGGGTAGGTAGAGGAACAGAGCGCAAATAGACCCGAGTCAAACACGCCTCGCTCGCTTCTTGGACTTTCCTAACTCTTCGATTTTTATGGCTCCTAACACCACCTTCCTCCAGGACACGTTCTATTTGGTCATAGAAATTGTGTCTCGTGACTGTCCTCAACTCCTATATCAAAGATTATATCATTTTATATGTTGATTAATTATTTTACAGTAACAGCGGGGTGCTAGATCAAGAGTCGCGAGTTCGAATCATGGCTCACACCAATGACATTTCGAAATTAATTTCGTGAGTTATGTGTGATAAAAATCGATAACTGAAATCTTTGCCCGGTGTGGCAATAGGTTCGTCATCTATTCATTCTGGGACGTAAACATAACGGCGAGACGAGGCGTAACTGCCACTGCGGTAGAAAAAGCGTGAGGTTATGTTAAGTTGTGTGTTATGTTATTTTACAGTAAATGAAAAAAAACTCCTTAACAAGTGCAATCAGTCAACTCCTAACTCTATGAAAAAATCCGATCAACCTACTATTCATCTCATCAACTTCATCAAAAGTAATTTATCTTCATAGATGATTAATCAGTGGCTAATTGATTTTAGGGTCAGACGTCAGATCGCGGGGTGACCGACGTTAATACCTGCCTTAAGTACCTTCTCCTCGGTTAATTCAGGTTGAGGTTTAGTCGCGTTTAAAGTGTAACCACTGCGACGTGATTTGGGTACATTCTGGCCTAATTACTACATAGACTTCGGACACATTTTGTTGTGTTTAAAAACTTTTAGGCTCTCGCATTGCCAGTGCAACCTGGCCGAAACGGGGTAAACAATATTTAACCAAATGCGTCGCGTTTAATTCCCGTTCATTATATTTGTTTTGTTTGATAACAAACCTAAAAATGTAGAATTCTGCTGACTGTGGCTTCGTCGTTATGAGTCACAGGTGTTATACTGTATACTTATCTATTTTTAAGGCATAAGTTTCTCTTATTACTAAATGCAGATCAGATTTTTTCACTCCGAAGGAAGGTTTTCTGCAGTTTTGTGGATCTGGAAAAAGCGTTTGACAGGGTGTTACGAAAGGATCTGTGGGACATACTCCCGAGCTACGGGATGGGTGGCGTAAAGCTGCGTGCTGCGCAGTCCACTTATGAGGGCTGCACAGCATGTATGCTTATTGACGGCAGCTTGTCCCCCGGGTTTGACGTCGGTATCGGTGTCAGACAGGGTTGCGTGCTGTCCGCTTGACTGTTCATCCTGTACCTGGACATTTGTCACCAGAGGCTGAGATCGACGAATGTAGGGGGCGAATGGGTGACCTAGTTGTGAACTACCTGTTTTACACAGATGACGCCGTACTTCTAGCCGAATCGCCGTCCGGTCTGCAAACACTAGTCACTACTATGAAAGATGATTGCATGGTTAAAGGCTTGCAGTGGAAAGCGACGAAAACGAAAGTTATGGTGTTTGAAAGGGAGAAATCCAGAACAGATGTAATGGTCGATGTTGTAGTGCTGCAACAGGTCAATGAAATTGTTTATCTCGGATGCGCTTTTACCAGGGATGGAAGGTCCACCGCGGATGTAGAAAGACGAGTGGCGATAGGAAATAGCGTAAATGGAGCGTTGGGCATCTGCCCAACGCTTCATTTACGCTATTTCCTATTTTAGTATTTTTGCGCCTAGGAATCTCCTAGGCGCAAAAAACATTAACAGAAAAGCCCTGAAAAGCCTGATCCCAACGCTAACTTATGGAAGTGAGAGCTGGGTATGGCAGAGTGTGCATGAAAGTAAGATAAACGCGATAGAAATGAGGGCACAGTGCAAAATCTGCGGAGTGACTCTCGCTGACCGTGTAGAAAACAAGGTTGTAAGGAAGGAAGTTGGATTGAAAGGGTGTCGGTGTGAAAGTAAGAAAGGGCTTGCTCCGATGATTCGGACATGCAGAAAGAATGGATGATGCAACACTGACTAAGCAGATATACAATGCAAAAGCGGATGGGTGTATGAGTCGAGGACGGCCAAGATATGCATTCCATGACCAAATAGAACGTGTTCTGGAGGAGGGTGAGGTCGACAAAGCAAGTGAGGCGTTTAGGAGTCGTGCCTTATGGCGCTCTGTTCTTTCTGCCTACCCCGCAAGGGATTTGGCGTGAAGTTATGTATGTATGTATTACTAAACGGAACCCAAAAAAAATGCCTATCGAGCAATAATTGTCCTCTATTATATTACTTTGGTTACATCATTTTAATATTAATATTCGCTACAGGTATGCTCGACCGTTGAATTACCACGACCTCTCAGAATATCGGCTTAAAATGGCTGATGCCGCATGTCGCTCGATGAGAAAGGTATGCGTTAAATCACAATCACTTCCCCACTCCTCTTCCCAACCCACTTCCAACCCTTTCCCCATCCCAGCAACGAAAACATTCCTAAGGAGGTTTGACGTCTAGCAGGCGGACGGTAACAAAACCCCATTCCAATCTTTTGATAACATCATCATCATCATTATCCTATTGCAGTCCACTGCTAGACATAGGCCTCTCCCAGTGTGCGCCACAAAATCTGACCCTCTGCCTTCCGCATCCAGTCTTTTCCAGCAGCCTTTCTGAGATCGTCTGACCATCGGGCTGGTGGGCGTCCTACGCTACGTTTACCAAGACCCGGTCTCCACTCTGTGACCTTCTTACTCCATCTACCGTCCGTCCTTCAGCAGATATGACCAGCCCATTGCCACTTCAGCGAGCTTATTCTACGGGCTATGTCGGTTACCCTAGTTCTCTGGCGGATATACTCATTTCTGAGTTTATCTTTCGGAGATACCCCGAGCATAGCCCGTTCTATAGCTCTATAGCGATAGTTCTATAGCGAGTGAAAATGATCTCTGTAAAGAGTTCGAAACTTCGGGTAATAAATATAAATAAATAAACGCGATATAATCCTAAAAAGTTGTTTTAAAGATATAAAATATGTTATGAATACCACGTGAAATTAAATATATGTTAAAGAATATTATATTATGTATGTAAATAAGTTAAGTCCTAAACAGTGATTTTCTGCGGATAGGTACTGTCGATGATACTTAAGCAAACTAATTTAAGTTCAGCCAAGTTTAGTGACAACAGCGAAACAGTCCGGCGAAGTGTAAAACGAAAGTCTTGTTTAGCTAGCGAACTACCGCACAAAAGTTATCTTAGGAAGTCACTAGATGCAACAAAACTTATTAACCGTACCTATATTCAGGTAATATAAAAGAGAGAAAAAAAACTCGGTAAGATAAACAAGAAATGTGATAAGTGCTGTAGAGCACACTATTTCTGATCCAGAGGTCTGGGTTCGAATCCTGACACTGGCTCACACCAATGACTTTTCCAAATTGTTTTCGGAAGTTATGTGTGATAAATATCGAGCACTGAAAACTTTGTGCCCGGTATGGCCGCTGCCTACACCTTCGGGTAACAAAAGGCGCGAAGTTATGTTATGAAAGACAAATTTAACTATCATATCAATCGATAGAGACACGCAGATCGCTGAATGAATGGGCCAGCTCAACCGGTGAATTATCACGACCTCTCAGAATATCGGCGGTATTCGGAGATATACCTTCCCCTCTCCCCTTTTCGCTTGCAGCCTCTCTATTATTCTCTTCAATATAAATGGCGGGTAACGCAACTGTAACACTATCTGTGTAGCCGGTGTCCATGGGCGGCGTTGGTTGCTTACCACCAGTTGGCAAGGCTACTCTATATTTTAAATGACACAAATATTTTTATTTTCCCAAAACACCTACATAGAGAGTCGCGTGAAACCACGCAGACACTTAAAATGTATAACGGCATAGATTGGTTTATGGATTTAGCAAATTTATGAAAACCAGTTAACTACAAATATTTTGTTTTTTTTTAAGTATTTATCTAGATTCAAAACAACATAGCCTTTTTCCACCCAACGGTGTAGGTAGCGGCTGGTGAGTCTCGACTCGAATTTTTTATCCGTTTTTGAACAGAATGGCAGAACCTATTGCCATACACCGGTCATAATATTATTCAATCTACACTAATATTATAAAGAGGAAAGATTTGTATTTTTGTATGTAACGAATAAACTCAAAAAGTACTGGACCGATTTTAATAATTCTTTTTTCTTCAGAAAGCTACATACACTGAGTAACATGTGTAATCATCGTCGTCATCGACATTTTGTTTGTACGCGAGTAACACCGTGAGGCGGGAAGCTACATACAATATAGCGGTACGAAGTTCGCGCGGTCTGCTAGTCATCGATAAAACACAATGCGCGTCGTTTTTTAATCCACCTAACATTACCTTACTCAAGAACTCGTTCTATTTCGAACATATTTACCAAAAAAACATTCTATAATTGCCATTTCATGACAAAAATCGCTTATAAAAACTCAAAGCAAACTACGAAAATTCCCGAGGGTGAGAAGACGTTGTCACTGAAGATAAATATGATTATTGTGACATGTTCTGAAGATCCCCTTTATACCTTCGCTATCAGAGAGGGATATTTTTTTTTATATTTTAACAGTGGTATAGCCAAGCCGTTCGCTGCATGAATGGGCTGGCTCGCTTGATTAAATACCACTACATCTGAGAATATCTGCGCAAAGCAGTTCATGCTGCGTTTCGCTCGGGGATAGAGGCTCAACCCTTTCCTCGCGCGGTCCAGCGGCGGCGTACATCCGCGTACGATCTCGGCCAGGGCGGGGGAGACCCGGACGCGCAAAGACAAGAAGTGCGGGGGCGGGAGGTACTCCGGCGGGTTCTGGGGGGACTGGCGTGACGTGCTGGTTGTTCAGGGCGGCGCGCCGTCGGTGCTGACCTGCCTCACCTCGAGGCCTGGGTGCTCCGTAAATGGGGCACTGTCACCCACAGGTTGACTCAGAAGCTCATCGGACACAGCTGTTTCGGTGAGTATCTGAGTCGAATAGGAAGGGAAGAGACGGCGAGATGCCACCATTGCGCATCCGACCTGGACTCCGCCCAGCACACGCTGGAGGTCTGCCCTGCCTGGGCAGCCGAGCTTCGAGTCCTGGTCGACGGGATCGGGCCAGACTTGTCCCCGCTGGCGTTGATCGCGGCAATGCTGGCGGGTGAGGAGGAGTGGAGGGTTGTGACCTCCTTCTGCGAAGCCGTCATGCTCCAGAAGGAGGCCGCCGAGCGGGATCGGAAGAGAGCCTG
Organism: Euproctis similis; assembly: GCA_905147225.2. Classification (NCBI taxonomy): domain Eukaryota; kingdom Metazoa; phylum Arthropoda; class Insecta; order Lepidoptera; family Erebidae; genus Euproctis; species Euproctis similis. Next base: position 10,581,091 of record LR990123.1, read on the forward strand.
TTCGAAGGCGGCGGCAGCGAACTCAGTGATCGCCGCCGCCAACGGGCCCGGGAAGGATGACCTCGTCTGTCGGGGGCGCCACGGTCGCCCTGGGGATACTCACATCGAGGCTCCCCTAGAATGAACCCCCTTTGGGGGCGACGGCAGGGTGGTCTTTATTTCACCACAATTATGGACAATACACAATAAACACAATATAAAATATACAAACATTTATAGATATAACTGTGGAGACTGGCACCTAAACTAGGCCTGAGCCCGTATTTCAGGATACCAGGTCCCCTCATCGTTTTCATTTACTTAGAGATAGGTTTAGTTAGTTTAGTTAGGATAGGTTTAGTTTTATTTACAATACAATACATATCTCAGCAGCAGTATTAATTTAGAAACGTTTAATTTGTTACATTTAAGAATAATAAAGATTAGTTATTTTGTATTTAGGTTGTTATATTTTACACATTTTGTTGCTTTAGTAGATAGTTTAAATTAAAACTTGAACCACTTTTCAGCGCATCCTGGACCACCCTCACGCCAGAGGAACATAACAAAAAAAGGAATCAAATCAGGAATCAATCCTTATAAAATATGACGGGACTTTTGTAATACCTTGGTATAGCTGTAAGTACTGGTTAAGTAAAATATTTGTTATTTGTTTAATTTTATTGTCAAGTTTATTAATTTGAGGATAACTCTTTACGCTGAAACTTACTATATGAATAATTTGTCGAGAATTTAATATACGATAGTGAACTTTGTCTGCGAGCGATTGTGTTCTACTCATAATTATTTATTACAGAGTCACTTCAACATACATGACATAACTTCACGCCTTTTTCTACCCGAAGGTGTAGGCAGCGGCTGTTAAGCCTCGTCTCGCCGTTATGTTTACGTCCCAAATGGAATAGGTGGCGAACCTATTGCCATACCGGGCACAAAGTTGTCAGTCATCGATATTTATCACACCTAACTTCCGAAAATTTCCAAAAGTCATTGGTGTGTGCCAGGATTTGAACTCACTACTTCTTGAATCAGAAGCGGGGTGCTAGCCACTGCGCCACCGAGACTTTAAATCTTTAAAACATTAATTAAAAGGACATGTAGAAAGAATGAATGATGCAAGATTGTCTAAGCAGATATACTTATACAATCCACAAGCGGATGGATGTAGGAGTCGAGGACGGCCACAACACACTTTTAATGATCAAATAGATCGAGTCCTGGAAGAGGGTGATGCGAGGAACCTTAAAATGTGACAAGAATTAATAAAGTCAAAGAAGCGAGTGACATATGTGAGAATTGTGTTTTCGGTGAAAAACATGTAAGCGTGTCACCTGGTGGTAAGCAGAGATCTCTATCTATGGATATCTGTAAGAGAGAGGGTCAGAGTTGCGTTGCCGGTTAAGAGAGGAAGAATACCAAGGTATTCTGGGCAACTTTTTCGCCGAACAAAACGTGGCATGAGCACTTAACGTTAATTTCTAAAAAGACTCAGTATCATTTCTATGCCCATAGTTCTTCAGACTCAGAAATTAGTATGTACTTCCCGGTAATCAGAGTCTATAAAACTTAACTTTTAAGTTACAGTATTGAAGTTATGTTGAAGTATAGGGTTAGTGAGAGGGTTGTGAGACCGGTGAGGGCCGGTGAGGGTCCTCACCCTGCGTGCGGTTAAAACACTCTATTACGTAACACTCTCCAGTTTCATCGGCCTGTACACTTTACCTGAATACTTTACAAATTGCAAAGTGTTTGAAGTATATATTTGATAGTCATTGTGGTTGTCCCAAAAATTCCAAATAATATATATTAAATGCTAATATGACTTAGTTTTTTGTAAAGTCCCACGTGTGTATGTGTGTATTTTTTTTATGGGATAGGAGTGCAAACAGGCGATTCACCTGTTGGTAAGTGACTAGCGCCGCCCATGGACAACTGCAACACATATAGTGTTAGATTTGCGTTGCCGACCTTTAAGGGAATAGGATGGGGAAAGGTGTTTGGCCTCCAGGTACCTATCTCGCCGTATGAAACGCGGCATGAGCAACTTTACGTCGATCTTCTGAGAAGTCGTGGTATTTCACCGGTCGAGCCTGCTTGGCTCTACAACTGTCTAGATGGTGTCATGCCGGTCTGTATGTTTTCCCTCTTTGTATGATTTTAGGTCAGTAATTTGTCAAAAATAGTTATCTTTACTGCCATTATAATTACAGATCAACTGTTTGTACCGCGCAAACTACAAAATTTTCATATTTCTTTCAATAATTGTTTATCTACGAGTTATCTTGTGGATTTTTTTATTCTCTAGGGGTCAACCGAGCATGCGTGTCACCAGATGGTGACCAACATACGCCGCCCAGGGACATCTGAACACGTATAATGTTACAGTTGCGTTGCCAACCTTTAAAGGAGTAGGATAGGAAGGGGGATGGGCCTCCAGGTACCTCTCTCACCGAACGAAACGCGGCATGAGCCACTTTACGTCGATCTTCTGAGAGGTGGTGGTATTTCACCGGTCAAACTGTTAATAGTATCACGTACTAATTAGCGGAAGAAAGAGAAGAACTGACTTCGAGCGCATATTTGTTAAGTTTTTCAAAGTTTCCCATTCAAGGCAGACATTGTTTGAAAACTTTCTAGCACAATCTGTTCATATTTGACAGGCCTCGTGGCGTATTGGTAAAAACTACTGGCTGCAGCAATGAGGTCGGGGGTTCGATTCCCATCCGAGCACAAATATTTGTGATAAACATGAATATTTGTGTGGTGTCTGGGTGTTCTTCTATGTATTATAAGTATGTATTTACAAAAGAAAAGTATATATGTATTAATATCCGTTATCTAGTATCCATAACACAAGCATTTAGTTGCTTAGCTTGGAACTAGAGGGAGGTGTGTGTATCGTGTCCAAGATATTATTATTATATTTCGTTTTGACTAATAAAAATTTAATATTTCACTCATTTTGTTCTACATTATCATTCATAGATGAGTATGAGTATAGGAAAGGGCTTCACAGTTCACTTCGCCGACCGACTTCGCACAGTGTGCACGCGCATTGTGCACATATATATTGTATATCAAAATTAAATAGTTAATTAAATAGTACTTAAGTGTACAAAGTTTGTTTGATTTCCAAACAAAAGTGAGAGATGATGAGTAGTATGATTTTGATTTTGATTTGATTTGATGTTGAAGAATCATCACAATCATCATTCATCATCATCATTAGCCTTTTGAGGTCCACTGCTGGACATAGGCCTCCCCCATAGAGCGCCACAACTGCCGGTCCGCTCAATCATGGGGGGTTTTTGCCATAATCGCCACGCTTGGCAGGCGGTTTGGCGATCGTAGTAGGCTGTATTTTGTTGAGAGAATTCTCTCTCAAGAAAATGGAAAAGTTGGAAAATGGAAATGGAAATGGAAATGGAAATGAAAATGGAAATGGAAAAGCTAGAAGAATTCTATATTCATTCTTCTAGCTTTTCCATTTAGTCGCCTTTTACGACACCCACGGGAAGAGGTGAGGTGGCGGTATTCTAACGGGTGAAATACCACGACCTCTCAGAAGACCGACGTAAAGTGGCTCGTGCCGCGTTTCGTTCGATGAGAGAGGTACCCGGGGGCCCACCCCCCTTCCCCATCCTTTCTTATCCCCTATCCCTTAAAGGTCGGCAACGCAACAGTAACACTGTATGGGTTGCTGGTGTCCATGGGCGGCGTTGGTTGCTTACCATCAGGTGACACGCCTGATTTGAAAATGAAAATAACTCTCGTGAAAATGATATCTGTAAAGAGTTCGAAACGTCGGGAAATAAATATAAATAAGTAATAAATAAACGCGATATAATCCTAAAAGTTGTTTTAATATATACATGGAAGTGAGTGACAAAAATCCAAACGTCTTCAAATGTTTTCGTATTAGTAATATTACAATAAGACGAAACTATAGTAATATTTATGTTAAGTTAATTTTACATAGAAACCTATAACGAAAAAGTAAAAATCTAGCTATTTATTTCACACAGTACACTTTCGTGGTCGGCTCAAATAGAAAATGTCAACCGCAAGGTGTTCGGCTCTGCAGGAGCTCTAAGAAGACTTCGTAATCTTCTATCCGTTACCACCAAGACTGCGCTTGCACAATCTATTCTCCTTCCTATGCTGATACCAGCTATCTCGATCTCACTGAACACCAACTTGATAAACTTGAGCGTCTTCAGAATCTCTGCTCCTTTGGTTTACGCAAATATGACCACATCGCCGAATTTCGTAATAAGCTCAAGTGGTTGTCCATTCGCCTTCGAAGGAATACTCATATTCCCTGTCTTCTGTATAATACTCTTTTCAATCCCGGTACTATCTTATTACTATCTTAAAAAATGTTTCGTGTTTCTCCATGACACATGCGAGATACTTTAGATCATCGGCGAGCTTGACCCTGGAAATACCGGTGCACTCCACAATTTTTCACGACAAATATTTTTAAGTCTAGGCTGCTCGATTGTGGAATGAATTGCCACTGTTTATTCGTCACGCTCAGACTCTGGCAACTTTTAAAAAATATCTCAAAGAACACTATTTGTCACTGTAAATGATTCCGTTATGCATGATGCTCCAAACGTAGTTTTATATCGTCTGTATGCATCTATAATATTATTATATTTGTATGTATGTATCTATTTATGTGCAGTTATGTATGTCTCGGTGGCGCAGTGGTCGAGCACACGGCTTCTGATCCAGAGGTCCGGGTGCGATTCCAGACACTGGCTCACACCAATGACTTTTCGAAATTGTTTTCGGAAGTTATGTGTGATAAATATCGATGACTGAAAAACTTTGCGCCCGGTATGGCAATAGTTTCGCCACCTATTCCATTTGGGACGTAAACATAACGGCGAGACAAGGCTTAACAGCCGCTGCCTACACCTTCGGGTAACAAAAGGCGTGAAGTTATGTTATGTTATATATGTGTGTATTTATGTGTAGTTATGTATGTATGTATCTATTTATGTATGTGTGTATGTATTATGTGTATCTATTTATTTATCTACATAAGATTCGATCATGTATATTGTAAACAAGCAACTGTTAACCGCGTATTATTCTTCCTAACATGTTATGTCCACTTAAGAGTTGTTTGGCAGAAATCGCAGCATGCGATAAGACCGCCTATTGTACTCACCCAACATTTCCTATATACTATTTACTGTAATCTATTGTACAATTGTATTCTATTCTATTCTAATCTATTCTAATATTTGACTTAACCAATTTGTTCCTGGTTGTATTAACTTAACCTTGTTGGTCGAACGAACAAAATTCAATTCAACAACTCTTTTGCCGTCACAGAATTAAATGTGTACCAAATTAATATAATAAAAAAAAACAAATTACAAAAATTAAGAGGCTTTAACGTAACCGTTTAAATACTTTTAGTAGCATAGCACTAGAGGGTGCCATAATAGTTGTAGATTTAAACGAGCGTATTTAGCTAAATTTTAACAGCACGTTAAGCGCGGGATAACTGCGCGAACAAAGTCTTGTTACAGAGTTTGGTGAAAATTTTAACAGATTATAAATACATAATGAAAATTTTTACACAGTTATTTTTTTTATAGGATAGGAGGGCAAACTAGCAGGCGTGTCACCTGCTGTTAAGTGACCAACGCCGCCCATGGACACCTGAAACACATATAGTGTTACAGTTGCGTTGCCAACCTTTAAAGGAGTAGAATAGGAAGGGGGATGGGCCTCCAGGTACCTCTCTCACCGAACGAAACGCGGCATGAGCCACTTTACGTCGATCTTCTGAGAGGTGGTGGTATTTCACCGGTCGAGCCGGCCCAATCATGCAGCGAACTGCTTGGCTCTACCACTCTAAACATTATCTCTACTTATATTAGGTTATAAGTCGTCGGATCGATTCTTGGCTCATATCAATGATTATACGGAATTATTTTCGTAAGTTGTGTGTGATAAAAATCCATGAATGACATTATTGTCTCTGGTGTATAACAATAGGTTACGCCACCATTCTATTTGTGATGAGGAAATTCGTCGAGTTGAGGCCTAACAGCCTTCACCTTCAGAAAGACAAAGGCATTAAGTTATAAAACACAGTAATAATTTTAAAACACGTTGGTCTTTTGTCTCTATATAACCTCTTATTCATTCACCGCTGAATCTATTTAGATAAAATTTAATTTATTTTCATACGTGGTAATGGTCAAAAATAAATACCACAACCTTCAGAAAATTGTAAAATATCTACGAATTGTGAACATGTTTTTAGATTATACAAAATATACATATAAGTAACAAAATATAGGACATTATTGATAGACCAAAATACTTACTAGGTACTTACTCCAAATAACCAAAGGCCGGTCAAAACCAAAACCGTTTGAATTTTTTTATAACTCATCCGTATCTATCGATATTAAATGTATTTACACCTAGTTGAATTTCCTGAAAAGAACTATGAGTGGAATGAATGAGTGAACATTCACAAAGGCCGCGTTTTATGAAAAAAAAAAATGTTTCCATTACGCGGCGCCACGTTCATATATGCCTGTATCCTCTGAAAAATAAAAGCAATCTTGCCTGTGATAACATTTTAGCGGATTCACGGTATGCGGGGTCATTTTCAGTCTTAGAGAGAATATATTTAAATACATGTCGAAGCGTGAACGCAGTGGCGCCATCTTTAAAGTACGCGTGAACTACTTTTTGTTTTATAACTAATTAAAATATTGGTTAGTATTAGTAGTACGCAGTGATTTGTATTCGTACGCAGAGACAACAAAGCGTCTTAAAGAAACGTACGGTTTTTTACAACAGCACTTTCAATATGCTGATGAAAAGTGTATCCTGAATTTCCTCGAGTCAATTTTGCAACACTAGGTCAATCAGAGTGCTATGTGGAGCTATTCTTGGTATTCTTCTATAGCATAAAAGTCCAAGGAAATATCTAAGTGTACGAAAGTAACTGACATAGTTCACAAAACTAGTTGGCCGAAGAAAAGATAAGAAAACTGACCACTTCTCTCGAATAGCTGTTGACTGCTAAGGGAGAAGAAAAAGTAACCAGGGATTAAACGATGCTGCGGGGGACAATAATTTTCTATTCGCCCGTATGCCCCGTCCCATCTCATCATATAGGAACCACCACTTATTACATTTTTGGACTATAAAAAAATCGTCAAAGAGTGAAGTTGCAACCTAATAAATACATATTATTTTGCAAGAATAGTTGACATTATCCAGTACGTCTAAATAAGCAATAATTCATTGCTCTGTAAGAAACACGAAACCTTATAGCATTTTAATTTACATTATTATTAATTCTGAATTTAACAAATAACTGCAATATAATGTACGTAATTGCCATTTTGCACGCAAATAAGGTTTTACACTAGGGTAGAGTGTGAGAGAGCCTTTTTTTAACATTGGTAGAGTCACGCAGTTCGTTGCATTAATGGGCTGGCTCGACCGATGATTTACCACGCCCTTTATTATATCAACGTAAAGTAACATGCCACTTTCTGTTCAGTGAGAAAAGTATCCGTAGGATCATCCCCCCTAACCTCTGAACTCTTATCCCAGTCCTTATCCTATCTTAACTGCCAGCAACTTAAATGTAACCCTATCTATGTTTTAGATGATCATGAGAGGCACTAGTTACTCAACATCAGGTGACCCTCTTTCTCGTTTACCCCCTATAAAATACCCCCTACCAAAAGGTTTCATGGAAATTAGGCATAAATATTTATTCATTTTATTAATAATCACTACATGTCGTATCTAATAGTACCAGGTACTGAACAGATGACAACGGGTTTGATACCTCATCTGAGCGCAAATACATATGCCTTAGTTGAATATGGATTTTAGGTGATGTTTTCTGTTTTAATTACGTATACTTAAATATTCATGTTTATTTTAATGTTCTACTTCCATAAAACAATTTATAATAACTTAACTCTATAATAGTGCATATATGTAAAAAAAAACAATTACTTGAGTAAACTTTATACTTCAAAGTGAAATTTAACAGATGCTATAGGAATCAAACATCACATGTAAAATTATGACTACACTTACCAAATTGTTTCATTGGGTAATATCAGAAGCATTCATAGCCAAGGAAAAAGTCGGCAACAAATATTTGTCAGCCCATAGAAGCAACAAGTTCATTAGGCTTCATTTAAATACAGCGCTTGTCTCACTAAAAAATTCGAATCACTTTACATGAGAAAAATTAAATAAAATCGATGCTGAAGACAAAATAAATCATACATAACTTAGAGAGTCATAATAAATATATCTACTTACTTTATTTCTATCGACCTGTTTTTGTGGGGTAGGCAGAAAGAACAGAGATCTATAAGACACGATTTTTCACTCACTAGCTTCTTCGCTGTACAAATTAGTGGTAAAAATATAATAACTTTTCTAAGTCGGTGGTCCATGTAGTGCACCACGCTACTGAAACAAGCGGTCGTTGGCTCGATTCCGAATGACTTTTCGTAAGTTGTGTGTGATAGCATTGTGTTCCGTGTATATAGGCCTATATATATATAGTGCATATAGTCTTCACTGCCTATTCCGTTTGCGATGTACCGTGTGCGTAAATATTCGGCAAGTCGAAGCCTAATAGCTGCTGCCACCTTCGGGTAGAAAAGGCGTAAAGTAATCAAAATTAACGCGTTAAACGTTTGCAACTTGCATATTAAGTTTCACTTGAAAAATATTCCTAATTTTGAGTAAAATCGTGTACAGTCAGACATGACGATTCTTAATTTTTCGTACAAACAATCCATTACATGGGACGGTATTTGTACTAAACGTTAAAATCTCATCCCTTTTTGATAGGTACAATTACGTATATCTAATTATATACGTATATATACAATTATAACATCGCCTACGTCCTTCTAAATAAATACGCTGCAAATTTTATTCGAGCGTTTCGTTTGAATAAATTAGATCACTAATAACGTTCTTATTCATTTGAAATTCTTCTCCATTTGACAAAATTCAACCTTAAGTTGTTTACTGGCGTATACTTCGTTTCCTATTTCATGTTTCGTTATACACTAAATACATTTTATTTACGTATAAAATTATTAAGTATATATTAAGAAACATAATAATAAATATCTGTATTGAAATTCTTATCAGTAGTAGAGCCATGTAGTTCCATAAGCTGGCTTCATCGGTGAAATACCACAATGGCTGATTCCGCATTTTATTCAGTGAGACAGTTATTCGGAGGCGCATTCCTCTTCCCTCTTCCTTCTCATCCCTCCCTCTTAAAGGGTAGCATTTCAACTATAATATTATATGTATTGCAGGTGTCCATGGGTGGCGCTAATCACTTACCACCAGTTTCCCCCTGCTCATTTAAACTTATATGCTATAACATGAACTTGTACAGCTGACAATGAATCATTTTAATTAAATAAGTCTTGCAGCTTAAGACACGGTTTATGTGCAGAAAGTCTAGGGTTTTTTTTTACGAAATTTGTGTGTACATATTTATAACTTTATAAATCGAAGTCGACGTGTGGCAATAGATCTGCCATCAATTTTATGGCATCAAATATATCATTGGGCGACAGGAGGAGATTGTTGTCTGCAGTGTCTGCTTATTGAAGTCTTGAAAACATAAATAACATACTGACAATGTATACAAAAATACTTGACTCCCGAAGAAGAAACATAAATCATACTGTGATTTCATGTTTTTAACCCCGTGGATGCAGACAGTGACAATCGGGCATCAACTTAACGGAATCATTTTTTATTGACAATTGCGATGACGACCTTATAAATGGGATAGGTAAAGGTTCGCCTCCGAACGCCGTGGCTCACTGATGGCATCCCAAACTGTTTCTCGTTAATAAAAAAAATCAGAATATAGAGTTCAATAGTAACAACGAATGGATGATGCAGGTTTAACTAAGCGATATTCGCTTGGAAAACTGCCGACTGTGCAAAAGCGGATAGATGTAGGAGTTAAGGACAGCGACAATACGCTCTCCATAACCAAATTTAAGAATCGTGCTTTATGGCGGTCTGTCCTGTCTGCCTACCTCGGAAACGAACTTGGTGTGGCATGAATAAAAATGTAAGTAATATTTTATAAGGCTTGTTAGATTAAATCTTAAATTAGTATTTTATGAAACGTTAAGTTATATTTCTAAATATTAAAGGTAAGGGCAGTCTCAGTCAAGTAATTTTTAATAAAATTGCAGTTCATTTGCGGTTCATGTAATTAGACCAATATCAAACAGTTCGTGACTTGCTTCTAATACTAGTAATAAAGTATTGAATAAATGGTTCACATTTAAATAATTCAGTAGTTTAGTGCCTATTTTAATGCAATTTTATTCGTAATACAAATTTGTATGTTAGCAATCATTAGTTTAGATTGTGTGGTTATTCTTTATAATTAAGTTTATAAGATTTGACTCCAGATCGGAAGATATAGAAATTACATTAATAATTTTTATTTTTTATAACTTCACGCTTTTTTCAACCCCTTTCTAGGCAGCAAATCGACTCGACTCGCTGAATGCACAAGTCCCAGGTGAAATAGGCGGTAGACGATATACGTGACGTCATTGATATTTATCACTGGACTACTGCAATAACATTGATTTAAGGCAGAACTTGAATCCAAGACAATTTTGGCTAAGAATCGACGTGATCAACCTCCAGGCCATTGAGACTATTATATCTAAACAAACAGGTCAAAAACAGGCGAAGTAACTAACCTATTTTTGACAAGAACAATTAAACATTGATTAAAACTTAGTAAAGTCTTAATAAATATATATAATAATAAATAAATATATAATAAATTTAACAGTCTCGGTGGCGCAGTGGGCGAGCGCACGGCCTCTGATCCAGAGGTCCGGGGTTCGATTCCAGACACTGGCTCACACCAATGACTTTTCGAAATTGTTTTCGGAAGTTATGTGTGATAAATATCGATGACTGACAAACTTTGTGCCCGGTATGGCAATAGGTTCGCCACCTATTCCATTTGGGACGTAAACATAACGGCGAGACGAGGCTTAACAGCCGCTGCCTACACCTTCGGGTAACAAAAGGCGTGAAGTTATGTTATGTTATGTTATAATAAATAAGAAATAAATATGTAAAACCATTAAACAGACATACGTGCACATTTTCAGGTCATGTTCTACCTGAAGATGAAAAGATTAGGCAGCGGCTGTTTAACCTTTAAACGTTGAATCGTCACGTTACGTCCCAAATGGAATAGGTGGCGGGACCTATTGCCATACACCGGGCACAAAGTTGTCAGTCATCAATATCGAAAATAATTTCGAGAAATCATTGGTGTGAGTCCGAAATCAATCCCATGACTGAATCAGAAGCGAGGAACTCGACCACTGGACTACCGAGACTGCAAATAAACAGCGTATTTTTTAGTGCAAAACTTGTTTTCCATTTGAATTAGCAGTTGCATACACAAATAAATAAATTTCCACTGGATATCAATCATATACTCGTAATTTTACTCTTGATATTTTCAATATGTTTTATTTCAACTATTAAATAAACAAATATTAATTTCAATAATATAGGTATCAAACAAATTTCAATAAAAAATTTCACATAATTTTGGGGGAAACTTTACTAAACATAAATTGAAAATTTACTAAATAAACATTTAAAATTTAATTAAATAACTATTAAATTAATAATTAAAAAACATCATATAATATTTGTTTGTAAGCTGTTGAAATTAATCTTGTTGGCAGCCCTACAGTGAATAGCTTGTTTTCTGCACTATTCATAATAGGGCGTGTACACAATAGCTTAACGTTTGGACACGGGCTATTAATTTAAGTCACGTTGTTGTACAACAGGACCGTAAGCTGTAAGCGATGTCCAAGTATAATATACTCGACATGGCTTGTGTGCCAATTGTGTAATGCTTAGGGACTAAGTAAATTAATATCAATAACAACTGCTCACCAAATGCCATTTGACAATATTCTCCGTATAATATAAAGGCACATTAAAAAAGTTTTGAACATAAGGTTGACATTTAAATTTATACAAAAAATACTGGCATCTAATAGCTTTTTTTTTAATAATCTTCTGTTTTTCTTCTTTCAAAATTGTAGATTAGTGATCTATATAACAAACGAAAGTCCGTGGCTTACGTAGAAATGGATAAAAAAAGGATTAACGTCAAAACAAATTTATGAAGATATGTACGAGACTCTGGGGGAATTTGTTCCATCATCTGCCAGTGTCAAAAGATGGGTAAAGGATTTCAAACGTGCCAGGCCGTAGGCCTTAGGTTCGTACAATGTACGTATATAATACTAGCTGACCAAACGAATTTTGTTTCGCCTTGGAAACAATCAAAAAATCGTTTTTTTTTTAAATAAAAAGTAACCTTAGTTACTCGTTGTTACATCAGTTACGTCCCAATAAAACTTCCGTCAAAATCGATCCAGCCATTTCAGAAATTAACCGCAGCAAACAGACAGACAGACATTTTTTTATGGGATAGGAGGGCAAACGAGCAGACATGTCACCTGATGATAAACAACCAACGCCGCCCATGGACACCAGCAACACATATAGTGTTACTGTTGCGTTGCCGACCTTTTTAAAGGGTAGGGGATAGGGAAGGTTGGGGTGGGCCTTCGGTTACCTCTCTCACCGAACGAAACACGACATGACCCACTTTACGTCGATCTTCTGAGAGGTCGTGGTATTTCCCCGGTCGAGTCGGCCCATTCATGCAGTGAACTGTATGGCTGTACCACTGACAATGTTCTTTAAGTGTGTCATGTAAATGTAGTTGAAAGCAGTAATTTCAATATTACAAACAGTCACTTCAATTTATTTTATATATAGATTATAAACTAAACTTGTATGAACAAGTTGATGATTTTGAATGTTAGTGAAGTCGTTACCCCCCAAGGGGCGATATATCAATTTATAGACGAGATTATCTTAGTGACAGTTGGTCTCTTGTGTGTCCTCTTATAGACATTGTTTGCATATTGAACATTGCCGAATAGATAAATGATTTCGCTTTTCACAACCAATAAAGTTATGGATAATACCGTAAATGTTAGAAATTGAACTTAATAATATGTAATATATCAATTTATTATACCTACTAATGTCATAAATGCGTGAGTACCTTTGTTTGTAATCTTTCCACGCAAAAACTACTATTACGATGATTATAAAACTTTGTACACATACACTTACAGTTATCAAAAGTAATCTAGGATACTTTTTAGTAATTCTATTTCCTAAAAATAAAAAAAATCGATATGGTATGATATCATTACATAGTATAAAACAGTCGCTTTCCGCTGTCTGTCCCCTTATATGCTTAAATATTTGAGACTACGCAACGGATTTTGATGCGGGTTTTTGTAATAGACAAAAGGTGTCAACGGAGTGGTTTTTATCTATAATTCATATATAATTTACTAAAGAAAATATGATAATTTTCCTGATTTGGAACTTTAATTGCAAACGCTGGCTGAATCTTAAGTGATAAATCAAAACTATATTCTACATTATTAAACACCTTCAAAAGATCTACTAAAGATCAGCTAGTGATACGATTTAATACAAAAATAAGATATGATAAAATATAAAAACTTATAGAGAAATATTTTAAACATCATCTAGCTAGCCGTTAATTCGTTATCAGTGGTATAACAAAATGCATTCTGTTCACTCATTGACTGTTTTGTGGAACAAAGTTCAGAAAAATTGCGGACTAAAATTTCATTTTGAAATTTACATTATGTCAAAAATTATCTAAATTTCAAATTAAATCTGTTACCTTATTCTAACCATCTAATTTTGATAACATATAACCCTAACATATATAGAAGATATCTTTGAATTGTTATCGAAGAATGACAAATTGTGCCCGAGCTGTGCAATAACACCGCTATCTATTCCATGGGACATAATATTTCATTTGCCAAATTGTAGGAAACGTTGCCTTACTACGGATATTAAACCTGTGCAGTAAGTAAAACAATAAAATATAATAAATGAAAAAAAAAACTATTGACGTAACAGTGACGTCTATAAAGAAAAAAATAGTTAAAATTTAGAACTACTTCATTCAAAACTTACTGGTCATATAAAAGAAATAAAAAAAGTTTAAATTATGGAGTGCACAGGTATGGAGGACCATCTCAGTGTATTAAAAAGTGTCCATCGAAATGGAACAAATAAAGGTGGTGCTATAGTAGCAAGTGGAAGAATTTTAAAAAGAGCGCCACTAATTATTAGCGAGGATACTGAACTAAAGTTCCGCTTTGTTACACCACTTTTTTCAATATGCGTTTTAAAAAAAATTTTTTCGATCATTTAATCGGACAGTTATTATCCATCACACAAAATTGTTATAGTTAAATTCTGTATATTTAGATACATACTGTATCAGTTCCTTTACTTTTCAATTTTCCTACATTTTACTGAACAAATTATTATTTACTAAACTACAGTGGATTAAGTGAATCGTTGAAACTTTAAATACTGCACACTTCACTCTGCTTAAAAAGTTATAACTGCTACATTCATATCATTTACACTTTCTACACTAGCGCTATTTCGGTGAGTGTTCGAATTTTAATTTTCTGTTTACAAGTGAACACTTTTTGAAGTAAAACCCCATACATGACGGTCCTGCTTTAATTCTAGACTTCAAATTTTAAATTTAAAACTATAACCAGAACTACTCAATATAGACTATACTACTTAATGGCGGGAGTTAAGAGATGACAGCTTAGGAAACTATCGAGAATGCGAAGACAATAGTGAAGTGAGTCGCAGCAACAATACGTCACGTGACAGAAAGCTCTCTACTGTGACAATACGCTTTGTGTCGTTTCAATCCGTAAAGGATATTCGAACGTATTGAACTCACCAGATTTTTTCTTGTTCCATACGAAGTGAATTTTTATGCCATTTCCAATGGAATCTCACGGAATTTTTCCGTAGAAATTTCATCATAATATAATCCGACGCCGACAGCCAGATCGTTCAGAAAAAAAAATGACTACACGTATTGACTAGAGATTTTTAGCGCATACTATAATAGAGAAATTTTATTGAATTTGCTTGGATTAAATTAAAATATCATTATGTGATTGACACAATCTATGAACTGAGGAAATTAAATTGCCTATTGGGTAGATTATAACTGCTTCATTACGGGTAACTGCAAATTTGACCTTATTATTATATGTACTTAATGCATGGTATCTGCATCTAATAGCTGTGACTCAAATATATATTCCAATAACGAGCTTATAATTTAAGTTATAATAGCTAAAAACAATCACAATCCGTATTCTTTTGTAACTATGACAAAGTAATTTTGATACCGTCTTGTCAATGATGGCATGGTATATAAAATGAGGTCGACACGTTCGAGAATCTGATTTGAATTTGAAAAAAGAACACTTCGATTTTTTTTAAATCTCAGTCGTGTTTTGAGTATGGATATTGTTTACTATAGTCTATATGTAGATCTGTATCTTTACAAACGGAATCATGGTATTTTGACGTTTTGAAAGGAATAGAGTTCTGAAGAGTGTTTCATTTTTATTTCTAAAATTGATGTGTTGTAATCATTAACAGTACATATAATGCTTTTCTCATGATTGTAAACACCCATATAGCGTTAAAGCTACCGACCGCTAGTTTAGCGTATAATCAGTTTTCAATTTAAATTGTAATCAACGTAAATTCACATGGATAATTTCAAAACGGGCGACTACAGAGTTAGTCTACGAATAAAAAAAAAAATCTTATCGAATTGTATCTCTGGATAATATAATCGAATTCTCAAATTGATTCCTCCTCATAAGCGATGTGTGTGCGCGTAATGTAAATTTGCATAAATAAAATGTCTTATTCACAGGAAAATATGCCCCTGATGGATGATCTCGACGGCGCCGTTTCAATCAAGTTTGACGAAATACGATACAGGAACCCCGAAATGTATTTACATTTATGCTAACTCGCTATATACAATATAATTCTGAAGTATTTTATTGTACTACATAATGTTTAGACAGCGATTTCTCTGATTGGTGGAAGTATACGGATTTTGTTTACCCAGAAGATTTTTTGTCTGATTTTCTGTTACGTAATTGATCATCATTTTTCTGCCCTTATCCCACTTTAAGTGGAGATGGCATAACATGTCATCCTTTCGTTCAATCCATGTTGTTAAAAGATTTGGCTGTGGTTTTATAACCGGCTGCTGCTTGACATCAACCGTGCTTGTTAATGTTTTCGACGATTTTCTTATAGAAGGTGTTGGAAGAGGAATGTGGAGGGGGGAGGAGAATAGGTTGGGTCCTCCTGATATATCTCTAATTGAGTGAAACTTTTCTGATAAGCCGTGGCGTAGCACCGGTAAAGCCGGCCCATTCATGCAGCGAATTGCGTGGCTCTGTCACTGTTAAGTAATTGATGTCGTCATAATATTATTAGTTTGAAAGGGACGGATGATAAGAGAATACATACTACGGACATGCCAATGTTGATATGGTTTATGTGGAGTAACGAAAATGGATAAAATATGGAATAAGTATTTAAGAGGAAGCATGAAAGTTACACCAATAACAGAGAACATATGAGTAAAACGCCTTGCGCGGTATGGGCGTGTAATGAGGAAGGATGAGAAGTGATGAATCTGAATGTGGAAGAAAATAAGAGGAGAAGGAGGCCGAAGAAAATATGGATGGATTGTGTGAAAGTTGATATAATTAAGAAGGATGTTGCTGTGGAAGAAGCGAATGATATAGAAGCATGGTAATGGAAAACCATGGCAAAAAAAATTGTTCAAATAACTTGTTGAGTGATTTTTTTGGTTCTCGAATCACACGGCGCCAACTTTGTTTCAAGTCACTTTGTGTCTTGTAAATAACTACATACTTACATTACCCAGATTTAAATATATACATGGAAATGTTTATGTAAAATTATTATTAAGAACAACTTTACACAAATAACATTAAATCATCAAATATTCTCGGGGAACCATAAATAATTTTGGATAAACTTTGTCAACAAAACATTAGTACTTCGTAATTGTAATAATATTACTCTTGACTGTAATTATAAGGTTTAATTACAAAAGCGTCTATGTCAAAATTAAGGTATTCGTGTGCGTATATTAAGAATTAATCCAGACAGATACCTTACGATGGCGAACATAATTCAAACCTAAAAAACGGTAGGCCATTTGCAACGCTAATAATAATTACATTTCAACTTAAATATCTAGTATTTTGCTAAATGGAAAATATATTTCTTTAATATATAAGATAACATAACTTCACGCCTTTGTTACCCGAAGGTGTAAGGCAGCGACTATTAAGCCTCGTCTCGCCGTTATGTTTACGTTCCAATTGGAATAGGTGGCGAACCTTTTGCCATACTAGGTACAAAGTTTTCAGTCATCGATATTTATCACACATAACTTCCGAAAACAATTTCGAAAATTCATTGGTGTGAGCCAGTGTCGGGATTCAAACCACGACCTCTGGATCAGAAGCCGTGTGCCCGACCACTGGACCACCGAGACTATTTAAGATATATTGAGATATATCTATGTTGGTGGTCCAGTGAGCGTCGTGCTTCCGATTAAAAAATCCCGGGATCGGGCTCACACCAATGATTTCTTGGAAATCTATTCAAAAGTTATGCGTAATAAATATCAATGACTGATAACTTCACTGATAGCCCACAATTGATCTGACGAGTTTTGAATCAGAAGCGAGGAGCTCGACCACTGGACTGCTAAGACTTTTTACTCCAAGAATATTTATAATGTGTACGCAATAGACGAAGCACGCAATAGCATATAAACTTTGTTGTTTATAAAACAAACACTAAAAAAGTTTACAAATTCAGCAGGGACCGCAAAATTCCGCAAATTGTCAAATGGATTTTTTTCCCCGACACGGTTTCCGTTGAACGTAAGAAACGGTATGTCCCAAGAAATGAAATCTAATATTACGATTAGGGGATATGATTTGGGTTAGATATGTTCAGGAAGATTGCAGATATGTTGAAGATAGAATTACCACATACCATAAGCTTGTAGGATGAGAAAGGAGGTGGTGGGGTTTGGGCCTCCAGATACCTATTCACCAAACGAAAACTGACATGATCCACTATACATCGATTTTCTGTGAGGCCATTATGTTACATCGGTCGAAATATATATTTATTTTCATTAAATTTGTGCTTCATAGATGTAAGCTGAATATGTTTATGCACTAGAGTGTAACGTCATACGTTTCCTTAAGTGGGTTGCGGTAACAATGTCACCTCGACAGTTTATAATGAGGTCCCTTGGCGAGCTCGAGTTCCTTACTACATGTCTCAGACGTATTAATCTTCCGACAGCCGACACGTCCACGTTTATTAAATAGAGATAATATGCAGTTACTAAGGTAAAATAGGACCTCGTATTTCCTGAAAATATACCTCCTGAGAATGTATCAAATAATATATTGATACTAGCTGGCCCAGCAAACGTCGTCTTGCCAAAAACAAATCAATATTTTGATAGACAAATAATAAATAGGGGTGGATTATGGAGGGGTGACAATTTATGGTTGTATATATTTATGTATGCTGTTAAAAATATCTAGAAATAATAAATATAAAATTAGGTATACCATACCATTTACAGGGATGAAAAATAGCTGTTGTCCGATTCTCAGACGTACCCAACATGCCCAAAACGAAAAATTTCATGACAATCGTTGGACCGTTTCGGAGGAGTATGGTAAATAAATGTGACACGAGAATCTTATATGTTAGACAAGATTACAAAAACTTCAACGTTCAAAAATTATAACTTCAACAGTGGTAGAGCCAAGCAGTTCGCTGCATGAATTGGCCGGCTCGACCGGTGAAATACCACGACCTCTCAGAAGACCGACGTAAAGTGGCTCATGCCGCGTTTCGTTCGGTGAGAGAGGTACCCGGAGGCCCACCCCCCTTCCCCATCCTTTCCTATTCCTCATCCCTTAAAGATCGGCAACGCAACAGTAACACTATATGTGTTGCTGGTGTCCATGGGTGGCGTTGGTTGCTTACCATCAGGTGACACGCCTGCTCGTTTGCCTCCTATCCCATAAAAAAAAACTATGATGTTTATAATTTCCCATGTCTACTCGGTGATCTGAAGGTTGAGCATCCCGCTTGTGAACTAGAAAGCTATAGGATCAAATCCGAGCTCACACTAAGGACTTCTTGGAATTCTTTTTAAAAGTATTTTTAAGTAGTATTTTTTTTAGATAAATATCGAGGACTGGACAACACTGTACCGCCTGTGTATCCCAAATCTGACTTACAGTAACAATAATAAGTCATATCTTTATTAATTTATTATTAAACAGTCAATCAATCTATAAAAGACATGCAGTCTTTTTTTAATGACTTTGAAAAGACAGTATTTTTAATTTCAAGGTATGATAAAAAAAAATTGATTACTTATCATAACTTCATGCATTTTTCTACCCGAAGGTGTAGACAGTGGCTGTTAAAGCCTCGACTGGCCGTTATGTTTACGTCCCAAAAGGTAGCGAACCTATTGCCATACCGGGTAGAAAGTTTTCAGTCATCGATATTTATCACACATAACTTGCGAAAACAATTTCAAAAAGTCATTGGTGTGGGCCAGTGGCAGGATTCGAACCACGACCACTGGATTCGGAGACCGTGTGTATGTACCACTGGACCACCGAGACTATAAAAAAATATGTATATTATTATTATAAATTACGTTCAATATCTAAAAACTATAACAGGTTTTAATAAAAGCTTTTAATTAAAATGCATAAAACTAAAGCAATTAGCGTGATTACATCGTATATGTGATTACGGCGTAGTTAATTATGCTCCATAACAAAGTGCAAACATCGGTTTCACGGTTGCATAATCACCGGTTTGCTAGTGTTAGTGTGTTTTAGGAAGCGATTCCCGTAGCGCCATCTAGATTTTGAAATAAACAACTACTTATTATAGTTGAATCATTATTTTTAAACAAATCCTTTGAGACATAGATGGAAAGAACGAAAGTTATGTTACTACGGAAATGATGAGTATAAATATGGATAAAAAGGAAAAAAAACAGATGGATGAATTGTGTGAAAGTACAAATGAGTATTGAGGATAATATTAGTGTGAAAAAATGAGTGATAAGAGATCATGGGAAATGATTATAAATATGTGGTGACATCCCCTAACAGATTAAGCCAAGGGGGGGTAAGACCAAGGAAAAGATGAAGTGTTATCAATGTAACGTGACTTCACGCCTTTTTCTACCCGAAGGTATAGGCAGCCGCTGCTGAAGCCTCGACTCACCGTATTATTACGTAACTCTCAACTCACCGTCACAAATGTAATACGTGACAAACTTAGTGTTATACGCTGGGTACAAAGTTGTCACTCATCGATATTTAACACTCATGACTTCCGAAAAGAATTCCGAGAAATCATTGGTGTGAGTCCGTAAACGAACCCACGGCTTCTGCATCAGAAGCGGGTGCTACAACACTGGACCACCGAGTAACTAGATGATAAAAAAGAATGAAGAGTTATATTAAATGGAAAATCACAGACGCCTTAATATTATATACATCCAGGTTCTTCAGACATATTTATGTACTTGGAATGGAATCGGACATGCCGACCTCTTTTCAGCATTGCTTTTACCAATGTGATAATTAATATACCTTGAACAGAATGTGAAGTGTAAATTTGAAAGCAACTTGAAATTTTATCAGTATTTATGTATTGTTAATATCTATATCCGCTAATATAAATAGAAGCTTAACTTGTTTTTATTCTTAACGTACTAATCCCAGTTACAAATAAATAAAATAATAAATATTAAACAATTAAAGGTTTTTGAATGTTGACCTCATAACGAACATCAAAGTGCTCTGCGAGCTATGGAACGGGCTATGTTTGGAATCTCTCTGCGTGACAAAATCCGCAATCCAAAATATCTGGCGTGACTGACATAGCCCAAAAGTTTAGCACGCTGAAGTAGAAATAGGCAGGCCACATAGCTCGATGATCCGATAACCGTTGGGGAAGAAAGTGTGGCGACCACGATTTGGTTGACGCGGAGTAAGCCGTCACCCACAAGGTGTAACGACGACCTGGTAAAAACCGCAAGACCCCAATGGATGCGAGTGGCACAGGACCGTCAATTGTGGCCTCCTTTGTAGGAGGGCTGCGCTCAGCAGTGTACCTCGAAAGGTCAATGATGAATACAATTGAAAAGAAATCTTTGCGCTAAAGATATTGTGGATACCAATTTATACTTTATTAATAAAGTAAATGCTATACTTATTTGTTTTCTTTTAGAATGACAAATCTTAGTAAAGCAGGTAAAAATGCCTGTAAATTCAATGTGACAGGTTTCCAAACATGGCGGTCCTGTCCACTCTCACTACGTGATATGGGTATCAAATGAAAAAGTTTGCCGAGAGAAAGAATAAAAAAAAACAAGTCTTAAATTTAATATGGCAGATGCTTCAAGATGTTAGACGATATTTTTTTGGGTCTACTATCATGGCTTGAGTATCAAATGAAATTTCCAAAATAAAGTACCTGTGTGTCACAATTTCTTTACTATGTCACTATTTCGCCGCAAAAAAAAATAACAGCTAATCCATGGCCTATCCAACCGTTTATAGCCAGTAATCGCGTATCATCTAATTATACTCGCACAATAAGCGCGAATCGATTCATCGTTTGAAAGATATTTATCGAAAACACATTTGCATTGATTAAACGTTCTATAAAAAAATAATTGATGGGGAAAAACAGTATTGTGATCGATGATCGCACGATCGAGTGATTCGATTATATTTTATATGAAACTCGATACACGTAGGGAAATGCATTAAAATTCATGCCGACTCATCAATTACGCAACAGGCTAAAGTATCTAAGACGAAAATAACTTCTAATATTCTGCCTATATTGGGTTGGATATGGATTGGCCTATATTTATGTTCTATACTTGTCATCTTCCCAGTCTCTAAGTTAAAAAGCTTTAATTTTTCATGGAATAGGGGTAGGCGTGTCACCCGATTGAAAGCAACCAGCGATGCCCATGAACACCCCAACATATATATATTGTTACAGATACGTTGCTGGGCTTTAAGGGAGTAGGATGTTAGCGTAGAAGGAAGGAGAGTGGGCTTCTGGATACCTCTCTCACCGAGCAAAGGGCGACATGTGCCACTTTACGTCGATATTATGAGAGTTGCGTGGCTCTATCACTGTATCCTGGCTTTGATTCCAGGTTCACAGATCAAAAAAAAATACTAAAAGTAAGTATCTCGCAGCTTCAACCACTCATAAATGCATATATTTCAAGACTGACAATTATTTTAGCCGAATAGTTTACCAAAGTTCTAAAGGAAAGTAAAAAATAAAAATAATATAGCTACCAGAAAAAAAGAGCTTTTTGCTAAGTTTTTATAGTTAGCATGAACAGCATAGAATCCAAATTATACAATATAATATAAAAAATGCCCTTGTTGTCGGTTTTTAAATTAAATAAAAAAATAAACGTTGTTAGTCGCTTATCACACTGCGTAAAATGAGAAAAGGCCGACCAAAGAGAACGAGTTCGCCGCGACTTTATCTAGATGAAGATATAAGTAAGGCGCTGAGTTTTCGCCTCTGGGATAGTGGAGAATTGCCTTCGAATTCCCCAAATAGGTTTCTTTCAAATCTTACTCTAAACAAAGACTTCGCTAATGCCTCACATAAACTAGCTTTATTTTTATAGATCAGATATTTTCTGATTTCGAGCTACTGCATATGCTCTAGTATTATTTAACTATAATGATATCACCGTTTTATAAAAAAAGGAGATTCGCGCCTTTTTCTACACGAAAGTATAGGCAGCCGCTGTTAAAGCCTCGGCTCGCAGTATCCTTACGCTACATTCTAAATAGAATAGGTGGCCAACCTATTTCTATACACCAAAGACAAATTTATCAGTCATCGATATTTATCACACACAGCTTCCGAATAGAATCCCGAGAAATCATTAGTTTGAATTGATGATTAAATCGAACCCACGATCTTGCAATCACAAGCGGGGATGTCGACCTCTGGACCACCGTGAGTTTTATAAAATGTATATGTGTATTTTTATAAATAATTGAATAAGGCAACAATTAACAATACTTGTATTTCTACGTGGGCGAATCAAATTTAGAGGCGTGAAGTTATACTTACTATACAACTTAACAATGAACACACATTTAATATGTGGTCATTATAATGACCGGGACATGTTCATAAACCTCATAATAACAACGGATGTATGGAAAATAAACAGGACTTTGGGGTAGAATTATCGTTACTACCCTAGTAACCCCCAAGTTACACCACACTCCCTAAGTAACAGATAAACTTCTAAGCGTACTACGCTAACGAATTCTGAATAGCGAGCAATTGTTGGGTTGACTATCTTTCTTTCTTTCTTGCAGCAAAAGTGTATGAGAAAATAATATTTGAATGAAGTCCTATTGTTGTGGACTCACTCACAAAGAAGACACCCAAGTACTTCCACCGCTACCAGCGAGCGTCTGTTTTGTACAAGAAATTACTTTTTGTTTTGAAGCCTTCAATTCATCAGCTCACGGCTGCAGTGTATTTTAGCGCAATTTAAACGATAAATCTTAAATCTTATAATAACTGTAATATTGTGAATAAATACGGGCTTAGTTTAGAGGCTTTTGGGTTATGAGAAATTGACTGAATACGCTTTTATTAACTTAATTTTTTTATGAGAGTATGTATGTAGTCAAATCCTTTGATCTTGATTTTCCTGATCTTTGCACTCCTATCAGAAGCCAATTATAATACAATTATTTGATAAAAAATAAATCGATTATCCTGATTGGATATGCCAGGATTTAAATCAAATCAAAACTCATTTATTCAATTTAGGTCTTACACTTATTCACATATTTAAAATCCGCCAATTCGATTGATCTCGCGCTGAGAAAAATTGGCAAGTAACTCAGGGGAGTTTCTTTTACTTGACAGTACTATGCACTTAAACACAAATTAATAGAATAATATAGAGAGCAAAATGAGGTCTCTCACGTCAAACTTCTTTAACATTTTCTTTCCCACTATCGCTATCTCCCTTACTTTCATGCAAATTCAGAATTTTCAGATTGCACGAGAGCCTAGCCTAGATAACTTAGAGCTAATCGGGTACTCAGCATACCACAAACCCTTTGAGACTCCCATGGAAATAATAATAATAATATCTTGGACACAAATCACACAGCGCCCTCCAGTTCCAAACTAAGCAACTAAATGCTTGTGCTATGGATACTAGATAACGGATACTAATACATATTATACTTTTCTTTTGTAAATACATACGTATAATACATAGAAAAACACCCAGACGCCGCACAAATATTCATGTTTGTCACAAATATTTGTGCTCGGGTGGGAATCGAACCCCCGACCTCAGTGCAGCAGCCGGTAGTTTTACCAATGCGCCACGCCTATAGCGTCTTGTTCAGTATAAATTCATCGATATACCGAGAAATTCCGTACGCATACAACTTGGGTTAGAATAATATTGTGGCTAGGGCGGTAGCAATTCACTAAAAAGTAAATAAATAAATACAAGTTCTCACACCATTTAGGACTTAGAGGACTAACTTCCTACACCTTCGGGTAAAAAAAGGTTCTACTTCTATTTGCGAAGCAGATGACACACAGAAGAAATGATAAAATAGTAAATTATGTGTAGAAACTGACTGAACACGTGCATAATGTCTCCGTCAATCACACGGGTGCGTGAAATTGAATCTCACGCGCGCAAATCACACAAGCCTTATACACGAATGTCACTCATCTTTTAAAACTAGCATACGAAGAAAAATAAACCTTATCACCATTACAATAAAATCATGTATCACTTGTAAACAGTATTTATTTTACTGTATGACAAAATACTGTCATTCGTATTATCATGATTTCTGTTTAGATCTGCAATTTAACAAGTTTATTTTGCAAATGTGTAGTATAATAGTCTGCCCTTATATTTTCAAAATATAGACAGTATTAATAACAATAAAACAGCCGTTTGGAAAGTCAAGTATTTAAAGCTTGTATTGAAGAAGCAAAGATTTTTAACCCTTGGTTTTTGATGAAGAGATCCCAAATTTGAAACTCCCAAACTCCCATTAGTATACGTTAATGATTTTGTAGAAATCTCTTAGAAAGTTATGTGTGATAAATCTTAACGACCGAGAAAAAATGCATTTTACCAAGGAACATTTTCTCTGACTAGTCCATCGAGTGTTAATGGTTTGAAGGTATATACATCTCTAGAAACAAAACTCAGCTGAGTTGATTCATACAGAAAATTTCCACGTATATCTGTCTAAAGCAACTTTTAATTGCAAAAGTCTAACCAAAGTAAATTCCGAAGAGACGCCTCAGCAGGCTTGGAGGATCAGATATATATATTTTAAGGGTTGCAAATAAATGAGCAATCAAAGGATTGCTCAGTCTGTCAACGCATCTGCATAACAAAGGGGACTCATTTTAATTAGGTGGCTATTTTGAAGTCGGCCCGCATACAAATGAAAGAAGATTGGACCTATTTCAAGATCGTTTTCCACATTCCGTTTCATTTCATTTCGGTGACTCTGCATTTTCTGTGAATAGCTGGAATGGACGTAATTATTTAGTTACATTAGACAATTTTCCTAAAGCTTCGCGAGCTTTCCCTTCCTAATTAAGATAACTTTTTTGACATAGATCAGATTTTATTAAATAAAGTCTTTGTTATGCTCTAAAATGGCCAATCAACCCATAAAAGGGGGAAAGAAAATAGTACAATATCGTCAGAATTCAGATCAGAAAGTAAAATACTTATAACATTAATTAAACTTTTAATTTCAATTAGTATTAAGCCATATAACATTGGTTCAACAAGGTTCACCGTATTTGACTGGCTTGACATATTGTTGTAAAAAAATTAAGCATGTTTGGTAAAGATTCGATTGTGAACATCTAAAAGTGGACAAAGAATCGAGCAGGTCTCATGATTGTAAATGACTAGCGATGCCCTCTGAACATTTGCAACACCTGGAAGGTAACATTTGTATTGCCGACCTTTAAGATAGCGAAGGAACGGGTAAGGTTGTCTTTCTGAAAATCTTTTCGGAAATAATATCCAACACCCTATAATATCTAACTTTCCTCTGCCTAGTCAAGTTTCAGACTATAAGGAAAATTCAACCCTAAGAAGATAAAGCTTTGCGCGTTTGCCGCTTCCCGCCTCAGCGTGGAATATTGTTTGCATTTTTGGGCTTTCATCCCAATATCAGATTCTTACATTTCAACGCATCCAAAGACGCGTGGTTTGGCTTGTCGACAACCGAGCTCGTCGACAATCGGCGCGATCCTTTGGCATTGCGGAGAGATGTTGCATCTTCTAGCGCATATACCACGGGAAGTGCTCTGAGGAATTGTTCGGATTAATAACGCCAGATTATCACGATCGCCCGACGCGGCAAAGCTACCCTTTGCATTGGCCGAATTGTTGGCGATCAACAACCGTGCGCTTCAACCGGCACTTCTTGCCACGCACTGTTCCTTCATAGAATCAGTTGCAAGCAACGGAATTTCCGCTACGAGTATATCCCCATCTTTAAGGGCCCCCCATATGGCTGTGGTATTTTGTGATATGTCCAAGCTCGACTCTCCGCGGACACATCATGGAACAGCGAACCTAATGTTTCCGAGTTAAAAATAAAGAAAGCCACTACATTTGTTACTGCTGGAAGTGGTATTTGAAGTTCCGAGAGTCTCCAAGTCTGTCATCTTAGTTAGAATACCTATATACTCTTCGCCAACAATTCGGCCAATGCAAAGGGCATTGGCCGAATTGTTGGCGATCAACAACCGTGCGCTTCAACCGGCACTTCTTGCCACGCACTGTTCCTTCATAGAATCAGTTGCAAGCAACGGAATTTCCGCTACGAGTATATCCCCATCTTTAAGGGCCCCCCATATGGCTGTGGTATTTTGTGATATGTCCAAGCTCGACTCTCCGCGGACACATCATGGAACAGCGAACCTAATGTTTCCGAGTTAAAAATAAAGAAAGCCACTACATTTGTTACTGCTGGAAGTGGTATTTGAAGTTCCGAGAGTCTCCAAGTCTGTCATCTTAGTTAGAATACCTATATACTCTTCGCCAACAATTCGGCCAATGCAAAGGGCATTGGCCGAATTTTTGGCGATCAACAACCGTGCGCTTCAACCGGCACTTCTTGCCACGCACTGTTCCTTCATAGAATCAGTTGCAAGCAACGGAATTTCCGCTACGAGTATATCCCCATCTTTAAGGGCAGCAACGCTGATTTGATGCCCCTGGCGATGTAGATGTCTATGGGCGGCAGTAGTCGCTTTCCATCAGGTGACCCACAAGCTGGTTTGCCCCCTTCTGCCATAAAAAACATGATAAAGATTAGTGGAAATGAATAATCCCTCCATATACCTGAAATAACATGTCATACAAAAGACCAGTTCCTCCTCATTCTTCTCATTACTAACGGTCGTGATTCCCCTGCTGAATAACTCTCTCCCAGACGGCAGTGCCCCATCGGTTGCGGTATTTTGCGAAAGACCGGCAAGTGTAACAAAATGTTTCGCCACCCATTAAATGGGAGGGATAATTCTGTGCTGATAACTGATTGCAGCTGATAGACACCATTGGGTATGAAAGGCGGAAATTTGCAAGTTACAATGCTAGAATTGCATATTTTAGTATATTTTGTATAACCGATCTATAGGTATACCCTAAAATTACGGCGTGTCAGTTTATTTACCTATGTATATAGGTTCAATTCCATACTTACGTACATTGATTGCGAGAGCAAATATCGTGTTTAATGGACTCTGTGTTTGGTAAATTAGCGACGCATAATGATGACATGGGCTATTTATTTACCAAAGCAAATACAAAAACATCATCAGCTAAATGTATACGCATCGTATAAGATTAGGATTGATCATTGGATTAACTCTGAGAATACGTACGTGTACAAAGGCTCACGTAACGTAAAGTGGCTCACGCGGCGTTTCGCTCGTTGAGAGAGGTATCCGGAGGCCAAACCCCTTCCTTGCTCCGGATGTGGGTAAGGGTGGGGGACAGGACATCGCTAGTCATTCACCACTACGTTACCGGCTCGCTTCTTTGCCTACCATTCCTAAAAAAAATCCATTTCGGACGGGAAGGAAGTCCGATAAAAATATGTCAAAAACTACAACTAACTCCAATCACAATCAATCTCAAACCATAACAAACTTATATAAATATACGTGCAAGATAAATATTTATCCCCCTCACATTTTTCCGAGGAATAACTTTAGAAGATTAAAAAGTTTACCCCCCATATGGCTGTGGTATTTTGTGATATGTCCAAGCTCGACTCTCCGTGGACACATTATGGAACAGTGAACCTAATGTTTCCGCGTTAAAAATAAAGAACGCCACTACATTTGTTACTGCTGGAAGTGGTGTTTGAAGTTCCGAGAGTCTCCAAGTCTGTCATCTTAGTTAGAATACCTATATACTCTTCGGTTTTAATGATGCTTTTACTAGGAAACGTTACTTTAGTGCATAAAAGCTCTTACTAGTTAGAAGTCTTGATTCTTTTTACGCGACAATTCTAAAAGAGTGGTATGCTTTCACAGTTTATGCGCATACGTAGTATTATTGATGGAAAATTGTTTTACAATTCTAAGCAAAATACTAAAAGTTTAAATATTAATGTCAATCATCCAATACCCAATTAAATTAGGTTTATTTTGTGGCACTAACTAATAATTATCTAAATAAAAATTGACGCATTTATACCATATATATCTAAAAACGGATCCACTCCCTATCTCATCTTAAAGACAGAGAACGCAATGGTGACCTTCTCGCAATTTTCCATAGGCACCAATTGTTGCTTACCATTGGTTATCAATAAAATTAAGCAATTAAAACCAGCTGACAGGTTTAATGATAGTTATTTATAATACCGGTAGTCGCGGTGGCGCAGTGGTCGGGCACACGGCTTCTGATCCAGAAATCCGGGTTCGATTCCAGATACTGGCTCACACCAATGACTTTTCGAAATAGTTTTCGGAAGTTATGTGTGATAAATATCGATGACTGACAAACTTTGTGCCCGGTATGGCAACAGGTTCGCCACCTATTCCATTTGGGACGTAAACATAACGGCGAGACGAGGCTTAACAGCCGCTGCCTACACCTTCGGCTAAAAAAAGCCGCGAACTTATGTTATGTTATTTATAGTACCAACGATGAAAATTTGTGTTTTGAGAGAACCATATTGAGTTTTTCTAAGCAGTAGTGACTAAAATCATATTGAATTTTGTAAATTACATTTTAAATTAAAATGGCTTCGATATTATTACGACGAACGTTTCAGGGTGCAATCAATTTCATTCAATAACCAAATTCAACCAAATTCCCTTACGCTATTCCAGCAAGAATACATGTTCATGGAAGTTGAACAAACAACCAAAGTTGTTCAAACATATCAAAGATAAAACTTGTACTAGCCTCGTAAATTAAACTTCACAGTGGTCGTTGAATGAGAGACATTTCATTGTAATATACCTAATATATCTGGGTAAGCACACACACATAACTTTACGCCTATCCCTTGCGGGGTTCATAGAAAAAAGCATGATGCCAGAAGGCATGAGGCACCTCACGCGCTTCCTCGACTTAAATAACACTTGTCATACATGCTCGTTGGATTTTTAGGTTCCTGACATTTCGCGCTGTGCCCTCATTTAACCTGCATTTATTCTACTTACTTGTGCACTGCTATACCGCGGAAATTTTGTACAGGAAACATTTATAACGTGACGTCCAAACCTATCTTTTCAAAGCAGATAGTTCGTGAGGACTTATCATGTTTCTTCCATTCATTGTTTGCTTTTCAGCTTTAAAATATTAAATTGACATTTATTGATGATCTTATAGTATTCGCTTTCAAATGCAAATGCGTAGCAATAGGTAAGTAAGTAAAATTATTGTTGTAATCTTAAATTCGTACTGGAATAAGAAAATATTTATAACAGACGCTCGTCTACAAGCGGCTTAGTATAAATTGAAACAGATCGCGCGGATAGCAATCCTTACCTATTTACTTTCATAAAATAGAATGTTCGAGACGTCCACAGACAATTGTGTGGCAAACAGACTGTTCTTATACTTTCAAGCATTTAATAACCGAAGGTTAAAGCAGCGTGTTCTTCCCATGCCGAATAAAATATTTAACATAACATACATAACTTCACGACTTCCTCTACCCGAACGTGAAGGCAACGGCTGATAAGCCTCGACTCGACAAAACGTTATCGTCCCATATGAAATAGGTGGCAAACCTATAGACATACACCGGGCACAAAGTTGTCAGTCATCAATATTTACCACACATAACTTTCAAGTCTTCAAGTCAAGAGATCATTGGTGTGAGCCCAGATTCAGGATCTCACGACTACTGAATCAAAAGCTCTGGACCACCGAGACTTTATATTTCCTATATATTTTCTTTATACATAAAAAGAAACTAGCTATACCATTGAATTATTCTGAATAAAAGTACCTACATCAATCGCAAAACTTAAACAGTGAACTTTGTTCCTGAAAAATAAACATTTCGTATAACAAACAAGCAATCAGGGGCATTTTGCGAACTGGCTGTGCAAACACTCCATCTTAAGCGAGGGCGTACCTATACTTACATAAAAAATAAATGCTCAAATACCTTTTCGAATATTAAACTACAATTATTTTTATAACTGATTTGTTGAAAACATGTTACCGAGTGAATTTTGATAACGATAACTATTGACTAACTCACATTCAATTAGAAAATAATAAAATGATTTTTCAATTTAAATGACAAATTCTTTTAAATATTTTACAAAAAACATCAATATGCTTATTACTTTATCAGTAATATCCGCTTCCTGCTATCTCCAAAACTAAATTTTAAAATATCAGCTGTCTATGGATCGGTGCTGTGGAAGTCGAACATCCCGATTCTGAATTAAGAAGACATCATGTCATTTCCGGGCTCATGTCAATGACTTCTCGCAATTCTTTTTAAAAGTATAGATTGAGTAATCAATGACCGACTACTTTGCGCCCGACATTAAGATCCTCTGTCCATTTGGAATGTGAAAACTTCTCAAGACGCGGCTTAACATGCGCCTACTTTGGTATAGAATTCGAAGTGAAATTATAAAAACAAATTCTAATTCCGTACATATCGTTTACCTATAACCTACAGAACATCGTGTCTAACATAAATTAAATCTCACATATAAGAATATTTTTCAACTTTATCGGAGACGAGCAAGTGATTCAGTCGAGTGAGGGCCGTTCATCTGTGAAAGCAAAAGGGAATTGGTAAATAACGTTTATACATATACGAGGAAGGTGAATTGATTTTAAATAAAAATAAACATGTTAAAATACATACATTAGTTCACAGCAAATCTTTTGCGGGGTAGGCAGAGAGAACATAGCGCCATAAGTCGGGCCTCGTGGCGCATTGGTAAAACTACCAGCTGCAGCAATGAGGTCGGGGGTTCGATTCCCACCCGAGCACAAATATTTGTGACAAAACATGAATATTTGTGAGGCGTCTGTTTTTCTATGTATTATAAGTATGTATTTACAAAAGAAAAGTAAATATGTATTAATATCCGTTAGCTAGTATCCATAACACAAGCATTTAGTTGCTTAGCTTGGAACTAGAGGGCGCTGTGTGTATTGTGTCCAAGATATTATTATTATTATTATATAAGGAACGATTCTTACACGCCTCACTCGCTTGTTTGATTTTCATAACTCTTTTCATGCACTCGCGTCTGTTTTTAAGGCTCCTAACATCACCTGCCTTCAGAACACGTTCTATTTGGTCATGGAATGTGTGTTTTTGTCGTCCTCGACGCCTGAATCCATCCACTTTTGCATTGTATATCTGCTTAGTCAATATTGCTTCAACCATTCTTTCTACATGTCCGCACCATCGGAGCTCTTTCTTACTTTTACACCCACATCCTTTTCCAATCCAACTTCCTTCCTTACAACATTGTTTTGGACGCGAAAGTCATTCAGTCACACTGATATCTTAATCACAATTCATATCATCATATTCCTGCCCGTATTCCTTATTTCACTTTAAATGGGGTCGGTACATAAAAACATACATAACTTCACGCCTTTTGTTTCCCGAAGGTGTAGGCAGCGGCTGTTAAGCCTCGTCTCGCCGTTATGTTTACGTCCCAAATGGAATAGGTGGCGAACCTATTGCCATACTGGGCACAAGGTTTACAGTCATCGATATTTATCACACATAACTTTCGAAAACAATTTCGAAAAGTCATTGGTGTGAGCCATTGTCTGGAATCGAACCCGGACCTCTGGATCAGAAGCCGTGTGCTCGACCACTGCACCACCGAGACTTATTATTATGGCATATTTTCGAACTATCCATGTAGTTAAAAGATTTGACCGTGGTTTTATGACGGGCTGCCTGCCTGACGTCGACTCTCCTCGGGAATATTTTCGTTGGTGCGATAGAGAAGGGCTTGGACCTCCAGGTCCCTCTCTCACCGTGCGAAACGCAGCATGACCCACTTAAGACCGAGACGTCGTGGCATTTAAGCGGTTGAGTCGGCTCATTCATCCAGCGAACTGTGTAGCTCTGTGTGACTTTTCGTAATTTCACGCCTTATTCTATTAGTAGTTGTAGGCAGCAGCATGTAGATGTAAATAAACTCGGCGATTTTTTACGTCCTAAATTTTTTGGCGGTACCTATTGCCACACATTGGGCAGAATCTTGGTGATGCATATTTATGTTCATTGTGACATAAATATGCGTCACCAACAACATTCTGACAAAATATAATTGGTGTAAGCCAACATTCGATCTCTCGATTTATCGATTCAAAAGCCGGGTGCTCAACCTCCAGACTACTGAGAGAGGATATTGATGTTGGAGCGTGATCTCAGTGGCGCCATCTTTAAGGTATTCTTGATATATGAGTCAAGGACAGCCACGATACACTTCCCATGACCAAATAAAACGAATCCTGAAGGAAGATGATGTGGGGCCCTTACAAAATCGACGGCGAAAAAAATTCAAAGTAGCGAGTGAGGCATGTAAGAAACATGCCTTATGGCGCTCTGTTCTCTCTGCCTAACCCGCAAGGGAAGTTGTGAAGTTGAATTTAGATTGACAATGCATGAATGAAATGGACCAAAGTCACAGTGCCAAATTATTTTTCATACATTATATATTATATATATATATTATTTATTATTCATTATATATTATTATATATATTAGGTACAATCGAATGATTGAAACAAATAAATCGTAGGGTCAAAAATAAATAAATGTTCGTAAGTTCGTAACTAAGATCATGTTATCCGTTTAAAGAGGGGAAACGAGATTTCCCGCGCCACACAAGTTAAGCGTGTGTAAATATAATTTGTGAACAAAAAAGCACTTTAGTTTTTTTATTTCAGTTGAAGTAAAAGAAGGAAAGTTTTTTTACTTAATTCAGGAAATCAAATGTACGATCTTATTACGAATGAGATTTTATTTTGAAACTACTTAATGATTTTATTATTTACATTTCTTAAAAACAATTATTTGAATTCGCTTTTCATACATAACTACACGCCAAATCCTTTGCGGGGAAGGCAGAGAGAACAGAGCGCCATAAGGCACGATTCATAACTCTTTTCATGCACACGCGTCGATATTTTCTGCTCCTAACATCACCTTCCTCAAGAACACTCTCTATTTGGTAATAGAAGGTGTGTCTTGGCCGTCCTCGACTCCTACATCCGCCCATATTTGCATTGTATATCTACTAAGTCAATCTTGTATCATCCATTCTTTCTACATGTCCGACATATCGGAGCATGCCCTTACTCACTTTTACATAGACACTCTTCCAATCCAACATCCATTCTTGCAACCATGTTTGATTTAGCTTTGCTTAAGCTTCAGTTTTCATTTAAATTTAAGTTTTTTTTTTAACTTTACCTTTGTTTCTTCAACTAACACATCTCCGTGCGTTTATCTTTTAAATACTTTAATGAAAACTTTTTTATTTATAACCTTTACACCGTAAAAAGTCTTCCAAATATGACCTTTCGGCAAATCGACATCAAGTGGCTCATGTCCTGTTCCGTTCGTTGAGATCTCTCATCGGTTTGTTTAAATCAAAATTTCGGTCCCTCTGCCTTCCCTTATCTGATCTTCCTGTCGCTTTTAGCAGGCAATGCAACTGTAACGCCATCTGTTGTCACTGACCACCCAATGACCTACTGGCTCGTTAGTCCTCAATCACTCAAAAAAGCACCAGAAATGCAAAATTAAAACCGAAATTTTGATTTAAACAAACCGAAGATACAAATATGAACTGTAGGGGTACATCTTCAGCGCTCCTCTGAAAATTGTTTCATTAAATTTAAGACCGTCTAATTATTAATTCAGCAAAACGCGAAACGTCTTCTTGAATATGTAAGGGCGCACTCAGACTGGAGCGTTATTCGCTACCACCACTAGCGGCAGTGGAAACTGACCATTAATATCTGAAACCAATATGGTTATTTGATGATGTAATTTGGTTGCTTTTAAAGGAAGATTGGAGAGCTTTATCAGGTCAAGGTTTTTACAGAAGCATGAATGGGCCGGCTCGACCGGTGAAATACCACGACCTCTCAGAAGATCGACTTAAAGTGGCTCATGCCGCGTTTCGTTCGGTGAGAGAGGTACCCGGAGGCCCAACGCCATTCCAATCCATATTAAGGTTCTTTCCTAACCTACTCCCTTAAAGGCCAGCAACGCAACTGTACGCACTATGTGTGTTGCAGGTGTCAATGGGCGGAGGTAGTTGCAATTTTTTTAGGCCCACAACGGTAGCGAAGGAACCTTATCTGAATAGACCTTAAAAAAGTCTGTCCCGATACTCGTATATATCTAGTTAGCCAATTTGAGACATTGGGGATGATTTTTTTTTATATTAAGCTACCCGATGCATTCTGAATGTATAATTTCCTAATTCTGAATCTTGTTACAAAGCTATTGTCCAAAGTAAATTTGGTTATCGAAGAGGAGACGTTTCGCTTCATTGTCATTCAATTTTCTTTTTTTTCTTTTTTGTAGAAACGCTTCACAGTTATAAAGACATTCATCCTAAGAAAACCAGAGACAGTTTCTTATATTTTGGATACAGAAAATATTTTTAACAACTTAACATAAAATAACTTCACGCCCTTGCTACCCGAAGGTGTAGGCAATTCGTCGTCTCGTTAATATGTTTACGTCCCAAATGGAATAGGTGGCGTACCTATTGCCATACCGGGCACAAAGTTTTCAGTCATCGATATTTATCACACATAACTTCCGAAAACAATTTTGAAAAGTCATTCGATCAGAAGCCGTGTGCTCGACCATTGGACCACCGAGATATTAAACTTATTTTTTAACAAACTTTGTAAAAAAAATATGGACATTGACTTGTCTGGCCAATTGAAGCTACATAGAAATTGAGCCTATCAGCATAGATCTGCCACAATTCATCAAAATTTAACAAGGTGGTAGAGTCATGCAGATCGCACCAAGAATGGGCGGGATCAACCGGGGAATTATGTATACGAAAGTCGACGTTACATGGCTCATGCCGTGAAAGTTTCAGTGGCATCACGGCATCACTTATGGCATAGCTCTCTACCTCCCCTTAGTCTTTTCCATCCACTTCCCTGTCTCATCTTAACAGTGACCGTCTCGGTGTTACAAATGTCAATAGGTGGCATTAGTGGCTTACCACCAGGTGACTCGTCTGCTCTTTTCCTTCCACACAAATGTCTTCATTCTTATCCACTTGTATATTATCTCACATACAATACGGTACTATGTAATTTTTCTATATTCTCAAGAATCGATTCGATCGCACGATGATAACTGATAAATAAATCGACTAATGTAATCGTCAAAAATTTTAATCGGCAAACGTGTTACCAATAATTAGTTTGGTATCAATAAACAAACCGATTTACCAGTTCAATTAGCAAGTATCATGTTATAGACAATGATTTCATTAAATATGCAAATTCATGTCCATAGACACGTATAGTATAGCTTAGTATAGTATAGCATAGCTTAACAGAACGAGCTACAGCACGGTACTATCCCTACTAATATTTTATGAATTTGAATGTATGTTTGTTACGCTTTCACGCGATAACTACTCAACCGATCATCATGAAACTTTGTACACATATTCTTGTTGGTATAAGAAATAACATAGGATACTTTTTTTTCTTCTTTCTTTCTTTAATTTACATATATCTGCGACTGCGAAAAACTTATAATATAGTCTACAAAAATATCCTACATTAATACTCTGCATTTATATCTTAAAAAATTGTTAAAGTCCAAATATATTTATTTTTTTATAGATAAATATATATTTTACCGTTTGTCGTTGCATTTCAATAAAGTATATTGTAAGTTTTTTAAATGTCATTGTATGTTGTAATTTTTAAAAATTGATAATCCCAGCTAAGCAATAAAATAGAGTTATCGTATTGATTCATTTCTATGGGAATGATCTTTGATACTTATTTAATGGATTCAATGCGAGCAAAGCCGCGGGCAAAAGCTAGTTAGTTAATTAACAAAACTATATTCCCATTTAAGGCTTCTGCTACATCCGGGACCTTTGTGCTTCAGATATACTCGTCGCATTGAATTCATTCAATTACAACGCTGTTGTTGATATTTGATTTTCATGATTTTCAGGATTTCAAAATTGGACTCGCCCGTTAAAATAGTGCGGCGATTGAGGAAAATTCTTGTAAAGTGACTCAGGCCGTTACGCGCCATCTTCCTCTCCATCCACCTGATTATCGTGCTTTAGCATCAAGGTGTCACGTTGAGTGACAATGTAAATTTTTATCATAATAAATTTAGGCTTCAAAGACACGGTTTCCAGGTCATAAATAAAAATACAACTGTAGGTAGTATACGAAAGTTAATAATTATAATGTCAATCTTTAAAGTAGGTAGTTAATTATTTAATATGACCAGACATTTTAAAATTAGACAAGATATTCGGCCATTTCATTTGAAGCTTTTACCAAGTGAGGAGCCAGAATAATCTAAACCTTCAACTAAACTTTTGATCTTATTGGTGAGTGGTTTAACCAATTTATTTCACCCTAATAGCTAAGATATTATTGCCTGCAGTGCCGTGAGCTTGATGTGCCTAATTTATTAAAATTATTTCATGTAGTTCACTTTCTCATGGAAAAGAGTATAATCACATATCTCATCTTAAAGTTTATTAATACATGTTCAGACTCTGCTAATAGCAGCATATTATTTTTATATTTATTAGAGTAATTTCCTATATAAATTATTCTGTACAATTAAGATAGTTTTACAAATCAAGTAGGTAGTAGTAACCTACCTACATTATTAATTATGTTGTTGAATAGTTAACAAACTCTTTTCCAAATTTATATTAATGTTTTTAATGTAGGGTTATATGCTTGATCCACCCTGGGCATTTTCCAAATTACTGGCATGTGACACCACTGTCTACCCATTCTGAGAAATAGGGGTCGGTGGTGGCACTGATTGTCGATGCCAGTGAATGGGGATGCTCAGGGGCTGTTACTGGCTGTTCCAGACTGGCTGCCCTCTACCTTCATCTCTACCTTCGCCCTCAACTCTAACTTCACCTCAACTTCACCTCAACTTCATCTCAACTTCATCTCTACTTTCACCTCTACTATCATCTCAACTATTTCCTGTCAACAACTGACAGTGAAAGGCAGCCCGCCAACATCTGTGAGGAGACTTCAGTGGAGCACCAGGACACCCCTGCAGTGAGCCTTCGCGGGTCACTCGGCATCAGGTCGTACCTACTCCCTTCTTAAGATTTGGTAGCCACAAATTGAGGAGCAACTCGTCGTTAAAATAAAAACTTTTAATTGTCGAGTGAATTTTTATTTATGAACCCCCGACCCCGTTACAAAGGGACCAGGATACAAATCTTGGACCTGACAGTACAGATGTCCTCCCTGAGTTATAGAGACGATGTGTCATGACGTAACAGTAAAAACAGTAAAAATACTGAAACAGTATTTAATAGGAAAAATACTGTAATAGCCTGCGTCATTCTCCTAATAAAAAGGAATCAAACGATAACTACCAATTAAGGTAGAAAACGTCAAATAGCTACTTTCAGCAGCTACAAGATGAGCTAATAACGTTAACTAACATATAAACGTAAAATGTAACTCTCCTTTAGGCTCAGTCGGGTAGAACGTAACCATTATTTACAAAAAGGTGACAACATTCTAGCAAATGAAGGACTAAGAACCGACGAGTGAATATGAAGATATGTAAGAATCATACCTTACGGCGATGTTTTCCCAGCCTACCTCGTAAGGGCATTAGCGTGAAATTATGTTGTTGTAATATAATTATAAAATGCGTAGTACCCGAAACCGGCGAAAGATGTGTGTCAGGATCGTAGCTTGTGAAAAGCCAAAGTCTCTGCCTACCTCTATGGGATACAGGCGTGAACTTATATGTGTTGTAATGAGCATGACAAATATTTACAAGAAAAGTTTTTCTTCCAGATATCCGCTTTGATTACGCGACGGAGATGTGTAAGAATCCCGGCATAAGGTGATGTTTTATCAGCCTACCCCGCAAGGAACTTGGCGTGAAGTATGTATTTGATAGAAGAAAAAAAAGTCAATCAAACTTATCGCCGTTTCCTAAACGTTCCGCTAAATTATCTCATTCGGTCAGAAAACGGATGCGTACGTGTGGTAACCAAAACGTAACATTTTTTCCGATAATATTACCCCCTCTCTTTTTTACCCCGTTTTTTACCCTGACGCGTTAGTCGGGGGTGAGTATCTTGACAAATACCCTAATAAAATG
This sequence comes from Euproctis similis, assembly GCA_905147225.2. Lineage (NCBI taxonomy): Eukaryota > Metazoa > Arthropoda > Insecta > Lepidoptera > Erebidae > Euproctis > Euproctis similis. The sequence continues at coordinate 10,620,250 of LR990123.1, forward strand.
GATCGGCGCACGGTCGGGATGTTTGGAAAACCATTTACAAGACTTTATCGCCGCCATGGAAATAATAACTGAAGCAGTTATCGCCCTAAATTGATCTTATTTAAAATTATTGTTATGACGGAACCTTTTATTTTTATTGGTCGGATCATAATAATTTATCAGTTGTAGAGGGTTATTTAAAAATATATCTTACACGTTTATCGATAAGTCGATTAAACAATACAATGGCAAATATATTTTTTTTATTAATTAACGACCGTGAAGTGAATAATGCAATAGAATACACTTTATTTTACACGTATTATTAATATTTACAAACAAAAATATACCCTACCCTATATCTTAAATTGTTAATTAAATAAAGTTACAAAATGATCTATAAAAAAGCCAGAAATTATAATAGAATTATAGAATTTTTACATATATATCGAATTGATAATAAAAATTAAAATTAAGTTTACACACCAATGACTTTTCGAATTTGTTTTCGGAAGTTATGTGTGATAAATATCGATGACTGAAAACTTTGTGCCCGGCATGGCAATAGGTTCGCCACCTTATTCCATTTGGGACGTAAACATAACGGCGAGACAAGGCTTAACAGCCTACACCTTTGGGTAATAAAGGCGTGAAGTTATGTCATTATATTATATATATATATATATATATATATATATATATATATATATATATATATATGTGTGTATATATATATATATATATTTAACATTAATTTAATAGGTGGTTAGGAACATCCCTCTTGTGAATCAAGAAATTTTGGAATCGATTCCGGGTTCAGACCAATGAATTGTAATTCTTCTCTGAAGCCATGTGCAAAAAATACGACAACGGGCTGACTGTTAACGATATTTTGTTAAAATGGTGGCGAACCTATTGTCATACACCGGACACAATGTTGTCAGTAATCGATACTTCCGAAAAGAATTCCGATAAATATGTACCCTAACGCATATAATATGATTTATTATACAGGGTTATTCTAAATGATGGACCCATTTTCAAAAGTAAAAGTAAAGGATGGTGCTCCGCCCCATTGGCACTTAGCTGTACGAGGCTTTTTAAATGAATCCCTTCCTCATCGCTGGATAGGTCGCAGGGGAAACGAGGACCTAGCTCTACACTTCTGGCCACCGAGATCTCCTGACCTCACCCCATGCGACTATTTCTTATGGGATTATGTTAAGGAAGCTGTTTACGTCCCGCCTCTACCAACAACTATTGACGATCTGCGGAACCGTATCACTGCTGCCGTGCACTCAATAACACCAGATACGCTTTCTCGCTTGTGGGATGAGTTTGGCTACCGTGTTGATGTTTGCCGTGCAGCAGCCGGAGGCCACATTGAACACTTGTAAGGTATTAAAAAAAAACTTTGAAACGTTCTCTTTTCATTGGTATAAAGGTTGTCCATTTTGCATTTTTACTTTAATAAAATTTTTACTTTTGAAAATGGGTCCATCATTTAGAATAACCCTGTATTTGTGTTTCATCTCGATATAAGCACATTTAACGAGCTATTAATATAATTCTATACGGTTACTAATTAAAAAAAAAATACATACATTACTTCACGCCTTTTCCTACCCGAGGGTATAGGCAGCGGCTGTTAAGCCTCGTCTCGCCGTTATGTTTACGTCCCAAATGGAATATGTGACGATGATTGCCATACCGGGCACAGCGTTTAGTCAGTTTACTCAGTCAGGTTAGACACATAACTTTTGAAATTTGGGACGTAAACATAACGGCGAGACGAGGCTTAACAGCCACTGCCTACACCTTCGGATAACAAAGGCGTGAAGTTATGTTATGTTATAACTTCTAGAAAAGTAATTAGTGTGAGCCAGGCTTCGAACTCGCGACCTCTGGATCCAGAAGTAGGGTGCTCGACCACTGTACCACCGAGACTACTAAAAAATTAATTGAACGATAACAATAATTATTATATACGACCGCCTTCAAATAAGATCCATAACAAAGATAATTCTGAGGAGCTAATTCTATAGGAGAGTTAAAAACTTTATTTCTTTATACAAGAAAAAAGACAATGACCACAGATTTAATAAAAGAAAAAATCCCTCTTTCTTGTCCTTATATAAAAATAGTAATAAATATTAAAGTATGGATAATAAGTTATGCTAAAAGATCATAATTTGACAGATTCCGATCTCCCGTAAGATTCTACCTAATTGACAAATCGATACATGCAAATTCCTTTTTCTATTTGTCGGTCTTTCTGTCTGTCTGTTTGTTCCGGGTAATCTCTTAAATGGCTGGGCCGATTTGGACGTGACTGTTATTGGCAGGCAGCTGGTTTAATATTTTTTTTTAGAAAAAATATTTTATTTATCGCTTTTGAGACGAAACATAGTCAGCTAGTAAATAATAAATTGTATTATGGTACAAAACAGTTATTGATCCTCGCACTTGGTTGTATTAATGGGCCGGCATGACTGGTGAAATAACAAGACCTTTCTGAATATTAACGTAAAGTGGCACATGCAGCAATCTCCGTTTAGTGAAGCAGAAGCGGTGAAACAGATGTCACCCCTTTCCATTCCCACTCCCTAAACTGTCTTAAAGCTGGTAACGCAACTGTAACAGTATCTGTGTGTTTCACTTGATCATAAAAAAGATCACAAAAAATGCAAGTGACTTTAACAGAATGATTATAAAGTTCCATAATTTTATGACGTGATACCCTAAAATCTACTTTTTTTATGATAGAAAGGGGCAAACGAGCTTGCGGGTCGAAAGCAATCACCGCCGCCCATGGCGTCTACAATACCAGGGGCATCACATCAGCGTTGCCGGCCTTTCAGATGACAATAGGCTCGTTTCTTGAAGGTTCGTAGGTCGTAGCGGTCCGGAAATACCGTCGCCGGCAACTGGTTCCATGAAGGAACTGTTCGTAGCAAGAAGTGCCTGTTGAAACGCACTGTTGTCGATCGCCAACCATTCAGCCAATGCGGGTGGTAGCGTTGGCGCGTCGAACGATATAATACTTTTAATACTTTTATCAAACCTAGTTAATAATAAAGGAACAGGTAAAATTGAAACATTTAAATGGAAAAGTGTTTGCCCGCGGCGCAGATACGAAAAGCAATTGAAAAAGAGACAAATAGGTAACTTGAGTGTACATTTCAAAATAAAACTGCAAACGTTTGAAACAAGCGTCTGTCCTGTACAAGTGAATATACTACCTATTGATTTCTTTCCTGCAATTGTAAGCGTTCAATCATTTAATTGAACGTTCATTGCTTATTTATTATACAAAAGACTCGTCACGATGAGAAGTTAAACTGCTATGTATGTTTAACAAAACTCGTAGCAACTAATTCCGCAATATCAAGTGTAATCTTTTTGCAATTCGTTTTGAATTATTGACTTCATATTTTTAATTCAGAAACTGTTGCATTTTGTAAGTATTGTTTTTTGCATACTATCCTTGTTTCATGAGTTGCACGGGCCTAGTGGTTCCGCACTTCCAGTATAAAGTCTCAAGTTCAATGTATAAGATAGACTCAGTCACCTTTGAAGTTCTTAAAGAATCGATGTGTTCAAGTATAGTATATATGCTGCCTAGACTTTCAGCTATAAAACGCATGAAGTTACATTACAATACAGTTACAATGCAAGCGTTCATTTACACAACTCACCCAAAGGTTATCTACTCAAGAATGTAATGACGATCATTCCAGACGAATTGTTCATAACTCACATCGTAATATTCCGGCGGTCGTTTGTGTGATCATGAGACGATTGTTCCAAGTCGGCGCACTTCACACGCCTCCGCAAACGCCTTTTGTCGGCAAATAATTAATAGTTTTGCACCCATTGTGGTATATTCAGACGCCATTGTTTGGACAAAGTTGAACTGAGGCAAAGAATCTAACAGATTTTTTCTTTAGCTGTTCATACTATGATCTAGGCTTTTAAGAAAACTTTTGAGTGTTCATGATATTGAAAATAATTATAATTAAAATATTGTTACCACACCAACATAACTTCACGACTTTTTCTACTCGTAGGTGAAGTGGCCTCGACTAGCCGATATGTTTACGCCCCAAATGGAATAGGTAGCGAACCTATTGCCATACCGGGCACAAAGTTTTTATTCATCGATATTTATCACACATAACTTCCGAAGAAAATTTGGAAGAGACATTGGTGTGAGCCAGGATTCGGATATATTGTTATTATTTTGTAATATCACGGCTTTTTCTATTCCTTTGAATATACCTCTATGTACCCAGCTACTGTTCTTACTGTTCTGAATGCATCAACTATCAGAATTATTTAATTCCAAACGGTATAGGTGGACGACCAAATAAATAATCTGTTTAAAAAAGGTAAAATGCATAGCACCTGAAACCGACGTAAATGCATGACGAGATGTATGACTGTGGATGAGGCGAAAGATGTGTGTCAGGATCGTAGCTTGTGGTAAGCCCAAGTCTCTGCCTACCCCCATGGGATACTGGCGTGAGCTTATGTATGTATGTATGTATAGGTGGACTAGGGCACATTTATGTCAGTCATCAATATTTATCACATATCTGACAAAAAGAATTTCCGAAAGTCATGTGTGTAAGCTCAAACTATTCGCACATGAGACAGACTTATTTAACATGCAGACCATAAAGATGTAAAAATAAATATAATAATAATAAAAGTCTTTGTTCAACAAACTGTGAAAATACTGAATTCAGGGTAATAAAATATCGATAAAGAAAAAGTGTCGTCGATATGAATTAGTGAGGTGCTTTCAATGAAGTGAAAAGACATTAACTCTCGTTCTCTTTTCAGAGTGAGTGTGAGCTGGTGGTAGATGTCGGTGTGCGACCCGGAGTTAATGACATGGAAAAGACGGCGAAGAACGACAAAACGACAGCCTCTTGATCACAGAATGGAACGTTTGTCGTAAATAAAACTGCGTATTATATAATGAAAACAAGGTTGTGAGACAGAAAATCAGATTGAAAGAGTGTGGGGGTAAGTAAGGAAAGACATTCTCTGGTTTGGAGGTGAAGAAAGAATTGTTGACCCAAAATTGACTAAGCAGATATATATCTGCTTAGTCAATTTTGGATCAACAATTCTTTCTTCACGTCTTTGCAATAGTAAAAGATGTTGACGCGAGTTAGATGTGTACAAATCTTACCTTATGGTGTTCTGTTCTATCTCCTTACCCCGCAAAGGACTTGGCGTGAAGTTAAGCATATAAATGAATTAGTAATTATAATATGCACTCTCAATTGGATATTAAAATATTATATATTGTTATAGCAACCACTAACGATTCGCAATAAATATTTTTTGGCATCATTATATCAATAGAATAAACGAGTTTTTCCCCAAAGATTACGATGTATTTGAGGGAAGAGTGAACAGCAATTTAACGAGCCAGTACACTTCACCACGCTTACCATCAAGTGTAGTCAATTCAAGTGTTGTATTGTAGTATTTAAAAGCAATCATTTTAAAATTATAACTTTGATTACGTCGCCTCGAACTTTTTTATCCATCTGTAGCACGTTTCGTAAAGGTCAGCCGCGGAGTAGCAAAATTTAAAAACCGCTTGACAGAGCAGCCTAGGCTAATACGGCGGGAATAGGGTTTGCATCAGCTGATCGTGTAGTTTATTTTTGATTGCCTACAATAACCAAGCCACCTACAACCTTCTTGGTGTCTTGATAGTTAAATAACAAAAAAAATGTTACGTATTGAATATTTTTTACTTACTAGTTAGTATACCTGCATTTCTTCCAAATGACCTGGTTACTTCGATAGGTTCACCGTTACGTTGATAGCCTATTTGATATGATAGGGAAGGGAATGGGTGCGTGTGGGGGAGCCAGTGGCGTTTGGATATCTGTCTGAATGTAGGACACGGGGCATAAGACCGTTAGCCCATTCCAGTATAAATTCATGCACACACTAATTACCATTAAAATCTGTGCATACAACGTTACCTGTACAGAATAGAGGACAGGAAACTTTAAATTGTGCAGTGATAATTGGAAGCGAAGTAATTAGGTAATTTTTTTTTTTATGGGTATCAGGGCAAACGAGCAGCCGTGTCACCTTATGGTCAGTGACCAGTGCCGCCCATGGACACCTGCAACACATGTAGTGTTACAGTTGCGTTGCCGACCTTAAGGGAGTGGGATTGAGTAGGATGGAGGAAGGGATAGGGAAGGGGGGGTGGCCCTCCGGATACCTCTCTCACCGAACGAAACGCGGCATGAGCCTCTTTACGTCGATCTTCTGGGAGGTCGTGGTATTTCATTATAAAAAAAAACATACGTGGAGGAGCAACTCCATCCTGAATACCACTTGCCTAAGCTGAATTAAATTTGCTATTATTAAGTAAGATTAAAGACATGGCGTTCATGAAATGATTTGGGTTTCCACATCCGCACCGTATTTGATCCCGTTTGGTTCCCGGTGGCATAAATCAAGCTCGAAAAATACTTGACAGATCTAGAAAATGATAATCAGGACTGAAATAGACTACATTTTATAACAGTTTTGACAGTGGTAGAGCCAAGCAGTTCGCTGCATGAATGGGCCGGCTCGACCGGTGAAATACCACGACCTCTCAGAAGACCGACGTAAAGTGGCTCATGCCGTGTTTCGTTCGGTGAGAGAGGTACCCGGAGGCCCATCTAACTTCCCCATCCCTTCCTATCCTACTCCTTTAAAGGTTGGCAAAGCAACTGTAACACTATATGTGCTGCAGGTGTCCATGGGCAGCGTTGGTCACCTAACATCAGATGACACGCCTTCTCGTTTGTCCTCCGATCCCATAAATAAATAAAAAAAAATAAAAAAAAACCCCAAATTCTCTTTGTTTACCACAAGCTAAGTAATACGCCTACAATATTTCTCAATTCAAACATGAAATCGTTTATATCGTAATTATTCCCGTTATTGTTAAAACGCACAATCGCACTTCCTATTTTCTTCTATGCGTTAGATAACTGATACAAATTGATTTCTTATCATTATTTGATCATAACAAAGTTAGCACATTAAGCGTACTTGTAACGAGTTCGTATCGCTGGTCGCTAACAAATAACTCTTAAGCAAATTGAATACAAAGATTTATACCTAGCGTTTATCTAATACAAACATGCGGCAGTAGATTTCTCAACGGGCCCTTTTTTATATCTTCGTCACAATGCTTTCGCAGCAGTAAATCTGACGATATCTCGGTGAAAAAGACTGTACAGCACCTATTGGCAGTCACAGGAACACACTTTAGATAATTCGAGAAAGGATATTATCTTTATTAAAATAAATAATCAATTCCCCTGTAAAAACAAAAGTACGAAAAAGGTTTTTCTGTATGAACATTGCTTTTTTATGGTCTATATGGTCAAACGAGCAGGCGTGTCACCTGATGGTGAGCAACAAACGCCGCCCATGGACACCTAAACACATATAGTGTTACAGTTGCGTTGTTACAGTGTGAATCGGTAAAACTTATTTTGGTGTAATCGAATTATTTTTTTTTCATAAGTCTTTTTTATATATTTTTATTATTATTATTCGATATTAAAAACTACCTGCAACGTAAAATCTTCGTCCGCTTCCGTTATAATCAAGCGCTGCAAAAATTTATCCGGACATGATGACTATCCGAAATTTTCATCCTACAACACACAAATGGTTATCTCACTTCCGGTCAATGAAGTTTGAAGACACATTTTTGCATTATAATTAAGTATCTAAGGAGAAACTTTAACTTAGTATGTGAATTTAATCATATATAATATTAATATATAGAAAAAATGGATGATGCAAGATTGACTAAGCTGATACACAATGCAAAAGCCAAGACACACATTCCATGACCAAATGGAACGTGTTCTGAAGGAAGGTGATGTTAGGAGCCTCAAAAATCGACGCCAAAAGTCAACGATGCCAATGAGGTGTGCAAGAATCGTGCCTTATGGCGTTCTATTCTCTCTGCCTACCCTGCAAGGGATTTGGTGTGAAGTTATGTATGTATGTATGTATTTTTGTCATACTAATCCATTTGAAAACAGTGCAACCACTTGGCCCAAGTTTCTTTATTATAAAATAGTAAAAATAATTTAACCTTCCATGTGCGGACTGAGGGAGAAGTTTTAAAAACTTTAACAAACATACTCGTATGTTCACAATCAGAGCTCTCATTGTTCTACTAATTACTGCTTGATAATGTCAGTACGTCTGAGATTGAAGTGGCGAAGTAAAGTTAGTCAGTCGTTTTTCACCTACTTTATTAATAGAAGCAAAGTTATTATATTGCCTTTGAAGAGAAATAAAATGGAAAATCTTCAATTTATTGTGAATAATGAAAGATTGTATGTAATGTATGTATTCGAATGTATAAGTATGAATGTATTTATCGTTATAGATGAGCTTCAATAGTATTTATCTTAGCTTAACATGTCCACCTAAAGGTCATAAGACCGCTTTATGTAATTGTCTCGGTGGCGCAGTGGTCGAGCACACGGCTTCTGATCCAGAGGTACGGGTTCGATTCCTGACACTGGCTCACACCAATGATTTTTCGAAATTGTTTTCGTAAGTTATGTGTGATAAATATCGATGACTGAAAACTTTGTGCCCGGTATGGCAATAGGTTCGCCACCTATTCCATTTGGGACGTAAACATAACGGCGAGACGAGGCTTAAAAGCCGCTGCCTACACCTTCGGGTAACAAAAGGCGTGAAGTTATGTTATGTTATGTAATTGCCTTTTTTATGGTATAGGGGGACACTCGAGCTTGCGTGTCAAATGATGGTGAGCAACAAACGCCCCCCATGGACACCGGAACATATATAGTGTTATAGCTGCGTTGCCGGCGCTAGCAATGGGATATGGAAGGGGTCAGAAGTGGGTTGTGAAGGTGAGAACATTGAGGCATGCAACTGCATTACTCTGTTAATTGTGGTCTCTGATGCCGAAGATTTTTATGAAACAATTATAATAATAATATATAATTGCTTAGACACAATACACACAGCGCCCTCTAGTTCCAAGCTAAGCAACTAAATCCTTGTGTTATGGCAACCAGATAACCCCTTAATAACGGATATTAGTACATATGTATATACTTTTCTTTTGTAAATATACATACTTATAATACATAGAGAAACACCCAGACGTCACATAAATATTCATGTTTGTCACAAATATTTGTGCTCGGGTGGGAATCGAAACCCCGACCTCATTGCTGCAGCCGGTAGTTTTACCAATGCGCCACGAGGCTTGTCAATTATATTGTTTCTCAATAATGATTTTGCAAAACAAAATATAAATATCGCACTTCAACAGAATCCATAAATATAATTTCAAGTTGATGTCTTTCGAAGTTCATAAGTTCATAATTGAAAGATTTAAAGGGACTTTAATAGATAATGAACAAGTTCACAGTGGTCGCCCTCTCAATCGAACTTAGTCCCTCGAAGTCACACCCTTCAAATTATTCATCTGGTAGCCGGCGGAGAAAATTGATGTGAAGTCAATTATTTGATTTGACCAGAGGGCTGGTCTATTCTTCGCACAGAGGATTAGCATTGCCATTCAGCGTGGCAATGCGGCCAGTCTTCTGGGCACGCTGCCAGTAGACCGAGATGCGGAGACATTTGATTTCAGGTAGTTTTTTAATTGTATATTATGTAAATAATGTACTTAATTTATTTCTGCTTATTATAGTTAATAAATGTTTTCTTATTATTTTTAATTTTGGATGCAGTTTTCTGATATTTGGAATTAATTATATTCATACATAATAACACATAATTTCACACCAAGTCCCTTGCTTCAAGCTAAATTGCAAGAAAAATATTGATAATTAATTTACAAAATTAATATCCTCTGCATACTTCGAGTATTTAGCATTACAATTTTAACAGCTGTAACTATTATAACTTATCAGATCATAACTTCACGCTTTTTCTACCCGAAGGTGTAGGCAGCCGCTGTTAAAGCCTCGTCTCGCCGTTATGTTTACGGCCCTCTGGACCCCTGGATTCAGAAGCTGCTCGGTGTGCTTGACCACCGGACCACCGAGACCGAGATTTTGTCCTTCTTCATAATAAGGTAAGTTTTTATAAGATCTATAGTTAGGTATGATAAATATCGATGATTAAAAACTTTGTGCCCGGTATGGCAATAGGTTCGCTACCTATTCCATTTGAGACGAAAACATAACGGCGTTAATACTTCAACAGGCTTTTATCTAGTCTAGAACTGCATAAACTCTCCTAACAAGCTAGCAGCGAACCCAAAAGTAGTGGCAAGACGGAACTTGCAAACAAAGTCAAACTCTGCCACTTATAATAGTCCACTTACTTTGAACTTAGCCATGTACTGTCTCAAAATATATTATATCATACAATATTAATATATAAAGTTACTAATAAATATAGGATACTCCAAATATATCTAATATATAAAATTGTCGTGTCACTGTGTTTGTCACCATACTCCTCCGAAATGGCTTGACGAATTCTCTAAAAGTTTTGTGTGCATATCAGGTACGAGTAGGTCTGAGAATAGGACAACATCTATTTTTCATCCTCCTAAATGTTAGGGGTAGTTAAACCTTTTAATATTTAATTTTTGATTTTTTTTGTTTGTTAATAGTGGTTAATAGAGGTAGTTTGTTAATAATACCCACTGGACCTTAACATAACATAACTTCACGCCTTTTGTTACCCGAAAGTGTAGGCAGCGGCTATTAAGCCTCGTCTCGCCTTTATGTTTACGTCCCAATTGGAATAGGTAGCTAACCTATTGCCATACCGGGCACAAAGTTTTCAGTCATCGATATTTATCACACATAACTTTCTGAAAACAATTTCGAAAAGTCATTGGTATGAGCCAGTGTCAGTATTCGAACCACGACCTCTGGATTCAGAAACCGTGTGCTCGACCACTAGACCACCGAGACTGGCGAAATACCATCTCAGAAAATACCTCATACCTCTCAGAAAATCCCCGAAAGTGGCTAATGCCACATTATCACAGAGTTATCCGGAGGCCCCTTTATCCTAAACACAGTATCTTAATTGTTCAAATAAGTAGAAAGAACGGATGATGCAAGATTGACTAAGCAGATATCCAATGCAAAAGCGGGACGATAGACACGGAGCCACAACACACCTGCCATGACCATGCAGAACGAGTTCTGGAAGTAGGAGGCCTTAAAAATTGACGCGCGTGTACAAAAAGAGTTATAAAAGTAAAAGAAGCGAATGAGGCGGGTAAGAATCTGCCTCTGCCTTATGGGGTTCTTTTCTCTCTGCCTACCCTGCAAGGGGTTAGTTGTGAAGTTATGTATGTACCATCTAAAAGACCAGGAATGCAACTATGACCCTCTCGGTGATGCAGATCTCTATGATTAGTATAAGTTGCTTACAAATAGTAAGCTTACTATTTGCTTGTTGGCTCGCAAGCTCGTAAAACCCTGATCCCATAAACAAGATGATTTAAGAAGAAAATACTTTACTACAATGTGAATCATTCAAAACTCTAAAAAAAATATACAAATTACGGTATTGACCTGTGGCTTGGCAGCTGTACAGAGGTTTAATTTAACTTCTGCCCGAAGTGTATTTGTTTTTTTGCAACATTCTGCGCTTACTTCTGTACCTGTTTTACCGACTAGATGAATATAATTTGAAACTTTGTAGCTGCTGGGAACTTTTCGGAATCCGAACAATATTCGTTATACTGCCAACCCCACTGTTCCCAGTTGTAACAAAACTGACACTAAAGTAACACTATTCTTCAAGAATTAAAAGAATGCATTTTGTACATCATTTGATTTCAAATATGAGCGTGTTGGTGGAGATATAGGTTTCGGATCTTGGAACTTGGAATCGAAGTTACTAGTGCGTTTCATATTTTATAATTTCTGTGTTTCGTTTGTGCACTCCAAGCAGTTCGCTGCATGGATGGGCCGGCGCGACCGGTGAAATACCACGACCTCTCAGAAGATCGACGTAAAGTGGCTCATGCCGGATTTCGTCCGGAGAGATAGGTACCCGGAGGCCCACCCCCTTCCCCATCCTTTCCTATCCCCTATTCCTTAAATGTCGACAACGCACGGTAACACTATATGTGTTGTTGATGTCCATGGGCGGCGTTAGTTGCTTACCATCAGGTGACACGCCTGCTCGCTTGCCCTCCTAGCCCATAAAAAAACGGTTCGAAGAGAGTATTTGGCATACGAATTGCTTGCCCGATTCTTCTCATAACAGCTGCTACACACGAATGGGCCACTCATGGCCTCAAGCGCTCGTATTTAACTACTCTCGAGAGCAATGAATCCGGGTCACTTAAAGAATGTTAAAAATCTCGGAAACTAAAAATGATAGGTTAATGCAATAAATTGTATTTAATAGACAATGTAATACTCCTTAAATGAAAGTAAAAAAAATATGAGTCACCATACATTTTATTAACACAAAATTACATAAAGAAAAAATCTGCTGATCTCTCCTTAAAACAAAAATAGGAAACATGAAATTTTTGAACTTTATTACGATTTTCTTGAATTTTAATACTTCGTATTGCCTCCTCGTGCTTCCATTACTGCGTTTACGCGGTTTGGCATGCTGTACACCAAGTTCCTTATACGATTTTGGGGAATATTCTCCCATTCCTCTGTGAGAGCAATTTTGAGCTCACGAAGCGTGATTGGGGGAGGGTTTCGTTGTTTTACGCATCTGCCTAGCTCGTCCCAAGCATGCTCGATCGGGTTGATATCCGGGCTGCGCGCTGGCCACTCCATACGAGTAATGTTCATCTCTTGAAGGTAGTCATTCACAATCCTACCTGTATGAGGTCGGGCATTGTCATGCATAAATATAGCATCCTCACCTAAATTGACCATAAATGGACCAACGTGATCATTGAGGATTTCTTCCACATATCTTACGCTAGTTAAAGAGCCGTTTTCTATGATCACCAGCTCTGTGCGACTTTCAGAAGAAATTCCGGCCCACACAAGTACAGACCCACCACCGTAGGCTACTTTTTCCTCGATGCATGCTTGCTTGAATCTTTCCCCTGGTCTTCGATACACTCTGTGTCTTCCATCGTGCTTGTAGAGCATAAATTTTGATTCGTCGGAGAACATAACTTTTGACCAATCTTCAATACTCCAATTTACGTGGAGTCTGGGCATATCTTAGTCTTGAAATACGATGCCCACGCTCCAGTTTAGGGCCGTTTGCAGGTCTAAGGGGTTTTAAGTTAGATTCAGCAAGCCGACGTCTTACTGTCCATGCACTTGGGTTACTTCCTCCGAGGCGTCGAAACTGATTGGTGAGTTCAGTTCCTGTGAGAAAGCGATTTCGAAGCATGGTGTTCACCAAGTATCGGTCTTCTCGTGCTGTGGTATACCTGGTTCTGCCCGTTCCTGGTCTGCGTAGGTTAGAACCAGTTTCTTCGTAACGTCGGAGAACTCTTTGTACTGTTGACAGCGACACACCAACAGTCCTGGCTGTATCGCGCTGACTCCGGCCGGTTTCCAGCATTGTAAGTATTCTGGTGCATTCTTCAGGCGTAAGCGACATAATTTCAGCTTGAATAATGAATATAGAGCACTATCAACATGGTTTATGTACCCACATAAATGACAGATTACAAACAAAAGCAAAACCAAATGCTGTAATTTCGTAGTTCCATCTTCGAAAGTGGCCCTTTTTCAAATTTGATTTTTTTATGATATAACTTTACAATAACTAAGAAGTTTTAATACCTTCATTTAAGGAGTATTACGTTGTCTATTAAATACAATTTATTGCATTAACCTAGCATTTTTTGTTTCCGAGATTTTTAGGATTCTTTAAGTGACCCGGATTCATTGCTCTCGAGTGTATAATAATAAGTTAATGTATTTATTGACTATTTTTAAGTGTCTGTAAAGACCTATAAAAGTTGTGTTTGATTTACATACATACATAACTTCACGACAAATCCCTTGCGGGGTAGGCAGAGAGAACAGAGCGCCATAAGGCACGATTGTTACACGCCTCACTCGCTTCTTTGACTTTCATAACTCTTTTCATGCACGCGCGTCTATTTTTGAGGCTCCTAACTTCACCTTCCTCCAAAACACGTTCTATTTGGTCATGGAATGTTTAATTTGGTCGTCCTCGACTCCTACATCCATCAGCTTTTGATTTGATCAGTTGAAATCTACGAAACCCAAAATATGTTTTATTCGGTAAAAAATATTTATAGATATAGAACGCAACGCAAGTCTGGTGGTCCAGTGATCGAGCATCCCACTTCTGAATCAAGAGTGTTATGAGAGTTATGTGTGATAAATATTGAAGACTGAAACTTTGTGCTCGGTATGACAATAGGTTCGCCGCGTATTCCATTTGGGACGTAAACATAACGGTGAGTCGAGGCTTAACAGCCACTTCCTACACCTTCGGGTAGAAAACGGCGTGAAGTTATGTTATAAAACGCAACTTGGCATAAACACATTTTGGGTGGCTGAATGAACATATTCCAATAACGCGCACGGATCGAATGAAAGCACACTGATGGGGAAAATTTTAATCAAACCGCTCAAACCGAGATTATCTGGTCGTGTCTTAATAAAGATTAGAACTGAGTATTACCATAAAATTGGATCTGACCAAAATCTGATGAATACCGTACGTTGCTATTTTAGACGAGTTTATTGAATATATAATAAGTTATTAATGAAAATTTAATTTGGCTGTGTGGCGCCGGCTTAGAATACCGCCACCCCATCTCTTCCCGTGGGTGTCGTAAAAGGCGACTAAGGGAAAAGCTAGAAGAATGGGCAGCAGCATTCTCTCTCAAGAAAATACAGCCTACTGCGATCGCCAACCCGCCTGCCAAGCGTGGCGATTATGGAAAAAACCCCCCATGATTGAGCGGACCGGCAGTTGCGGCGCTCTATGGGGGAGGCCTATGTCCAGCAGTGGACCTCAAGAAGGCTAATGATGATGATGATGATGATGAAAATTTAAGATAACTTACATAACATAACTTCACGCCATTTTCTACGCGACGGCGTAGGCAGCGGCTGTTAAGCCTCGTCTCGCCATTATGTTTACATCCCAAATGGAATAGGTGAAGAACCTATTGCCATACCGGACACAAAGTTTTCAGTCGTCGATATATTTATCACACATAACTTCCGAAAACAAATTCGAAAAGTCATGGGTGTGAGCCAGTGTCAGGATTCGAACCCGCGACTTCCGAATTAACAAGCGGGGTGCTCTACCACTGGACCACCGAGACATTTATAAAATAAATTAATAAACATTATTTCAAATATATAAAATTAAAAGTCTAGGTGAAATAAAATTTGTCCGCATCTCGGTCTAACTAGCTGCGTGTTTAGAAGACTGTCCGCATTGCCATGCTGAATGGCAATGCGAAGAATAAACCGGCCCTGCGGTCACGATAGTTATACAATAAATGGCATTATTACTACTTATGTCTTCTTTGAAACCTCACGCCTTTAGGATGAATTGGTTGCAGACAGCTGTAATCATGCAGCGACTCTTCGAAAAAATATGATTCCATGAAAAAAAGGCCGGACTCTATTGTACATTGGCATACATCGATCGACGGAAGTCATGGGATCGGTTCTAGACTTACACAAATGAATTCACGGGATTCTTTGTGTGATAAGTATCGATGAATGACTACCTTGTGTTCGGTATATGGCGATAGGTTCCGACATCCATTCCATTTGGAACGAAATAATCCAACGAGTCAAGGCTTGACAGCCTCTGTCTACACCTACTAGCAGAATAAGGCGCAAAATTATACAAAAAAAGCTGCACATTTACAGAGACAACAAAATTTTAAGGAAATAGAATACATATTATTTACATTACAATACTGTTAAAGGTAAATACCAGACAAATATTTGACCCACTATGCAAAATAGGATACAATCAAAATCAATTGAAATTTTATTTACATCGAGTTAAGTACCATAGAATGCTGCAGGTGAAATATAAGTAAAATAAAAAAAAAGAATAAAATTCGAAATGGACTCCATTAGAGACCTTAAACCCCTCAAGCATCGCCAATATGCATAGTTCGAGTGTTTCATATATAAAATGTAATTAAACGTCTAAATAAAAGTTGATATAAAACAATTTATGTTTAAACCTTTTAATCTACACACATATAAAAGGAAATAAAAACAAAAAACCTTTTGTCCTTTTTGAGCATCTTGTTTTCACAAAGTTTTAGATCCAAAATATAATAAGAGGCGAAATGCCAACTATTGCCAATATTGCCATACACTTCACATGTCTTGTGAGTCAACGATATATAGATAAACAAACATACATAACTCCACGCCTTTTTCTTTGCTTTTTTTTATTTCTTCTAGCCTTGACTCACCGTTATGTTTACGTCCCAAATGGAAATATAGTACCTAGGCAACATAGGAATTCTGAAAAATAATCGGTGTAGCCAGGATTTCAACTCAACATTGTTTTATTCAAAAGCGAGGTGCTTGTTCTCCACAGCACTCAGACTTTCTAGCGGGCAGTTGGGTATTGAAGATCAAATACTAGACTATGTATAAAAAAAACCTTATTAAAAATCACCATGCCAACAAAAACGGCAGCACACATATCAGGAATCATAATTAAAAATAAAATTCACATACCAACCATAAATAAATTTGTATTTTTTAACAGAACTCTTCCATTAATTAATACTGGCGATTAGTGTTCTTAATTTGAATAAAATTCATTTAAAATAAGAAAAAAGTGAAGTTCCACCACACAATTTAATATTGAAAATCTCTTTGTAATGAATTCTACATTCGCATTATTACCGCAACCGGGTAAGGAATAGCGTTAAGTGGCAACATTATGCAAAGCTTGCCAGCCTCGTTGGCGGGTGCGGGAACGTACGGGATATAAATGTGTGCGTGCATACAGCATAGGATATGAATGTGTGTTAACGTAACGTTCGTATATGAATGTGTATACCAGTTTGTGTGTGTGTGTGTGTGTGTGTGTCTATGTGTGTATACAGTGAGCGCATAAACTGAACATTGTATAAAGGTCTTTCACATTTGACGGTATTGTCGCACGTCAGTATCCAAGTAGTAGCCACACAGGTAATGGGCTCACCGAAAAGTAACTCATCTCGCGTTCCGCGTTTGATAAGAGAGGTAAACGGAGGCCAAACCCCTTCCCCAGTTTTCCTGCAAGACTGTCTGGGTTGCAGGTGTCCATGGGCAATGCAATTCGCTTACTAACAGTTAATGCGTCATTTACCCCCATCGCTTAAAGAGAAAGAGATACTTCTGATGTATGATATTATATTAAGTATAGTGAGAGCAGTTTTTTCCGTTTGTCTCAGTAGCCTTATTGAGACAATGGCCTCGCCAACCGCGGCTCCACTTACGGTTACTAAACCAATAAAATTTGTTGCAAGAAAATGTAGCTAGAAGACTGTTTCTAACTTATTACCCTAAACAGAAATACAAAAACACGAATGTTCAAGGAAGCTAAAATGCAAGTTTTCCATTAAGATATGAATATTAAAATTTGAATTTCATTAATATTGTCATTTCTAATACGCTTGTATGACTCCAGACATCACCTGCCAATAGAAACAGCTCAAATCAATCTGGGAAAATTTCTCGTGGGTTTCTGCAACTCCTCCTCCTTCTACCTTCCAACCTGATGGAGAGCAACAAACGCCACCCATGGACCCCTGAATACATATAGTGTTACAGTTGCGTTGCCCGCCCTTACAATTGGATATGGATGGGGTTGGCAGTGGGATGGAAAGGGGCGGGGGAAAGTGGTTGGGCCTCTGGATACCTCTCTCACCGAGCGAAACAAGGCAAAGCCACTTTACGTCAATATTCTGAGAGGTCGTGGTACTTCAACGGTCGAGCCGGCCCATTTGTGCAGCAAACTGCGTGCAGCAAACGCAATAGAAAGTAGAAGATCCAATTGTACAATTCGTTCGTAAAACGTCGTCGCCAGTGTGTGTGATACCTTTTCGCCATATCTCTCGCTTCAGCATTAGCATTTAAGATTCCACTGGGATATCGCACCTATCGCAATTGGAAAATTTAAAGTGCGTTCCACAAAACGAATGCCATCGGCTCTTACTCCGATTTACTAAGATACCATTGGATTTTGTTAGATCCAGATCTATATGCCATATAATAAATTGTTTGACAATTTTTATTTCTTTAGAAAGTTACTATTAGGTACTTATATCTTTCTGAATAGCTTTATTTTACAGAGTAATAGATGACATAGCCTTCAGACATTATTAATTAAAGCAATCAGAAGCTAATATTTTGTTTTATAATTTCACGACAATATGACGATGGCAGCGGCTGTTTAGCCTGGACTTAGACTTAGTAAGTCAAAGCAAAACGCCAGCTTGGTCGACACAATACACACCTATAGGTTCCTAGTTTTCCTTGTGATAACAGATATTAATACAAGCACACTTTTTTGTTAATTAATACTTATAATACATAGAAAAACACCAAGACGCCGTACAGATGGGAATAAAACCCGCCAGCGTTTAGTCCACTCTCGGTTTTTTTTTACCCATGTACCTCGAGGCTTTTAAAAGTATATTAATTATAATATATAGTATTATGTCTTGCCAAAAAAGTAAGTAAAAGTACTTAATTATTTCGGTGAAGATAGAAGTCTGTTAATGACTAGTAATATCGCGATCCATCATTTAATTAGTAGGTACCTACAAATAGACGTGAAGTTGAGTTTTTCAGAAAATTCAGAAACTTAGAAAACTTTTAATTGGCTTCTACTTTACAAAGTGATGAAGCCTGTCCAAACTAATATATTTGTTACATTTAACTAGTCAAGAAAAGAAATTGAATTATAAAGATTAAAAAGTTATGCTTTTCTTATTAGGTATATTTTAAGTGGAACTTTAAATGCGACTTGCAAACGCTTAACCCGTTTAACGCCCACGTGCCGATTACTTTGAAGGAATAAAAACGTGAACAGACTATGTCAAATGTGAAATTTCTTATGCTGGAATTTAAATCTTATGCTTTAATTTAAATTATGAGATGGATACTAAAGAAAAAAAAATGGATAAGAAACTGTTGAATCCTGGCGAAACTAATCAAGATAATCGGATGTTTTTTATCAAATTATTGCATTATCATCGTTCTCTGATAGGTGTGCAAAGTTTAATTAAAATCGGATCGCTCAAAGTAAGAGAACATTGAGCTCAAAGAGTTAGATTAGGTACATACATACTCCCACTCATACAGGCGAAGCTAATAAAAGAATACTAAAAGTCATCAGTAAATAAGCGTAGTAGATGGAATTCATTAAAAATCACAGCCTATAGAGACAGTAATCAGTTTCCTTCATAATATAAATCTGGCTCTTTCATGTTTTTAATAGGTAATAATTCATTAATAGCTCCCGTTTGTCGTTACAAATTACCCCTGATCGTGTTGAGACATTACACGGCCAGTTATTGCAACGAGCCATCTTCACAATAGGAGACCATTACGCATTTAATGTTTAATGATTATTTCAAGCTGCTCCTCATAATTTTGCCGTTTCACATTTGTATTTGCTACTGACAGAATAGCTGGTCGTTAAGGATTGTTAGAGAGCTGTAATATTTTTTTTTGTGCACTGTTATTGTTGGTAATCAGTTTTGGCGATGCATGAAACGGAACGGTTAATTTAGAGTATTATATCGGAAATAGAGCGGTGGTGAATGACCACCGCACGGTGGTCTCTGCTCAAAAAAATGTGACAAATCTGTGACTATCAGCAAAATTATTATTGCAAAATATGGCAGTATGCAGTATTACGACACCGGTGTTTACTGTCGCGTCTTAACGACAATACTCTACTACCAATGCAAGTCCAAAGAGAGAAACTTCGGTTTGCTTGAGTGACTATCCGTTCACCTCGCCACAGTCAGCAGAAGAGCGCCTATATATAACTGCGGATCCATCCCTCTTATAATTTTCGGAACATTTGGAAACATGTGATCGGTGAGCTTAAATATTGAACACTACGTACTATCAATACTACCCGTATTATAATGAGTTATGAAACCAAAAGTAGTTCAAAGATGGCGCCACTGCGTTCACGCTCCGACATATATATGTCTGTAATACTGCAGCACTTACATTAATAATATCAACTAAATTAACTTAAGTGCCTGGGTGGTATTCCTCCCGTAGGGGGTGTCATAAGAGGCCACTCAGGAATTAGACCTGTAGACAATTATCTCTCCAATCATTGCTTACCAAATAATAATAATCGATTTCTGAAGAGTGGGATGCATGGTGTTGTAACGTTTTAACCTAATGCCTATAATTTGAGGCGTAACATTTCATACGACAAACACATATTGGGATAAGGCTCTACAAATAAAAAAATGTTTGTACTGAATTTGAATTGTATTGTAGCCTCGACTCGCCCTTATGTTTACGTCCCAAATGGAATAGGTGGCGAACCTATTGCCATACCGGGCTCAAAGCTTTTTGTCATCGATATTCGTCAGACATAACTTTACATATTAATTTCGAAAAGTCATTGGAGTGAGCCAGGATTCGAACCCGTGACCTCTGGATTCAAAAGCCGTATGCTCGACCACTGCACCACCGAAAAAACTTGAAATATTCCATATATCTTTATCGCTCTACACAACTCTAAGCAATTCAAAGTAAGATTTCTATAACGGTTCTATGGTCCTGAACAGCAAATGTACGGAAAATTTAATTAAAATACTTAGCAGAAAGAAAGCAGCAATGACAATTAAGAGTTCCTAACGTTTTCTGGATTTAATAAAAGAAGCTGTTACCGGACACATTAACGAACAATTTTCGTCGTAACCTCTTTATTTGTGTTTAGATACCGTGAAAAGAGAATGCACCATTTTTAATATCACCATGCACCATTTAAAAAAAATAGTATACATTTTATATTTTTGTATTTTTTTATTGTTAGCAATTGTTCAATTAGTAAAAAACCTATCAGAATAATAATAATATAATATCTTGAACACAAAACACACAGCGCCCTCTAGTTTCAAACTAAGCAACTAAATGCTTGTGTTATGGATATTAGATAACGGATATTAATACGTATATATTTTTTTGTAAACTCATACATGGAGTACAATACATGGAAAAACACCCAGACGCCATACAAACATTCATGCTTTTCACAAATATTTGTACTCGGATGGGGATCGAACCTGCCAATCTCAATTCTGCTGGCGGCAGTTTTACCAATGCACGACGAGGCTCGTCCCTAGAATATATCCGCGCAAAGTGGATTTCGCCGCGTTTTGCTCGGTGACGCCCAACCCTTTCCCCTCTTCCCTACCCATGCCACTTCCGAGCTCTTTCCTATTTCGTTTTAAAGGCCGCTAATACAACTATAACATTGCATTGCAGGTATCAACGGGTGGCGTTAGTTATATCTTGAGGTGACACGCCTGCTCGTTTGTTTCCCTAAAAAAAAACTGTTTTTTTCCTGGTATAATTAACAAGAACAATTATATACACATATTTTTATTTATTAATTTGTTTTCTAAAGGGGTTTGCTGTTGTGTTGTCGCACAAGACGCAAATCTGGTGACTGCGGCGAGGTGGACAGACAGCCACCCAAACAGATCGAAGTTCCTCACTTTGGACGTGCATTGGTAGCAGAGTGTTGTCGTTGAGACACAACAGTAACTACCAGTGTCGTGATGTGCTCGCTGCCATATTTTACAATAATAATTCTACTGATAAAGATTTGTCACCTTATTTGAAAGCTATACTATAGCGCAGTGGTCATCCACCACCGCCCGGGCCAGTTTTGCCAGACTCTCACACTAACACGCCCTCAATTTTCGACAAGTATTTCAAAAAACCACAACCATAGAGACGGCATTCGTTTAATTGTTAAAGTAATGGATAAAACTTGAACAATAATTGATTGAATAAGTCTGCTTTTCAAATATTCTCCAGCCTCATATTCTTCATTCTTCCTTCGTGTTATGTGTACATTTGGCCTCGTCTAAATATTTCTTAGATAACAGTAACAAACCATAGATACGGCATTAGTAAAATTATCAAGTTAATCGATAAAACTTGAACAATTATTGATTGAATAAGTCTTCTTTTCAAATATTCTCCAGCCTTATATTCTTCATTCTTCTTTCGTGTTATACATATTTGGCCTTGTCTAAATATTTCTTAGATAACAGTAACAAACCATAGAGACGGCATTAGTAAAATTATTAAGTTAATCGATAAAACTTGAACAATTATTCATTGAATAAGTCTTCTTTTCAAATATTCTCCAGCCTTATACTCTTCATTCTTCTTTCGTGTTATACATATTTGGCCTTGTCTAAATATTTCTTAGATAAAAGTAACATACAGTAAAATATCCGTTTGGACGCAATGGTGAAACATTACAGATTAGATAACATCAGAAAGCGGTCAGCAACTGTCACTAAACTGGGTCGTTATCAATATCATCTGCTCGTTATACATACAGCGGTTTATGTAATAACCCCGTCTCATAGTCCCTATGGCGTCGGTTGATTGTACACTTTAACTGTTTATGGTCATGATAAATGTTTATGCCGCACTTCGTAATAGAGGTGGCTGAAAAAAATTTACTGAAGCGATTTTACAAATTTTAAGTATGGATTAATGGTCTTTTAGCAAAAGAAGTTCAATATTGTCGTTTCTTTTTTTTAGTTGTTTTATTGCTCCATTATATTTCAGAACTGGAATTTAGTATTTTTTTAGGTAGGAACAAAAATAAAAAAATAAAAATAACTTTTGGGTATTAGGTATTTTTTTAGTTATTTTTTTCTAAAAAAGTAGCCTATGTTACTCCTTATTACACCAGCTTCTTGGCAATTAAAGTCTCGGCAAAATCAGCCCAGCCATATCAGAGATTACAGACAGATCAGACATTTCAATTTTATATATATACTAGCTGACCCAGCAAACGTTGTCTTGCCGAAAAATAAAATTTAAAAAATAGGGGTTGATCGTAGGGAGTTGAAAATTTAGGGTTGCATGTATTTTTGTATCCCGTTTTATAAAAAAAATAAGAAACAGAAATATGTCAAAAAATTTAAAAAAAAATTGAGGGGTGGGCTACCCTTGTGATTTAGGGGGATGAAAAATAGATGTTGTCCTATTCTCAGACCTACCCGACACGCACATAAAATTTCATGAGAATCGGTCAAGCCGTTTCGGAGGAGTTCAATTACGCACATCTAGACTCGAGAATTTTATATATTAGATATGTATAGATAGATCTTTAGATAATTATTTATATTCTATGTCAATATAGTATATATATATTTTAACAGTGGTAGAGCTAAGCAGTTCGCTGCATGAATGGGCCGGCTCGACCGGTGAAAGCGGTCAAGGCGACCTCTCAGAAGACCTACGTAAAGTGGTTCATGCCGCGTTTCGTTCGGTGAGAGAGGTACCCGGAGGCCTACCCATCCCCCTTCCCCATTCTTTCCTATCCCCTATCCCTTAAAGGTCGGCAACGCAACAATAACACTATAGTGTTGCTGGCGTCCATGGGCGGCGTTGGTTGCTTACCATCAGGTGACACGCCTGCTCGTTTGCCCTCCTATCCCATAAAAAAAAAAGTAAAATCAAAAGATTTCGCTTCAAAATTCAAAATAATAATATAATATATAAATTGTAAAATGAAATCAAGTTCTGTCAGCTTTAGGTAGAATTCGAATCTGAAAATGTACTTATTAGAAGATTCGTCTTTGATCCAATTTTCTAGTGGCTGTTATTTAAATTTATAATATTTCAATGGTCCCAATAACACAGTGGGTTAAAGGCGTATGTACAGTTAGAGAGTTCAAATCCTGGCTTTCACCTAACAATTTGGGACTGGTTTGTATATAAAAAATGGTGGTAATTTTGTTTTTTGTACTAAATATTATATGAAAAATATGTGTCCTGTTTATTTGTAATTCATATTCTCTGAAATTAACAAACTGATTTTTATTTTATTTTTTCCAACATATCCGCGATACCCGCTTCTGAATCAAGAAGTCGGGGGTCCGAATCCTGGCTCACACGATTGACTTTACAGAAATTATTTTTGAAAGTTATGTGCCACCAATAGATTCACCACCTATTCCATAAACGGGACGTAAACATAACGGCGGGTCGAAGCTTAACAGCCACTGCCAACAACTTTGAGTAGAAAGTTCGACGTGAAGTTATGTTATACAAAAGCTACTTTACTCAAAATTAATTTCAACTATTAATTCAAATGATTTCGTTTTTTATTATTAAGTAATGCGTAATACAGAAAATCCAGAAATAACTGTAGGATTGCTAATATTTTTCAAGTTCAATAGCAAAGCATCAATATTTTTAATAATATTTACTTGTACTAATTAATACAAAAATACGTTAACTAGAGTTTCTGTTAAGGTATTCCTTCAAAAAGCGTAATAAGATTACTCTCTCAGTCTAATTTATTATAGTTTGAACAAATCTTTGAGAGCTGAGACAGCTCAGTATCTTAAGGTCTCGTGTTTTTGCAGTACTGAAAATTAAAACAGTCCAAGACTTTGTAAGAGGTTCTTAATTTGATTGCATATGACATTTCTTAAAGATGATATCATTTTAGTTAATTAATTGTATTAAGTTTAATATATAATATTCATCAAGAGTTGATTAGTTTTTTATTATATTTAAGTAATCAAAACTCAGAACGAGAAATATGGAAAATTATATTTTGACTATCAGGCGTTATAAGGGGTCCTTCTACATTTTTTAATTCTACAAAAGTTAGTTAGTTAACGCAGCAAACTTGTTTTGCAAAAGCGATTGACCGTCCTTAATATTTGGAATATGAAAAATAAAGATAACATAACATAACTTCACGCCATTGTTACCCGAAGGTGTAGGCAGCGGCTGTTAAGCCTCGTCTCGCCGTTATGTTTACGTTCCAAATGGAATAGGTGGCGAACCTATTGCCATACCGGGCACAACGTTTTCAGTCATCGGTATTTATCACACATAACTATTCGAAAACAATTTCGAAAAGTCATTGGTGTGAGCCAGTGTCAGGATTGGATGTCATAAATAGATAAATTCTCAAAACTGGCCAATAATTTTCATCAAAATTGGTCGAGTAACCAATAAGAGAGAGTCGAGTGGCCAATAATTTTGGCGGACTATGTTCGTGATTAATCTCATCAAAATAAGAATATTTTACGTGTGTAAAGCTAGAAAGGTCAAGTCAGCAGAATCACTTGTTTTATATCTCAAAATTTAGTGCTCATTAATGCTAATTTAGTGTTGATAACAGATATTTAGTGCTGTGATAGGGGGACTGAAAATGAGAATACTGCTAACTTTTCATTAAGCTAGCAGTGTACCATTCGTCTCAGTCTGTCTCAGTCGGCAGAATCGCTCGTTTTATATCTCAAAATTTAGTGCTAATTTAGTGCTAATATAGTGCTGATAACAGATATTTGGAGCTGTGATAGGGGGACTGAAAATGAGAACACTGCTAACTTTTCATTAAGCTAGCAGTGTACCATTCGTCTCAGTCTGTCTCAGTCGGCAGAATCACTCGTTTTATATCTCGAAATTTAGTGCTCATTTAGTGCTAATTTAGTGCTGATAACAAATATTTGGAGCTGTGATAGGGGGACTGAAAATGAGAACACTGCTAACTTTTCATTAAGCTAGCAGTGTACCATTCGTCTCAGTCTGTCTCAGTCGGCAGAATCGCTCGTTTTATATCTCAAAATTTAGTGCTAATTTAGTGCTAATTTAGTGCTGATAACAGATATTTAGTGCTGTGATAGGGGGACTGAAAATGAGAACACTGCTAACTTTTCATTAAGCTAGCAGTGTACCATTCGTCTCAGTCTGTCTCAGTCGGCAGAATCACTCGTTTTATATCTCAAAGTTTAGTGCTAATTTAGTGCTAATTTAGTGCTGATAACATACATTTGGTGCTGTGATAGGGGACTCAAAATGAGAACACTGCTAACTTTTCATTAAGCTAGCAGTGTACCATTCGTCTCAGTCTGACTCAGTCGGCAGATTCACTCGTTTTAAATCTCAAAATTTAGTACTCATTTAGTGCTAATTTAGTGCTGATAACAGATATTTAGTGCTGTGATAGGGGGACTGAAAATGAGAACACTGCTGACTTTTCATTAAGCTAGCAGTGTACCATTCGTCTCATTCTGTCTCAGTCGGCATAATCACTCGTTTTATATCTCAAAATTTAGTGCTCATTTAGTGCTAATTTAGTGCTGATAACAGATATTTAGTGCTGTGATAGGGGGACTGAAAATGAGAACACTGCTAACTTTTCATTAAGCTAGCAGTGTACCATTCGTCTCAGTCTGTCTCAGCCGGCAGAATCGCTTGTTTTATATCTCAAAATTTAGTGCTCATTTAGTGCTAATTTAGTGCTGATAACAGATATTTAGTGCTGTGATAGGGGGACTAAAAATGAGAACACTGCTAACTTTTCATTAAGCTAGCAGTGTACCATTCGTCTCAGTCTGTCTCAGTCGGCAGAATCACTCGTTTTATATCTCAAAATTTAGTGCTCATTTAGTGCTAATTTAGTGCTGATAACAGATATTTAGACTGAGACGAATGGTACACTGCTAGCTTAATGAAAAGTTAGCAGTGTTCTCATTTTCAGTCCCCCTATGACAGCTCCAAATATCTGTTATCAGCACTAAATTAGCACTAAACGAGCACTAAATTTTGTGATATAAAACGAGTGATTCTGCCGACTGAGACAGACTAAGAGGAATGGTACACTGTTAGCTTAATGTAAAGTTAGCAGTGTTCTCATTTTCAGTCCCCCTATCACAGCTCCAAATATCTGTAATCAGCACTAAATTAGCACCAAATGAGCACTAAATTTTGAGATATAAAACGAGTGATTCTGCCGACTGAGACAGACTGAGACGAATGGTACACTGCTAGCTTAATGAAAAGTTACCAGTGTTCTCATTTTCAGTCCCCCTATCACAGCTCCAAATATCTGTAATCAGCACTAAATTAGCACTAAATGAGCACTAAATTTTGAGATATAAAACGAGTGATTCTGCCGACTGAGACAGACTGAGACGAATGGTACACTGCTAGCTTAATGAAAAATTAGCAGTGTTCTCATTTTCAGTCCCCCTATCACAGCTCCAAATATCTGTTATCAGCACTAAATTAGCACTAAATGAGCACTAAATTTTGAGATATAAAACGAGTGATTCTGCCGACTGAGACAGACTGAGACGAATGGTACACTGCTAGCTTAATGAAAAGTTAGCAGTGTTCTCATTTTCAGTCCCCCTATCACAGCTCCAAATATCTGTTATCAGCACTAAATTAGCACTAAATGAGCACTAAATTTTGAGATATAAAACGAGTGATTCTGCCGACTGAGACAGACTGAGACGAATGGTACACTGCTAGCTTAATGAAAAGTTAGCAGTGTTCTCATTTTCAGTCCCCCTATGACAGCTCCAAATATCTGTTATCAGCACTAAATTAGCACTAAACGAGCACTAAATTTTGAGATATAAAACGAGTGATTCTGCCGACTGAGACAGACTGAGAGGAATGGTACACTGCTAGCTTAATGTAAAGTTAGCAGTGTTCTCATTTTCAGTCCCCCTATCACAGCAATAAATATCTGTTATCAGCACTTAATTAGCACTAAATGAGCACTAAATTTTGAGATATAAAACGAGTGATTCTGCCGACTGAGACTGAGACTGAGACGAATGGTACACTGCTAGCTTAATGAAAAATTAGCAGTGTTCTCATTTTCAGTCCCCCTATCACAGCTCCAAATATCTGTTATCAGCACTAAATTAGCACTAAATGAGCACTAAATTTTGAGATATAAAACGAGTGAATCTGCCGTCTGAGTCAGACTGAGACGAATGGTACACTGCTAGCTTAATGAAAAGTTACCAGTGTTCTCATTTTGAGTCCCCTATCACAGCACCAAATGTATGTTATCAGCACTAAATTAGCACTAAATGAGCACTAAATTTTGAGATATAAAACGAGCGATTCTGCCGACTGAGACAGACTGAGACGAATGGTACACTGCTAGCTTAATGAAAAGTTAGCAGTGTTCTCATTTTCAGTACTCCGATCACAGCACTAAATATCTGTTATCAGCACTAAATTAGCACTAAATGAGCACTAAATTTTGAGATATAAAACGAGCGATTCTGCCGACTGAGACAGACTGAGACGAATGGTACACTGCTAGCTTAATGAAAAGTTAGCAGTGTTCTCATTTTCAGTCCCCCTATCACAGCTCCAAATATCTGTTATCAGCACTAAATTAGCACTAAATGAGCACTAAATTTTGAGATATAAAACGAGTGATTCTGCCGACTGAGACAGACTGAGACGAATGGTACACTGCTAGCTTAATGAAAAATTAGCAGTGTTCTCATTTTCAGTCCCCCTATCACAGCTCCAAATATCTGTTATCAGCACTAAATTAGCACCAAATGAGCACTAAATTTTGAGATATGAAACGAGTGATTCTGCCGACTGAGACAGACTGAGACGAATGGTACACTGCTAGCTTAATGAAAAGTTAGCAGTGTTCTCATTTTCAGTCCCCCTATCACAGCTCCAAATATTTGTTATCAGCACTTAATTAGCACTAAATGAGCACTAAATTTTGAGATATAAAACGAGTGATTCTGCCGACTGAGACTGAGACTGAGACGAATGGTACACTGCTAGCTTAATGAAAAATTAGCAGTGTTCTCATTTTCAGTCCCCCTATCACAGCTCCAAATATCTGTTATCAGCACTAAATTAGCACTAAATGAGCACTAAATTTTGAGATATAAAACGAGTGAATCTGCCGTCTGAGTCAGACTGAGACGAATGGTACACTGCTAGCTTAATGAAAAGTTACCAGTGTTCTCATTTTGAGTCCCCTATCACAGCACCAAATGTATGTTATCAGCACTAAATTAGCACTAAATGAGCACTAAATTTTGAGATATAAAACGAGCGATTCTGCCGACTGAGACAGACTGAGACGAATGGTACACTGCTAGCTTAATGAAAAGTTAGCAGTGTTCTCATTTTCAGTACTCCGATCACAGCACTAAATATCTGTTATCAGCACTAAATTAGCACTAAATGAGCACTAAATTTTGAGATATAAAACGAGCGATTCTGCCGACTGAGACAGACTGAGACGAATGGTACACTGCTAGCTTAATGAAAAGTTAGCAGTGTTCTCATTTTCAGTCCCCCTATCACAGCTCCAAATATCTGTTATCAGCACTAAATTAGCACTAAATGAGCACTAAATTTTGAGATATAAAACGAGTGATTCTGCCGACTGAGACAGACGGAGACGAATGGTACACTGCTAGCTTAATGAAAAATTAGCAGTGTTCTCATTTTCAGTCCCCCTATCACAGCTCCAAATATCTGTTATCAGCACTAAATTAGCACTAAATGAGCACTAAATTTTGAGATATGAAACGAGTGATTCTGCCGACTGAGACAGACTGAGACGAATGGTACACTGCTAGCTTAATGAAAAGTTAGCAGTGTTCTCATTTTCAGTCCCCCTATCACAGCTCCAAATATTTGTTATCAGCACTAAATTAGCACTAAATGAGCACTAAATTTCGAGATATAAAACGAGTGATTCTGCCGACTGAGACAGACTGAGACGAATGGTACACTGCTAGCTTAATGAAAAGTTAGCAGTGTTCTCATTTTCAGTCCCCCTATCACAGCACTAAATATCTGTTATCAGCACTAAATTAGCACTAAATGAGCACTAAATTTTGAGATATGAAACGAGTGATTCTGCCGACTGAGACAGACTGAGACGAATGGTACACTGCTAGCTTAATGAAAAGTTAGCAGTGTTCTCATTTTCAGTCCCCCTATCACAGCTCCAAATATTTGTTATCAGCACTAAATTAGCACTAAATGAGCACTAAATTTCGAGATATAAAACGAGTGATTCTGCCGACTGAGACAGACTGAGACGAATGGTACACTGCTAGCTTAATGAAAAGTTAGCAGTGTTCTCATTTTCAGTCCCCCTATCACAGCTCCAAATATCTGTTATCAGCACTAAATTAGCACTAAATTTTGAGATATAAAACGAGTGATTCTGCCGACTGAGACAGACTGAGACGAATGGTACACTGCTAGCTTAATGTAAAGTTAGCAGTGTTCTCATTTTCAGTCCCCCTATCACAGCACTAAATATCTGTTATCAGCACTAAATTAGCACTAAATGAGCACTAAATTTTGAGATATGAAACGAGTGATTCTGCCGACTGAGACAGACTGAGACGAATGGTACACTGCTAGCTTAATGAAAAGTTAGCAGTGTTCTCATTTTCAGTCCCCCTATCACAGCTCCAAATATCTGTTATCAGCACTAAATTAGCACTAAATTAGCACTAAATTTTGAGATATAAAACGAGTGATTCTGCCGACTGAGACAGACTGAGACGAATGGTACACTGCTAGCTTAATGAAAAGTTAGCAGTGTTCTCATTTTCAGTCCCCCTATCACAGCACTAAATATCTGTTATCAACACTAAATTAGCACTAAATGTGCACTAAATTTTGGGATATAAAACAAGTGATTCTGCTGACTTGACCTTTCTAGCTTTACACACGTGAATATTTTGACTAAGTTTCTTACTTAAAAAAACGTGTATTTTTTCTTTATGTAACGCCGCTTATGGTTAAAGTTTTATAAAATGGAATTTATGAACTATACCATCTGTTCTTTTTTCTTCCCAATTTGATTGAAATCATTTATGTCCATAGCGGACAAATAATGTGACATGTATTTTATACATGTATATCAAGAAGGTAAACAAAAAGAACAGATACTCTTCTTTCAACAACCATTGTGCCCGTAAGACACAAGGTTCCTCGAGAATGTAATAAGTCTGCTTTCTTATCACTGAAAAGTGAAAACCTCGATAGTCGGCTGCGTAAAATCTTAAACCAAAAAGAAAACTAAATATATGTAATCATATCACTGAAGAAATTTTAACATAACTTCACGTCTTTTTCTACCCGATGGTGCAAGCAGTGTCTAATACGCCACGACTAGCCGAAGATTACGTCCCAAATAGAATAGCTGGTGTTACCTATTGCCATTCACCAAGCACAATGTTGGTCAGTCATCGATATTTATCACACATAACTTCCGAAAATAATTTTGACAAGTCATTGGTGTAAGCTTGAATACGAACCCGAATGACTTCTTGATTCAAAAGGGGGTTCGTCGACCACTGAACTATCGAAGCGACAAATACATTTTTGTTAATGAATTATTATCGTAAAGAAAAATAATTTAATTGTATGATAGAACCAATATCAATCTAAGATCTTGAAGGTGAGTTCTACCCCTGATAGTATACAATGGCTGCTATAATCGAACATTAGTGTTTCGTAACGACCAAGGGAGATAGAGAACGATAACTGGAGCTGTGAAAGGGGATCTCTTTTATCAGAGATATTGTAGCATTCGAAGGTTTCATAACGACTTATTAATTTAATATGATTGCTAGTGAAGGGATGAAATATCTTTTGCTATTAATAGTTGTATATTTCATCCCTTTCATGTTATCTGAATGAATATAACGTGTTCTGCTGACAATTCTGCTGTCAGTAGGACAGCAGAATCGAGGCTGGCGGTTTCGAATCCGGGTCTGGGTGTTTTTCTATGTATTGTAAGAATGCATTTACAAAAAATATATAGCACAAGCATTCAGTTGCTTAGTTTGGAACTAGAGGGCGGTGTGTGTATAGTGTCGAAGATATATATATATTATTACATACATACATACATAACTTCACGCCAAATACCTAGCGGGGTAGGCAGAGAGAACAGAGCGCCATAGGGCACGATTCTTACACGCCTCACTCGCTTCGTTAACATTCATGACTCTTTTCATGCACGCGCGTCGGTTTTTGAGGCTCTTAACATCACCTTCCTCCAGAACACGTTCTATTTGGTCATGGAATGTGTGTCTTGGCCGTCCTCGATTCCTACATCCATCCGCTTTTGCATTGTATATCTGCTTAGTCAGTCTTGCATCAACCATTCTTTCTACATGTCCGAACCAGCGGAGCATGCCCTTTCTTACTTTTACACCGACACTCTCTTTCAAACCAACTTCCTTCCGAACAACCTTGTTTTCTACGCGGTCAGCGAGAGTCACTCCGCAGATTTTGCAGATTATTATTATTTAAATGATATATTATATTCTTATCCAATCACTCGTTTACCAGTAGCTTGCTTCTTTAGCAAGTCTTACATACAAAAATAACAAAGATTCATGTCATAGACAACCAGCAAAGGCATGAGAGGGTAAATATAACAAACTTTGATTAGCCTTACACAGTACCGGAAGTAAAACTGCCGTAAAGTTTACTGCACCCACAAATAGCCTACATTGACAAAGTGGAAGGCGCATATAAACCGACAAGCCGCTTCACAGATAACTACCCTTCCACATAAAGATTCTACTTTACCATTCGCTTTTACTGATATGGTCTTTGAACATAAAATACATATTGTTCTTTGGACAATGAATGGTTCCATCTTACTCTGATCACTTTTAGTGTGTGGGTAGTTGTTCTAAAACAGCGCCATCTAGTTTTTTATGTGATAGGGATCTTTTTAGAACCTAAAGGACATTCATTTTCATTTGGATGGATGTTAATTTTGATAGTCAATTGATCCGTCTGCTTTCCTTTTAATGTATTCGTCTACTGCTGCGTATACAGTAGCGATACTATTGTTTTTGTTACACGAGTTTCTTGCACGGTTCTTCTCATGATAAACCCTACACTTAGAATCATCATTCATGGCGACTGCTTTCGTGTTTCAATATTCCATGTTTTTTTTTATGGGAGAAGGGGCAAACGAGCTTGCGGGTCACCTGATGGAAAGCAATCACCGCCGCCCATGGCGTCTGCAATACCAGGGGCATCACATCAGCGTTGCCGGCCTTTCAGATGAGAATAGGCTCGTTTCTTGAAGGTTCCTAAGTCGCAGCGGTCCGGAAATACCGTCGCCGGTATTTCCATGCAGATATTTTTGTATATATTTAATTTACTATTATTAAATGTCTATGTAGACGTACGAAAATAAAGCTATTATTATTTGATGTTAAGTTAGCAATGTGTGTCGGCAACAATAGATAATATTTTTTACTGATTCTCACTCTAAATATATAAGTTAAACTTAATCCTATATTAACTACGATTTCAGTTGTTTACCTAACACCAATACTGAATTCTGAAACGGCTGTAAAAGATTTACGGAACGGCAAGTCTTATTAATTTTGAAGTTTTTATTATAAAGGTATTTTTTATCCAACAAACAGTTACTAAACTTTATGATTATAAGAGGTATTTTCGGGCGAGAGATTTTACTGAATTATGTAAAATTAAGATCTTTTCAGAGTTCGTTTAACTTGTGAGTTATATATGATAAAAAAGAAAACTTTGGAAAATATTTACCGCCATTAAAATGTTGATTAACTTGTTCCTGTACTTACATAGGGATGGATTTAAATAATTCACAACATATATAACTTCACGCCTTTGTTACTTGAAGGTGTAGGCAGCGGCTGTTAAGCCTCGTCTAGCCGTTATGTTTACGTCCCAAATGGAATAGGTAGCGAACCTATTGCCTTACCAGGCACAAAGTTTTCAGTCATCGATATTTATCACACATACTTCCGAAAACAATTTCGCAAAGTGAGTGGTGTGAGCCAGTGTCGGGATTCGAACCCGCACCTCTGGATCAAAAGCCGTGTGCTCGACCACTGGACCACCGAGACCCTCAAATTTAAAAAAATCGTTAGATAAATATAACGTATCTACTTCCTACTGAATATAATTACTGCTATATAATTATACTCTATTTTTTTAATAGCGGCTGTAAATCCTCTACTCACCCATTTTTGTGTCCCAAATGGAATGGGAGGCAGAACCTTTTTTTTACGCGAGTAGATGCTTTATGCACACCCCCTGCCTGGGGATGACAGGGAGGTAGTGTGGGACTCCCAAAACAGTAACTCGAGGTGGGGCAGGACAACACCGACGGCTCGCTGATGCTCACAGGCCTGGAGGGCCAACGCGTCGCGCCAGTTCCCCAGGACCCGCCGGAAGGCTTCCCGCCTCCGCATTTCGTGTCCCCGCGCGTCTGGGATCGCGTCTCCCCGGCCGAGATCGTACGCGAGGTGGCGGAACCTATTGCCATACACCGGGCCTAACTTTTCAGTCAACGATATTTATCGCACATAACTTCTGATAACAATTTCGAAAAGACACTGGTATGAGTGACTGAGCCCGGATTTGATCTGACATTTTTTTTAATTTAGAAGCGTGTTTGGCTCGACCTCCGCACCACGAATGACGTTCGTCGTCATTTAAAATATATTTTATACTATTTTTTAAACTTGTAATCTAAATTTTACATGATAACCAAAAATATATTCAGTATCAAGTACATATTGTAAAAATGGTGAATGTTTTATTTAAACGTAAACAATAAAATCAGGTAAAAACAATATCGAGAAGTCACTGGTGTGAGCCCAGATTCGATCCTACAACTTTTAATTCAAAAGCGTGGCGAGCACTACGCTTTGAACTTCACGCCTTTGTTACCCGAAGGTGTAGGCAGCGGCTGTTAAGCCTCGTCTAGCCGTTATGTTTACGTCCCAAATAGAATAGGTGGCTAACCTATTGCCATACCGGGCACAAAGTCTTCAGATCGATATTTATCACACTTAACTTCCGAAAACTTCCCAAATTTTATATCATTACCAATACATATTTAAAATCAAATATAATATACATATCGTAAAAAATGGTGAATGTTTTAGGGAACATACACATACTACGTGACCTATTTTTTAAGATTTTTCGACCCCTCCCTCCCATCGGTGACCACTCGTAGTATATGCCAAGAATTTTTAAAATCCTTCATAAGTTAATACAATATAGCCTTGATTAATCTTAAAATAGAAATAATAATATTAACAAAATTCACATACATTCTTAATTTAAATAAATTCCAATTAATTATTTGACAGATCTCCGAAAGAAGGTTTGATATCAATAAAAACTGGTCTTACCAATGTTACTAACACAATTGTAACAAACTCAATATTATTCTTTTGCAATGTTAATCTGTTATCAAACAAAATTATCAATTTGGAGAAGCTTTAAATTGGGGATTAGGATATAACAAGAACAATTTGCGTACAATGTTCCAGAGAAATCCCCGGGATAATCCGTCAAGCGTTACGTTGTACCAATCAACGGTGTATGAATAATTTGTTCACCCGATAATTATATTTTGATATATTTTTTTCGGCAAACTCGTGTACACAGCATTAAATATAAATTTTGTATTACACTGAAATATCGTGATATTTATTAAAACAAATATTATTTTCTTTGTTCTTTTGTATTGGACAGATATGAAATTAAAATTCATTTATGTTTTTTCAGTGATAGAACCAAGCAGCTCGCTGCATGAATGGGACAGCTCGACCGGTGAAATACCACGACCTCTCAGAAGACCGACGTAAAGTGGCTCATGCCGCGTTTCGTTCGGTGAGCGAGGTACCCGGAGGCCCACCCCCATTCTCCATCCTTTCCTATTCCCTATCCCTTAAAGGTTGGCAACGCAACAGTAACACTATGTGTTGCTGCTGTCTATGGGCGTCGTTGGTTGCTTACCATCAGGTGACACGCCTGCTCGTTTGCAATCCTATCCCATAAAAAAATATGTTTCTTAATCTTCTGTCTTGCTTCTTGTTTCTTGTGGTATTTCTTCTCTGCAACACTCCGGTAGACTAGCAGATATTCCTTTAGACATTAAAAATAAATAAATATAATAATACGATGTTAAATAAATAAAATCAAAATTGTCTAAGCATATATTCAGAACAAAAACGGAAGAATGCTACAATACACTTTCCATGATCAAATTGTACGTGCCCTTGCATAATGTTATTTCAGGTGCTTTAAAACTGACAAGGGTGTATGATAGTACAAAAGTCAGCGAATGATTTTTGTAAGAATCGTGCCAGTCTGTGCGCTTGGTTCTCACAAGGGACATAGCGTGAAGTTAAGTAAGTAAGTAATCTAGACTAAAATCAGAATCAAAAATCAAAAAATAATATTATATACTGTAATGTAACTAATGTAGGACATGAACATAACGGCGAGACGAGGCTTTACAGCCGCTGCCTGCACCTTCGGGTAGAAAAAGGCGTGAAGTTATCTTATGTTAGCAAATTTAATTTGTCGTGTAAGAAATATAATATTCGGCCCTAAAATTGTAACATTTCACCGGACTAATTGTATGTCTGCTTTGTAAGTTTGTAAGTAAGAGAGGTTAAGAGTGTGAACCTCCGGGTACCTCTATCACCAAACGAATCCCGGCATGAGCCACTTTACGTGGAGTTTCTGTAAGGTCGTGGTAGTTCACCGATCGAGCCTGCCCCTTCTGTATGTTTTTTTATGTCTGTTTACCGATATTTTCGTCAATTATCGACGGATTTCAAAAATTTTTTTTTCGTTGTATAGTGTTTACCTCCGTGATGGTTCCATTTTCACCAGGTCAGGATCTGATGATGGAAACCAGGAGAAATCGAAGGTATCCACCGAATTTTGTTACGTAATGGTGATTTCTTATGGATATCCTTTATGGTGTCAACATCTGATGCTGGTATGCTGATGAAAAAGCCACAGAACTCCTTAACGGTTAGGAGTTTGCAGACAGCACTGCAATTGGTCCATAGAAACTAGTTGGTAGTATGTAGGGCTGGCCTTTTTGCTTGTGAATTATGCTTGAATATGCACCTGATGCTGCTATGCTGATGAAGATACCACAGAACTCCTTAACAGTCAAGAGTTAGGAGACAGTACTTAAAGATTTTGTGGTTTACGTTCTAGAAACGTAAACCACAAAATCTTTAAGTACGTAAGTCGGTTTAAATTTATTTTTAAAAGTAATAGGTATGTTGAAACTTTTTTTCTTGGCGCCATAGTAGTTGAAACTTTGTTATTAGAAATTGTAGTTTATCAAGAGTCTGATGTGGCAAATATATTCAAAACTTTAAAGTCGTCTCATGTAAAAAAACCGTCCAAAATTTTTATGCGTTCTTTGTCAAAAGATTGAAAGCAAGCAAATATGTGCAGGAGATCAAAAAATTATTAAGTCTCGGTGACGCAGTAGTCGAGCACACGGCTTCTGATCCAGTGGTCCGGGTTCGATTCCAGACACTGGCTCACACCAATGACTTTTCGAAATTATTTCGAAAGTTATGTGTGATAAATATCGATAGCTGAAAAACTTTCTGCCCGGTATGGCAATAGGTTCGCAACCTATTCCATTTGGGACGTAAACATAACGGAGAGACGAGGCTTAACAGACGCTGCCTACACCTTCGGGTAACAAAAACGCGTGAAGTTATGTTATGTATGTGTTATGTTATTAGAAACATATATTACTAAAAATATGTTACAATTTATGCTTAACATAGCGTTTATGGACTTCTTAACATATATTCAAGAACATACAAATGTTTACCGAGTCAACTAAGCGTACAAATACTTTATGATTGGCAGTATTCTATTCTTATGTATGTTATTTTATTTGCTTGCGCCATTTTCGTCGGAATATTTAAATATTTGACGTGTTTTTTTTTCTTTTTTTCTGTCTATCACCAGTATTATGCATAAAGGAGTTTTGTTATGTTTTAAACACGAATAGGAATGTATTGATTGAAATGTACTATTTATTTCTAAGACTTTCGCGAATCGCACTCATCAAAACAACTTTTAGAATTATATCGCGTTTATTTCCTATTTATTTATATTTATTTCCCGACGTTTCGAACTCTTTACAGAGATCATTTTCACGAGTGATGAACAAAAAGATGGTAGTTGTTCAAAAGCTATTTTCATTGATACAGAGAGCACCCACTTTTTGGAAATAAAAATCACGGGCTATTGATATTGCTATTGATAGCAATATCAATAGCCCGTTCAAAATGAAATAATAATCAGTTTTGAAGAACAGTCGCTGAGTTTTCTTGCTGGGTCTTTCTCAGGACTGGCCGCGTTTTTGACCCAGTGGTAGATTTTTCAACAAATACTTACCCCCTTTTAATTTGAAAATCAATCAATATTTAATAATAGTTATACTTTGATCTCAACCAACTTATAAGATAATATTCTAATAACTTAATAATAACAACTTTTACTTACTAAGTCATACAACAAAGGATCTTTACAAACAAAAATATGAATGCATCTTATAGATAAGTATTTAGCTTTTGTTTTCATGGTCTGATGTGGGTTACCAATAGTAAAAATCATATTTTTAACATCAACTTTTTGATTTTTATTTCCAAAAAGTGGGTGCTCTCTGTATCAATGAAAATAGCTTTTGAACAACTACCATCTTTTTGTTCATCACTCGTGAAAATGATCTCTGTAAAGAGTTCGAAACGTCGGGAAATAAATATAAATAAATAGGAAATAAACGCGATATAATCCTAAAAGTTGTTTTGATGAAATGTACTAATAGAATAAAATATAATAAATTCACACACTTTAGATCTGGCAGTCGGGCAGTACGCGTCAACAGTAGTGTTGTTATTTTCATAAATCATGTTTTAAAACACGCCTTTTTCTCACAAATAACTTTTGTAATAACACAACATATATTTAAAGATATTAATTTCTCAACAGTAATCTATGTGGCTTGAGAATGGAGCAATGTGCATTGTCGCACAATGGGCTTAGTTCCACGTAGTGAAGTCAAAGAGAACCTATTCTGAGCTTTAAGTGGAGTCACGATAAGACCTGACTACTCCTTTGTATGCACCTACAACCTTTGCCAATGCTCCATTTCACAATTTCTGTTATTTGTGCCATATAAATGTGACAGTACAGGCAATGGCTATTATGCCTAGATACGAACACAGTTCGGTATGTCGAGCCCTTTATATTTACAGCACTATC
Source organism: Euproctis similis (assembly GCA_905147225.2). NCBI lineage: Eukaryota > Metazoa > Arthropoda > Insecta > Lepidoptera > Erebidae > Euproctis > Euproctis similis. The sequence goes on from LR990123.1 coordinate 10,659,396, forward strand.
TAAAATTTATTAACTTGGGCCAGGATTGAAACTCAAAACATCAGAAGCTTGAAGTACAAAAATACTATTACAGTACGAATGATGGTCTCCACAGGTCAAATCAATCTCCTCATATGACACCCACAGACTGAGATTGGGTGGCACTATTAATCTAAGGTCCTGCCTATACACTAAGTACTAATGAAATATCCGATAAGTATTTATCTATACATATACAGAAAATTGAAGTGTTTGTTTGTATTATTGAAATAACTACTTTTTACTCTTCTGAATGTATCATATGAATGCATATACGCTACATAAACCAAAATAACATCATTAAGAATTCTTGTCTGTCTGTTTGTTCCGAGTAAGCTCTGAAACGACTGGACTGATTTTGACGAGACTTTTATTGACAGGTATCTGGTGTAATATGGAGTAACTTAGGCTACTTTTAGGAAAACTACTTTATTTATTGCTTTTGAGGGGAAACAAAGTTGTCTGTATTCATATCGAGTACGAATAAAAAGAAGAAATACCTTATCGATTCTCGTGAGATCCATTCTTTTTTGTTCCCCTGGGAAGAATTAAAAGCAAATGTGAAATAGACGCATTTTTATCGTGTTATAAAAAGCTTATAAAAAGTTATATTAGTGACGACATCGCTTTTGTTCCCGTTCTGGGAATATTTCCATCCGTTTCCTTTTATTCTTGCGTGGAAATAAACTTTACTCGTTCTGCGTTCCGGTCGCGTATAAATGCGAATTCCTGCGGGTGCTTATAACTAAAGATTAGGCCGATTTCGTGTGATATCCGGCTCGTATGTGACCTTGTGTTGGTCACACGAACCGGATATCACACGAAGCGTTGAGTGTTCCTAATACTCGAAATATTACATCCGGATGTTTTAAATTGTTTTAAAGTATCAAATCAAGTGAATCAACTGCTACACAGATTGTATTACAGCCTTTAAAATGGGATAGTGCAGAGGTCGGAAGAATGATGAAGAGATAGGAAGGGGTACGGCCTCCTGCTACCTGACTCGCTGCTGCTTACACCTTCGGAGTTCTCGAGCGTGAAGGTAAGTTTGTAGCTAAAATTTGTTTTATAATGAAAAGAAACAATATTATATCAAAACAGCAGCCTAGAAGACGACGAATACGATACAAAAAAGATAAAAAATCCCAAAATGTTTTTTTAATTCACTCAATACCAATTAAAGTATCTCCGAAAGCCTTAATTAATTCGAAATAAATTGTAAAATAATTAAACGTATTCAAAAAGTCAGCATTCAGAGTTATAACTTACAAACTTTTAATTAACCAATCTAGATTTTCTTCATTGTAAAAAATATCTGAGTTGCAGTCGAGTAAGGAAATAATAGGAAGAATCGAGAAGAACTTGGAAATTAAATCTTTTGGCTCATTATCTATGTCACAGAGCTAGACTTCATGACGTAACAATTTACTGCAACGTTGTTTTTTTTTCATAATTTAGGTTTAGGTTTTGAATAAAAAAAAAACTTCTTCCTTGGCACCATAGAATAAATAAACATTAAAATATTGAACTTAGTATTTATGATTATAATCTGTGTAGTCATATGAATATATTTCTTTAAAAACTGTCTTATGAAAATATTGTTTTCTTTTTTCTATATATGTTTCTTGTATTTGCCATTTTACTCTTTCGATGGTTTAAATCTAGCCTTAGTGGTTTGGAGGTAGAAGTCTCAGATCTCCGCGAGGGTTGGTGAAGATTTAGAAGTTATATATGTTAAATATCCATGACTTGATATTGTGCCCAATATATGACAATAGGTTCCGCAATCTACTCCATTTGAGCCGCAAACAATCGGCGATTTGGGCACAATAACCGCTGCTAACATCTTCAAGTTACAAAATTAAATTATGTCAATGAAAATATAGCTGATATGATATAATTATGAAATATGTACTATTTTCAATATTCAACAAAGACATATAAAAACGAAGAACAAAGATTTTAATATCTCTAATGACTGAATTCATCTCGGACAATGCGCGCTTAATGCTGTATTGGTAACGAATTCAATATACACTTAATGAAACATCAAATGGCTATTTAGAGTATAGGTAATAGGTACGTCAGATGACGACGTAGTGGGGTGAATGGGGACTTTCTTTTTTCATTCCGAAATTCGCAGTCTCACGTTTTCTACGAAATGATATAAGCAGACGCTAAATTTAAATTTAATGAAACAAGTTTTCGAGGGGGTGTGCTCATTCATTGCTATTCATTTCATAACTTCGACCTCGGATTTATAATTCGCTCAATTTCGGGTTTTGTAGACCATTTATAATATACCTACTGGTTCGCAGTGGTCCAGTGGTCGAGAACCCCGCTTCTGAATCAAGAAGATTCTTTTCGGAGAAATTATGTGTAATAAATACTGAGAACATTGTACCCGGCGTGTGGCAATAGGTTGCGCCATGTATTCCATTTGGGACGTAAGATTCGGCGAGTCGAGGCTTAATAGCAGCTGCCAACACCTTCGTGTAGAAAGAGGCGTAAAATTATTTTGTTATGTTATTGTGAAAATGTTAAAATATATGATAAAAAAGTTGTATTTTTTTTTCGTAAAATCCAGTTCCACCTTGAAAATACCTTGTGAAGAATATATAAATGCGAACTCATATTCAATCTCACATTATTAAATATGTAAGCTCCTACGGTGTAATAATTTGATATCTGTACGACACACGGAAAATATAATTACAATGAATTTACTGACAGGTTGTGTTTTGCAATGAAACTTGAAAAATTAATGTATCATCATAGATTTAGCATAGACTGTAGTAGATGGCACATGTGAGTAAAAATGTACTAATAATCATCACTGACAGCGCGACCGCTAGTAAGGGATTCTCAGAATGTATATAATTCAACACATGAGCAATAATTATGTAAAAGTTGACACTTGGAAGCACTTTTTACGCACACATTGATAAGTCACTCACACATGAACAACACATTTTTGGTCTCGTTGTTTGGTTGACTATTGCCGATCTATTATTCTTTTATCTATGTGTATGATCATTCACCCTCTCACAGTGAGATGACCTGGAGGTACAGAATAGAAGACATTACGTATTTTAAAGGTAGGTTTAAGAATGAAATAGCTGTGATCATATTGGAACTGAGGTGGCATGAATATTATCCAATCTAGGTCATCGAATCTGGGCTCGGTGATGCGTGACTTATAAAAATTGTAGAGTAATTTAAAAAAATTTTGAAAATCCCAAAGTGCACGCCTTATAGTGTTCATTCACATTTAAAAAAAATCTAAAACAAAAACTCAAGGTTTTTAAAATAAAATAACAATATATAGTGGCGCCATAACTCTAAGGTGAGGAAAAAATATACTAAAAAAAATGTATATATAGATAATCAAATACACAGTCGTATTTTAGTTTTTTACAAATTATAATTAAACGACAGTACTTATAACGCTAATATTAACTAGGAATCAGCCCGGGGTATAACTTCATATAATAAGAAAAAAAGTATTCCGGTCCGATAAATTTTTCGACCAATTTCTCTGCCACATACATGGATCCATAAACACAGACTGACGGACGTCCAAGAATGATTGATTTTAATGTTATTATTTACTATGTTAAACAAAATAATTGTTTATAAAAATACCATATGTGCTTATAGATTATTTAACTTGATTTTAGTGCACTCATATTATCCTGTAAGTGTTGTATTAGTGAGAAAAAAGTCATTCAAGTTTCGAAAGACTGGGTTTTTTGACATGTCAAGAGTAGAGCACTGCCTCTGCTCCGCTAATGAGGCGTGCAAAATGCCTTATTAGGAGTTTTGACATTTACATTTTGCTACATGAAATATAAAATCACAGGAATCCGAAAGTAACGTTGAACGAATAGTCTTTAATTAGGGTAAAGAGATTTCGTCGGTAGAGGGCGCCATTATTCAAGAAGTACTCGTTCAGATACACGCGGGAAATTTTAACAGCTCTGTTTAATACTAAGCGCGATGAACGGATGCGCGTCCGAAATTCCAGCGCAGGCAGTGGCAAAAAAGAGAATTAATATTTTGGTTTAATAATATATCGAGGGGTGAAAGGCTATTTGTTTTAAGCGACATTTTTGCAACTTTACAGAAGAGCCATTTAAAGTTTGAAATTTTGAAAAAAAATTCATAACTTAAAAACTTCTTGAGCTATTTGAACGGGGTGAACTTTGTTGAAATTCAATTAAAAATATCTAGATGCTGATGCTAATATTAAATTAAACCGACCTGTAATGACAAAAATACGTGTCGCTTAATTCAAAATGCCCTAAGCCCTTATTTTTCAGGGAATGGAAAAATGATTTAAGTGACTTTAAAACTACAATTAGCTTCGGGAAAAAACAAATAAGCGACAATGCTTTATGTTTTCAGAGTAAGTCTATAAGAATGAAATGACATGACCCGGAATTAATAGTAGAAAGCTATTTATGTCAACCACCACTTTAGACTAAAATGAGTAGGCGGCTTATTAAATTATATAACATATATAAAATTTAAAATATAACGTTTTGTGTTCCATTTATTAACATATAAGGCTATAAACGGCTGTTAAAACAACCTGGATATAGCGCAATTGCCGAAAATCTCACGTTCTTTTATTAAAATTATAAATTACTAACGCAACATCAGTTAAAGTGTTTGTTTAGTATAATAATTATAAATTAGAGCAGTCTCAATTAGAACTTTATTATACTTATGCCTTTTTTTCATCTAAATGTTCTTTCAATTTTTTACAATCCTCTGGCTTCTGTTCTTCAAAATACATTGGTATAAGCGACGTTTCATGTCTTATTTGGGTGAAGACTAAATGGTTTAAGCGACATTACACGGTATAATTGGTGGAAGTGCAAATGATTCAAATCCGTACCTAGTAAATTTTAGAAACAGGAAAAATGTTTTAAGTCTTATTGACTTATTTACCTGGGAAAGGCTAATTGGTTTATCCCTCAGTTTTTAATATGAGTGTATGGCTCAAGTAACTAATTTAAAAAAAAATGCAAAATCCATGTCGCTTAAAACACTGCTACTATGGAAACTTCCCAAAAACAGGGATGTATTAAGCGCCAAAAAAGTGCTCCGGTTTAAATAAACTTGTATCAGTCGACGCAGAAAAATTTGCTGATTCCAAATATGTATATAACTCAATATCGCCCAAAATAGATATAATATACATTAATACTATGGAAAAGCCTAGACTTTTCCGACTGCTGTGTTTCAATACTTCGTGGTTTGTATCATATAAAACAGTGATCTATATCATATTTTACACCTGTAAGCCAAGGAATGTGTTCAAGAAGTACGGACAATTATTTAAATTTACGTAAACAGGGTCCATGGGGTTGTTTAATAGTGGAAGAGCCAAGCAGCTTACTACTCTCAGAATATCGATAAGATATTGCCTTGTCAATGCCAACAAATCCGCGTTTAAAAGCCGGTGTTATAATAAAATACAGTTTAAGACCAGAAGAATTCTATAAAGAGTTCGTTCAAGTTAAGAACTGGCGCTGAGACTTGTGCCAGCGTGTTTGCATAGCGAGCAAACACTACCAATTGCTTGTTTGTGTTGAGATTTTTTTTATTTCCTCCCGAACGAACTTCACCTTTAAATCTTGACAATTTACATACGAAGCTACATTCGGATTGATTCGATGTTTGAATTGAGTGAATAAATGCACACATTAAATGTAAGTTGGTATTTTTTTCCAAAAAAAAAAGTTATTTACATATAGTTTTGTTTATAACTTTGGAAATATTACGTCAGGCAAAAGGCGTGAAGCTACTTTACGCCTTTTAGTACCCGAAGGTGTAGGCAGCGAATGTTACATCCTCGACTCGCCGAATCGTTACGTCCCAAAATGGTAAAGGTGGCGAAACCTATTGCCATACACCGGGCATACAGTTTTCAGTCATAGATATTCAAGACACATAACTTCCGAAAATAATTCCGAGAATTTATTCGTGTGATCCCAGAATCGACACCGTGACTTTTAAATCAGGGGCAAGGAGCTCGACCACTAGACAGCCGAGACTACACTAGACTACATATTACTATTTTTTTTTATAAAAAACATAACTAACATAAAAATATTTATAAGTACATATATAGGTGGTGTATTATTAAATAACAGTAATAAAAATATCACAGGACCGACAGAGTCGTAAATTTTACGATACTATGCATTCTGTTCCGGTTAATAGTTGAGTCAGAAATATTTTATTACTACTACCTATTTTGCTGAACGATGTTCACGATTACACGTGCTGCGAATTTTCAATTTATTATTTCACGTACACAGTGAAGTTAGGTACGTGTCGCAATATACTCATGAAGTGAGATGCAGTACGAAATAATTGAAAATTTTATTGCCGACAGAACTTCGGGTTTGTCGATGTTTTTGTACTAGTCGTTTTTCATGTTTTTAAAGGATGTAATTTTAAACTTGTTTAAATAATAAGACGTGGTGACAACGTTCTAGCGGATAGTACCTAATATTTTCCTGTGGATGTCGTAAAAATAGCTTGACTGTCCCGTATTGATATCGACTTCAAATCCAGATGTTTTATATTCAGACTCGAATAAATGTCTTTTCGGAAATAATGATTACTAATAAAATTGTACCCAATGGAATTACTTGGAACTAGAAAATTTATGACGCGTCGACCCACAATTACCGCTGCCCGAATCCAATTTTAATAACGGCGTAAACTCACAGTAGAGTATAAACAAGAAATAAAATGAAAATAAAAATATACTTTAGGCAGATAACTCATATTTTCATGGACGTACATCGGTTACTGCGAACAATTTAAAAAAAAACTAAACTTCACTCTATATGCATTTTGGTATAATTTTAGCGCGGGAAAAAATTAAACACGTGACAGTTTATTCCTATTGTGTAAAACACATTTTATTTTTAAACGGTTTTTAACGGCCAGGCGAGATTTATCTTGCTTCTAACTGAACAATCCATTTTTTTTTATGGGATAGGAGGGCGAACGAGCAGGCGTGTCACCTGATGGTAAGCAACCTACGCCACCCTTGGACACCAGCAACACATATAGTGTTACTGTTGTGTTGCCGACCTTTAAGGGATAGGGAATAGGGAAGGATGGGGAAGGAATGGGCCTCCGGGTACTTCTCTCACCGAACGAAACGCGGCATGAGCCACTTTACGTCGGTCTTCTGAGAGGTCGTGGTATTTCACCGGTCGAGCCGGCCCATTCATGCAGCGAACTGCTTGGCTCTACCACTGTCATCCTGATAGTGAGCTGATAATAGCCTTAGAGAAGACCGCTGTCGCATAAAATTACTTTGTAGTATTGCACAAAGCTTCTTTCTGCGTGTTAGTTACTAAGGGCACCTCGAGAATTGGCTCTATCCAATACATACATACATAACTTCACGCCAAATCCCTTGCGGAGTAGGCAGAGAGAACGGACCGCCATAAGGCACGATTCTTACACGCCTCACTCGCTTCGTTGACTTTCATAACTATTTTCATGCACGTGCGTCGATTTTTGAGGCTCCTAACATCACCTTCATCCGGAACACGTTCTATTTGGTCATGGAATGTGTGTCTTGGCCGTCCTCGACCCCTACATCCATCCGCTTTTGCATTATATATCTGCTTAGTTAGTGTTGCATCATCCATCCTTCCTACATGTCCGAACAATCGGCGCATGCCCTTTCTTACTTTTACACCGACACTCTATCCAATCTTCTAGATTTTCAATTATCCTGTGTTCTTTTAAATATTAAGTTTTTCAATTACAACCTATATACATAATATTTATATAAGGAAATCCTTGTTAAACTTGTTTGTAACAGTGGTAGAGCCACGCAGTTCTCTGCAGGGGCTGCTGCATGCTGAATAGGCCAGCTCGACCGGTGAAATACCACGACTTCTCAGAATATAGACGCAAAGTGGCTCATGCCGCGTTTCGCTCGATGAGAAAGATATCCCTTTCCCTTCTCCCCTTACCGCCCCTTCCATATCCCATTGTAAGGGCCGGCAACGCAACTGTAACACTATCGGTGTTTAGGTATGTGGAGGACGTTTGTTGTTTGCCATCGGCTGACACACCTACACCACACACCTGATAGGGGCAAACAAGCCCCCCTATCCCTTATACAAATGTATGTTTAGATTTTATCTTTAGTCTATTAAGAGTGCCAATACTGTAAAGTATTTGTTTAACCAATGCGCGTATGTATTATGTAGATAATCCTTACAAGTTACAATTTATAATTTCAAGTTTTGTAATATTGTAGAATCTTATTCGTTAACATTTGGTTTGAGTAATTAGACCAAAACTCAGCCACGTTCGAATGAAATGTAACTCAAATCTTATGCTATGTAACTATCTTCACTGGTTCGTGTGAATCGGCCTTAACGAACTCAAGATGGCGTCCGTGTGACCAAAATGGCGACTGCCGTTTATACCATTGGAATTAACAGAGAATACTCTACAATCCGAATATTTTCTAACTTGCGGACATGTTCATAGACACGTTATAATAGTTATTTTTAATATTTGATTCTTTAGATAACTTTTAATCGAGTGTACCGTATACCTTGATCGAAGACTAAGGGTGATATAAAAAAATATAAATTTATATAGAAATTTATAATGTAACAATCGCTCAGCCATACTAAATAAATAAGGGTAGGGGGTCTGAGCACAGGTAGTGGCGCCAAGTTATCACCAAAACAAACCAATAAACCTCTCCGCTGACGCGATGACAGAGACAATTTTCGGGATGAAAATTATATATAAATAGTTATTTCAAAATGATTTATAAAATATTATGATTTTTCGGAATACTTATCAGAATTTGTGTATAGTTTTCATTATCGATGACTGACAACATTGTGGCAATAGGTTCGCAAACTATTCCATTCGGGACGTAAAGTGCCTAACTATTGGACGAGTCGAGGCTTTAACAGCCACTGCCTACAACTTAGGGCAGAAAAGGCGTAAGTTTTTTTCGTTTACGTTTTTAACATTAGACATTATTTATACGCGTATATCACATTGTTGTTTTGTCTAATAAGGGTGTATCTTTTTGACATCTGCTGATGTTACTAAAACCAAAATGTAATGTACTATAAGATACCTACAGTGCACACTTCTGTATAATTTTTTAACAGCAATTCTCAGTGCCCGACCTCTTTTGTATATAGGTAAATCAAATATCATAATCTGATAAAAATATTGAAAACTTTTCAATAATAACCTTTTTTTTTACGCGAGGAAATGCTTTATGCACATCCCTCGCCTGTAGATGGGATGGGGTAATTTGGGACTCCCAAAACAGTAAACTACAATCCGAGCCTAGGGTTACCCACTAAAACCTCGCGGCGGCCTTCCTCCGGCGTTGGGGTAGCCCAGGACAGTGCGTCAGCCCTCTGGTCCACCCTGCCGTCGCCCCCCTTCTGCGACGAGGGAGTGCTCATCCTCCAGGATCCGCTCCAGGCTCCTCAGTAGAGCCCTGGAGCAGCAGGCTCCTGAGAGGTCTCGCGACCTAACGGGGGCACCGTACAAGGCCATGGACCGCACGACGCCACCGGAGAGGCGGCGAACTCCCTCTCCCGGTCGCCCGCCACCCGTCGCGCTCGGGGGACCATCTGCACGAAGTGCTCCTCGAAGCTCCAGCGGCTGTCCAGGGTGAGGCCGATGTACTTCATGTACCTCCCCACCAGGACAGCCGTGTCACCCACCTGGGTCCACGAGGCCGGTGGTTCCCGGCCCCGAGTGAGCCGGTGGAACCACAGCGCCTCACTTCAACAATAACCTGATACTTTGCTAATTTAAAAAAAAAAAAAATCTTTAAATACTCCAGAATGTACCTACTTACCGCTCACATGCTCTGTAATAGATAATTTGATTGAGTCCCGCCATTTTGTGAGTAAGTAAAAACGTAATAATTATCCTTTCTTATGATAAAAGATAGCGCCAACAATAAGAGATTATTTGTTTATGACATGTCTCTGTGGTAGAACGTGTACCACCAGCCATATCTCAAACTCAGCCTCGTGTAATTAAGTTGACAATGAGACCTCATATTCGGAGGTGGGGTGGGGTGGGTATTGTGTGTATTGCGGGACCATTGTACTTGACTCGTTATCTGCAGACAGTCTTTTTACCTTCGCACAACTAAGTGACTGGCTGGTAAGCTGTGCATTTGTTGACTGCCAATCTACTAATTACATTGAAGTAATTTACCTTTTTGTAGCTTCCCGCCTTTTTTTACCAAATGATGTAGCGGCTGATATGCTTTGCCCAAATTGAATAGATTGTAGAGCAACATCGTTCGCAGCATGAATGGGCCTGCTCGGCCAGTGAACTACCGCTACCTCTCCGAATAAAGTAAAGTTGCTCGTACTGCTTTTCGCTCGGTGAGAACGGTATCCGAAGGACCAACCCCTTCCCATCCCACTTCTGACCTCTGTTCTATCCGATTTTGATAGCTGAGAATGCAACTATAACACTATCAGGTGTCCATGGGTGGCGTTAGCTGCTTTCCACCAGGTGATACGCTTGCTCGTTTCCCCCCGTAAACCAAATACATAAAATGTGAGGCACGATATTGTCAGTCATCAATAACTAGTACACACAACTTTTGAAAAGTCATATGGCGTAGGCAGAGGTGATAAGAATTCTGTAGGCAGTAAGTACTCATTAGTTTCAGCAAACTAAAGATGATCTAGAACATTTGAATGTGAAACTTTTTGTCGTAACATAATTCCTCCACGTGGACCAAGCAGGATGTTATGCATTTCTATACCAACAATCCTTACAAGAATCGCACAAAAGCCACGTAACTTTTGCGAGTGTTGTCGAATAACGGAATATTAAAATATTTCATAAGGCTCTCGAGTAAATTTATTCCACGTACAAAAGTTTCATAAATGCCCTAATAACACTCTATAATATCTTCTGTCTTAGAATTTATAGGTATATTTTGTAAAACCACACCTGCCGCTGCCAAATGAACTAAACTTTTGCACGAGATCCTCCCTCCCAAACCTCCCACTTTTTGGTGTTTTATTCCTTGTCTTACATCTCTGAGGATTGTTTTAGAACCAATATTCCAGTTTTTATATAAGTTAAACATCTATCTGTTACATTATATTCTCGACGTGATGCATAGCTAGCATTCTTAAACTTCCCCGAACGGACAGGCGTTCGTTATTAAAGCAGCTATTAAAATTTAATGTCTCAACTAAAAAAGAGGTCTTAATCGATTGTGTGTTAGTTAGAAATTTCGTTTATAGAACGTTTGTAATATTTTGCGCAAGTTTTTAACTTATTATACGAGGGTATTTTTAGTTCATTTAACAGTGGTAGAAATTCGCTGCATGAATGGGCCGTCGCGACCGGTGAAATACCACGACCTCTCAGAAGATCGAAGTAGAGTGGCTCATGCCGCGTTTCGTTCAACGAGAGAGGTACCCGGAGGCCTACCCCCCTTCCCCATTCTTTCTAATCCTACTCCCTTAAAGGTCCCAAATAAAACAGGTGGCGGCCTAAAACCTATTGCCATCACCGGGCACTAGGTTGTCGGTCATCGATATTTATCACACAGAATTTCCGAAAAGAATTTCGACATATCATTGGTGTGAACCCGCAATCGAACCTACGACTGCTTATTTCAGAATACGAGACAATTTTGATCGAAAAATATAAACTGCATAAAAATAAGTGTTGTTTATGTAGGTATGTTTAAGTATGTACGATGTATGTATGAAATGTATGAATTTATGTAGAATTGATATAAATACCTTCTGTGTACTAAGTATCGGGAATTTGTCAATAAAACAAAAAATACAAATTATTCATCTAAATTTATTTTATCGCCTTCAAAGTAGGCCCCATCGCTTGCAATACAACATCTCCACCGCTTCACCCAGTCTTCCATACATTTTTCATAGGCTATTTGCGGTATGGCCTTTAGCTCATTCAGCGAATTTTCTTTTATGGCTTCTATTGACTCAAAACGTTTTCCTCGAAGTGGTAATTTTAACTTGGGAAATAAAAAAAAGTCAGACGGAGCCATATCAGGTGAATAGGGTGTTTGGTCGAGAACGTTTGTTGAATTTTTCGCTAAAAACTATTTCACTATAATGGCTGTGTGTGATGGTGCATTATCATGGTGCAGCATCCATGAGTTGTGTCGCCACAAATCTGAACGTTTTCGGCGGATACTCTCACGCAAACGCTTCATGACGCCTAAATAATATTCTTTATTCACTGTTTCTCCCTCTGGAAGGAATTCGGAGTGAACCACACCACGGTAGTTAAAAAAACTGTCAGCATCACCTTGATTTTGGTGCGACTTTGCCGCGGTTTTTTGGGTTTCGGCTCGTTTTCGAGACGCCATTCTGAAGACTGTTGGCTTCAGTACAGTGCTACCAACATGCAGTAAAAAAATTAGAACGACCTCTTTTACGCGGGTCTCTTTATTGACATATACCCGATACTTTTTACACAGAGTAGTATATTTCTATAAAGCAACTGTACACTGCGTATTACTCTTTCCAGTACAACATGTTCATCCAAAGGTTGTCTGGAAGAGATAGCAGCATGCGATAAGACCGCCTATTGCACTTGCCAAACAGTTACAGTGTACTACTTACTGTTATTTATAACTTAATTGGTGTACAATAAAGAATATTCTATTCTACTCTAAATAAGGAGATGCCCGATTTTCCGTCGAAGAGCTACTTCTAACATCTAAATCAAGACTTATAAGATAAATACATATTTAGAAATACTTTTTTTTTTTTAACTAAAACAGTAGAATTTTGAAAAAAGAAAAGGGTCGTAATTATCGTCAAACAATAGAGTGACGGGAAATGCCCAGTTGTGTAGAGAGCCACAGAGTAATAAGCTTAGTCCAAACTATACAAATAAATTAAGGGGCAAAGAACTCCTTTGTGTGTAGTTGCGTATCTCATAATGTAGGCCAAGACGCAATAAAACTCAACAACGTGATGCCTGATGCCTTCACAAAAAGATAACTCGTTAAAATTCCTTAATGTGATGAAATTTGCGTCTGTTGAAAAATATGAAGCCAAGCCCTCTTCAAAACACATTTGAATAGAACTCAAAATGAACGCAGAGTAGTACCGCAGTCCGAGATAACAGTCTTTCAAAGCGGGAAATGTGAAAAAAAAAAAAAACAAAATTCAAAAGGTGAAGTGGAGGTAAGTACCTGCCTAAGTAAATTATAAAAGTGCTATGAAGCGCCTTTTGTGAACGGGCCGCTACTGTCAGCGCTCCGCCATTTTGAAAATAGACCAACGCAAGTATTGCCAGATCGTCACTAATCTAATTTCTCTGTCAACCAAGGAAAAGTTTTTGAAAACAGAAAAATAAATAATTTGTACTTCACAACTTGTTTTTCTATGATTATTTGTTACATTTATTATGTTATGTTAGGACTAGTAGATTTTTAGATAATTATCATTGAATAGAAATTCAAAAAGTATGACAAGCACTAAAAAAACCTATTTCATTTCCTGCTGTAATAATTACGAAAATCAAACTACGGTTTTTAATTAAACTAATGAATCTACATCAACAAAAATAGAGAATTTTAACAGTGGTAGAGCCAAGCAGTTCGCTGCATGAATGGGCCGGCTCGACCGGTGAAATACCACGACCTTTCAGAAGACCGACGTAAAGTGGCTCATGCCACGTTTCGTTCGGTGAGAGAGGTACCCGGAGGCACACCCCCCTTCCCCATCCTCTCCTATCCCCTATCCCTTAAAGGTCGGCAACGCAACAGTAACACTATATGTGTTGTTGGTGTCCATGGGCGGCGTTGGTTGCTTACCATCAGGTGACACGCCTGCTTGTTTGCCCTCCTATCCCATAAAAAAATAATAAAAAATGAGTATAATATTACTATGATATTTATTCTGTAAACTCATATTTGCGACACGAAAATATAAATTGATTCTCAATTGAATACAAACGCATAAAAATTTACAAAAGAAAGATAGAGAAAGAAATGCAATTTAATATATGAAGTGATAAATTTTATTTGGGTTTTTATAGGCAGCAAAAACAGCGGGAATGTAAACATATAAATAAACAATCTAATATATATAAAAAAGTCCATTGTAATACTTTTTAATCTCGTCCATCTATCAGCCGGTACTTGATTACACTTTTTACATGGGCCGGTTGCGCATAGTCCATCCATAGTCCCCACCCTCAAGGACCGTTGTAACGGCCCTTACATCTTGCTTAATTAAGTCTATCAATTGATGTAGGGAACGCTGATGTTGCCAGCTAGGTAACTTACAATACCTTAATAAGTCGTCCAGAATGAGTTATGGCTCGAGAAGGATTTTTCTGCAATGTTCTTTGTTAAAATTTATCTACAACTCTTTTTGTAAGGAGGATTGAAGGATTTAGCAGTCGAGGATGGCCACGAAAGACTTTCCCTGACCAAATTGAACGTGTCTTTTCACATGTGATGTCAGGAGCCATAAACACCGACAAGCGAGTATGACAAGGGTTATGAAAGGCAAAGAAGCGTGCTAGGTCTGTAAGGATCGTGCCTTATGACGGCCTATTATCTCTGCCTACTACCCAAGGAACTTGGTGTGAAATTATGTATGTTTATAATCATCATCCTATGGTGCCAAAAATAAACTAACATAACTGCAGGCCTTTTCTACCCGAAGGTGTAGGCAGTAGCTGTTAAGCCTCGACTCGCCGTTGTGTTTACGTCCCAAATGAAATTGGTGGCAAACCTATTGCCGTACCGGGCACAAAGTTTTTAGTCATCGATGTTTATCACACATAACTTTCGAAATTAATAATTTTCGAAAAGTCATTGGTGTGTACCAGCGACCTCTGGATTCAAAAACCGTGTGCTCGACCACTGAACCACCGAGACTAAATAGTCCTATGGTGCCAAAAATAAAATAACGAAAAATATTTGTCATAATCCTGATCAGCTGATTAATATTCGTCATGTTGTGTAACCTAAATTTTGCTTGTTAGGTAATTTAAGCAAAAGCCCACCGGAAGAATCAGGTTATAGAAAAGGTAATTATTTCAACACTATAGAAACGGCAATATGGCTTCTAAGCTTTAGCCGAACAGGGCGAATGAAAAAAAAATTGGGAAGTTTTACCTATAGATTACCTGCGATTTTGAATTAATTAATTGACTGAGTCATACCTACTCATACAATTGCAATGAAGTAGGAAACCTATGGAAGTGGCATGTCGACACAAAATTTAAGGAAGGTGTGACGTCATTCGGCCGCATAAGATGGCGGTTTAGTAATGCGCAGAAGAATTCTATTTATCGATAAACGTTCTTGGCTAATGTTATAAAAACGTTATTGAGTATTAATTATTTTTAGAAATAAATTAAATATGTCGTTTTGGATGTCAAAATAAGAGTACATGTTTTTCTTAGATTACTTACCTCTATTTTACAAACTATTTTAATTAAGTTGCTGACTCTAAAGTAAGTAAATCACTACTGCAACATACCTCTAGATAGGTGCGCCCCACAGTAAATAAAAATGATTCAAATTTTAAACTTATTAAGGGACCGCGTGATATACAAAACGAAACATCTTCATAACATATTTTTAGTTACAACTGCATCTCTTATGACTTTCAGTCTAAGATTAGTTCATTATTACATATTTGGTGAATTTAAAATAGTCTCGGTGGCGCAGTGGTCGAGCACACGGCTTCTGATCCAGAGGTCCGGGTTCGATTCCAGACACTGGCTCACACCAATGACTTTTCGAAATTATTTTCGGAAGTTATGTGTGTTAAATATCGATGACTGAAAACACAAGGTTTTCAGTATATGTATGGCAATAGGTTCGCCACGTTATGTTTACGTTCCATTTGGGACGTAAACATAACGGCGAGACGAGGCTTAACAGCCGCTGCCTACACCTTCGGGTAACAAAAGGCGTGAAGTTATGTTATGTTATAATAGGTTTTTACTCGTTATGAAATAAAACTAATTTATTTAGAAAATTCCGCAAAGAAATTTTGTTGGTAAAATTTTTCCCAACCCTTTTTTACTGGCTGAACTGACAAAAAATCCGCCATACTTTGCGAGCAATTTGGCGTCAGTCGGTATTATCGGGTTATCCTATTTCCGTATTCATTCACTTTATGTACGCACTGAAATACTGTTATACTGTTTTCATGCAAGTGACAGCGCTGGGTAAGAACGAGACAGATATATGTTTATGTGTTTATGTGTGCGACGTCGAAATGCCTAATATTTATATAAGCAATTGTACGTATAGAAGAATATGTCTCGTCCATATATGCAAGTCAATGTACAATCGCCGTATGCGAATGACTCACCTACGTAATATTCAGTCTATTCAGATATAAATCACAAAAAAATATAAAACATGACGCAATAATAGTTTTCTAGAAATTACTGGTAATTTAAATGAGAAAATAGCCCTTGTAACCAATCTTGAAAACATAGGCGAATGCGGGTTATTTCTTGTCTGACGAAATAAAATTGTTGAATAGAATTAATATTTATTTAAAGAAAAATGTCTTTAAAACATTTCGTTCGTTTTATGAAAAGTCTTGTAAAGACTAGAAAGGAACTAATTACTAGCTAAGTCACTCAGCGAAGATTGTGAGCTTTACAAAAATATTAAAAGTTAATGTTGACGAAAGTCATAATCAGACTGGCTCTCTTTCTTCCTATTTTGTTTATTCCGTCTTGAAACCGGTGTAATATTTATATGCAAGTAGAAGTCAGTATTCCATGGAAACTAGAAAAGTTAAGAACTCAACTCGCAAGACGACTATTCACAGCGAGCTACTCCAGATATTGATTTTATAAAGTTTGTTTATTTATGCTCGCAGTTTAGTTTGGCTGTTTACAGTTAGTTTTTAGCAAAAAGTTACGAGTTGAGCTTATTTAAATATGTCTAGAAAAAAGTTTTTAAAAGGTCGATAAATTTAAAGTGACTGAGGGTGATATGCAATTTATAAAAACACGTTTTGCAGTTGAAGGTAAACACTTATTCTATAGCACATAAAACTACATTTAAAAAGTTTCGTCTTCACTCAACACTATTGTATTGGTATCAGTTACAATTAATTAAGAAAGCAGATAAGTACTTAACTGCATGAATGTAGCAGTGTGAACATTCGCTGCATGAATGTAGCGGCTCGATCGGTGAAATACAACGACCTCTCGGAATATCGGCGTGAAGTGGCTCGTGCCGCGTTTTGTCCGGTGAGAGGGGTATCCGGAGGCCCCATCCCCTTTCCCCTTCCTTTGCCCTCCTACTCCCTTAAAGGACGGCAACGCACCACGGTGTTAATAGGCAGTGAGTAGTTGCCAGTAGTACAATCAGGTGACCCATTGCCCGTTTGCCTTCTTATCACATAATAAAAATCATATCCCTTACCGGTTAACCATAGCTGTAATTAATTAATTATACAACGAAAAAATACATTTGCGTCTAACTTCATACCGTTTTCATGGCTTTACAATTTATTTAAAGTATGTAATTGTGATTTCAAAAGCAGTATCTTTTACCTTCACTTGTAATTATGTTTCGAGCTCGATTGCCACAACGCCATCTAGTTTGCAAGTGAAGCAACTAGGGTGTGTGTTATGACTTATACCGCGTTTACACTCAGCCCGAGTGAGCAGGGAAGTGGGCAGGTGAAAGTGTAAACACGACACTGCCGCTGCCACTCGCGCTGCTACTCGCACTGCCCAGCGCTCCCTCAATTGTCGGTTTTTCGTGCGGAAGTCAAAGGATTGCAACGCGAGCGGCAGTGTGTGTGTACACTCAGCTCTCTCGCTCACTTGCCGCCCGACGATCGGTTGCGAAAGATGGGGATATTTTGTATTTTATTTCGTATAGTTTAATAAAATAAAATCAGAATGTCTCTGTTGCCTCCTGTAGAATGGAGTAATGAAAAAATAATTGATTTTTTAAAAGATTTACGAAACTGAGCGTGTTCGATATTTATCGGTCTCTTTCGGTAGTTCGTTCGTGTCGCGACCGTGTGCCGCCAGATGGCGTTTTTCGTAGTAAAAAGATGGTATGGCCGCGTTGTCTGAACGGTCTGAACGCTATAGTTTTCGTGTGTAACATATAAATTCGCACGTTGTTTGTTATCGCGTAAAACCTTACTCTGCCTATGACTTTTAGTTAGGCGTCGGTTGTAGTTCTTAGAATCAGTAATCGGGTCATATTTTGGCCACCGTGCCCGGTCTTGGTTTGAATTGGTAATAAGTGTGGTGTGCAAGGATTCGGCTATTCCTCCCGGTCTCGAATCCTCAGGGAAGTATCGACACACATATTTCAGACAATAGACACATCATAACATCACCTACCTATCTATCAGTACACTACATTCCTCAGCTTCCCATGACCAGCATCTGCAAGGGTCTGGTGAGTACCTACTCTAAGTTCTTAGTTATTCTCATAGGGCACTATTATCGAACAATTCTGGTAGCAGAGCGTGGTTTAATATATTAAAATATTGGTTTCGTAATAGTTATTGAGTCCTTTGTGAAAATTATTAAAATTATTTGCATCAAAATTAAAATAAGTGGGTAACTTTTTTATCGTATTCAATTGTACTTAATACGTAGTGTTCATATTTTTTTCTGAATGTAGGTAGTTACTGACTCATTGGAGGAACATTCTCAAGAGTATTCTAGGTACTATTATTCTTGTCGATTGTAATAGGTATTTACATTTATAACTTTATAACTCACGTAACTTGCATAGCGCCTGTTATTTGCGTGTCGTAGGCAGACTACTTTCTTATATCGTTATTGAAATATTTTCGATATTTATTTTATTTATCTTTTGTTATTTGATTATATCGTTTGAAGAACATATACACATAATATATCGTTCAGACCGTCTGTTCGTTCTGAATTATATTATAAAATAATATTTTTGTTACATCGATCTTATTTACTACAACTTGTATCCGAGTGTTTAGCAGTTCGTTTGTAACCGTTTCGTTTATTATTTTTAAATAATGGCACCGACATTAACAATTGCGGAGGCTAAAGCAAGTTTATGGAATATAGCTCGCTGGCTTGCGTCAGCTGTTTCTTTAGTCGGTCGTGCGGATAGGGTTGCTGCGCTCAAGGACCGTATTGAAAAGGTGCCTATCAAGATGGCACCGACATTAACAATTGCGGAGGCTAAAGCAAGTTTATCAAATATAGCTCGCTGGCTTGCGTCAGCTGTTTCTTTAGTCGGTCGTGCGGATAGGGTTGCTGCGCTCAAGGACCGTATTGAAAAGGTGCCTATCAAGGTGGATGTCCTGGATTCGGTCTACCGGGTATTGCTGCAGTCGGATGACCCCAAACTAATAGAATACGGTAATTCGGAGTACGA
The DNA here is from genome assembly GCA_905147225.2 of Euproctis similis. Classification (NCBI taxonomy): domain Eukaryota; kingdom Metazoa; phylum Arthropoda; class Insecta; order Lepidoptera; family Erebidae; genus Euproctis; species Euproctis similis. The sequence goes on from LR990123.1 coordinate 10,678,855, forward strand.
CCATTGCATGACGATGGTTGATCAGCTGATGGAAGCAGCGGCCACGGGGCAGGTTAACCAATCACCTGCCCCCTCCATCGTGCTGTCGGATAGTATTTACCATGAGCGTTTGCCGACCTTAAATGTGCCGACCTTTGCGGGTTCTCTTGAACAATGGCCTAGTTTTGTAGCACTTTTTGAAAGCGTAGTACACCGCCGTCGGGACTTGGCGGATTCGCAAAAGTTTGGATATTTACTTACGTGTTTAAAAGATGAGCCTCACTCTTTAGTTAAGCATTTGGAAATTAATGATATTAATTACAGTATAGCTCGGGATTTATTAACCCGTCGTTATCAAAATACGCGACGGATCGCTGATTTACATGTGGCGGCTATTTTAAAAATCCCTCAACTGTCATCGGTTCGATCTTTTGAACCCCCTCTTAGTCGCTATAAATGCTCTTAAGGGTTTGAACTTCCCCGTAACCGAGTGGTCCTTTATATTATTACATATTATTTTGAATAAGTTACCAGGGGAAATTAGATCTCGTTTTGAACAGTTGCACGGTGGAGACTCGGCCTCGGACATACCGACATTTGACTTGTTAGTGGGTTTTTTGGAGGATCAGAGTCGCAAAATAGAAAACTTGCCCACTGTGCCATTGCCGGGGCGTTCGCATCTTATTGATTCGTCCAGGCCCCGTCCACCTCGTCCGCAACTTATGCGAGACGTGGGCCCGGGACGTCCGCCTCGCGTTATGGCCGTCGAGCGACCAGGTAGGTGTGGGGTGTGTTATGGGGGAAATCACACACCCTTAGAGTGTACTCAGTTTCTGAGAGCTAGTGTGTCACGAAGACGTTTTCTCGCCCGTAGGTTAGGGCGTTGTTATACTTGTTTGGGGTCACATATGGCCGATGTATGTGATGACAAGCAACCGTGTCGACATTGTGGTGGGCCTCACCACACACTCCTCTGTCAGCCGAACCGGACTGGCAATCAAGGTGGGTTGTTACCGGCTTACACGGGCGGGGGTTCGAATCGACACCACTCACCTTCGTCTCCCGTGCGTCGTCAGGCCTCATCGTCTTTTTCACAGCAGATTATAGGGACGGTGGTCGCGCCTCATAGGTATTCACATGGTGGTGCACCGTCCGCTCAAGTTAATATCGCGGAGCGGGCACACATAAACGAGTACAGGCCATTCTCGCCACCTACGTCTGAGCGCCCTCGCGTTACTCGTGAGTTGCGAGCGGGCAGCAGTGTCCATGGTTCGGCGATGAGGTCGCGCGCTAATCGGCTGCCGCCGGTGCCCGAGTGGGACTCGTATGACCATATGACCTTCGGTCCACCTCAAGAACAGCGGCAACGGGAATCCTGGAGTCAGCAGTCGCCAGGGCGTGCCGATTTATGTTGACTCGCAGCAGCAGTCTCGCCAACCACATCCCCTCCAGCGACTATTGTCTTACCCACCGCGCAGGTTATGGTGCACTCACCTCGCGGAACTGGGTTAGTGGCACGGGCTATTTTGGACTCCGGTGCTCAGGGGTCTCTCATGTCATTTTGGTTGGCGAGGCGTCTCCGTTTAAGGATGTCCTCACGGAGTCAGGAAATTATTGGAGTAGGTGGAGTTCCGGTGGACAACGTAGTAGGTAAGGTGTCGTTCTCCTTCTCTTCCTTATTCCACCCTAGTATAAAATATAATTTAAATGCTGTTGTTTTGAGGAACGTCTTAGGTAATCATCCTCAGGTTTCTTTATCACCGGAGGTACGGCGTCTTACATCCGGTTTAACATTAGCCGACTCTCATTTCCACCTACCTAGACCTGTGGAGCTCTTACTGGGAGCAGATGTCATCGGTCTACTGAAACTGGACAGAACTATCTTACTTCAGTCGGGAGGTTTAGTCGCGATTCCAACAAACTTGGGATCTGTCATTATGGGTCCAGTATATTCCCACGCCTTTCAGGTTTCGGATACCACGTTGCAGGTAGGACTCTCTCTCGCTGATTCTCTTCAGCGTTTTTGGGAAGTTGAGGAGCCCCCTGCTGCGTCCCGGAATCGACCAGTCGATGACGAATGTGAGTCATATTTCTTGGCAAATACTGGTCGTTTTGCTACAGGTAGATTTTTTACTCGATTGCCCTTTCTGGATCCCCGTCCACGTCTAGGTAACTCCTGGACTGTAGCCGAAAGGAGGTTACTGTCTATGGAGCGCCGGATGTGTCGTGATAACGAATTCCGCATAAAGTACACAGAATTCATGAGAGAATACAAGGAGCTGGGTCACATGACGCTGTCACAGTTCAAGTGGAAAGACCATGAGCATTATTTCATTCCTCATCACGCCGTGTTCAAGAATGGTAAGATTCGGGTGGTGTTTGATGGTTCGTCACCTTCATCGTCAGGTGTCTCTTTAAATGATTGCTTGATGTCAGGTCCCAAGCTTCAAGTGGATATTGCGGATATTTTAACTGGTTTTCGTCGCCATCGGGTTGTTTTTGTAGCCGACATTAAAATGATGTTCCGTCAGGTAGTAATCCACCCTGATGATAGGCGTTTCCAGCTGATACTCTGGAGAGAGAATCCTAATTGTCAACTGCAAGTATACGAATTGAATACAAACACTTACGGCTTGAGGTCCAGCCCGTTCATTGCAATCCGTTCCTTGTTGCATTTAGCCGATCGCGAACGTCTGCGATTTCCGCGCGCAGCCGCCGTCTTCCCCTCAGACGTATATGTCGACGATATTTGCACAGGTGCCTCGTCGGTGGATGAGGCGTTGGTGTTGAAGGATGAGTTGATAGGGCTGCTTAAGGCTGGTGGCTACGAGCTAAGGAAATGGATATCTAACTCTCCAGATGTCTTGGAGGGTTTGCCGCCAGAACACCAGCAGGAACCTCATCTTTTTCGGAATCCTGACAATCCGGACTCCATCGCAGTACTAGGAGTTCAGTATCGGCCAGCTCAGGATATATTCACTTATTCGGTTGAGCCATCAGAGCCAATGAAACGGTGGACTAAACGCTTGGTTTTATCCACGGTCGCACGTATATTTGATCCAAATGGTTGGGTAACTCCTGTGGTTTTTTGGGCTAAATGTTTCTTGAGGAGTTGCAGACAGTATTTTGTAAGGTCGAAGCGGTCCTGAACTCGCGCCCTCTTTGTCCTATTTCGTCTGACCCCAGTGACCTGTAACCCTTAACTCCAGGTCACTTCTTAATTGGCAGTCCCCTGACTTCCTTGCCAGAGTATCCGTTTGTTGATGTCGCTGCCAATCGATTGTCGCGTTTTGAGCTGCTCCAGCAAATTACGCAATCATTCCACCGTCGGTGGTCCTTGGAGTATTTACATTTGCTGCAGCAACGGGTTAAATGGACAGATAAAACTAACCCACCGCGTGTAGGCGATCTTGTCCTCTTAAAGGAATCGAACTTACCTCCTTTGCAATGGAGGCTCGGTCGGATACTTCAATTATTTCCCGGGTCGGATGGTATTCCTCGAGTCTCTGAAGTTAAGGTTGGAGATTCAGTTTTGAAGCGGGCTGTCGCGACTCTCTCCCGCTTACCGATTGATTAACCTCCGTTAGAATGCCTTCATCCAGACACGGTCTGGCTGGGGCGGGGGACTGTTCGATATTTATCGGTCTCTTTCGGTAGTTCGTTCGTGTCGCGACCGTGTGCCGCCAGATGGCGTTTTTCGTAGTAAAAAGATGGTATGGCCGCGTTGTCTGAACGGTCTGAACGCTATAGTTTTCGTGTGTAACATATAAATTCGCACGTTGTTTGTTATCGCGTAAAACCTTACTCTGCCTATGACTTTTAGTTAGGCGTCATTTGTAGTTCTTAGAATCAGTAATCGGGTCATATTTTGGCCACCGTGCCCGGTCTTGGTTTGAATTGGTATTAAGTGTGGTGTGCAAGGATTCGGCTATTCCTCCCGGTCTCGAATCCTCAGGGAAGTATCGACACACATATTTCAGACAATAGACACATCATAACATCACCTACCTATCTATCAGTACACTACATTCCTCAGCTTCCCATGACCAGCATCTGCAAGGGTCTGGTGAGTACCTACTCTAAGTTCTTAGTTATTCTCATAGGGCACTATTATCGAACAGAGCGCTTAATTTGGGATCTGATTGACAAAAATCACAAATTTTAACACAAAATGCATGATGCGTGGAATCGATTTAGTATTCTAATAAATAATACTCAAATAGAGGAGTTAAAATCTGAAAAGAAATCGCTACTGGCAGTATTAGTTTCCATTAACTTGTTTAAATTATTTAAATGAATAAGCGATGCGATATTTTTTTTTCAAAACATTTCAGTAATTCATAACACTTAGTAAAAATACTGCTCGCACTTTGCTGCAAGTTGCTCTGTAAAGAAGTACGAGGGCTGAGTGTAAACGCTCACTCGTGTCAACGCTGCGGCAGAAGTATTTAGGGCAATATTTCCGACAGCGCAAGTAGCAGCGGCATGGGCTGAGTGTAAACCAGGTATTAGACTCTGATATATCATATAGTATATCAGATAGTACACAAACCCAAAAACAAAATCATTCATCATACTCAGATTGAAGCTCCAATCCGATAAAGTTTTTAATTAACTCTCAATGCATTAAAATTTATTAAACTTTATTTGTCTAGTTCAGTAGTTCCCAAACTTATTTTTCTCGTGGACCACTTTTAAAATGTTACTAGTTTCGACGGACCCCCTGCTGCTACATTTCACATTCTTAAAGTCGCCAAAAAATAAAAATGTGTCGCTTCTGAGTTCTGTCCCTATATTCCGTTAAGTAAAATAAACACGAAAAATGGTACATTTTATAACACTTTATTTATTAAAAGAATAGAATTACAAGAAAAAATTAATAAGGTAAGTCATAATTTTAATTAATGGGAAGGATGTATTTGGTGGAGTGTCAGCAAACGATCAATGTTTGGCTTTATTTTTATGAGCAATAACCGCAAATCCCCCCGCTCTGTGATGTTTAATTTGCTCCTTTTTTTTTGTTAAGAGATTTGTAACGGCACTAAAACTCCTTTCTACAAGGTATGACGAGGGAAAAGCTATTAAAAATTTCCTTGCGATTTCCCACAGTCCAGGATATTTTTCGGGTATTTCTGCTTGCAGCCAAAATGTTTGGTAGCCTTTTCTAAATTTCACTTTCAGCTCCTCATTGGTGCTTAGCTCGAGCAGCTCCTCTTGTAATACAACATTGGCCACTTCCGTTTCATCAAATGGATTTATGATCCATGGTGGTATATCCATTGTCAGCATATCTTCAAACCTGGTTTTGAAGTCATCATTTCATTAAATGTTGACTGTAGGTATGGATATCCTCATCAATACATTCTACCTGCGACAAGTTTGGAAATTGAGAGAATTTGCGCCGACTAATGTTTTGCTTCATTAATTTCAATTTCCCAAGAAAAGCCGAAATTATCCCCTTTGTTTTTATTAAATTCAGGATGTCCCCTTGTAACTGCAAGTTAATATCATTAAATTTTTTAAAACAAATCTGTCAAATACGCAATGTCTGCTTTGAATTTGATCAAGTTTTCTTTTAAATCTGGATCTCTGCTCTCTAGGAACTCTAATACGGAATCGAAAACAGAGTAAAATCTCGTTAAGCATGCACCTTTCGACAACCAGCGTACTTCAGTATGTAAGAGCAGTCGTTGGAAGTCTTCATCATTTTCGTCGCACAATTGAGCAAATAAACGCGTATTCAATGCATTGGTTCTGATTTTATTGACAGTTTTTATTACAAAATGAAGAGATTGGTTCAACCTGCCACTTAAATGTTTTGCCACAAGATGTTGGCGGTGGATTACGCAATGAATAGCTGTAAGCCCTGGTATAATTCTTTTGAGATGAGTTAGAAACCCACAATATCGCCCAACCATTGCAGGAGCTCCGTCTGTTGCCACTGAAATAATGTTTGTAAATGGAATCGATTTTTCCGTAAAAAAATTGCTCAGGACAATAAATATTGATTCGCCTTTAGTGTCAGTCTCCAAAGTTCTGGCAAATAGCAATTCTTCGTGAATTTCTTCCTCCATAATAAATCGGACATATGCCAATAATAATGTTTCATTACCGGGTAACGTTGACTCGTCCAGTTGTATAGAAAAATGAGTTTTTTGCAGATGATTGCACAAAAAACTTTCGATATCAGAGCTCATTTCATCAATGCGTCTTTGTACAGTATTGTTACTTAATGGAATTCTTTTTAGTACGTCAAATGGAGATTTGTGCAAAACAGTTTTTAAAACTTCTTCAACAGCGTGTAAAATTAATTGTTCGCCGATAGTGTGCGGTTTTCCACATTTTGCTATAAGTAATGAGATATTGTAAGATATTGTAAGATAAGTATATTGTAAGATGCCCGCGAGCCATCATCGTTACTTTGAGATGTTGAAGCGAACATACTGTGCATGGTGGGTCTCTTTTCATATTTTTCCTTCAATGTTTGAAAATATTTTAAATCTTTACCTATTTTATCAATATGACACCTTTTTAGATGATCTTCGAGCTTTGATGGTTTCATAGAGTCATTGCTCAAAACTTTGTTGCATAATAGATACATGGGCAATTGTTTGTCTGCCCTCTGATGGAACAAAACCATATTTCAAATAATCGACACTATATTGTCAACATTTTTTCTTTGCTGTAACCATGTTTCGTGTCAGTTAACTTACCTGTAAAAAAAAATGTTTTAGTAACCAAGTTTTTTTCTGAATATAGGTATCACACCGCAGCCTTTGTCAGCACGCGGAAATAGAATTACGGCTTGTGAAGGGACCAACTAATAAACCGCTAAGACAAATACAGACGTTTTCACAAAACGGTATCAATTTTAAAGTACCTAATTTACCACTAATTTTTAATAGTACAAATAAAAAATACTGAGTATGGAATGCTGATCAAATTTATGTAGGAAAAAATAAAATTCGAAATCCCAAAATTGTCCATAAAAACGATAACTAACATCAAATCAATGAGTTCACGCGCTCCTTGTATTTGCGTTGCGTCTGCGGCTTCATTGTTAAAACGTGACAAACTGACATCGAAGCTCAAGCCCCGCCCTTTTCCCGTCGCCCGCGCACCGCTCGCTCTTTCCGAAAAGGAATAGTTTTGATAAAATAGTTACTTATAAAGTTAGTAGTTATTTGCAAGAAAAATTACCTACAAAATTAATTGCTCTGCAATATTGCTTATTCGGCCTTTTTAGAGAGGCAGTGCTTCTCTCGTGAAAAAACAATTGAATAAAACGTGCTGTGTTTGTCTTCAAATCGAAAGAGGACAATTAAAATATCCGTAAGTAAGTAAGTCACCTATCTAGTAGTCACAAGCAGTTGTGGTCAACCGACTAATACACGTAAACAAAATACTTAATTACTATAACAAAAAAAAGGTAAGTACTTACTTTTCTTCGGCACTAGCAAACACTGATATAAATTTTCTCACACCTTTTTTTTGAAATTCCGGAAACAAATGAATGAGTTTTCCTTTGGCATCAAGTATTTATAGTGGTGATCAAGTTCATGTCTGAACAAGCATTGAGCATTGTCGGGCGGATAGCGCTTTGCAAGTCTGTACACGAAATTGTACGTAATATCATACGCAAGTTTAGACAAGTAACAGTCGCTTGCCTTATTAAAATATTATCTGTAGGCCCTTATAAAAACTATGCTTGCTCTTTACTATCAAAAGTAGATAAATTTTCGTGGACCCCCATTTTTGTTCACGCCTACGTAGACCCCCAGCAAGTCTCCCGTGGACCCCTGGGGGTCCACCTGGACCACTTTGGGAATCACTGGTCTAGTTGGACAATAGCAAGCTAGAAAATAGCAATAACATTATTTCATAATTCAATATTTATCATGTTCGTAACTGGTGAAGGCAGATTTTTTTTTCATTTGTCTATAAGTCTATATTAATTTTTACCTATTCCATTTACGCAACATAAAGATTCGGCGAATCGAGGCTTTAACAGCCTCTGTTTCTACCTTCGGATAGAAAAATTAATGAAGTTACATTTATATTTTGGTAAATCGACATACTAAGCTCCAAGTTTACAATAAACAGATGTATTATAAAATCTTTCACATATCCAAATTGGAAATCGACTTAAATGGTAGGCTTGCAAGATGCACCTTGCATCCATAATAAGACGGGTGCAAGGAGGAGATAACACCTCAATGTTTGCCTCCAACTGGGTATAAATCAGCGTCACACGGATACCCGAGTAGAGTGGCAGATTGAATCCTGTTTACTGTCGATACCAGACGTTGACTAAATGCAGATCAGGGGCCTTTGGACAAAATGTAAACCCACTACATCTATCACATTTGTTTTTCCTTGTTTCATTTGGGTCCAGTTTGGACAGACGCTTTGAAGCTATACTGCCATGTCTGTGGCATTATTATTTTTTAAAGTAACAAACTTAAAATAACTTAATCTAACCTAAACTAACTTTAACTAATCATCCATAAAGTCGTGGCGTTTTATGCATGATATTCCAAGGGAGTTTTGACGACAATGCAAAAGAGCACGCTACACACGATCATCATCATCATTAGCCTTTTGAGGTCCACTGCTGGACATAGGCCTCCCCCGTAGAGCGCCGCAACTGCTGCTCTGCTCAATCATGGGGGGTTTTTGCCGTAATCGCCACGCTTGGCAGGCGGGTTGGCGATCACAGTAGGCTGTATTTTCTTGAGAGAGAATGCTGCTGCCCATTCTTCTAGCTTTTCCCTTAGTCGCCTTTTACGACACCCACGCGAAGAGATGGGGTGGCGGTATTCTAAGCCGGCGCCACACAGCAAAGCACACGATATTTACACCATTTTCCACATTTGCATACTTATACGAACACTTATTACATAAAACGCCACGAATTTTTTCAATAATATCCATTGAAACACACATTTTATAAAATAATGCAAAGAACGTTCGTGACTCTTTTACATTCCCCCCAAAACTCTTCTTCCTCTTCTTTGTTTATTATGGCTATCGTGACTTTAGCCTGATTCTGCCAATCCATGTCATAGATGTCATTTCTGTTGGGTTAAATCAGCGTCAGTCTAATGTCAACCCAAGTTCACGTAAGTAAGAATGACATTAACTTTTCTGCATACAATTAAACATCTAAATATATTTTCTCTCTTTATTAAAAATTATAATAACATTAAAACAACTTTTTTGTGGATTATATCGCTTTTATTTAGAACTTATTTTCTATTTATTTGCCGACGTTTTAAATGATCTCTGTAAAGAGTTCGGAACGTCGGGAAATAAATAGAAAATAAGTTCTAAATAAACGCGATATAATTCATAAAAAAAGTTGTTTTATTGTTATGAATGTGATTCGCGAAAATCTAAAAAACAAATTTATAATTTTAATAGATAATTGAGAAAGATTCTTACAAACGCTAACACGACACAAAGTTTCTCGCTACAAGTCTTACGCTAGATAAATATGATCAGCAATTCTATTTCAAAAATGTCATTAGCAAAGTGTTGCAGATAAATGTGACGGGCCTCGTGGCGCATTGGTAAAACTACCGGTTGCAGCAATGAGGTCGGGGGTTCGATTCCCACCCGAGCACAAATATTTGTGACAAACATGAATATTTGTGTGGTGTCTGGGTGTTTTTCTATGTATTATAAGTATGTATTTACAAAAGAAAAGTATATATGTATTAATATCCGTTATCTAGTATCCATAACACAAGCATTTAGTTGCTTAGCTTGGAACTAGAGCGCGCTGTGTGTATTGTGTCCAAGATATTATTATTATTATATTAAATGTCAACTTCAAATTTTGATGACGTTAACATTTTTATTATTTAAGATGAATTCGATATGGTGTGTTTGTAATTTGTCTCCGGCTTGTGAATTCACATGCGCTTATGCTGAGGAGTGTGGCCTGATTTCGATAATGTTTGGTAAATCTTATTTAACACTAAACAATAACTTAGTAACTCTTAAAGAATTTCAAGTATGTTTATTTTTATTGCCATAATTAGTTTAAAAAAATTCTTTTTTTATTTTTTTTCCTAATTTGAAATATAGAGCCACGCAGCTGGCTGCATTAATGGAATTGCTCGACTGGTAAAATACATCATGACCTCTCAGAATATCGACGTAAATTGTTACACGTTGTGTTTCGTTCTGTGAGATAGGTATTTGGAACTACCGCATCCTTTCCCATCCCAATCTCTTCGACCCGCAGGCTCGTTTGCCTCCTATCAAACAAAAAGCAATTCCTTCCTTCTGCCGGTTTTTTACACCCCCCCTTATTCTCCAAGAAAACAGATATATATATTGTTAGCATCAGAATAATAAGTTGGGCGTAGGAGCACTGCTTATAAAACGGCTTAACAAACTAGTTCAGCCCAATTTTTTGCCCCTGAATCTGCTGTTTCCTTTTTAGTGCACCTACCTATATCACATAATTATCATTCATTCCGTAAATCCAAGGCTGAAAAAGAATGAAAGGATCATTTGTATATTAATTAGAAATCAATTTGAACCATTGCATTACTTCCAGATTAAAAATGTATATGTCGGAGTGTGAACACAAAGGCGCCATCTTAGGAATATTCGCTACTACTTTTGGATTCTTATCTAATTATAATACGGGGAGTATTGGTAGTACGGAGAGATTAGTAGGCAGACGTGCCGATTAGTTAACCGACGATGATAAGTGGAGGTTTCGCAGTTGTGTGGAGACGCAGTTCTGGTGACTGCGGCGAGGTGGTCGGACAACCACCCAAGCAGACCGATGTTCCTCTCTTTGGACGTACATTGGTAGTAGAGTTTTGTTGCCGACTTTTAAGGGATAGGGTATAGGGAAAGATGGGAAAGAGGGGGGATGGTTATCCTCCGGGTAACTCTCTCACCGAACGAAACGCGGCATAGGCCACTTTAAATCGATCTTCTGAGAGGCCGTGGTTTTACACCGGTCGAGTCGGCCCATTCATGCAGCGAACTGCGTGGCTCTACCACTGCGTTTGCCCTCTTATCCAATAAAAAAATTAGTTACATACAAAGTTACATACTTGTCACATTATTTTGAAAGCTATGCTAGGGCACGGTGGTTATCCAACTCCCCTCGAGCCAGTATTCATACTCTGCTTGCGAATGATACCAGCGATACTAAAAATTGGTAGATTAATTTTCATAACGACAGCTAACATTATCATTCAACGTATCAATCTCATACAATGATTCGTTCATTAATCATTCAATTCTATTCAGATAGCGTAAATGGCACTTGTCTATGGGCACGGTATGTAACATTCAATTAGCACATTAGCGAACACATCGACCTGCTCCATAGACACTCACACTCGGTCGGATTACAGACATCCAATAAAGGCGGGCTGCTAATGAGCATCAAAAGTTAATTGGAGTAGGTGATAGGTATAATACCATTCAGTTTAAGCGTCTTGAATACTGCAGCGAATATTTAACGGAATGTAGGTAATAAGAAAACTTTACTGACAGCAGTGAAAAATGAACAAATCTTTAATAATAAAATTAGCGGGTAAGCAATTTACCGACACCTGCAACACAGATAGTGCTACAGATGCGTTACCGGCCTTCAGCCTCCGAATACCTCTCTCAGCAAAGGTCGGTTTCAGTGAACTGTGTGGCTCTACCACTCCAATTTGAATTATGCTAGTATTTAATTTTTACTATTTACTTTACTTATAATATCTCGGTGGTCCGGTGGTCGAGTTCACCGCTTCAGATTCAATAAGTCGCGGGTTCAAATCCGGATCCACACCTTTCGAAATTATTTTCAGAAGTTATGTGTGATAAATATCGATGACTGACAACTTTGTGCCCGGTGTATGGCAATAGGTTCGCCACCTATTCCATTTGGAACGTAAACATAATGGCGAGTTGAGGCTTAACAGCCGCTGCCTATAACTTCGGGTAGAAGATAGCGTGAAGTAGAAAATAACCTGTTTTAATTTTAACTAGATGTCAATCTTTCCTACATATGTATATTTATGCAAATATAAATACCCCGCTCACGAGATTTGCGTCTTATTAGCGATAAAATCTGACAGATTTCGCACCTATTCAAGTAAATTTACAAACATTTAATTGAACACAATTTAAAACCAACATTCAAACGCGGCTATAATTTCCTTTTTAAAGCTAACAAGGTTATTATTTTAATTTGTTCAATCATTGCAAAATAACTCGCACAAGAAACGATAATGACCGTACAAAATGTTTACCCAAGAAATTGACATGGCCCTAGCAACGTTTGGCAAATAAGGGCTGCGGCCGGCGGGTCGTGCGTGTGACAGGAAATGTAATAACCCTTGAACGAGTTTCGCGTATAAATTTCTTATACTTACAATAGCTATTCGTTGGTCCCTTTTCTGAATTTGAGGCTCATGTACGTTGTCTACAGGACACTATCAAAGTAGGCACTTTCTAGATCACTTCCCGCACGGTTGCCACTAACAAAACGCTGTACGCTTAGTTATGTAAACAAACGTGTGAGTTACATATATACATGTTATGTAACTTCACGCCAAATCCCTTGTGGGGTAGGCAGAGAGCACAGAGTGCCCTAAGGTGCGATTCATATACGCCTCACTCGTTTCATTTACTTTTATAACTCTTTTCATACGCGCGCGTTGATTTTTAAGGCTCCTGACCTACCTTCCTCCAGAACTTGGTTCTGTTTGGTAATAAAAGTCTATTTGTTTCGTGGTCATCCTCGACCCTTACATCCACCCGCTTTTGCATTGTATATCTGCATAAATCATTTTTTCTACATAGAGGAACCATCGGAACATGCCTTTTCATACTTTTATACAGACACTTTCAATCTAAATTCCTTCCTTACAACTTTGTTTACGACGCGGTCAGCGAGAGTCACTCCGCAGATTTTACGCAGTGCCCTCATTTCGACTGCGTTAATCCTACTTTCGTGCACACTCTGCTATACCCAACTCTTGCTTCCATCAGTTAGCGTTGGGATCAGCACCGCATTATGAATGGTTAATTGGGCGCTCTTGCTAACATTCTTTGCATCCAGGAATCTGTGCAACGCTCCATTGCCGCTGCGCTGTTTCCTAACGCCACTCTTATTTCGAGTTCTTTTCTATAAAGCTTAAAATGACTTAACTATGTCTGTTTACTTTGAAAAAGTCAAGTCAAGAGCAAAGTCAAATCCGCCAATGCCTCAATTCTGAAGCCGCCATTATTATTCCTAATTGATAAGTGAAACACAAATTACACAAATATTATCAACATACCAGCTGATAATTAATTATCTAGCAATTATTCAGTCCAAATGGTAAAGTGGCTCAGCAATTTACAATCATCATTTCGTTGGATGTTCGTAGTTCTGCCCGCAGCTAAAAGTAAAAGAGATTTGGGAGAAAAACTAGCCTTCCAGTACAAAACTCTGAAGACTCCCTCCTTTACCGGAGCACTGGAAGTCGAAACAACACTGTATAAAATGTATGTACTACTCTATTAAATTTTGTTTCATGTGAATAATTTAAATCTACAGTGATAGAGTCACACAGTTCGGTGCATATATGGGCCGGCTCGACTGTTGAAATACCACGGCTTCTCAGGATATTGACGTAAATTGGCTCATGCTGCGTTCCGATCGGTGAGAGAGGTAGAGCTAGTTACCATCAGGTGAACCGCTTGCTTGTTGGCCCTCCTATTCCATAAAATTATACAAAAATATACCTACCAAAAAAATATACCTACTTGAATCAATCTATACTGGCAGCCAGAATGATAATATAACAACCAGTGTATGATAAATTTATTCCTGCAAAAGATTCGATACACTGATGTTTATTTCTTATTAAATATTGCAAATCAACCAAAATCTTGAACAAAAATTAAAACAAAAACCCTTAACAAAATATTTTGTTTCCTTTTTGATAGTATTTTTTAAATTCGTGCAGGGATTGCAAGCAAACAATCTAATAATTTAGTCATCTAGAAAGTTAGTGTTTTTCTTAGTATGCAGTCTATATATATGTATATATATATATATATATATGTAGACCTGGTTTATATATATATAAAAACCAGCTTAGTATGTAAAGAGGACCCGTAGTAAAGAACACCCTCTATGAATCACACTTACCAAAATGCTGTACATTCTTGTCGCTAATATTTCATTTGAGTCATCTAGCGACCGAGGATAGCAAATAGCAAAAACGCTACTACCTACCTAAACGTACCTACTGTTTTCTGTAATCTGTAATAAATTATATTCTAAATGGATGATATGCAACTGGAAATATTTAAATCAAGAAACTGAATATGCACTCATCGTGAAAGTTTGAAAAAACCGATTTTAAATTACCCAATGAATTGAAATGTTTACTGGGAAATCAAAATTTTAAATAACGCGCCGCAGCTGTGTGCCCTGGTGGTAGAGATTAGAACTAAAATAGTGTACGAAATCTGGAAAAATTTAAGAAAATAAGTTTTGATATTTCAATTATTTCTATCACTTTTAAACCTTAAAATAATGTTATGAACAATGTATAATTGAAAACATCAAACTTTTATATAGACTTGGAACTATAATTCGTGAAACTCTACCCTGCCTGCTTTGTCAAGTAGTCGTAAGTTCATTAATTATTTTCTGAGGATAATTTATTTCTAGTACATCTTTACTTGTCACACACTGGACACAACGTTGTTAGTCATCGATATTTATCACTTAAAACTTCCGAAACGTGTTCCGTGATGTCATCGGTATGGCCTGGAATCAATCCTAATTCCTACGGCTTCTTTATTCATCATCAACCATTACCGACTTATTTAGTTTATATTATTTAGTTTATATTGTTTAGAAAACCAACACACTAAACTATTATATTTATTGTGATGAATCGTCCATATCGTCGGTATAAAATGTCATAATTTAAGTTTTATCCTAAATAATTGAAAACGTAAAGCTGTTACAACAATCAATAAAGTTTATTCAGAAGCTTGTAAATAGTGGTCACACCGAAGGCAACGATAAAAGAGAGGAAAGATGTAAAAATCTATAAAAGATCTACCTGAGTTTTTGATTTCATTAGAGTAAGCGAGTAAGAGATATTTTATCACCTCTCTCTAGAACTGACGCAATTCCGATTGATGTAATTCTCCTCCATGTTTTCGTCACATGACGTCATCATATAGCAGCTGTTTTCCTTGTCTGACAGTATCTGAGAACATGGCAAATAATTCGTATTATAGTGAAAATGGTGATGTTGCAGCTATTTTTTTCGACTTGGATAATACTTTAATACAAACAAGAAAAGGAGACACTAAAGCTTGCAACAAGGTATGTAAAACTTCCCATAAAAATATTATGACATTGCCACGGTCATGGATTTATGGTTCGGAACGCAGTGCGCGCGCTGTCATCGTTTTCGATATCGCTTTTACGTCGTATGTTGGATTCTGTGCTCAGCTTGTTGCACCCCGCGTGTATACCATTCACATTCCAGCATCTGTTTAAAAATAGTGCTTCATAGTTGGAGAACGTGAGCTCGACGTCCAGATTTAGATATTTTGGAAGAGAACTCGCTCTAATTATAAACGTGATGTAGATCGTGCCGCTGTCGGAGCGATTCAATCCCTGCGTTCAGTAGAGCGGCTGCTGTTGCGTTTTGTGATCGCGTTGTATATTTATTTATAATGGGTGATATATCAGAACCGATAAAAAAATGCATACTTATACTAAAGTCTGCGAAAAGCGACACAGAGAAATTCGCGGCATTATTCATGGTTACCAAACTCGTTAAAAGCAAAGACTGCAACACTCCGGCCAAAAAAGCGCTTTTCGAAGCCATTGGATTCAAGTTCTTGAAGAAGCTGTTAACAAATAACTCCGTTGAAGATGATTGCCCACCTTCTGTATACAAGTCAGTTGCTCTCTCCATTCTCACATGCTTCTGTAATGATCCTGAACTTGCAACACATCCAGAAATGCTTGCCAATATTCCTGTGTTTCTTGACATAGTGCAGAGATCAGAAAATGAAGATTATGATGATGATCTTATTATCATTAGTGAAGCATACACATGTCTCCAATGTATTGCTGAACATGAAGTGGGTCAAAAAGCTCTGATTGAAGTTGGTGCCATCAAAAAAATGTCTGAAATATATTCACATCAAAGTTTCCAGACTGATGAAGCTCTCAATATTCTTGTGAAGTTAGTCAGCAGATATGGCCCTGCGGCCTGGGGTGATGACCCAAAACCATTCCATGCATTGGTCAACAAAATTGCTTTAGATTTCGCCACAGATCAGTCTGAGAGGAAATTTGAACTTGCTACTGTCTTGAGTGCTTTGTTGTACAGTTGTAACAAAACAACTGTAATACCAGGTTCATCTGAAGAGACATGGCCACAGAGCATATATAAGGCCCTTCATGACATACTGACTAGTAAAATTGGTAAAAACCAAAGAGATCCAGCACTTAAATTGGCTGCAAACATAGTTGACCTTTTAGGCATTGAATGGACTTTAAATGATGAAGAAAACCCCAAAAAATTCTTTCTCCTACTGCAACAGCTTTGTGCTATCGAAGTTAGAATGCAATTGGAAGACCGCAGTTTCAAACAGGCGTTTGCAAATTCCGATCTGGTGACTGCCTGCTTCATTGTGCTGGAGCTATCCATTAACTATATGGCAACAGATCAATTAGATTTGGAACAGAAAGAGAAGCAGTCTGTTTATACAGGACTAAAGGGTGCTTTCAATGCAGTAGTTTCTATGCTCACTAAAGTACATAATGATAAGAACAGAGACAAACTTGCAGATGCAGAAAAAGTATATGTTTGTGCTATGGTCAGAGTGTTAGTTTCGTGGATAGCACAAGAAACTACTGCTATGAGGGAACAAGTTTACACTTTACTCCCGTTTATGTTTACACTCGCCAATGATTCATTCCATGCTTATAGAGCGAGGAAGTTGGCTGAAAAGAACAAATCTGAGGGTGAGTCTATGGACACGGATACCAACCTTATGGGACAGATAGACCTTCTGCGCCTTATGTTGCCAGCTTTATGCCACTTGGTAGTTGAAGATAAGGCTAGAACAATAGCACTAGACCTTAAACAAGAGGACATACTCTATGAAGCCATGAACTTTCACTGGTCAATAGTACATTACAGAAAACCACCAGTGCCAAAATCTGAGAGAGGAAAAGTTAAAACTCAACCAGAACCAGACATGGATCCCAGAGTATTAGAAGACATGAAGGATTCTAGAGCGGCTATGGTTAGCCTTTGCAACATATTTATGAATCTCACAGTATTGGCGCCTAAGGTTGTTGAGAACAGTATGTTATTTAACACATTACTCAAGTTTATTTTCAATAACTTACCCGAATTAAAGGATATACCTGATAACTTAGTGCTTCATGGTCATTTGGCAGTTTTGGGATTATTGTTACTTAAACAACAAGCAAGCAAAGTTAAGAAGAATGACTTCTCAATATGCAGATATATCCAGTCAACTATTAGGTTCCTCTGGGATGCATACAACATTGATGAGTCAAACGACCCTAGTGCTCTAGTCGTATCAATGAGTTACAAGGAACACTGGAATGAAATAGCTGATCTCTGGTTCCTTGGCATGCAGACAATGAGCGGAGTTCTCACTATAGTGCCATGGATATCAGAATTTGCCATTGAAAGTGGTTGGGCACAGGGCATAGCGGAAATGCTTGCCAAAGTTAAAGTGGGCACACTTCCACCTAACGTCAAGTCAGCATTTGAAGACTTCCTTTGTAAGTTAGTAGATTCGAATGAGACTGTTATACCTGTACTTAAAAAAGCTGGTGCCCTGAAAATGTGTAGAAACCATAGATTAATGGACTTGGGCAAAAAATTGTTTGGTGATTAAATTATAAGACATTTGTTAACGCAAGTCTGCTACATGTTTTATATAATATATAGAATACCATTTTAACAACAACAAACAAACATACATAATGTCTATAAGTATTTTAATCATTAACAGAATGATTTGGTTTAAAAATATGTATGCTTTGTTTATGCTTGTTGTATATATAATACCGCAAGTTTTATTGAATGTCATGTGTATTACGCCTGAGTTGAGAATTAATAAAATTTTTGATGTCCATACAATATTTTTGATTTAGCACTGTAGGTGGGTTTAACATGTAGAACTAATTACCCAATTGTTTTTGCACCACACAGAGATTGCTTGTAGATATTATGATTTTATTTGAACCGGATGGCTGATGGAACCCAGTTACCCATGTAATCAGTAACAATAGAAAATAAATCCACAATAAAAACTGGACTCTCAATATGGCAACCACTCTTTATAAGACTGTAAGAAATCCATCTAGTAGTTATTGGACTTCATAAAAACAAACAGTTATTTTTTATGGGATAGGGGACAAACAAGCAAGTGGGTCACATGGTGGTAAGCGACTAGCGCCACCCGTAGACACCTGCTTCCACATAGTTAATAGGTTTGGCATCCAGATACATCTCTCACGAAACGAAACGCGTTATGAGCCACTTTACGTCGATATTCTGAGAGATGGTGTTATTTCACATTACTAGCTCGCCCATTCATGCAGCCAACTGCGTGACTCTACTACTATTCAAAGACTTCTTTTGTACTGCAGTTTTCTAATTAGCCTATGGTTCCTATTTTATAAATATTTAAAATTACAATAATTTTACACTTATTTTAATTATATTTATTTTTACTTTAATTTTACAATAATATTACATCTTATGTATATGTACGTTCTTACATCCTTTTTTATCATACACTTGACGCCAACTCCCCTTGCGGTGTAGACAGGGGGAACATTACTTACATAACTCTTGTCATACACGCTCGTCGTTTTTTAAGGTACCTGACTTCACCTTCCTCAAGTACTTGAGCATTATTAGCACAGCATATCTGCTTAGTCAATTTTGAATCATCCATTGTTTCTACATGTTCGAACTATAGGTGCACACCCTTTCTTAATTTTACTATTAACGTATCATTAAGCTTGACGTGTAATTAGTATTACAGTATCAGTTTACAAACTGAATGGTGTGCCAAGCTTGTAGCAGGTGAGTGAACCTCTGTTACGTTTGGATTAAGAGCGTTAACCCCAAGCTATTCCTGGACACAACTCTTCCTTACACATCAGAATAATAATGTGGATATGCCTATACATATATATGGATATGCCTATATCCTCTGTTTGGATTCTGCTATAGGTGTAATACCTAATTTCACCTCAAGATCAGATGTATTCTACCAAGTTTGGTAGCGAAATAATGGCTAGTAATACTTGCTGGTGATCATGAGTGTCATGAAATCACATACATCTCTCATACAAATAAAACTCTTAGCAAATTGCAAGATATGGAATTCCTATGCCATAGGATTAAGTACCTAACACAAACACTCAGATTTAATAGGTATGTGGACAATTATGCTGCAGTCGAATAATTCTCTTCGATCACATTACGCGGGCCCTATGAGACTTCCTATGACCTTAACATCTCATCATCGGTGGGGCCTGGGCTAGTACTCGTTGTGCCTACAGGAAAAATGGTCCTGTATCTACGTCGTAGCTGGATTTCAATCCAATATTTAACATTAGGTATACGTTATGTGGTATCTATATGCGGTCCACCCGACTGCGCTAAGGGGTGTATGTAACATATTTCTAGATATTTTAGTATTATGTACCTACATTGCTGTAATCTAAATTGTTTCATGTTTTGATTACATTCGTCAAAACCAGGAAAATGTAAGATAGTTATTTCTTGGAATTCCAACAGGAAAGAGTTTTACCTACGCGGTTAATTGCGTAGACGGGTTTCAGGTATAGTTTATTTATTAAAAAGGTTTCTGATTTAAGAAATTTCCACTGTGATATGGGGATAGATAGATATACACCATCGCGGACTTTTAGATCTTTTGAAAATACATAATAATGTAGTACATTGTTTTGATTTATCACTTAATGCAATGAAAATGCTAAATCTCGAAAATTAACACTTTTCAGACTACATTATACATGAATTATCATACAAACCACCCCATTAGGAGTTTAGGAGTATTACTTAAGCGAATTTATTACAATTATTTTCCACCCCCCATGCCCGCAAAAGTAAGCAAAACTCTTACCCCCTCCCCCATAATTACGTAATCATTTAAAAAAAAATTCAAGAGACCATCTACACGATTGGTCCAAGGTTTATTTGTAAAATTGAATAGCAACTGATGAGGTAATCATCATCTGGGTAGGTGGGCCTACCCATGTCATAAAAACTAAGCAAAACAAAGACCCCCCCACCCCCCTATAGTGCTTACGTAAGACTTGATAGGCCCCTTAACACCCTCTATCTACTAAAAAAACACATCAAAATCAAGCATATAAGGGAACAGACAGCGGAAAGCAACTTTGTTTTATAATATAACATAACATAACTTCACGCCATTGTTACCCGAAGGTGTAGGCAGCGGCTGTTAAGCCTCCTCTCGCCGTTATGTTTATGTCCCAAATGGAATAGGTGGCGAACCTATTGCCATACCGGGCACAAAGTTTTCAGTCATCGATTTTATAATATGAAATGAAATTTTCTTTGCACTGGTTCTAATTAATGTAATCTCTTATGTAACCGCAGGTAATAGAGATTCTACAGCAACAATATGGTCTCTCACAAGAAGTCGCAGTGGAGAGCGGTAAAAACTTTTTACGCGCCTTTCGTGCCCGGCCTGATGATGACTCTTATGCTTTGGACGAATGGCCAGCTCATCTATGGCGCAACTGCTTACCGAAAAACTATAGACACATTGCCAGTGAGTATTGTAATATCTCATGGTTTTCTGGCTGAATGACAGTGTAGGTGTTAAAGAAGAAAGATTGACTAAGCAGATATGCAGTGCAAAAGAGGATGGATATACGAGTCAAGGACGGCCTCGACTCTCTTTCCGATGACCAAATTCAACGTGGATTTGCGGAAGGTGATATCAGGAGCCTCAAAATCTGACGAGCTTGCATGATAAGAGTTATGAAAGTGAAAGAAGCGAGTGGTGTGTATTAGCGTTGTACCTTATGGCGCTCTGTTCTCTCTGCCTACTCTGCTAGGGGCTTGGTTGGATGTATGGTTTATATGTATATTTAAATACGGTCTTACGGGATATTTAATCCTCATGTTGTGAACTTATAGCCATACACCGGGCACACACAAAGATATCAATCATCTATATTTATGATACATAACTTCCGAAATTAATTCCAAGAGATCATTGGTGTGAGCCCGTAATCGATCCCACGACTTTAACTATGGTTTTCGAGATTCAATGTACCTATCTCAATTTTTAAATTTCCATTTAATGGGATAGGGATCAGTTGAGATTTAGAGTAACTACTTAAATAGCAATCCCCTATTTCACATATTGTCTAATAGTCGGCAATTCGCTATCAACGCGATGATATTTTCGTTACAAATGAAGCCACGACGCATGAATCTATTTCTAGTATGTTTATGATCTACACAGATCCTTTGTTACCATGCTTAATAATACAACATGCGCAACAGAAGGTCATACATGCAATCTACCATGCGTAACCATAGGTGATTGCAATTCATAAAGCACTAAAATTATATTCTTTAACGAGTTTTTTTTATTATTATTAGAGTTTGCAAGTTGTAGGTAGCGGTCAGGTCGTTAAACGTTTGGAGAATTTATATGTTTTCGGGAACGGTCTGGAAGATACATTATCACCAATAATCTTTAAAGATATAACTAGCTCTATCACGAAATAGCTTATCCATTCACTATGTTTGAGAGGATTATTGCTTACTTATTTAGGGTTTGTTTGATAGTTTTTGATGTTAGACATCTTTCTTCTCCAATACTCGGGAATGATTAACTGAAATTAAACGTAAATGTGTGACAGTGGGCAATGCGCGCTATTTGATCGGACCGATGTCGAATGTGGGATAGTGGTACCTAGATGAAGATGTTTTGTAATTCGTAGTGTCAGAACTGTGGGGACGCGATAAAAGATTAACATTTTCGTGTTTAACAGAACATTATGTCATAGTAATATATTATAGCGAATAGTGTAAGGCTCGTAGACTTTTTTTTGTCTTTTGTCTTTTTTATATAGTTCTCTAACCTTCTTTTGTTGAAGTATATTGAATGTCAAACTTGGCAAACGGCCTATTGTTACGTTTGCCGTTCTTCAATACCAAGATCTTATAGAGAAAAAGAAAGCAAAATCGCTTTGTCATAATCCCACTGTAAACATATCTACTCTATGTACTGCGTGTTGGTGTATTTTCATCCCGTACCTACGTAAAATGTTGCCATTTCGTCGTGATGATGATTGCTAAAAATAGCAGACTTGAAAAAAAAAACACACTACTACTTAATGGGTTGATTTGACAGTCTACTAACAATACGCTTTACTTATCAAAAGAAATATAATCATATGCACGTGTAACGTTACAGTCACACTTCATACTTGTGGGATAGGTAGAGAGAACTGGGCGAGTGTAATGAGTTTGGTCTTTGCAGACTTTGCTGATTTTCTTCGACTTTGAAAACTCCTTATAATGTTTGCTCGTAGACTTTTCTAGGTTGTTACGTCAGTTACCTTTTGTTCTGGATGCAAAAGCAGCGGATAGTCTCTAAACGAGAAATGGCTCCAATCAGCATTGGATTCATTAGTAGGTACTTTTCTTTTTAAGTTCCTTGTTCCTTTCTGTATTTTGATTCGGACTTGTAGAAAGAATGGATGATGCAAGATTGACTTAGCAGATATTCAATGCCAATGCCGATAGATATAGGAGTCGAAGACGGCCACAACACACCTTCCATGACCAAATTGAACGACTTCTGGAACATGGTGATGTTAGTAGTATGAAAAGAATTATGGAAGTCAAAGAAACTAGTGAGGCGTATAAGAATCGCTCTGTTCTCTGTGCCTGCACACCAAGGGATTTGGCGTGAAGTTATGTATGTATTCACAATTAAACATTTGCACCATTTTTCTATTACAGAAAATATATCTGTGGAATGGGTAAAGTTAAGGTTTCAATGTTTGGCCCTTACATACGAAGTCATACATCTGCTAGAGACGCTCCGGTACGTTTGATAAATTTCATTAATAAATTTATGTATGTTATGAAGAAATATTTGTGAAAATAATAAAATCTTATTTGATAAACACAGACCTTGTATAAAAAGACAGAGCGGAAATGCAATAGTGTAGACGCTGTCATCTTGCATTTCCGCATAAACATAAATTCAACATAAGTACTAAAACATAGATACACATATAGTGTTGACTGTTCTCAGCAATATTTGTTATTTATGAAGCTAAAACCATATGCTATAAAGAGATCCAAAAATATATACCTCCATTGAAAATGAAACCTTTGTTGCCTTCTGGGGCAATCGGGTAAAAAAATAGTTTTGAATAACTATTATAGTATAAAAAAGTTATATATTTTGCTCGTATTTTTTTAATATGGTAATATTTATAAAATTCTAAATTTAAAAATTTAAGAGCAGTTTGAGAAAAGATGATGGAACTAGGTTTTCTTTGTTATTAGAAATTACATTGTCTTTAGATACGATCTCTGTGCACAACCAAAATATTTCTCCATGATCACAAAATTTTAATGTTAATATGGTATATTTATCGTAAATATTTAATTTGACTGTATTAGTAATTTCTTGTTGTTTTTTTTTATTTATTTATCTATACAAGGATTTCCTTGAAACCTATTGCAATCAAAGGGGTTACTAATATTATTTCGTTGCTCTAAGATTAAACGAAAGCAATATTTTATAATTAAATAAGAATATAAAGGTTCAAGGTGATATGGTTTTTTTTTTTTTTTTTCATTTAATATGCAGTTTAATCTTGGAACATTACCCTGCTACCATTTATATTATACTGTGCATGGTGTTATGTGGTAGCATATACAAATATCTTTTGTGATCTTCAAAATTATCATTTGTCACCGCCCGCATTATCTTGCTCACAAAGCATTTGTTCCACTAGAACTTGTGTCTCATCATAGTGAATCGCATTCCACATAATACTATGGATATCAGCGCAAAATATCGATTTAATATAATCATAAAAAGTCAGCACCAAAACATTGTTGAGGCATTACGAATAACGAATAATTAATCTGGGTAGGAAGTGAAGCACTTAAAAAAATATTGCATATTTCAATTTTATTTGTAAATAAGAATTATTTGTTTGTACCAATGTTCGAAAAGTCTGAACGTCTGGTCGTGTTGGTAAACGCGGTAAAATTTAAAAAAGGAATGTCAGTTTTTCAAGTAGGTTAAAAGTAGACAGCAAAACAGCAAAAAGAATGTGAGTTTTGAGTTTCATTTAAAACTTAAAAAGTGTTTCACTTCAATAATAACGAATAGTGAACTATTTAATGTATAATATTGTATTGTTTATGCCAATGCACAATAGAACAATAATATTAATATGCCTTTGCAAATGTATTGGGCCGGCTTTGAGCGCATGTTGCTAATAAATGACTTGTTTTTCAACAGTTTTTCTCAACGAGTAAATTCGGGGCGCCGCGTGCGCAACACTTAGGTTTGAGTTGTATTTATAAAATATATGAGGGAGTACATCACGGCGAAGGTAATACTCGAACCTCAAAAAATTAAGTTACACAATGGAGATAGTTTTCTCTTATTTATCTGTTACATTCAAAACTTCATTGTCAATTCAACAAAAATATACATCGCCACGTTTACACCGGAATTAGTTCAAGGGAATTAGAAAATATCTCCATTGTACTTCTATATTATTAAGAATCTGTGGTCTGTTGATGTTACTATTTTTTTTTCTTTTTGCACCATAATTTATGCATTTGCCATTATCAATTATTTCAAATCCACGTTTTAAACATGCCGATAAAAACAAATTTGTTTATCTTCAACACAACACAAATTCAGTGCCTAAGATTTATTTTCAAATGCAATTTATTTGTAAGAGTTGCATGTGAAATAAGTTTATGTCATTTTGTCTCTTGCGCGTACTGCAATTATTGATTTTTCTGAAAATATACTTTTTTTCTTTTTTGTATGTTACACAATATGAAGTACAATTATTCTGTTGTTTTTATAATAACAATAATTGCAGTAAGCACGTTTGCAAGAACGTTTTGCTTGTGTTCATATCATGCGCTGAGTTTCAGCAATGAGATATATATTAGGGATGTAACAAAAGGCTGGTGAATGAATGTGGCACAGGGAGGATTATCTTCTCGGTCTGATCACGAACGGACCATCGCGCGCCCAGTGGCAGAAGATTGAACGGCTCGGTCTCCGCAAGTACTTCGACTGCGTGCTTGTCTCTGGTGACCTGCCGTGGGAGAAGCCTGACCAGAACATCTTCCTGGAGGCTTGTAAGATGCTCAATGTGGAGCCACGAGTGTGCATCATGGTCGGAGACAAATTGGAAACCGACATAAAGGTAAACTTGGTCCTTACATCATAATAAGAAAAAAATAAAGGCACTACTATTAAGCAGATAGAGCGTGTGGAGAGAGCGAGAGAGAGAGAGTGTGAGATATAGCACATACGAGTTTCAACTAGAACAACAAGCAAATATTATTGTAAAGAACTAAGTTCAGTACATTTTGAAGATTCACGTAAACATATTACTGGCCACCTTTTTTATCCATAAATTGTGAACAGAGGACTCAAGGCAAGCTTGTCATTGATCCAGTGCCAGAAGCATATAACGGGGTTAAAAGCTAATATTATTGCTGGAAATTTTGTAACGATTAATATATATCTCCTACTTCATATTTATTTTAAGGCGTCACCTTGAGAAACATAAATAAATAAATAACAATATGCACTTTAATAGTAAGATTTCTCATATGCTGAGATTATTAATTATTTATGCAATAGGCTTACTAGCAGGCGTATCACCTGATGGTAAGCAACTGAAGCCCCCGTGAACACCTACAACACATATGCCATTTTGCTGGTCCAGCTGACATAATGAACCAGCAAACTACATGGCTCTACCACTTATTCTTTTATTTCAGGGTGGAAAGGAGGCAGAATTAGGTGGCACCGTGTGGATACCTCTACAGAAAGATATGGAGTCCTCTGATTTACCTGACTTCACTATTGACAAAGTTACAGAATTGCCAGAAGTGTTGCCAAACTCTCCAAAACTTAAACGCGCTGCAAACACATCAACTATAACCTGTTGATATTGCTTTTTTTTTCTTTAAATATTCAATCTATATTGATTTTATATATGCCCTTGACAATGTTTTATAACTAAAGAAACAGCATTTGGACATTAATTAAGTACAATGTCTTTGCAGTACAAAATATATGTATCTATAATTCAAATTTAAGATTGTGAGGTGTCCCTCTTTCTTAAGCAATTGATGCTATTAGATTTATAATTGCACACTAATTACCATGAACATAATCCCATATGATTTAAACAGTATTTTTTTAATTCTGACCATGCATATCTTTATGCTATGTGGTGTGTGCAGAAATAATTTGAAAAAAAATCGTTTACAAATATGTCAATAGATAAGAATATAAATATGCCTGACTACTATTAAGTATTAACTTTAAACATATATAGTATATTTTTATAAAAGAGTACCTATGCAAGTTTATTTTTAAGTATTTTTCTTTCGGTTGTACTATAAGGTAACTTCACAAGAGACTGTCTTATATGTGATACTAATAGTGGTAAATGTTCCTTGTAAGATTTTTTGCTTGTTGGTGGTAATTTAAAGTTTATTATTTTTTTTTTACATTACTGTGGATCTGATCTGGTCAATCTCAGTGTGCACATTTGTGTTTAGAAAAAAACGTTTTATCTTTTTTTAATTGAATCTTCAGCCTGTCCAATTAGGGCTACTGAAAAAAAAATCTTGTTTTCATTTTTCTATTATCTATGAATCAATCCATGGTGGTGATTTATGGGTGCTGGTGTGGATGTGATTCATTTTTTTTTATAGTTAGTTAATACATTTGTAATCAATGTTTGGATATTCAGCACTATTTAATTTCATGCTAAATAACTAAAGCTTTTATTATGAATTCAGACAACATATTATTATATACATGTACAAGCCAGTGAGGTTCAGAAATCTGCTCCTGAGTCAAGTTAGTTTCATTACGCAAGTTTCATTAATATTGATAACTGACAAAATTGTGTAGGCTAGGTATATATATATATACACACAATACAGAAAATTTAACTATTAAGAGTCTCGGTGGTCCATTGGTCGAACATCCCGCTTCTGAATCAAGAAGTCGCGGGTTCAAATACTGGCTCACACTGATTAGTTTTCGAAATTGTTTTTGGACGTTATGTGTGATAAATATCGATGACTGAAAACTTTGTGCCCGGTATGGCAATAGGGTCGCTACCTATTCCACTTGGGACGTAAACATAACGGCGAGACGAGGCTTAACAGCCGCTGCCTACACCTTCGGGTAGAAAAAGCGTGAAGTTATGTTTTTGACTATATTACATAAATGTTTATATGATGACTTCATAAAATTTCAGACTGTATTCATAATTATGAATAGCTTGTACTCAAAGCAGATACTTAACCTGCCAGCATACTATTTTAACTACTATAAATAAATATACACATAAATTTCATTGTCTGATTCCATAACACAGGCTTTAAGTTTTAATGATTTTTAAATTATTGACTAATATTGTAAGTTCTTCTCTTGTTTATTGACTAATATTGTAACTTTTTCTTCTTTATGTTAGAATAGAAAATTAGAAGAGTAAGAGAAAAAAGGAACATACATATTATAATTGACCATAACCATGATGAGTTTTCAAGAAAGTTATATTAAAAAAAATTGATAACTCACTTGGTCTGGTCAAACTTATGTTCATGTGTTTGTAGGTCTGTACTAAGGTGTAAGTGTCTTTGTTTAGTAGAATTAAATAGTAAATGTAACAAATTTCTTTTATATCTTGATAACAATAATTTGAATTACATTTATAGAGAAAATGAATGTAAATTTGTCATAATTTGTTTGCAGTTGTAAAACATAATGGTACTTTAATTGAACTGAATAATCTTCATTCGAAAGTTTATTACTTATTTCGTCGAAAGATATAATAGAAATTTATTTTAGCTGCAGATATTACTCGTACCAATAAAAAGGTAAAATATGTTTTTTTTTTACTAATAGAGTGAGAATAGGAAATTTCATTCTGATATTTTTTTACTGACATAGTATTTGCATCATTAGAGCAAGTATTGTTAAAACTAAAACTAATCAGGAATCAGCTATAACAATTACTTAGATCATTGTGGTAGAGCCAAGCAGTTCGCTGCATGAATGGACCGGTGAAATACCACGACCTCTCAGAAGACCGACGTAAAGTGGCTCATGCCGCGTTTCGTTCGGTGAGAGAGGTATCCCCTATCCCTTAAAGGTCGGCAACACTACAGTAACACTATATGTGTTGCTGGTGTCCATGGGCGACGTTGATTGCTTACCATCAGGTGACACGCCTGCTCGTTTGCCCTCCTATCCCATAAAAAAAAGCATTATTTGGGTTGAACAGTTTACCTTTTCTATTGGTACAGAGGTCTTAAATCATGTTTTTTTAATAAAAACATAAATAAAATATTTGATGAAAACTTTTAGTTTAATTCTTATTTTGTCTAATGACTATAAATATTTCTCCAGCTAAATTATTATCTATATTTTGTCCAACGACTACGCTGTCCTTAGCATTTTGGCTTCTCTTATCTCTTGAAGTTTCTTCTTTTGCTCTTCTACAATTAACTTTCTTTCATTCAAAAACTCTTCATATTCCTGTAATATTTACAAATGCATATATTCTTATATATGTTCTTTGATTGGTTAAAATTTATTATCTCAAGTAATATGAACATATTACATAACATAAACATAACTTCACGCCTTTTGTTACCCGAAGGTGTAGGCAGCGGCTGTTAAGCCTCGTCTCGCTGTTATGTTTACGTCCCAAATGGAATAGGTGGCGAACCTATTGCCATACCGGGCGCAAAATTTTTCAGTCATCGATATTTATCACACATAACTTCCGAAAATATAATTTCGAAAAGTCATTGGTGTGAGCCAGTGTCTGGAATCGAACCTAGACCTCTGGATCAGAAGCCGTGTGCTCGACCACTGCGCCACCGAGACTTAAATCTCAAGTAATATTGCCCAAAATATATAATTTATTTTGTGAATTCACATTTTTGTTTAAACTTAACATGTATATAATACATGTTAAGTTTAAACAAAAATGTGTGTGAAAAGCAAATGTTTATTACTAAGTTACCTTTGGGTCTAATTCCTTCACTATTTCGATGCCACAACTTCTGGCTGTTGCTATCAACATTTTACAAATGTGCTCCAATGACCTCCATTCTAATGGTGGATCTTGTTGCTTTATTTTGGCTATTTCATATAAATGTTTGAATGTAATTTTACCACAGGTTTCTCTAACTGAAAGTTACAAACAACAATAATGTTAATGTTACAGCATGCCAATTATAAATTGACCTCAATTATATGAATTTAACTCGAGTTTTAATAGATAAAAACAGTTGTGTATTTGATCAAATGGCATAAAATAAATTTCTCATACTCCAGATGATTATCATAGTGAAATGCCAAATATGGATTTTGTCGGTACCTATGTGCTTAAAGACATGTCAAAAATGTAATTTTTTTATTGCATCATTGACAAACACACTGTTTAAAAAATATATATTTATGATTGGTCATAGAATTATTTCTAGGGCTTTTTGAACATGATTTACCCTCTCCTGAAAACTTCTGTTTTTTACTTGGGCCTTACATACATAAGAACCGTTGATTTGTATTAATTAAAACTTGTTTATTATAACACAAGATTATTCAGTTTTATTTAAAAAAATTAGAAACTATATAATGATATTATACATATTAATTTTTTAATAGGTTTAAATAACTGTTGTTATTTGTGAAATATATTTCAGATCAAAAAATATTTTGTCGATATCTTATAAATTGCAAATTCTACCAGTAAATCCAGTTGCCTTGCTAAAACAAATATATATAATAATATTAATTCCTTTGAAATTGAATATTTACCAGGACTACTAGCACCTTGAGTAACTCCTGCAGCTTGTTTTAAAAAATATGAAGCTGGTGGTTGATGAATATCAAGTACGTAAGAACGGTCTGAATTTACTTTTACCCTGGTTGGTAAAGGTATTCCTCGTTTTATATTAGCTGTGCGATCATTAAAGTCCTTACAAAATGCAGCTACGTTAATGTTACGCTGAAAAAAAACATAGGTTAGACTTACACCTCAGATACTATGTTTATTACTTATATTACTGAAATATAAAATTAATACCCACTTGACCCAACATGGGCCCTAACGGCGGTCGTGCAGCAGCCATTCCAGCTGGAATATTGGTTCTCAATTTAGAAGAGTGGTCAATTTTGTCTGCCACCTTCTTCATTGATTTTAGTCTGGCTACAGATTTCGACATATTGGAGCATATAAAGCACTTCTCTTGGTTCTGTTATAAATGTGAATAATTTTGACTGTATCTCAGAATGAGAAATTAATTTTCTATTTCTCACTCACATCTGCAAAATTTCTTTTTTTACATACCAATTTGGCCCTTGTTGAACAGGCTTACAAATCTGTTAACCTGGTGGTTAAGTTGAATATAGTTTAGGTTACGACATGAAATTTCAAAGAACTTATCTGAAGAAATGAATTTAATTTCAAAGTGGTTGTTATGAAAATTTGACCCTTTTCTTAGTGTTCTTAGACAGATTCTTGTTTTATAGCTGCAGTCGCTGCAGAGGCGGAATAACTCCCATTTACTGTTTTGCCATTAGTCTTGATTTGTCTTTATTCTTGGTTGTCAAACAAATGTCAAATTTGTCAACATCTATCTCACACAAACCCTTTGTCAGTGAGAAGAAATAGTGGAAATCACAGTGAGAACTATTAATTTTAATTTATTTATAACAGATATAGTTGTAATATTTGCACAGCTGGCACTTTTAAAAAAATATTATTCTATAACTCCTCCTAGTTTAAATAACCTAAAGACTGTATATATGTCGTAAATAATTATTTTACAATATGTGGTCGTTTTTCTCACGGGATCCGACTAAGGATTTTCCTTACGAAGTCGGAGATCCTGTACCGGGACTTGAAGATAGAAGCGTTTGGACACTACACAAAGGCAAAAAGAGAGGCACGCAAGATGAGGTGTCCATATTCTTATTCGACGTTCACAAAAATTCCGAGACTCTCTTTGACATAGCAAAGGCCTCATTAAAAAAATTGAAGACTATGCGTCACCCTAGCCTTTTACATTACTTAGATAGTTGTGAAACAGAGAAATTCTTATATGTAGCTACAGAATATGTAGAACCACTAGTTAAACATACAGAAGACATGAAACTGGAAGGTCCACAGAGAGAATTGTTTTTAGCCTGGGGTATATTTCAGATCACTGTAAGTAATATTTTGATAAAATACCTATAGAAGAAACGTAGTCATTACAATCAGATTTAATACAATTTGAATAACAATATTTCAGCGAGCTTTATCGTTTTTAAACAATGATGGCAATATGAGACACAACAATGTATGCCTATATTCAGTGTTTGTAACATTAGCTGGTGA
The DNA here is from genome assembly GCA_905147225.2 of Euproctis similis. Classification (NCBI taxonomy): domain Eukaryota; kingdom Metazoa; phylum Arthropoda; class Insecta; order Lepidoptera; family Erebidae; genus Euproctis; species Euproctis similis. The sequence goes on from LR990123.1 coordinate 10,710,596, forward strand.
ATGGAAGTTAGGTGGGTTTGAATTCCTGTCAGCACAAGGACAGGAAGGGAGTAATCCTTTGCCTATTAAAATATTACCAGCCCTGGAAATATATGATCCTCCTGAAAAGAAAGATAGTACTAAATTAAAAATGGTTACCAAGTGGTAAGTGTAGAAATATACAAATTGAAATACTTTATTTACAATAGTTAATTCTAATAATGTTTATTTTTATCTTTGAATCAGTCTAAAATGTCTAAACTTAAGTTAATAAGATAGTCAATATAAGTTTGTTCTTTAATTTTAAAATTTTATTAGTGAATAGTATATCATTTATTGGCTGACTTGTGTTTTCTCTTGCAACAGTTCCTCTGACATGTGGGGCTTGGGCTGCCTAATTTGGGAGGCATACAATGGACCATTGAAAAACCAGCCTGCATTAAAAACAGTGGATAATATACCAAAGGCGCTTGGTACATTATATTGTGAATTAGTTAGTGCAAATCCAGCATCTCGGCCAAACCCTGCTGATATTATTACAAGGTAAAGATTAGACATCACATATGAACCCAGGATAAGATCATATTTATTATGAAAACAATTTTATCTGGACCAACCTCAACTACTGGTTGTACTTTACACAGTGACTGGGCAGAGCTGCAGGCAAAACTAATCTAATTATGAGTTGTCAAGAAGTCAGCACCTACAAACTACTAAATTAGTTCCCTGTTAAATTATCAGCACGTGGTTGACCGCTCATCGCTCAGTTTTTTATTTTTATAAATTGTGTTTTTTGGAAATTATATTTAAGTATGAGTTACATACTAATAAAATGATGAAATATGAATAGTATTATTCGATCTTACTGACAGAATAATAAAAAAAAATATGCACTATAAAACACAATATGATACAACACGATCAATCATGATAGAATGACATTTTCTAAAAATGATACTTAGCTAGATTAATTTATCGCCCCTCTCCAAACCCCCTACATTTCATGAAAATCGTTGGAGCCAATTCCAATTTTATATATGTATATATATATACAAGAATTGCTTGTTTAAAGATATAAGATAATAATATGGCAATAACAATTATTAAAATGCATAGCTAGGATTTTCATATCTTGTCAATTCTTTCAGATGTCGAAAATTAGGTGGATACTTTAAAAATGATCTTATAGACTCAATGCTATTTCTTGAAGAGATACAAATTAAAGATAAGATAGAAAAGGGCAAGTTCTTTTCAACGCTCAGTTCATATTTGGACAACTTCCCGGAGGCAGTGTGTGTTCACAAGATTTTGCCCCAGCTGTTGACGGCGTTCCATTACGGCGATGCAGGTTCGGCCGTATTAGCGCCTATGTTTAAAGTGAGTCTAAGGATTGGAAATTATTTAGACAAAAAAATAGCCATAATTAATGAGCATTTACGCAAATAATATATAGTTTAGTAACTATACGCCCGAATACTGAACCACCACTCAAATCTGACAATCAATAAAGTGCTATTTACTGCTCAAATTTGACGTATTCTGTTTAATGTGACAGCTACTTAAACGCATAAGTAGCGCTTATATAATTGAGTGGCGGTTCAGTATTGGGGCTATAAAGTGATAATATAAAACAAAAACGATTTACCAGTCAAATATTACATGTATTTATTTAATTTACTCATAGTACAAGGCTCGGTGGTCCGGTGGTCGAGCACCCCGCTTCTGTATCCGAAGGTCGCGGGTTCGATTCCTGACACTGGCTCACACCAATGACTTTTCGAAAATGTTTTCGGTGGTTATATTGATAAAAATCGATGACTGGAAACTTTGTGCCCGGTATGGCAATAGGTTCGCCACCTATTCCATTTCGGACGTAAACATAACGGCGAGACGAGGCTTAACAGCCGCTGCCTACATCTTCGGATAACAAAGGCGTGAAATATGTTATGTCACTGATAATAGAAAATACTGATGAAAAATTTAATTGAATTGTTTAATTATATTAATCATTACTAAATTGCTGTACTTATCAAGCTACATCGTGGAACTGAGATCGATGCGTCACAAGCCGAACGCTTTATCCGATCGTGCCTCTTTATCACTTGTATCGCGCTCTCGCTTACACGCTGAACGCAGGCGTAAGGTGACGACGAGTCATACTTTTACGTGCGTGCAGAACGCCTTTGACAATTTATAACATAGTATAACTTCACGCCTTTGTTACCCGAAGGTATAGGCAGCGGCTGTTAATCTTCGACTCGCCGTTATGTTTAAGTCACAAATGGAATAGGTGGCGAACCTATTGCCATACCGCCCACAAAGTTATTTGTCATCGATATTTATCACACATAACTTTCAAAATTAATTTCGAAAAGCCATTGGTGTGTGCCAGGTTTCGAGCCCGTGACTTGTGGATTCAGAAGCCGTGTGCTCGACCACTGGTCCACCGAGACTATACATATGTATAACAATTTATAAAGTGTAATAAAATATATTTTTTATTGTTTCAGCTCGGTAAACTATTAGAGGATGCTGATTATCAAAAGCAAATAGTGCCTTGTGTTGTTAAATTGTTTGTCTCTAACGACAGAACCACCCGATCACGGTTGCTCCAACAGCTTGACCAGTTCATAATGCATTTGCAGAACTCAACAGTAAGTGTTACATTTATAGAAGACAAAAGATTGCATAGAGCAATACGCTGCATGAATGGGCCGGCTCGACCGGTGAAATACCACGACCTCTTAGAAGATCGACATAAAGTGGCTTATGCTGCGTTTCGTTTGGTGAGAGAGGTACCCGGAGGCCCACCACCCCTTCCTATCCTTTACTATCCTACTCCTTGAAGGTCGGCAACGCAACAGTAACACTGTATGTGTCGCTGGTGTCCATGGGCGGCGCAGGTTGCTTACCATCAGGTGACACGCTTGCTCGTTTGCACTTCTATCCCAAAAAATAGAGCAACTCAGTTCGCTGAATGAATGCTCCGGCTCGACCAATATAATACTGCGACCTTTACATTTCCAACTAGCTGACTCGGCGCACTTTGTTCGCCTCGGAAGCAATACATAGATAAATTTGGGGTTCGATTTCCACCCGAGCACAAATTTTTGTGACAAACATGAATATTTGTGTGGTGTCTGGGTGTTTTTCTATGTATTATAAGTATGTATTTACAAAAGAAAAGTATATATGTATTAATATCCGTTCTCTAGTATCCATAACACAAGCATTTAGTTGCTTAGCTTGGCACTAGAGGGCGCTGTGTGTATTGTGTCCAAGATATTATTTATTTAAATGAATGATTTTTTCTAGATAAATTAGCCGAAGTTACTCCTTATTACACCAACTACCAGCCAATAAAAGTCTCGTCGAAATCGGTCCAGTCATTTCAGAGATTACCCGTAACAAACAGACATTTAATTTCATCATTCATATGAATGTAGTAAAAAGCAGTTATTTCAATATTGCACACAGACACTTCAATTTTATTTATATGTATACAGATTCAGGGCAGGTAGGCAGTGACTGTTCAGCCTCGTCTTACCGTTATGTTTACGTCCCAAAGAAAATAGGTGGCGTACCTATTGCCATATCGGGCACAAAGTTTTCAATCATCGATATTTATCACGCGTAACCTTCGAAAAGAATTTCGCAAGCCATTAGTGTGAGCCAGGATTCGAACCCGCGTCTTATTGATTCAGAAACAGTGCGCAAATAAAAACAAAGTTAAGTAAGTAAGGAATATGTTTGTGCGGCAGTATTACATCAAAATGAATCGTGCAACCTAAATTTCACAACACAACACTCGCCTCTGATATTTGTTTGAATTTTAACACTTATCTTACCTATTACAAATCGATGTTTCCATTCATGGAACCTAGTTCTGATAGCACTTTAGCTATCAATTATATACATAACATGCATAACTTCACGCCTTTTTTACCCGAAGGTGTAGGCAGCGGATGTTAAGCCTCGTCTCTCCGTTATATTTTACGTCCCAAATGAAATAGTTGGCGAACCTATTGCCATACCGGGCACAAAGTTTTATCAGTAATCGATATTTTTCACACATGCACGTGCCCGGTATGGCAATGAGTTTGCCACCTATTCCATTTGGGACGTAAACATAACGGCGAGTCGAGGCTTAACCGTCACTGCCTACACTTTCGGATAGGAAAAGGCGTGAAGTTATGTGTATATTATTAAAATTCAAAAAGAAGCTAGCGTTTGTCATATAAATAAAATGTAATTGAGAACTGTGTCGCCCTCGGTGATAACAAAATAAAACTGTAATCATTTTAAATTTATTTGTTCCATATAGTTGGCTCATAATACAGCAGTTCGTCTACCTCACAATTAATAGTAATTTAGATGATGTATAAAGTATTTTTGAACGACTTCAAAAAATGCGTCAATTGATATGTTGTTCAATATTTTATGTGTGAGTGTTCTCCACATATATCATTGGATATATGACTTTTATTTACTGTTTGTATTAAAATTTCCTCAAAATTCTTTGAATAGTTTGTTTAATTTTTTTGTGGTACGATTTTGGTATCAGAATCATTAGAAAAATTCATTGTTTTTGTAAACTTCCATCAAATACTTGTACCAAATAGAGCCAAGCAGTTCGCTGCATGAATGGGCCGGCGCGACCTATGAAATACCACGACCTCTCAGATGATCGACGTAAAGTGGCTCCGTGCCGCGTTTCCTTCGGTGAGAGAGGTACCCGGAGGCCCACCTCCCTTCCCCATTCTTTACTGTTCCTACTCCCTTAAAGATTGGCAACGCAACTGTAACACTCTGTGTTGCAGGTGTCCATGGGCAGCGCTGGTCACTTACCATCAGGTGACACGCATGCTCGTTTTCCCTCTTATCATATAAAAAATGCACATTTTTCTTTTCGTATGTTCCAGGTGAACGAGCAGATATTCCCGCAGGTGGTGAACGGATTCATGGACACGAATTTAGTCATACGAGAGCAGACCGTCAAGTCCATAGTACATCTGGCTCCCAAACTGAACTACAACAATCTGAACGTGGAAGTGTTGAGGCACTTCGCACGGTTGCAGTCCAAGGATGATCAGGGCGGAATAAGGTAACTGGATATACTTATTCAGGAAATGGGGACAAACGAGCAAGCGAGACACCTGGTGGTAAGCGCCTAAAGCTGTGCCCTTGGATTTCCACAACATCGATGGCGTCACAGTTGCGTTGCCAGCCATTATTATGTGATAAGGAACGGGATAGGGAGAAGAGGGGGAAAAGGGGAGGCCACCGGATAACTATTTCACTTAAGGAAACTCTACATGAGCCACTTTACGTCGAATTGTTTAGAAGTTGTGATATTTCGACGGTCAAGCCGTAATGCAGCGTAGACAAACAACTTTAGCAATTTTTATTTTTTTTATAATGAAATATTGTTCCGAATCTTGATTGTCTATTCAATTATTATTTTTTCTATCTTACAGTAAACGATAACAATTCATAAAAAAAAAACTGAACCGAAAAATTTTTCAAAGAAATAAATACGTCCGAGTCAGTTTATCAAATAGTGACTACTTGTGTAATATGAAGTTCGTAGAATGGCAATGTTATAGTGATTAGTTTTTACTGATAATTTTATCGTAATTTAATTATTATGTGATCCTTATCGAGTCAAACTGCCGTTTTAAATAAAATTACTTGAAAAAAAATTTGAACCGACTTCAAAAACACAAACAACAAAAAAGTACCTACTTACGTAAACGGCACGAGCCGTTTACGCCGTTATTCTTTTTAAGCTGTGGCTAATATTGTGGAAAAATATTAAATTACTAATAGTTTTATAAACCTTCGGCTTCGGTGGAAGGTTATAGCGATGGCCGATTAATCGGCTTCGGCTTCGACCAATAATAGACCTTCGATCGGACACTACCAGAGACCCACTCCCTTCTCATAATATTCCCGTATAGGCCAGCAACATAACTGTAACACTAACTGTATTGCAGGTGTCCATGGGCAGTGGTAATGCTTACCATCACCGACCCGAGCCGATTGCTCGTTTGCCCTAATATCCCATTATAAAACAGTGGTATTTAACAGTGGTAGAGCCAAGCAGTTCGCTGCATGTATGGGCCGGCTCGCCGGTGAAATACCACGACCTCTCAGAAGACCGACGTAAAGTGGCTCATGCCGCGTTTCGTTCGGTAAGAGAGGTACCCGGAGGCCCATCCCCCTTCCCCGTCCTTTCCTATCCCATATCCCTTAAAGGTCGGCAACGCAACAGTAACACTATATGTGTTGCTGGTGTCCATGGGCGGCGTTGGTTGCTTACCATCAGGCGACACGCCTGCTCGTTTGTCCTCCTATCCCATAAAAAAAAAATCTGTTCTATAAATCTGGCGTATTAAAATATACATATCTGATGGATATGACACACAGGACAAACACAACAGTATGCCTCGGCAAGATCGCTCAACACCTGCATCCTCAGATACGTCAGAAAGTCCTGGTGTCAGCTTTCGTCCGAGCCACCAGGGATACATTCCCTCCAGCGAGACAGGCTGGAGTCCTCGCGTTGGCAGCCACACAACAATACTTTTTACTGTCCGAAGTTGCTAACAGGGTACTTCCAGCGCTATGCCCCTTAACCAATGACCCAGAGAAGCAGGTCAGTAACTTCAGACTTTTCAAGTGGTTATACACAGGCTAATTATAATGTCTCTGTGATTCAGTTGTCGTGCACACCGCTTCTGAATCAAGAAATCGTGGGTTCGAATCCGGGCTCACACCAGTGACCATTCAATTCATTTCTTAAGTTATGTGTCATAAATATCGATGACTGAAAACTTTGTGTCCGGTGTATGGCAATAAGTTCGCCACAACTATTCCATTTGGGATGTAAACATAACGGCGAGACGAGACTTAACAGCCGCCGCCTACACCTGGGAGTAGAAAAAGGCGTGAAGTTTGCTAAGTTATAATGTTGTTACAGGTCCGCGATGCCGCTTTTAGAACTATCAAAGGTTTCCTCGGCAAGCTGGAGAAAGTATCCGAAGATCCGAGCTTGAAAGAGGGAATGGGTAAGTTTTAATTTTGATACATTCTATTAAGAGATATGAAAACATAATAGAACTTCACGCCTTTGTTACCCGAAATGGAATAAGTGGCGAACCTATTGCCATACCGGCCACAAAGTTTTCAGTCGTCGATATTTATCGCACATAATTATCCGAAAACAATTTCGAAAAGTTATTGGTGTGAGCCAGTGTCAGGATTTGAACCCGCGACTTCCGGATTCAGAAGCGGGGTGCTCAACCACTGAACCACCGAGAAGTATTTGATATGACTGGATGATATGGAAATGTATGCTGAAATATGTTTTTTTTAACATACCTAAGAATAAGGTATCCTTCTGATGCAATAGGAACCTACACAAACTGTTCATACATATAGAGTTCACAGAGGACATCCAGTAATTTGGAAACAGGCGACAAAAAATTCAAGATTTTTTTTTTCTTTTATTTCTAGATAAATAAGAAAATAAATCCTTTTATACTAATTTATAGACACGATTTTTCTACTAATTTTTATTAAACATATTATTCAAAGTCTATTAAGCTATTCCGAAACGGCTCGTACGATTTTCATGAAATTTTGTAGGCATATCGTGTGGGTTTGAGAACCGGACAGTATCTATTTTTTCCCCTCTAACTTTAAAAACACAAAATTAAATTTTTCAGCCCTTCAAGATCAGCAACAAATATTCTTTATTTTGTTTACAAAAAACTATTTTGGCATCACATCGTTGGCAGGGTCAGCTGGTTTATAAATATATTTACAAAGTGTATATTATATATTTAACTAGCAGACCGCGCGAACTTCGTACCGCTATATTGTATGTAGCTTCCCGCCTCGCGGTGTTACTCGCGTACAAACAAAATGACGATGACAACGATGATTACACATAGCCTATGTTACTCAGTGATAATGTAGCTTTCTAAAGAAAAAAGAATCATTAAAAAGGTCCAGTACTTTTTGAGTTTATGCGTTACATACAAAAAAACAAATATTTCCTCTTTATAATAATAATGTAGATAAATAAGAATGAAACAATAATGTTGTATGTCTTGTCCCACGTGAGAGGCGGACGTGCACACTGCTACCCCATCCCTGAGCAATGCCGCGGCCACGTGGGCCGGCTGGGCTGTCACCGCCGTCACCGCCAAGTTCTACCGCTCGCACTCTGACACGGCCAGGGTCGCGCATCCCGCCATCAAGTCGGGACTCTCCAAGCCTGCCTCACTAGGTAACATTTATACTAAACAATTTTACAGTGGTAGAGATACGCGTTTCCCTGTCAGAATATCCACGTAAAGTGGCACATGCCGCGTTTCGCTCGGTGAGAGATGTATCCCCGTCCCACTTACGACCTCTTCTACGCTGGTAACGTAACTGTAATACTTATCTGTATTGCAGGTGTCCATGGGCGGCCATAGTTGCTTACCATCAGGAAACACGTCAGCTCGTTTGCTCCCTATCTAATAAAAAAATGCTGTAGGATTGTAACTTCTAGTATTCTAGTAGTTTCCAGTACTACAAGACCATGCTTCGTAACAGATCTAACGGTATTAGAGCCACGCAATTCGCGATATAAAAGGGGCGGCTTGATCAGTAAAATACCCTGACCTCGCAATATGTCCGCGAAAAGTGGCTCATATCGCGTTCTGTGCGGAGGCACACGTCGTTTACCTCTTCCCCTCCCACTCCCGACCCGCTCCCTATCCTATCTTAAAGGCTAGCAACACTACTGTGTTGCAGGCGTATCTAGTCTGTGCTAGTCACCACCAGATGACAGGCCAAACCAGGTTTCCTTGTTTGCACCCCATCCTATAAAAACAATATTTATACCAATTGGCTAGCTAAGCTTAGCTATTAAGTTTTATCTTGACAAGTCTTTCCAACTTCTTTCTGTAAACAAATGTTAAATTATATGTTAATTTACAGAGCAACCGTCGTCGAGTAGTATGTCCACTACGACGTCATCAGTTACATCGATGACGTCACTGGAACACAGCGAGTCCGCATCAGACTATGATCCTGAACATTGGGACATGACCGCTTGGGGAGAGATCGATTCTAGTGCTGGTATTTATTTACTTATATATTACAGCACTGGCCAATACACACACATTCAGACTAAAAAATGGAATTTGACAGAAGTTGGTTAATTTAATAAAACACACATACACTACAAATTTATTTTTTCTATAGATGTATCTTTAACTTTAATCAGGCACTGGTGCAAGCGCGAAGTCACCTCCAAGCAGTGGGTCAGCACAGGCCACGCCGGCGTTGGCCGCGCTCTGCGAAGACGACTGGGACAATGAAGAATGGGGCACACTGCAAGAACAACCGGTAATTGCCCTAGTTAAAACTCTGACCACAAATTTCACGCATACTCGTACAATGTTTAGAAGTTTTTTCTGGATTATATTCGTTAGACGCTATATCTATACTAACTAATACTTACATTCACACCAAATCCCCTGCAGGGTATGCAGAAAGAAAAGAGCGCCATAACATACGATTCTAACACACCCCACTCACTTCTTCAACTGGCCTATTCCTTTTTAAAGTCCGGCAACGCAACTTGAACACTAGCTGTGCTGCAGGTGTCGCCCGCTCATTTGCCTCATCCCATAAAAAAGGTATTTTAAAAAATTGGCTTCTGGACAGAGTGCCGAGGCGGAGTTGGCTAGTCCGTCGGAGACGTGGAACAACGCGGCGTGGAGTGACCCCGCTCTGAACAACGCGAACGCCACGTACGTGCGTGGAGGCCGGCTGGAGCACCGCCCCGCCGCCCACCAGAACAGCAGCGACTCGCTCGGCGCTTGGGACGACACCGAGTTCGAGCCCATCGAGGAGAACGCTGATGGTAAGCAGTCGATGTATTACGTCAATTCCATTTTGTATCCCGTCAGTCCATTAATTACGTAACTTTTTTTAAGCATTTTGTACAATGCTGAAATTTAAAACTATCCGCCGGTGATATGATTCAAAGCTTAGCAGCCACTGCCTACACAAAAGCGTGAACTTATATAATAACTTAATATACTCATTACATAGTTTAAAACAAAAATCGCTTTCCGCTGTCTGTCCTCTTACATGCGTAAATCTTTGAAATTACGCGGCAGATTTTGATACTGTATATTTTAATAGATAGAGGGTGTCAACGGGGTGATTTGTATGTATTATGTAGGAAAGAAAAAGTGCTGATTTTCGATATTGAGCACTTTAATTGTAAACACTGTAAAAATTACTTTTAATGTGGAACAAAGTTCAGCTAGTACATTTCATTCTGCAATTAAGGAAAAAATAAATACTCCTGATATCTAACTACGAAATCCCACATCCCCCTCCCCTTTGTGATGTTTAGTTTCTTTTTCAAATCCTTCCAATGCCCTTTCAAGCCTCACGTGATTAATGGACGGCCGCTAGGGTATAGTATAATCCCGCCGGCATTGATCGCGGCAATGCTGGTGGGCGAGGAGGAGTGGAGGGTTGTGGTCTCCTTCTACGAAGCTGTGATGCTCCAGAAGGAGGCCGCCGAGCGGGGTCGGGAGAGAGCCGATCCCGCTCGAAGGCGGCGGCGGCGAGCTCAGTGATCGCCGCCCGGGAACGATGACCCCCTGGTGCGGCTGGGGAGGGCCGTCGGAGGCGCCGCCGGCCGCGTGCTTCTTGACAGCGCGCGGTCGGAACCGCCCCGCCCAGGGGAACCTCGCCGAGGCTCCCCGAGGATGAGCGCCCCCTCGTGACAAAGGGGGGCGACGGCGGGGTGGACCAGATGGGTTATACGAATCCTGGACCACCCCAACGCCGGAGGAAGGCCGGCGCGAGGTTTTAGTGGGTAGCCATAGGATCGGATTGCAGTTTACTGTTTTGGGAGTCCCACACTACCCCCAGCCGTCTCCAGGCGGGGGGTGTGCATAAAGCATTTCCTCGCCTAAAAAAAGGGTATAGTATAATAGTTCATTATACATATATTGGTTGAGCTCTATAGCAAGCAGTCTCCTCTAACCGCCAAAATCGAATAATTATATTTCACAGAAAACAACGCATCAAAGATGGACGAGTTACGTAGGAAACGTGAGGAAAGAAAGTTACAGAGGCAACGGGAAATGGAAGCCCGCAGATCAGCTCGTGGACAGGGACCTATGAAGCTCGGTACCAAAGTGCCTCCAGCGGGACCTTCGCCCTTCTAGTACACGGTGCGCAGCTGTTGTGTGGCCACGACCACGGCCCGCCGGGACACTCTTGGAAAACATAAATGATGACCGAATCCCTATTGTATAGTGAAATACTAAAGGGATGGAGGGATGATTCTTATCAAATAGAACATTATGATAAATAAATGTACGGAGTGGTTGAATATGCGTTTGTATGATGAGAAATGTTGTAATGTCGTTTTTGTAATATTAAATATTGTCACAGTTTTCACTGACAGATAGATTCATTTATTATAGGAAAAATCTCAAAATCCCAAAAGCTCAATATAGCTACATGCAATAGGAAGGCAAGAAGACACTATTCGGTTCATATCCTGGATGAGGTAAATTATCTTCTAAATTAAGACTGTGATCCCACTTAAGTGTTCCAAACCTCGATATAGAAATATTTTCCTCTAGGCTTGAGTAAAAATATTACCCCTAAAAATGTTCACAGTCTTTACGTCCCTAAGCTATATGTGTCGGCAGATAAATTAGGAATTAATATCGTAATTTTAAACTAAGCATTTTTGCAGTTTTTGTATAAAAAATTAAAATTTTGCGATTGGCAACACTGTGTGACGCTACTATAGGAATAGTGGGGTGATTACCTAACTCTCGCTCGATCGCTATGTATCATTTTATTTTCGTATGATTCTAACGCCAATTGTCATGACTTACCAATCAATAGATACAGTTTCCAGTAATGGCGAATTTCCGACAATCTGTTCAAGAATCGATGTTTTAATGTTGCGTCAGAGTTGAGCAGATAATTTGGTCAATACTTTAGAAATGATTCACATTGTGTTGCCATTATTTGCAGTCAATTTGTTAGTTTTATATCGAAAATTCCATTGGCAAGTAATAATTTGCTTTTGAGATGTCTTGCCAGTAACAAAAATCATACATTACGATAAGTCGCCTAACATGACATTTATAAATATAAATATTGGTGGAAATAAACGATTGGAGGATTTCTTTGATTATCATTTGTTAAATATGTTCTTGCCAAATGAATTGCTCAAATTCTTAAGTATCTCTGTAACTTGTTTTTTTTAAAGTGAAACTTTTATTACATCGTCTCAAACTTTTTCGTCTGCGTGTTGCATGTCGCGTGACGGTCGGCCGCGGAGTAGGGATAAAGTGAAAGGCGCTCGTCAGAGCGCCTTTCACGTCTATTATCGTTTATTTACACGTACAAACAACACAATAAATATATTTGTTTGTTTGCACTCGGGTGGGATCGAACCCGCCCCGACCTCGTGTTATCGGTAGTGCGGTTTACCGATGCACCACGAGGCCCGTATGAATGATTGTCTAATTACCGTCCTCTTTACCAATTTCGACACATTTTCTAGGATCGGGTTTGTTTGTTTGTTTGTTTTTTACATACATACATATACGTACGTACGTATTGCAGGCGGAGAAAAAAAAAATTATATTATTAATATAACAAATGACACGATAAAAGGGAATATTAAATTCGTATGTATTGTAAACGACGGAGGCTTTTAAGTTTCCAATTCAAAAAAAGTGAACTACATATATGTGACACAGTTATGTTCGTCAATTTATTAGCGATAAGATAGTGCTCTTTATACATATATGTATTTGTCACATTTTCATAATAAATCAAAATATCATATTTACTGGAGGAAACAATATCGTTTTGTTTTGTAAAGATCCTTTGTTGTAATGTTGTTAACGTTTAATAGGTGTCGCGTTAACCCTAGTGCCGTAGCTGGAATACTTGTCGATTCGGGCGACATCTATCGATATAATACGATATTACGGCAGAATCATCAATAGTAGCAACCTAGTAGCGCCATCTAGGAATTATTGTCGTGACCACGTAAAATAAAAAACATTTATTAAACCCTATTAACAAATACAAGATGGCAACTAAATTAAAATCGCCCTTATCGCACAATCCAATTTATTAGCGATAAGATAGTGCTCTTTATATATGTATTTGTCACATTTTCATAATAAATCAAAATATCATATTTACTGGAGGAAATATTTTATGGTAACTAAAATACGTGAACAGTGACTTACATTCGATTTTCGAAAAAAATAATATTTCGAAAATTTTTAGTTAAATGTCTATAATGTGAAAAAAAGTTTCACTTTTACGGTGGTTTCATAAAACCACACAAGTTTTTTTTTATATGGCAACACACAACAATGAATGAAAAGAAGTCGGTCTGGTTTATATTTCGAAAACTATTTTATTATCTCAAAGACCTGGTGGTTATACACCTTGCTTCTGAAAAGACCAAGAGTTTCAGGTTTGAATTCTGGCTCATACTAATTATTTTACCAGAAAGTCCACCTTTCTCCCCCCAAAGGCTTGTTGATGTGAAATTAGAAGCCTAGATAGTACCTACTGTAGATGTTTGAGCAAATGATTTGGGGATACTTACTTGTATATAAATATTTTATCAGACCAATATATTTATGTAATATATATTATAGTTATATAATTTAAAATGCATTTATTTATATTTAGATTAATTTTTGTATATTATTTGAGTTGTAAGTAAACAAATTCTACTTTGATGCATACTAAATATATTAATCATTCATATTCTATCAGATCTATATTGTTAAAAATATTAAATAAAACTATAGTAATAGATTTACAGATTTTAAAAACCTTTTTTTATGTTGCGGCAAATAGGTGATGTTTTTTGGTTTACCTAAAAGGACATTGATAGTTTTGACATTTCCACTGATTTGAAAATTTATTTGGAGGCATTGTCTCTGGCTACCACTTAGGTCTTAAGGGTGTTAAGGTACAAGTGACGATATTTTATTTTTTTACTATAGTAAAATATCTATTTGGATGTTTTCTACAAATAATTTATCATTTATTTTATTAAATTACTGACCAGTATATACCAGTATACTGCGTGGCAGTCTAAAATTGTGTCCGTGAACTGGTTAATTTTCTTGTATATTATATCAATTACGAAGTTTGTTTGTTGGAGCTATAAAGAATGAAAGAATGCATTTGGTTTTTTTTTCTGTGGCTTCATAAATATACTTTTGCCATATATATATATATATGCACTCATGAACCAACTCTATGAAAGTCTATTTTTTTCGTAAAATCTACTTAGATAATATTATTATTATATGAAACTTAGTAAAGAAATATTAAATTTACCTATTTGTAATATTTGTTTGAAAAACTATAAAAATTTAAGTTATCACTATCACTGAAATTTTGTAATTTCAATACAATTGAATTTTCAATAAATTAACTGCAATTGATATTAATTTGATAACATTACAATCAGTGTCCTTGTTGGCAAAATCATTGGGAACAAGTAATTTAAAATTATATGCACCAAATGATGGATTGAAGTGAGATTAGTAAGCCATTACGGAAAAATGTATAAAATATATATTAAAATGAAATTGTTCTGGATATTTGTCAGATACTGCACGCTTTTGAACTATGTATTGTGACTTAAAAATATTTAATTAAGAAACTCTTTTAACATTCTATAATTAATGGCAGTGCTTTTTTTTAATATTTATATAAGTCGGGCGCGACTTGAGACCTGGGGGCGGTGCCGTCACAGACGCATTCGGGTGTGTTTTGTGCACTGTGCACAAAAAAACCGTAAACCGTACAACGCCGTCATATTTGTATTTATACAGATATTGTATTTATGCTATTACTAACGTGCAAACTGAGTTATACATTTTTTAAGTCAAAAATATTTAAGACCAAGATGTTAAAGAATGGCGTTGCCTACACGTACAATACGAGAGCTTGAGGGTAAGTTACAGGGGTAGCAGGTGGGGTGCTGCATTCCAGCAGTGTCTCAAGATATCGCGCTCGAGTAGTATAATATATATACGTATAAGAATTATTGGAACTGAAAATAATGCAACTTTTACAATCCTCACCTACCTACATTCTATGATTATTATTTATTTTTCATTTTAGTTTTCCATCGAATTAAAAATTGATAAATATTATAAATGGTACATTTTTTTTTCGACTTTATTCTGTGAAAAATAAAGGCACAATTTTATTACAGGAATTTATGAAATATATTAAATTTATCGGATTTTGGAAACTGCTTAAAAGACTTTTCGATTGTTTATGGTTTGCTGAAAGAACCAATAAATGTTTCACTAAAATCTTAAGTATGTAAAAAAAATGCCTCCTTACTTTTCACCTTAAATACGTTACGTATAAGCCCCGCACGTTGATGTTGCGATGGAACCTTGTCATAATTACTGCGTGACGTCAGTCGCCTCAAAAAATAGAGATAGCAGATACATTTATGTAATTCGCTTAATGAATTACTCTAAGTTGAATATTTTTAGCGAGTATTTGAAAATTTTTATAATAAAATATTTGTTTATAATAAAAATATGCACATATAATTTAGTCAGTAATATCATCTGAATCAAAACTAGTTACAGTTGTAAGTTGTTGTGTCGAGTAAGTATGATACTTTACATTAAAATAGTGTAACAAAGCAAAACTATAAAAAATTGTACAATAACAATTATAACTCAATAGCAAAACGTATGCTATGACTCAAAGTACAACACAAATGACAGAGGAGAAAACGTATGCACATGTCGACGTTGCGGACGGTAGTTACTGTTGAACTACGTCATCATCACCAAGATGGCGGTGAAGCCGACCGCAATACTGCGCGACCTTATATTTGATTAGTCTCTAAAACTTTTGTAAAGACAATCATGGGAGACTTGAAAATTTGCTGTATCTATGGTTTCAGTTAGGAACTTATGTCCACGATTATGCGGGTTAACCACAAATTTTCCACAACCCTTACACCATCGGAAACATGTCTTCAGAATAAAATGAGGAAATAAAATCGTAATTATAATCCTTATTGGTACTTTCATAGATACATAATAAAACTAACAAAATAAGCAATAGGTATTATTTAATGATGACGTTTTTATATAAAATGTTAGCAACAAAAATAAACTATACTTTATACATATTTAAGTACATTTACAAATATTAATAACATAATTAATATATTCATATGAAGCCAACATAATCTCAATATTAATCAAATAATAATAAGTAGCTGGCAATTATTTATTTTTTTAATGGCAAACAAAAATACATTATTTTAGGGTGGCAACACAATTATAAAAATTGTTGTTAACAAAAAAAGCTTTCTCGAAACGAAGCATAAAACAAAATTTAATGATTATTAGTTTTTTTATAAAAGCACTGTTTTGTTAATATTCTATATGACATCAATTATGTGCTAAGACATCCTTAATCAATTGGTCACCCCATCAACTGTAAAGGTCACATGAACATATGTGACCTTCAATTTTGATGGATAGAAAAATTGACCCTGCACTGCATACACACAAACCACCAAACAGATCATCACAACATATATCCATCACACTAATACGAAGCTTTTAATATTTATCAATAAGTTTATTAACAAAATATGAACACAGTATATTATTAATAGACACACAATTTCGGGCAATTTTAGTTTCAAACTCAACATGAAAGGCTCAAAAGGACTCTTATCCAGAGCCATAAAAACGTTTACAAAAAAAATTCAACATGGTTTGCTTTTATGATAATTAATTAAATCCAAAACTGAGAGTAATCACGTAGCTGGTATATCAAGTAGAGTTAGATTGGCGCTATTTTTAAACGGATAAAGTAAAGGCTACGATTTCTTTGGTAGACAGTCATGTTTAAATAGTTGTCATAAAGAATATTATTTGTGTTGATATATCTTATCTATCTATCTTATCAGATAGAACATTAATTGATCATTATTATTTTCAAATGATTGATGAAGAAATTCAATCTTCAAGGTCAATGACTATAGAGTCAGTCATCATATGGTTAATGCTTCAACAATATTTTTTTGTTTTATTCCATTATTTGAGCTAGCGAATTTTGTTTCGCCTCATAGTATAAAACAAAGTCACTTTCCGCTGTCTGTCCCCTTATATGCTTATATCTTTAAAACTAGGCAACTGATTTTGATGCGGTTTTTTTTTAATAGTTAGAGGGCGTCAACCGGGTGGTTTTGATCTATAATTCATATATGATGTTTAGCACTTTAATTGCAAAGGCTGGCTGAACCCTAAGTGATAGATCAATTAATGCTCTACATTATTAAACACCTTCAAAAGGTCTACAAATAAGTCCGCGAGGGCATATATCTATCTCTTAGGGACAACCCACCATGACCATTTTCATTTTTTTACTTTTTACGAGAAGTAATGGCTTTTTTTACGAAGCGATTTTAAACATTACAGCATTAACTTTCATGCAATTATGTGTTTTAAATAGATTGTGCATGTAATAAAGATGAACTTGGCCCTTTACAGCATGCAATTTAAACGAATATTTTCGAAGATATTGCTGTATTAACATAGGACAGTAGTTAAAGCCAAAAAAATAGCCCAAATTGGACCTCATGATATCCAAAATTTACTCATTTATTACTTTTGATGCGGTACAAAGTTCGCCGGGGCAGCTAGTAAGAAATAAAAATGGTCTTTGTGGGTTATCTCTGAGAGATAGATATACACCATTACTGACTTTTTTATAGACCTTATGAAGGTGTTTAATAATGTAGTATATTGTTTTGATTTATCACATAGGTTTTAGCCAGCGTTTGCAATTAATAAATCTTTGTTGACACTCTTTGTCTATTAAAAAACCATAACAAAATCTGTAGTGTCAAAGATCTAAGCATATAAGGGACAGACAGCAGAAAACGACTTTGTTTTATACTATGTAATGATCATTATTTACTAAGGCACCTCTTGGAAATTTTCATTATAAGAAAGACATATTGAGTGTAAAATAAAATTGCCCACAGTTCAGGTCATCACAATAAAAACAGATATTTTTACAATTCATTATCTATTTTATGATGTAATTTAAATTCAATAAAAAAAAATAAAAAATATTCACACATCTAAAAAATCTTGGAAGATTCTTAACACATTTGGATCTGTTCAATGAATTGTACAGATTTTTTATTTTATTTCAATAAATACAAAGGAATCTTTAGTAGGTACTAGATTTTTATTAACTTGCAATGATATCTAACTATCAACTGATGTATCATTCTTTAGTTTGAGTTTATTTAAAAAAAAATTGTCTTATACAGTATTGAGAATAGTAGTAAAATTATGATCAAGAAATTTAAGACATGTTAAGGTTCCCGTGTTCGTCTGTTTAAATGACAATGATATGAAGAGGTATCTTGACGGGATGAACCTTCCATGGACACTGCCTGTGATGTCTGCTCGGTTGTTTGGCGTACTTACAGTTTAGAGCGCAGGTTGGATGCCCCAGCGGCTAATTGTCAAGAGGGATCATCGAACCTGGAACAAGAAATCGGAGAACTATAGCAACAACTTATAAAAAATCTATTCTAAGGCAGATGGAAGGTATAATGGTTAAATGTTCAAGATGTCACGGTGGTCCAGTGGTCGAGCACCCCGCTTCTGAATCCGGAAGTCGCGGGTTCGAATCCTGACACTGGCTCAAACCAATGACTTTTCGAAATTGTTTTCAGAAGTTATTGCATAAGTGATAAATATCGATAACTGAAAACTTTGTGCCCGGTATGGCAATAGGTTCGCCACCTATTCCATTTAGGACGTGGCTTGACGAGGCTTTACAGCCGCTGCCTACACCTTCGGATAACAAAGCCGTGAAGTTATGTTTAAGATTCATTTAATCCCTATGGCATCAGGCATAGTCGTTTATCCGACATATCCCTGAACACTGGTTGACGAAAACCGTGTCCGAATTCTGGTTGGAAACGTTGGAGTTATTGCGTGATAAATCTTATTTTTTATGGGATAGGGTAAACAAGCAGCCGGTCACCCGATGGCAACCAACAAACGCCAACCTCCCATGGACACATAAACACATATTACAGTTGCGTTGCCATCGGGAGGGGTCGGGAGTGGGATGGGAAGAGGTCGGAAGTAGTATGTGCAAAGGTCGGAAGTAGGAGGGGAAGGAGATGGGTCCCCAGATACTTCTCTCACCGAACGAAACGCGGTATAAACCACTTTACATCAATATTCTGAGGGTTCTGGTATTTCAACGGTTTAGCCGGTTGATTCATGCAGCGAACTGCGTCCTGATATATTTATGCCTGGCGTGTGTAAGTGCAACACATTTCACGGGACCAAACGTTTTAATCCATTAAACACAACAAAAAAAACATCATATTTAATTGATGTTAACATACATACATACATACATAACTTCACGCCAAATCCCTTGCGGGGTAGGCAGAGAGAACAGAGCGCCATAGAGCACGATTCTTACACACCTCACTCGCTTCGTTGACTTTCATAACTCTTTTCATGCACGCGCGTCGGTTTTTGAGGCTCTTAACATCACCTTCCTCCAGAACACGTTCTATTTGGTCTTGGAATGTGTGTCTTGGCCGTCCTCGACTCCTACATCCGTCCGCTTTTGCATTGTATATCTGCTTAGTCAGTCTTGCGTCAACCATTCTTTCTACATGTCCGAACCATCGGAGCATGCCCTTTCTTACTTTTACACCGACACTCTCTTTCAAACCAACTTCCTTCCTTACAACCTTGTTTTCTACGCGGTCAGCGAGAGTCACTCCGCAGATTTTGCGTAGAGCCCTCATTTCTACCGCGTTTATTCTACTTTCATGCACACTCTGCCATACCCAGCTCTCGCTTCCATAAGTTAGTGTTGGGATCAGGACTGCATTGTGGATTGCTAACTGGGCCTTTCTGCTAATATTTTTTGCGCCCAGGAATCTGCCCAACACTCCGTTTACGCTATTTCCTATCGCCACTCGTCTTTCTACATCCGCGGTGTACCTTCCATCTCTGCTAAAAGCGCAACCATTTTTTTAATCAATATTGTTTTTTTTTATGGGATAGGAGGGCAAACGAGCAGCAGTGTCACCTGATGTTAAGTGACCAGCGCCGCCCTTGGACACCTGCAACACATACAGTGTTACAATTGCGTTGCCGATCTTTAAGGGAATAGGATAGGAAGGTATGTGGAAGGGGGGTGGACCACCGGGTAATCCGGCCTCTCACCGAACGGAACGCGGCATGGGCCATTTTACGTCGATCTTCTGAGAGGTGGTGGTATTTCACCGGTCGAGCCGGCCCATTCATGCAGCGAACTGCTTGGCGCTACCACTCCTAAATTGTATTGTCATTACATAGTATAAAACAAAGTCACTTTCCGCTGTCTGTCCCCTTATATGAGTATATCTTTAAAACTTCGCAACGGATTTTGATGCGGTTTTTAATAGTTAGAGGTTGCCAACGGGGTGGTTTTGATCTATAATTCATTTATAGTGTAATAAAAAGAAAAATAATTTAAAAATTAAAGATTTAGATCTTTAATGGCAAACGCTGCCTGAACCCTAAGTGATAAAACAAAATAATGTACTACATTGCTATACACCTTCAAAAGATCTACAAAAAAGTCCGCGAGGGCATATGTCTATATCTTAGGGATAACCCACAATGACCTTTTTTACTTTTTACGAGAAATAAGGGCTTATTTACGAAGCGATTTGAAACATTACAGCATTAATTTTCATCCAGTTAAGTGTATTAGATAGATTGTGCATTTAATATAGATCAATATTGCCCTTTACAGTATGTAATTTAAACGAATATTTACGAAGATATTACAGTATTAACATAGCGGGACATAGTAGTTATGTTGCGTGCCAAAACGCGTGGCGATAAATAGCACAAATTGAACTTTTTAAGATACAAATTTTACTCATTTATTACTTTTGATGCGGAACAAAGTTCGCCGGGTCAGCTAGTTATATTTTTAAACAGAATTTTGAAGAGTGACCTTGAAGCGTGGTTGTCATGTTGTTAACGAGAGTTTAGTTTTAATAATAGTCGATAAAGCGCTGCCGTATTTGACTTGAAAAATGAAACGTTTTTTATAAAAAGTTTAATAAATGATTAAGTACATAACTGAACTAAAGATATGCGACATTGATCATAGGACAGGAGGTATTCTTACTATGTGCACAGATTTTAGACCTTATTTGGAAGAATAAATAGGGTTAATACTAGGATAATATATTTTTAGACATAGTGTTAAATTTAAAAATATCAAGGTAATGAAAGTCACTACCGGTTATGTTAATAAAATAAATACCTTCTTAACATTTACGTGGATAATATTTAAATCACACTACCGCAATTAGCATACTTGTTTGAATTTAAACAGTTTAACATTCTAAATGTAGCATTAATATTTAATTTAAATAAATATTTTTAGCAATGAATTAAACTCTGACATAAAAAAGTATGAATTATAAAATTCAAATAGTTTAGATCATAACATTCTCGTAGACTTACCGATCGTTTGTGTGCTAAAAGTCACGATGGAACACAGGAGTCCGAAGGTAATATTGAACGAATGGTCTCTATTTAGGGGAAAGAATTTTCACCTGGGCGCTATCTTTCGAGAAGCACTCTCTCAAATTCTTACGCGGGAAATTTTGTCGTCGTTGACGTACGTACGCAATCATCGGTGCGTCTGAAATTCTAACGCAACCAGTGGCAGAAAATAGAACTAAAATCTCAGTTTAGTATTGTGTACATTAATACTATGGAAAAGTCAAGACCGTTAGTACTCTAATACTTCGTGCTAAAAGTTAACGCCGGACATACAAGTAGAGTCCCATTTTAAGGCTTTTAACCGTAAAAAACCCAGTAATTATATAATATGACATTGTAAAATAGTCTTAAAACGTCATTTTATTGCATAAACCATAAACCGGGACTAGAAATCGGAATGGGATATATAAAGAAAAGCAAGTAGACTCGATAAATTATCATCACCAAGAAATTTTCATCTGTAACCGAGGTAAAAGTAATTCGGGTCAAAATGAGCCGGTTTCATTTGTGCTTTAGGGCACAATACATAGCTTAACATAATTTCACGCCTTTTTCTACCTGAAAGTGTAGGCAAGAGCTGTTAAACCTCACCTAAACCTATTTAGTAATCGATATTTATCACACATAACTTTCAAAAATTATTTAATTTGGGTAAGTCATTGGTGTGTACCAAGATTCGAACCGGCGACCCATGGTTTCAGAAACTGTGTGCTCGACCACTGGACCTCCGAGACTGGGCACAATACAAATAAAAGAATTCTAATTTATATCATAGTCAAATAGTCAAACTTACCTCATGTTCATAGCGTTAGAGTTTCCAGGCTCCATCTTGTATCCCAAGGTCTCATAGAACTTGATCAGTTTGTCCTTGCAGTCCAATGACATTTTGTAACACCCTAGCTCCTGGGCTAGAAGCGATACTGTCACTACGATACTGTAAATAAATATTGTTAAAATATATACTATATATATAATATATTTTGGTGGTCTCGGTGGTCCAGTGGTCGAGCACAATGCTTCTGAACCAGAGGTCCGGGTTCGAATCCTGACACTGACTCATACCAATGACTTCTCGAAATTAATTTCGAGAGTTATGTGTGATACATATCGATGACTGAAAGCTTTGTGCCCGGTATGGCAATAGGTTTGCCATCTATTTCATTTGGGACGTAAACATAACGGCGAGTTGAGGTTAAACAGCCGCTGCCTACACCTTCCGGTAGAGAAAGGCGTGAAGTTATGTTATGTTTAATGTTACTAGCTACTACTAATATTAAAAGTGTAAATTTAATAAGTCAAACATAATGACAATACTTACAGTTTACCCAATTGTTTGCCTCTGTACGTATCGTTTACTACCACGTCTTCTAAACGACCCCGCTGAAATGGTATACTTAAAATTACTATTGGTCTTAAAAATACATTAATATAAAACCTTTTTCAAATGGGACGCTGCATGAATGGGCTGGCTCGACCGGTGAAATACTACGACCTCTCAGAAGATCGACGTAAAGTGGCTCATGCCGCGTTTCGTTCGATGATAGAGGTACCCGGAGGCCCACCCCCCTTCCCCATCCTTCCCTATCCCCTATCCGTTAAAGGTCGGCAACGCAACAGTAACACTATAAGTGTTGCTGGTGTCCATGGGCGGCGTTGGTTGCTTACCATCAGGTGACACGCCTGCTCGTTTGTCCTCCTATCCCATAAAAAATAATAGTAATAATTTAGATGCTTCAAAGTTTAACAGTGGTAGACCCACGCACTTCTCAGTTTATTGACGTAAATTGGCCCAAACTTTTCCTCTTCCTTTCCCATCCCACTCAATTAAAAGGCCAGCAATGCAACACTATCCACGTTGTAGGTGTCTATGGACACCGCTAGTCACTTACCACCAGGTTACCCGCTTGCTCGTCTGCCCCCTATCTCATAAAAAAGTCAATATGCAACTCTCCAAGTCTCGGTGGTCCAGTGGTCGAGCACCCCGCTTCTGAATCATCCGGAAGTTCGAATCCTGACACTGGCTCACACCAATGACTTTTCGAATTTGTTTCCGGAAGTTATGTGTGATAAATTTAATATCGATGACTGAAAACTCTGTGCCCGGTATGGCAATAGGTTCGCCACCTATTCCATTTGGGACATAAACATAATGGCGAGACGAGGCTCAACAGCCGCTGCCTATACCTTCGGGTAACAAAGGCGTTAAGTTATGATATGCAACCCCGGTGTTATCAACTTACCACTGAGCAGTTGTGTATGAACTTCTGTTCGATTGTAAGTGTTGCGGCTCCAATCAGCTTTGATATACGCGTGTCCTCAATCACCGTTACATAATAACCCCCCGAAGTTTTCATACTCGTGAACCTGTCTTTAGCACAAGAATAGATAATTAACATTCATAGTAATTGATAGACATTACTGATTTATCTTAAAGAGTACTTAGTTTTTATGGTTAACACTTGGTTATAGATTTCCCAATATTTATAATATGCATACGACCTCTATATCACAGGCATAGAAGCTTAAAAATATTTGAATATCTTTTCATTTTCAGAAAACTTTTTGGAAGTTATTAAATAGGTATTATTGTTATTGTAAAGACAAAAGATTTTTTTTGTAATCGATAATAGTCTGAAAGTGATAAATCGATTTCATAATAGTAAAAACGTGATACTCTTTAAAAATAATTAGATTAAAAAGAAACCGCAACAATTTTTCCTTGTGCAAAATCTAACGACCAATGAAAATGAACACCCGCCATCTGGATCAGGAAGTGACATTTATAGAATGTGTAAAAAAAATACACGGAAATAATATCTCCACACACAATAATTTTAATAAATACAATAATGTTGACAAACGAAGTAAAACAAATCAGGAACTTGTGAAGGCTCGTAGAAAGGTCATTATCATTGCACCGGTTCCGTCAAGGTCGCCGGTCCAATATTATTCGCACAGCAAACATTTTTTGTTTTTCATATTGATTCAATCAATCAACCATATTTATAAGAATAAGTATGTCTATGATAAATCTATGCAGTTAGCCATATAAATAATCATAAAATTTTGGGTATTTACGAAATGGTGACATCAGTATAAAACTTAATAGAACAAAATATTTAATGGAGCCTAGCCTAGCTATTTTATGGACCTATATGGCTGATGAAATGTTATAATTATCCTGATGATTCTACCGCAGTTATAAGCAATTAAGTGCTTTGTACATTTTTTACTTTTTAGTTTGTGTAGAAAGCATGTTTTTTAATATTTTTAGTTTTTTAACAATTTTTTTTTTAGCAGTCACCGGAATATATCAAAGATATAATTAAAGAATATATTAAAATAACGCAATAGTATACGTACGGAATTTATCGGTATATGGATGAATGTTGACTGAACAAGACACAATTTAATAATTGTGTCAAAGCACTCAAAGCGTCTGTAGTATGCTGAGTGCCTGACTATCTATCTCTTTTACTCTCAAGCGAATTCTGAAACTTCGCATGAGATTGAGAGAGATAGAGCTAGTCGGAAAGAATTTTTTTAATCTTGGCGAAACTAATCAGGATAATTGGATTTTTTTATCAAACTGTTGCATTGTCATCGGTCTCTGACAGGTGTGCAAAGTTTAAATAAAATCGGATGGTTCGAAGTAGAAGAAAATCAAGCATATAGACTTAGATTACATACACACAGGTGAAGCTAATAAAAGTGTAATAATATTATTAAAAAAATATATTATTTTTCGTGCTTGACAAGAAACAAGCGAGTGAGGTGTAAAAATCGTGCCTTATAGCGGTCTGTTTTCTCTGCCAACCCTGCAGGGAACTTGGCGTATATCTATGATAATAATACTATTCCATGAGTCAATTTTAGATTAGAACATAATTTTAATCGTATTTATTTCGCGGAAGTGCGGTGATAAAGGTTCAAATATTGTTGTGATAAGGATATAATAAACTGCCAGATTGGAAGTATTTTATGATCATTATGATTTCGTGGGGTACTTTTGTAGTTTGTAATTCCGCTTAATAAAAGACATATTTTCGTATCAAAAAGCATATTTATCAATATGGAGTAGTTTAAAGGCATATTTTTTTTAATGTTTTAAAAAGGCAAGATTTAGACAAACTTTGAAAGTAATTAATAATACATACCGAATTTCGAATGTAGATGTTTTTATCTTAACATTTTCCAGTAATAATAGCAGTTGGGATTCAGATCCATTATAAACTTATACAATAGTGAAATATTCTGTACGAAATTCTAAATTTATTTTTTGATTAAATAAAAATTCAGAGTATTTTTTGTTAACTTCAGCCCAAATGTGTAACATAAAAAGGATCTATAGTCTTTAGAAATTGAAACATATTAATAAAAAAAAAAAGTACAAAAACATAGTAAAAACTACTGAAAATAAGACTCTACTTTTAGAGCTTACCATCAAATTGTTTCCTTGTGATATTACCAACATTTGTCAATTGGCTTAATAGCTGCAGGAAGCCTTTATCGAAATCGGAGCGCTGCAGTGGCCTTACTACCATCCAATCCTCACCAGGATTAGCTGCAGTAATCTTAGGCTTGAATTGTGCAGGGCTTTTGTTAAAATCAAGCCGTTTCAATATCTCTGGAGGGTAAAGATACTCTGAAGGCTTTAATACATTCTGAAATAAATTATTGAATGATACAAAAATATTGTTCTATGTATTAAAAGAAAACCTATGTTAAGAGATTACGTTGTAAGAAAACTTTACAATTAATAGACATATAACATCAAATTATTTTTTAAATTTTCACAGAAATTTTAAAACTGCAAAAATGTGGATAAACAGACTTAATATTCTTTCATAATAGCTTTAGTTTCATTAAATATATGTGCACACACTGTAAAAAATTACCAAGTTCATTTTAATGTTAATTTCATTAAATTTAAATTACAACAGACCTTAATTTTAACAGAATTTATGCACACATACTAGGAATAAAATTTGGTAAACTTTTATGTAGTTTAAAAAGGAACAATGAATTATTAAAATAGATCTGATTTTATTAGCACTTGTAACTATTTTTACAAAATTATTTATGAATTAAACACAAAATATAACTTACCAAGTTATTTGATTTTGCCAATCCCATTGTAACTCTGATAAGATACTTTTTGTGTTAAATAATTTAAATTTGATTAGTTCATATCATTTCTATCTATAGAAAAATTGTGGACCACAAATATCTAATAGGACTATCTAAATTACAACACTACGAGAAAACGGCCATGAAATTACGAATGTAAAAAGTGAAAGTATGTAATACAATCCCGCAAGTATTAAAATTAACACTATCGCCAGCGCCACATAATCAGTTCCGAGTTCGACAGAGCACTCAAGTTCACTCAACCAATAACCAAACGGCTACACAATCAGCTGACGATTAAGTGATAAGCACAACACTATTTTTATTAATCGATATAACAATAAATTTTTCATAGTAAAGAACGTTATTTAGCTAACAGTATTAAATTGTAATTTGTCAACACATTCGAATACCCAGCGTGCATTGGATAAGATAGGATTTTCCATGACCAAATAGTACGTGTTCTGAAGGAAGGTGATGTTAGGAGCCTTAAAAATCGAAGCGCGTTGCTGAAAAGAATTATGAAAGTCAACGAAGTGAGTGAGGTGTGTAAGGATCGTGCCTTATGGCGCTCTGTTCTCTCTACCTACCGCGCAAGGGATTTGGCGTGAAGTTATATATGTATGTATGAGATAGGATAAGATTAATTTACTAAGCTCGACTATAGTACTTGAGGTCTCGGTAGCCTAGTGGTCGAGCACACGGATTCTCAGAGGTCGTGGTTCGAATCCTGACACTGGCTCATACCAATGACTTTTCAAAATTGTTTTCGGAAAGTTATGTGTGATAAATATCGATGACTGAAAACTTTGTGCCCGGTATGGCAATAGGTTCTCCACCTATTCCATTTGGGACGTAAACATAACGGCGAGACGAGGCTTAACAGCCGCTGCCTACACCTTCGGGTAACAATGGCGTGAAGTTATGTATGTTATGTGACTATATCGGGCTATATTTTCCTACATAGTTGTAAGATGAAGTTTGAAAGTTGAGCCATTATCTGAGAGGTTATGAGGAAATCGCTTTGCGTGGCAAGGGCATTTAAATGAGGGGGGATGAATGATGATTCACATGTAGTGAAAAGAATGATAAAGGAAATAAGAGAAGAGGAGGACCTAAGAAAATATGGATGAATTGAGTGAAATGCGAATGATAGAGAAGGGTGGAAAAGAAAAACTATTGTGCCGACCCCAAATAATGGGAACAGGGCAGGAAGATGAATATTTTCCACTAGATTACACTGATCATCTTAACAAGATTTACCATCAATTAACAAAAAAACGAGAAACGTCTAACAAAATTTTGATTTCTTAATCTGTGTAAGAAACTTGCTGAAAACTACATATACATATAAGTTTTTGTTTTGTTTTGACATATATTATGGAAAGGAATGAAAATAACCACATTTTAATATATGCATTATTTACATTAAATGGTTATTTTTATAGTATAATTTAAAATAGTTTTATATCATCGATGATTTTTGGTAACATGATGTTTTTTTATTGTTTTTAGTTTTGGTGGCCAAACCACACAGACTGGATTTGCAGAGGAGAAACATTGGAATTAAATGCATAGGAGTTTTGGCAGGAATGTAAAAGAATTTTCTAAAATTTGTGTTTCAATGGATATTATTGAATAAAATTCGTGGCGTTTTAATTAATATGAGTGCAAATGTGGAAAATGTTGTACATATCGTCTGTTGCGTGTTCTTCCGCATTGTCGTCAAAATTCCCTTGTATGTAACTTCATGCATAAAGTGGCACGACTTTATGGATGATTAAATTAGGTTAGATTATGTTAATTTAAGTTCTGAGAAATGTATACGGCACTTTACGGCAGACAAGGCAGTATGGCTTCAAAGCTTTAGTGTGTCCAAACTGGACAAAAGAAAAAATACTACAGTTTGTTTCTCTTATCAGCTGGAAATTGGAAATAAAATATTTCATTCGAGTAGGATAAAATAACTAAAACATTTTATGAAAAACCGAAAGGTTCAAGATGTATTAAAAATAATTGGTGCTAAATTAAACATAAATAATGGCTCTGCCTAAAATTAACGTGTTTGCTAAGTCTATAAAGCTAACTCGCCAATTTACTACTTTGAGTAAAAATCCATCTATTAATAAGTATTTTAACTATCCTAGTTCTTACTTAGTGGAATCTCAACGGTATTTCTTTGAAAGACACAGAAAAGGGGGATATAAAACCGAAATAAATGCATCCTACTTGGAACACGTAAAATTGGGTTATCAAGAGTTAAAAAATGAATTTAAGCTATTAAAGCAGGAGATAAAAGATTTCATAACAACGGATCCACTTCTCGTTGCTCGACCAGGTAAAATTATATTATACTATTTTTAATATACTATATGGTAAATATGCACAGCTTTATTAGTAATCAAAATATTTAGCAATCTGTGTACAACCCCTATAAGGAAGATCACTCTTTTTCTTCATTTTCTAATGTAATCAATTATATTAAAAGCATATATATCTATATAATTCAGTAAAGTAAATAATTTATAACTTAACCTAAAATATATCTTGACTGTACCTTAGCGTCTAAAATTGATTTTATTGAATGCCAGAAAATGTGGACAGATTTTATTTATTTAGTTTTAGTGTTTATACTTAAAAATATACCTTTTACTTATCGTTGAGCTAGAACATTATAGTGATTATATGAATAACAATTGTAACCATTCTATTTTTAACATCGTTTCATCTTGGTGTTAATATATGTATGTTGGATAGCCATTTGGTTGGATGGTTAGGTTACACACACAATTACAACTTTTTCAGACAGGCGGAGACTATAGGGTGAGAACCAGTGACTGCCAGACCTTTGCTATTTTATAAAGGCTGAAAATTTGCCAGCTTATAGTCCCAAGACAGGTAAGAACGATGGCAAATTTTTTGGTCATGGTTACTATGGTAGGTATGGGATACAAATGAAGGAAAATAAAACCTTTGGTACCCTGTACCTGCCAAAGTAACCATGATCCAAGCTTAATAATTGGCCATGATTCTTACCTGTGTTGGGACTATAAACTGACAAACCTTATAAAATAACAAAGATCTGGCGATCATGGGCTCTTCAGCCACTACTTACTTTCTTTATAATTGCTATGATCATGACAACTGCTACTTACATTAAGCCTTTTATGTAGACTTTTCAGTACTAAAGCATTAATTGACTAGTCACTTTTAAATATAGTTCATAAATTTGTTCTATCTATTGCATAATTTCTCATCTCCAAATCGTCTATGCAAATGCAATCTTTTCCTAATATTATAATATTTTGCTAGACTCATTAATTTTATTAAAATAGTCAAAATTGGTAGTCATGAACTGTCCTTCAACAATATTTCATTAAGGTATACGGAGTTATTTTGGTAGCGATATCTACTTTTCGTTAATAACGTAGAATATAGATTTGATGATTCGATTGTTATATCGATAATTTTAGTAGATGTATCGATACTAGCATGGCTTCATTGCATCCCTAATCTAGCAGCAAAATAACTTTCCAAATAATTCAAACTTACGTCAATGTCAAAATAGTAACCGTTCGTTCGTCGTTGCCCTTGTGTATTTTTGCAGGACTGTTTTTGTGTTTTTTAAATATTTAATCGTGTAGTAAATTCAGTGAAGAGAAAGTATACCTCGTTACTACAGTTTCATAATTAGTGCCTTATAAACAAATTCTGTTTCAATATAGAGCGAATGTTTTCAAATATTTTAATAAGTGACTCCGTTCTATCACCTGATACAGGTCTAAAAGGCATTTATAAGAAGTTTCAAAACTTATTAGGACGTGGTGAACATAGTGATACTAACAAAATTGATGACAACATGATGTCTGATAAAGAGAGTATAGTGGCATCGGAGGATAGTTTCCTTACACCAGTATCATCAGCCGATGATTTGATGACTATGTCGCCGAAACGATCTAATTGCATAACTGACCAAATTAATGAGACCAGCGATTTTCTCACGGGACCGGAGTTTGATAGCATTTGTGATGTAACAATGATTCCCACAACAGATGATATGTTTATAGACTCAAGTAGCATAGATTATCTTGTGAAATGCGCCGAATCGAATAAAAATCATAACCACATAGATCGTGGCAAAGAGAGTTTATTTGTAAAATTT
Organism: Euproctis similis; assembly: GCA_905147225.2. Taxonomy (NCBI): domain Eukaryota; kingdom Metazoa; phylum Arthropoda; class Insecta; order Lepidoptera; family Erebidae; genus Euproctis; species Euproctis similis. The sequence goes on from LR990123.1 coordinate 10,741,568, forward strand.
GATCCGTTATATTCAAGGCAAAAGTTGGAATATGCTCATTCCGTCCAGAGTGACTCAGTATCAGCGGTTGGCTCTTCAGAATGTGATATTGGATATGAAACAGGAAGTAATGTGTCAATGGCTAACAATAGTGAAGTTGCTCTCCCTAAACAGTCTCATTCAATGGGATCGATGCCTTCTGTTACAAGTAAAGATAAACCTATGCAGGTTGTACCTCCTGTTGTAAACAGTGAAATACCTAAATCACAGGTTGGTCAGGTTAAGTCTACCCCTGTATTGATGCGAAGTGTGTCCGCTATATTAACACCTACTCAAGTGGCTACAGAGAGACTTATCAGCATTTCAGGTAGTACTCCTCCAACAGCAGCTCCAAGAAGTCCAAGACACAGCAGTCGTAACCAAAACATGAGTTATACTTCACATGAGAATGATCGGTTACACTCTCTTAGAATGGTTCTTCAGAAACAAGACCAGGATGTACTTCAACTTAGGCAAGAGAATAGAGAGTTAAAGAGTTTGCTTCAAGATACAGAGCATAAATATACAAGAATGGTGGAAGATTTAGAATCTAAAATAAAGAAATTGTCCAATGACAAAGAAAATTATCTTCAGCGGGAGAGTAAGCTTATGCAACAAGTTAGTGACAAAATTTTAAATAATAAAAAAATGAGTATTGTCATGGAGGAATATGAAAAAACCATCTCATCACTGATTGATGAACAACAGCACGATAAAATAAAGAGTCAGGAGACATTATTGAAAGTCACAAATGAAAGAGACGAAGCTCTTAATCATTTAGAAAACATGGAATGTTCTTTCAATGATCTCCTAGCAAAATATGAGAAGTGCAAGTCTGTTATCTTGGAGACAAAGGCGAGAGAAAAGTTATATGAACAGAAGATGACTGAGTATCAATTGGCTGTGAATAAATATGAGGAGTTGTATGGAAATCTTAAAATTGCCTCATCGGATGCCCTCAGTAAAGCCAACGAGACCTTGGATAATTTGAAGAAAAACTATAATGTTGAAACAACAAAGTTGAATGCTACTGTGAAAAAACATGAGATCACAATAGCATCATTACAGGAATCATTGGTACAAAAGACGAGGGACAATGAGGAGCTCATGAGACTATATGATCAGCTCATTAGTGAAGTGCATTAGATGTAGATTATTTTGGATTTGATACTTTTTGTAAGATCTGTTGTCTTTGGTGCTTTTCTTTATCGTTTTAACATGTTCTGCGGCTGCTGTTTTCTCTGTGATGAATCTCAATAATTGCCTACTATTTATATTAAATATATATATAAATTTATTGTATTTGAATTTTAGAGTATTTGTGTGACATTTTATAATTTTTAAATTGATTTGTGACTGTTGTGATGAAACATAGACCTTTTAACTCAAAGACTAATACTAAATATTTTTGATATTGTATAATATATTTGTTATTTCATAAAAATTATTATGGAGACTTACAAATTTCTTTAAAATAACTCGATACTAAATTGCAAATTGTGTTGATAAATTTGTATATGTTTGTGTATTTTCGTAACTCTTGTAAGACAAATTTTACTCCATACTGATTTTATTATTTTATAGATATAGTTTCACAGTAACTATAGTATTTAATTTATTGGTTAAATACTTGATCAACAAAATTTTATTAGTCATAGAAATGGTACTTAATTATGTTACTAAGGATTTATTTATATTTTAAGTTGTCTGGTCCCACCCACACTATCCACCATTCTTTTTTTTATACAATGCCAACTTTTTTTATTTTCCTCGGGTTGCCAATTGTATTCTATATATTTTCAATAAAAACTTGGAAAAGGCTGTTTTATTTTTATTTGACTAGACTTCAACCATGTACCTAATTTTACTGATTTTACAATTTTACTGCTTGTTATAAAATAATCTATACTCTATACATATACATGTACATGTACATATATGTACATACATACATACATAACTTCACACCAAATCCCTTGTGGGGTAGGCCGAGAGAATATACATATGTGTGTTTATATAAAATTAGTGTCTGTAATATCGAAATATTCGCCTTTTACTACACGGATTACTATATTCATATACGAGTTTAACATACATACACCAAAATAACATTTTTTACAATTTTCGTGTCTGTCTGTGTGTTTGTTCCGGTTTATCTCTTAAATGGCTGGACCGACGTCAGCTACGTAGGAGTAACTTAGACTACATTTAGAAGATTCTTTTATTTACTCTTTTATTTTATAAGAGGCGAAACAAAGTTTGCCGGGTAGCTAGTATAATATAATAAATGTCAAGAGAAATAAAGTCTTCTTCCAGAAGATGTGCTCAGAATTATTAATTATAATAATGTACCTATTCATTGAAATTACGTCAAGTAAGAAAAAAAGTTGCATCCTAACTTTTTTCCCAAGCCTATTAACTAAAACAATGTCCATGCTCATAGCACTTTCACAGTTGTGATGCATAAAGGGCTTAGGCGAAACAAATATGAACAACTTTAAACACTTGAAAAACATAACCTTCCTTTTGTGTGTAGATAAAAAGAAAAACAAATTATTTATGCACATTATAATTCATCCTAAACAATTTAAATTATAATTCCCTATAAAAAATTAGCTCTTTGCCTAGTTGTAGTTTGACAGTGGCAGAATCACGCAACTCGCTGCATGAATGGACCGGTGAAATACCTCAACCTTTCATAATATCGACGTAAATGGCACATGCAGCGTTTCGTTTCGTGGGATAGAGTATCCGGAGGTCCCCCTTGACTCGCCTCCCCCACCCTTTTCCTTATCCTACTTCTGATTCCCTCTCTATCCAATTTTAAAGACCGGAAACACACTATCTCTGTCGTAGGTGTCTATGGGCGGCGTTAGTAGCTTAGTATCAGGTGACCCGATTGCTTATTTATCCCTTTATCCCATAAAAAAATTTACGAATAAATTGGTTATTGATATGTAGATTTATTTGTACATAGGCGAAACGGACGTCGTGTGGTGTTTCGACAAGCCCAGCGTTCTGGACAACTTTGTAACCACGAGTGACAGCGATCACAATGAAGGGTTCAGTAAATGCAACCTGGAGATGAGCAATGCAGGTAGAGCGCGGTTCCACGGATACCTCGATGTGAGGGTGCCTAAAGATGGACGCATCAAAAAGGCGGGATACTGCGCGATGAGATCGAAAATTTTAAGAGTAAGTAAAACCTCCGCTCACGACATGTAGTCAATCTGGGTTTCTCACGCCCTAATAATGAACCGCCACTCAAATCTGACAATGAATAAAGTGCTACTTTCTGTTCAAATTTCACGTATTCTGTCTAATGTGACAGCTACTTAAACGCTTAAGTAGCGCTTAAATATTTGAGTGGCGGTTCAGTATTCGGGTTTTAAGCTTTCAATGTAACATTGGCCCACTAAATAACTTTTGATTTTTTTACTTGGTAATATCTGAACGTGTTACATTTTACCATAGACAAATGCACTATATTCAATTGTACTAATTATATTCATATGCATAATCTAAAAAAAAATAAAGAAATTAAAAGTTATTTTGTGGGCCAGTGTTACCTTGAAAGCTTAAGTTACCCAGATTGACCGTAACTCTTTTTATTACTTTTATTAACATGCTGGTCTTTTTTATCATCTATTTTATCCTTTATGATTCTCATGGCACATATCGACTTCATGTCCAATATGTCCATGGACTATATGTCACAAAGGGATGCGTTCAGAATTCAGATTATTTTACACAGTATAATTCCTACGTTTTACGTCGAGCACCTCGCTTCTGAATTAATAAGACGCGAATTTGAATCCTGGCTCACCAATGACTTTTCGAATGTTATGTGTGATAAATACGGATGACTGATAACTTCCTGCCCGGTGTGGCAATAGGTTCGCCTCCTATTCCACGTAAACATAACGGTGAGCCGAGGCTTAACAGCCACTGCCTACACCTTCGTGTGGAAAAAGGCGTAAAGTGATGTATGTAATTCCTACATTATATTTACCTAACTAACATGTTTTAGGATGTGTAGGTGTAGAAATATGGTAGGTTTGCTAGCTGCGTGGGTTCGGATTCGGACATGTAGAAAGAATGGGTGATGCAAGATTGACTAAGCAGATATACAGTTCAAAAGCGGAAGGATGTAGGAGTCAAGGACAACCGCGACATATTTTCTTGACCAAATTGAACGTATCCTTGCGGTGATGTCAGGAGCCTTAAAAATGGATCAGCGTGAATAACAAGAGTTATGAAAGTTAAAGAAGCGAGTGAATCGTGTAGGAATCGTGCCTCTAACGGCGCTCTGTTCTCTATGCCTACCTCGGAACGGACTTGGCGTGAAGTTATATATATATGTAACAAACAATGTGCTATAAGCATTTACAATACATTACTACCACTGAAGGTCAGAGAAGGTAATAATCGCGGTTAAGTAATAATATGTGCCGACGAAAATATTCGTTTCCTAAACACTTTTGCATAAATATTAGCCTATTAATTAAGCCGGAAACATTGTTTACGTATAAATCTAATAAATTATGTTTTAAATGAAATTTCACAAAAATTTAGGTAGATAAGTATATATGGATATGCCTACATATCTATTACAAGCATTTCTATTTAAATATTATATAATTCAATAGTGTAGGTAAAAATATTTTAAAGATTTATGTGAAATACGTAACAATAATTTAATTTATTGAACAATTGTCGGTGGTCCGGTGGTCAAGCACCCCGTTTCTGAATCAAGAGGTCGCGGTTTCGAATCCACCTGCTCACACCAATGACTTTTAGAAATTATTTTCGCAAGTTATGTGTGATTTGAATCGATGACTGAAAACTTTGTTTGCCGCCGATTCCATTTGGGACGTAAACATAACGGCGAGACGAGGTTTAACACCCGCTGCATACACGTTCAGGTAGAAAAAGGCGTGAAGTTATGTTATGTTTATTTAATTTAAATTAAAAGTTCTAATGGTTTCTTGGATGGTATGGCACTCAGGGTTTAATTCAGTGGTCCCGAGTCAGTGTAAGACTTTCCCGTAGTTATGATGATAGATATCGATTACTGTGGATATTAATTTGTTAGAAAAGTCATCGGTCTGGGAAGGGAATCGATTCTGCGACTTCTTGAGCCACAAGCGGGATGCTCGACCCCCAGACCGGTGTGATTCATGATGACCGCGTCCTAAACAAGGTTGTAAGGAAGGAAGTTCGATTGAAAGAGAGTGTCGGTGTAAAAGTAAAAAAAGCTGGACATGTAGAAAGAATCGATGATGCAAGATTGACTAAGCAGATATACAATGCAAAAGCGGATAGATGTAGGAGTCGGGGACGAACAAGACACACATTCCATGACCAAATAGAACGTGTCCTGAAGGAAGGTGATGTTAGGAGCCTCAAAAATCGACGCGCGTGCATGAAAAGAGTTATGAAGCTCAAAGAATCGAGTGATGCGTGTAAGAATCTTATGGCGCTCTGTTCTCTCTGCCTACCCCGCATTTATGTACTTATATATTTTTGGATATCCACAGAAATCTTTTAAACGTGTGGCGTGCTACGATTGGCATTTGTACAATACTCTGGTATTAAAGGTCAGAGGCGACGGCAGGTCTTACATTTTGAATTTATCTTGCGAAGGATATTATGACATTACTTGGAATGACATATACCATTATGTACTGTACACTAGAGGAGGACCTTACTGGCAAATTGCGAAGGTATGAATTATCCCTACTTCCCTACTCTCTACTATATATATAAATGTGAATGTAAGTTTATTTGTTACGCTTTTACGCGATAACTACTCAACCGATCATCATGAAATTTTGTACACACACTCTTGGAGGTATTAGAAGTAACATAGGATACTTTTTTTTACTTATTTCTTTCTTTAATTGACATATATTTACACCCGAAGGAAAAACTAATAATATAGTCTACAAAAATATCCTACATTAATACCTACATTAATGGAGATAGGGAAAGAGAGAAGGGGTTGAGGCTCAGTATACTTCTCTCACCAAGCGAAACGTGGCATTAGCCACTTTACGTCCTTATTATAAGAGCTCGTGGTATTTTACCGGTGGAGCCGGGAACTGCGTGGCTCTACTCCTAGCAGAAATCGATCCAAACGTCTCTACCGAATTTAATATTACATATCTTCATTAGAAACCCAACTTTCGCAATAAATAAACACGATCTCTGCCATTTTTTAAAAAAGTCTATTTTAACGCTAAAAATTTTTTAAACTATGCTATCGTAATTTTTATTAAACTCCAAACTCCTATCTGCATTTATATCTTATAAAATTGTTAAAGTCCAAAATTATTTATTTTCGTTACAGAGAAATATATTTTACCGTTTATTGTTGCATTCCAATAAAGAATATTGTAAGTTTTTAAACGTTAATGTATGTTGTAATTTTAAAAATTGATAATCCCACCTAAGCAATAAAATAGAGTTAGTGTTTTAATGATTAATTTCTATGGTAAATGATCATTGATACTTGTATAAATTGGCTTCAATGCGAGCGAAGCGGCGGGAAAAAGCCAGTGTATTATAAAATAAAACTCCAAAGTACTCCAAACTGAGTCTTCATTAATTTAAATAAAATACTATTCTTATATATTATTTACAAAATGGTTTAGTATAATATGTTAAATAAGAAGTAGTGTATGTTTGGCAAGAGTGGTTCATAAAGATGTTTTTAAATTAATAATTGAAAATAGATTCACGAATAATTAAATATTTTATCATTGGATAGTATAAAATATGTAAAATGTCAAGATAACTGAAAGAAAATTTTGAATTTTCAGATTCCATTTTCAAAATTCGTGCTTGGTTCTAAAGGTCGCGTTCAAGATAAACAGACCAGAATGAGATATGACAAAGTGACTCATTTTGGTATAGCTTGTGGAGATAAGATCAATGGTAGATTTGATCTGGAGATAGAATATATTGGTAAGTATTTATATAACATGTCTAACCATATAAATCACTATGAAGTACTTATTTTTTTAATAATATTTATTTTATTATTTCAGGACTTGAGTTTGATCCAACCCACAATGAAGAATTTGCCTACGAAATGTACAAAACACAAAGATTTATAGTTGGTGTTTAGTTATAACTAAAAGCTTATAAGATATAGTAAATAAATATAGTTATTTATTATTGGTACTTTTATTTTTTCAGCAATTATGATGATGACTTGCCAGAACCAATTTTAGTTCCAGTTCGTTATTGTCAATGTAATCCGTGAATTAGCCTGAAATTATATTTATTATGTATTCGTCAATTCATAATCGCAAAGTAATTTGCGCGCTGCGATCGTCCTGCCTCTATGAACACAGCAAGCACAGTTTGCGGTACCATCGACCAATGACAATTGATTTACTGATTTAACCTGATTGTTATGAGCGGAACCAGACGTTATAACAAAAAATCTTATATATAAAATTCTCGTGTCACAATTTATTTTTGTTCCAATACTCCACCGAAACGGCTTGACCGATTCTCATGAAATTTTGTGAGCATATTGAGTAGGTCTGAGAATCGGCCAACATCTATTTTTCATCCCCTAATTTTTTTTAAATATTTCGATATTCTGCTGTTTCTTATTTTTTTTATAAAACGGGATATAAAAATACATACAACCCTAACTTTTCAACCCCTTACGATCAACCCCTATTTTCAAAATGTTATTTTTCTGGCTAGACAACGTTTGCCGGGTCAGCTAGTAATTAAATAATAATCGATTAGCAATCTCAATCTTTTCAAATCCTTTACTGTGAGAGGTTTCTAAAACAGTTTTTAGACAATTTTATTTCACTGATAATAATTAAAATTAATTAAATTATTGCAAATATTTGGACAGTGATTTGAATTTAATGCACGCAAATGGCTGCCGTTTCCGCTACAATTGAAAGGCTGTATTAATCATATTTCCATAATAATATCAACATCTCTTAAAATTTTACACAATAATCTGTAATCAAAGTTTTCATTACTAAATTATTAAAAAAAAATCGTAACAAATCGAAGGGGAATCATCAGACATTTTCTCTAATCACATACAACAATTTGAATAAGAGAATTTTGCCGCTTTCAGCTAACACGATTAACTACTACATAATTTTGGAAGACGTATTAATGGTGTCAATAATGTGTACTTAAAACTAGTGTTTACTAGAAAAAAATCAAAGTCGATGGTTTGCTCAACTCTAGCATGAGAACGTGTTTTATAGTTAAGTGAGATGAAATGTTATAAGACTTTTTTATGGCATAGGAGGGCAAACGAGCAAGCTTGTCACCTGATGGTAAGCAACCTGCGCCACCCATGGACGCCAGCAACACATATAGTGTTACCGTTACGTTGCGCGCCTTAAGGGAGTAGGATGGGGTGGGCCTCCGGGTACCTCTATCACTGAACGAAACGCGGCACGCGCCACTTCACGACGATACTCTCACAGGTCGAGGTATTTCACCAGTCGAGCCAGCCCATTCATACAGCGAACTGCTTGGCTTTACCACTGTTAAATACAGCTTTTATGGTGTTTTCTTCTTTTACCTATGAAATACCTACTTGCAAAGTGTCCGCTTTTTGCACTCAAATTAAATGATCACCTTAATATTAATAGCAACGTAACATTACCATTCTGCGAGAGAAGGTTGTTAACTTATCGCTGTTATAATGGTAAAACCAAAATTGTTAAACACAAACAGGTATTATCACTACTCGTAGTAAAAAGTGACAAAGTGATCATAATTTATGGCTTGTATTCACACATTATGATCACTGACTGACCAATCATTCGTCTTCTCGCCACAGGATCTGTGTTAATGCAGCTGCTGGGGACAAATAACTAAACTAAATTAAAAATATAATATTTATTTACTAATCTTATGATGAAAAATAATTAAACGAAATGAGGGCTCTGCGCAAAATCTGCGGAGTGACCCTCGCTGACCGCGTCGAAATCAAGATTGTAAGGAAGGAAGTCGGATTGAAAGAGGGTATCGGTGTAAAAGTAAGAAAGGGCATGCTCCGATGGTTCGACATGCAGAAAGAATGGATGATGCAAGATTGAGTAAGCAGATATACAATGGATGCGGATGGATGTAGAGTCGAGGACGGTGACAGAAAAAGGTGGAAGTTCCCTTTTATAATAATACTTTTTCGTTTCTGCACCCAAGTGTAATACCTATGTGTAATACTCAGCCTGTTACTATTGTGGCGCCACCTCAATCTAACGAATTTGTAGAAACTTTTCTTAGCTTCACTTTTTTCCATTTGGACTACCGCGTGTAGCTTGGCTATCATAACTATTGGCCAGCGATCAGATTGCTAATTAACCACTGTTCTTTTTTGTTATAACGTCTGGTAGGTATCCGATAATCACAATCACGTTAAATCAGTAAATCAATTCCCATTGATTGTGATCGTACGTACCGCAAATTGTGCTAGTGTCATATTAAAAAAGTCACACATAGCGATTAGCTAGTAATATCGCGTTCAGTCTTCAGTGTAGCATCGAAGTTGAGCAGGGTGCTTTACCCCAGCGATTGAGATTTTGAAAAAAATATATTTTAAGTTGCGTTCAAACTCAAGTAGGTATCCTATGCAACATGACAATTGTAACGATTCATCACATGATCTCTAGTGCGACTTTGAATGCCACCAAGAAATACGATTTTATTTTAGCCAAGAATCTGTGGAATTTAATGACTACTGAAGTCATCGCCTTGATTTGATCATCGTTTCGCTACGAACTTTCGTGCTATAGTTTAAATTTTATTGTTCGATTATTTTTGTATCTAAATTACACTTAGAAATTGCTGTACTAATTCTGTTGGTTATTGTGATGTACGGAAGAGAAGCTAGAGTACACAGCGGTGGGTTGTCAATAATATCTAGCTAAATTGTTACTTTATTGTTCATCATATTCATTCATTGCACTTTGCGTGGGATGAATACGATTACATTAAACATAACATTCCTGATTTATGGAATTTAGTAGAAGTGTTCCTAGCTGCAGTTAGTCTGTCCTTTTAATTTAATTAAGTGGTTGGAGGTTACAGTCTCAGAAATCTTTGTGTGCTTATTATTGTTATATCTATCCTTTCAGAACATACCATGTGAAGTCTTTCAAATAATAAACAAATTTGGGAATAGTGAAAACAGCGTAGTACCATGTCAGGTGCAGAGCAAAATATACTGAACTCAATGCAGCAATTATCTGTGCAACCAAATAATAGTGGTCTTACTGAAAAACCAACTCAAGTTGTTACACCTGCTGTCAACAGAAGTCAGCAATCACCAGCTGCAAAGGTAACTCCTGTCAAACCAAACACAGTTTCACCTGCTATCGCTACAATAGACAGACTTCTGAGTCTGGGAGCCAGCATTCCACCTCCACCTCCTGTTATAACACGACCTTCAGACATGGATCCACATACTGTGGAACAATTAAGAGCTGTCAAAGAACTTCTTACAGCTCAAGAAGAAGAAGCCCAAAGTCTTAGAGAGATCAACCATGAACTACGAGAACGGTTAGACGAATGTGAAACAAAAATCAAGAAGTTGACTGACCAAAATGAAGAATATGCCGAAAAAGAGAAAGCTCTCTCCCAACGTGTCGCTGAAAAGGTACGAAACAACAAACAAATGAGCGTTGTCATGGAAGAATACGAGCGCACTATCTCTTCTCTTATAGGTGAACGTGAGGCCGAATCCAAAAGATGGATAGAAGAAAGAACCAATCTTGTAAGAGAACGTGATGATGCTGCGGCACATTTGGCTTCTATGGAACACGCTTTCAATGATGTTCACACAAAATATGAAAGGTGCAAAGTGATTATTCAAGGATATAAATGTAATGAGGAAACATTAAAAACAACAGTGGAGGAAAATAAAGACGCCATCCAGAAATTAGAGGCGAGGTACGAAACTTTAAGACAGCACGCCATGCAGCAGTTGAATAAGGCTAACGCTGAACTTGATGCCGTTAAAAAGGCCCACCAGGCAGAAGTTTTGAAACTGAATGCCATGCTTAAAAAGAGTGAAGTACACGCGTCATCACTACAAGAATCGCTGGCACAGAAGATTAAGGATAATGAGGAACTCACAGCTATTTGTGATGAATTAATTAATAAGGTCGGTTAAGTATCTTGTCATATTATAATATTATTAATATATTTCAATAACATTTATTTACATAACTAACATGCATTTGTATTTATATGCAGTTGACTGTAATCAATATTTATTTTGTGTAACAATGTTACACTTAAACGATTAAATGAAGCTAGTACTGTTACCAATAGTAAAATTAATAATATATATATATATTTTTTATTAATTAAACAATATATATGATAAATGTATGAACTGTGCGATTATTACTGTGTTTTTACTTTGTATGATTATAATTTTTCAAATTTTATTAATTTTTGACATTAGTATTTTTTATTTTAATTCGTAATTGTATGGTGCAACTATTATATGATTTCTCATATGCTCTCATAAAATTGATATAGGATTAGTATTGATTATTTATTGATATTGGATTAGATTGAAAGCCTATATAATATTAGCATTGGAACATGTATTTGTAATTTATAAAATTTATGGTTGGAATATTTTCATGATATTTTTTTATTGGAAACTTGTGTAAAGATATGATCTTTTAATAATCTCACAAAGGACTTTGTTCAGAACATATATTAATCTGTGGTCACAGTGTTAGTTTCTCAATCTCTAAACCCTAGCTGCCATATTAAACTTTGAAATTCTTTTTTTTTATGTATAAAAATGTAGATATACGAGGAGCTAAAAGCATGCTTGAATCCAATATTATTATTATTTAAAAAAAATAAACATTATTGTTAACGGTTATTAGAATTAGCTGGTAAAAATTTAGAATTTGCAGGACTAATATATTACATTCTACTAGTCTTGTTTTTGAAGAGATTTATGAGCTACATATTTTTGTAAGTAGTACAGCAATAATCCCTCATATGTTAAGCTTTATTTAGCTAATAATTGTTATGAAGAGATATCTACTTTATTATTATTGCTTTTCAGCATATTGTAATTTATAGAGATGAAAAGCAAATACCAAAAAATATTTAAGTCATTTTAACATTAAATGCAATAATTGGACTTATATTAGGTTTATTTATTTTTATATGTTATTATGATGAAACTTAAGACATAGTGTGTGCCTTTTGTAATTGAATCTACAGTAACAATGTCCGTTCAGTCCACGGTAAACTCATATATCAAATCTAGCCATGAAAGCTATGACAAAAAGCTATGTTTCACAATAAAATATTAGTTAGTCATAATATCTAGAATAAAATTTAGTCTGACTACAATAATTCTTAGAAATATCATATGAATTAACCGTACTAAATTTTTAACAATATATCTCAACATTCCACAATTCTTATTTTTGTAAATGCTTGTAATTTGTAGAAAAAATGGAAAATCTGTACAGAACTGCTAATAATTATAATAACTATTGCTCTGTCCTAATATATACAAAAGCATATCTGATCAATACCCAAATAATAAACAAATTATTAATTTTGTAGATTCGTAAGCATAATTTAGTATGTACTACTAAATATTATTTTTTTATAATTTTGAGTTTTTCACCTAAAAATAATTGCAATTTATTCATGAATAGAATGAAAAATAAATTGTTTTTTTTTTCTATATGGTTCATTATTTATTTAAATGTCCTACCTATAGGTGCCGTCAATAAGCTAACAAGAGTCATGATATTTAAAGTGTGGGGTAACAAAAAAGGATAAGTTAACATAACAGGCTGTTAAGCCTCGACTCGCCCTTGTATTTACGCCCCAAATAGAAATAGGTGGCAACCCTATTCCCATACCGGGCACAAAGTTTTCGATATAATAATTCGATATTTCTTATATAATCTCTTATTTATATAATCGATATTTATCACACGTAACTTTATAAATTAATTTCGTTATGTCATTGGTGTGAGCCAGGATTTGAACCCGCGACCTCTTGATTTAGAAGCGGGGTGATTGACCACTGTGCCCATCAAGTTACGAAGTGAGAAAGAAAGAAGAAAACATTACTAGTGTTAGATTGGCGTGGTATGGACATGTTGAGAAGTAGAGGGAAGTCATTTTTTAAGGAGAGAGATAGTGGCAGGATGGACATCTCGGTAGAGGGAGGCCGTAAGAGATGGATGGTCTGTATAAAAATCGATACTCTATGAAGGGCGAAAGCGTTGAAAAGGATGACTTGTTATGCCCACCCCACTTAGAGTGGGATAAAGGCAGGAAATTATCAAGATAATCCTGTAGCATGTCACACTGCATTTGGAATTGTGCCTTCCTATGTCTCCCCAGAGACTGGGTCACCTATTTGAGACTAGTATATTATTCATAGATGACAAGATTCAATTAGCGCTGCCTTTTATATGAGTCTAGTCAAATAGGTTTTTAGGTTAATTTTTTTTTTAATTACTTTCAAAACGATTTCCCGCCACAGTCAATAGTTTATGCTATAAAATTTTATTAGGCATTACATTTCCGTCTATAACACTGCCGCTATATTAGTTAATTTCCACTGTATAAATATATAGCCTATAATTAATTTCGTATATTTTGCGTTAAAGGTTTTAGAGTTCCTTGTACAACTATATTGTGCCACGGCCTCTCAGAATGTCGACGTAAAGTGGCTTTTGCCGCGTTTCGCTCGATGAGACAGGTATCCGGAGGCATCACCCATTTCCCATCCCACTCCCGACTCCATCCATATCCTATTGTAAGGGCTGGCAACGCAACTGTAACACTATGTGTTCAGGTGCCCATCGGCGGCGTTTAAGCTTACCATCAGGTGACACGCCTGTTGGTGTGCCCAATATACCATAAAAAAAGTGTCCATGAGCGGCGTTGGTCACATAAAACCAGGTGACGCGCATCCTCGTTTGCCCTCCTATCTCGTTTTTGATTACTGTACACCATAATATCATACTACCCAAATCGACTCGTCGAATAGTTACGTCCCGAATGGGTTAAGTGGCAGAACCTATTGAAGTTGATTACATAACTTTCGAAAAGAAGCCAACGAACAAATCATTGGTCAGAATCGATTCCAAAAATTCCGAATAGGAGGCAGGGAGCTCCACCAGTGACAAAAGATCTTTATTATACCTAGAGCAATAAAACAGCACCCAAGGGTTGTATTTATAAGGTATTAAATAAAAACACTTTTTTCTATACAAATATATTTACATATTAACAATCAAAATTTAAACATTAGATAACACTTAGCTAGTGAACTAAAAATTTTTTTAACTTAATGGCTAAAAGTAGAGGTATAAAGATGATTTGAAAATAATAAAAAAGAATGATATTCAGGATGTTTTCTTCAAAAATTTGTACGTATTCTTACTAACTAAGTAGCTAATGGCTGACACTACTGTTGATGCAGCAGTCACCCCACAAAGTGCATGCAGAGCTGGATGATCGACATATCCGAACACAGGGGACGCTAGTGTTGTGCCCACCTGAAAAAATATTTACTCAATATTTTAGCTTAAGTAATTTATGTATGTATGGTTAATAAATAATACTAATAATAATGGGGACCTAGGAATACTGTTTCGCAATGATAGCCACCTCATATAATAAATACATTACCCTGGCAAATAATGTGTAATCATTCACCAGCGCCATCTACCGGTAGCAGTTGCGAACTATATCTGATTGTAGCATAATATACACATAAATCATTGGAATCCACCCAAACTTTAAAATATTTAGTTACATACATACATTATACTGAAGATTATGTTATAAACAAAGATTAGAGGAAGTCCGTAAATTACTTGAGGTTTTTTTTTAATTTTCTGTCCTCATCTCCCCCCTGGCGTGATGTCATGAGATTTTATTCAACCCAAAAAAAACTCACATACGTTTCTGAGGTGGCTCCCCACCTCAAAAACGTATGTGAGATTTTGGTGTCTTACATAAATTAATGTAAAAAAATTAAGACTAGTTGAGACTGATTCAAGACTGATTAAAAACTGGTGAATATTGCTAAGTTTTTAATTATGAGTGTGATAAAAATTTAACAATAGAATATTTAAATTGTAATTAATGCGATTTATAAACCAATAAACCAAAAATATCTAAGTACTAGTTCAGTCCATGGAGAACCATGCGCGGTCTCAAGAGAGACTATTTGAACCTACATGTACATATGATTTTTATTAAAATCATCTGCTCTTTCAACTTCACAGTAGTATTTTATTTGTTTTTAAAATCGCGTGATATTTGTCCTTACCCTTACTTTAATTGATGTTTGTGAAAATATATATCCCATATATCAATAAGGAACAATCATTCAAGAGTGGTAGAGCCAAGCGGTTCGCTGCATGAATGGGCCGGCTCGACCGGTGAAATACCACGACCTCTCAGAAGACCGACGTAAAGTGGGTCATGCCGCGTTTCGTTCGGTGAGAGAGGTACCCGGAGGCCCACCCCCTTCCCCATCCTTTCCTATCCCTTAAAGGTTGGCAACGCAACAGTAACACTATGTGTTGCTGGTGTCCATGGGCGGCGTTGGTTGCTTACCATCAGGTGACACGCCTGCTCGTTTGCCCTCCTACCCATAAAAAAAAATCCACTGAGTATTATGAACTACATTCATAGCAATATATTAAATTAATTTAGAGGATTTAACTATTTATTAAATTTTAAATAACTCTGCCACTCCACTTACTAGTAAAAGTTGTACAGCAGTATTGACTTTGCTAATAAACGTAGGTGCCAGTTGAGCTGTTGCATGTGTTACATCAAAGTATCTGCTCAAGGTTCTCTGTAAGGTAATGCCAAGGTGAACATCATTAGTGCACATAAAATTACAACATAATGTAGTTTACTTCAAGATATTATTAGGATAGATGGCAGCACTTCTGTCATTCTTGAGTGCTAACTAAAAACCAACCATTAGACTGTGACTAATTTATAAATACTAATTATTAATTAAGTGTTAAAGTACAATATCAAACATATGTTAGTATTTTTTTGCCAACTATAAAACAATGATTATATCAATAAGGACAAGGTTTATTTCCGTATGGCGAAACGGTTACGCATCTTGAACATTCGTTCATTCTAAATTTAAATTTTAGCAGAAAAATACTTGAATAAATTTTGAATTTATTCTACAAGAGCCCTATTAAATAACTGTTTATTTTTAATATTGTGTCCACTTTTAATGTAATATAACTGTCTATATTTATTGATCAGATACCATGTATTGTTTTTAGTGTTTTATTCGAAGTTAACATTGGGACCATATGGTACAAATATCTCTTAACAATATAAAGTATATTATTATGCCATATGTTAGGTTCACCATGGACTCCCAAACCACTAAACAAATTTTGGTCAAATTTGGGCAACATATGCAGTTTAATCCAACTTAAAAGATAGGATATCTCAATTTGTAGTCGCGATTTTAATTTATTGTCAATTATTTGTCTAATTTATTTTTTAGTTCCCAACGATTCTAACAGATGGCAAAAAAATATACTTCGTTTAATATCCTAATCGCTTGGTATATCGTGCAGGACAACGTCTGTCAGGCCCGTTAGTAATTATATGGATATACATCATTACATAGTATAAAACAAACTTGCTTTCCGGTGTCTGTCCCCATACATGCTTATATCTTTGAAACTACGCAACGGATTTTTTAATGGATAGATGGTTTCAACAGGGTGGTTTTTATCTATTATGTATAATGTACTAAAGAAAAAATGATAATTTTCGAGATTTAGCACTTTAATTGCAAACGCTGGCTGAACCCTAAGTGATAGATCGAAACAATGTACTACATTAGTGTCCGACCGAAGCTTCAGCTTCGGCTTCGGCCACCTTCGGCCAAAAATCCATCTTCGGTAGTGTCCGACTGAAGGTCTATTTTTGGCCGAAGCCGATTAATCGGCAATCTCCACAACCTTCCGCCGAAGCCGAAGGTTATTACCTATTCGTAATTTAATAATTTTCGTTAAACGTAAAGTGACTTTTGCCGCTTTTTTCTCGGTGATAGAGGTATCCATACCATACCATCCATATGTTACCTCTATAATTGAGAGAAAAGTGGCATGAGCCACTTTACGCCGATATTCTTCTTTAGCTGTGGATAATATTGAAGAAAATTATTAAGTTAAACTATTAGTTTATAAACCTTCGGCTTCGGCCAAAGGTTGTGGAGATTGCCGATTAATCGGCTTCGGCCAAAAATAGACCTGCGGCCGGACACTAATTATTATACACCTTCAAGTCTTAAAATCTCTTAGGGATAACCATCAATTATAATTTTTATTTGTTCCCTTTTTACGTAAAATAATGGCTTATTTACGAAGTGATTTTAAATATTACAGCATTAATTTTTATCTAGTTAAGTGTTTTACGAAGATATTATCAAAGAAGATATTATCAGTATCAAAATAGCGGGATATAGCAGTTGCGTCGCGCTAGAGTACCGGCCAAGACGCCAGCTCATAAATAGCGCAAATTGAACTTTATAGTATCGAAATTTTACTCATTTATTACTGTTGATGCGGAACAAAGTTCGCTAGTATATTATAAGAATTACACATTACAAAATGTTTCATTTATTGAACAAACACATGAACTGATTTTACTTACAGGTGGAGGAAGGCTGACATATCTGATAACAAATCCGGCTACAACTAAAGCCACATCACGACCCACTATGAGTAGTGTCAGAGAGAGAGGTATGAGGTTTTGATATGTGAGTGAGACAAATAGAGTTGCTATGAGCACTTTATCTGCCATTGGATCTAAGAAGGAACCCATTTTTGTTGATTGGCTGGTCCACTTTCTTGCTATCCATCCATCTAACTAAAATGAAGTATATTAAGTATTATTATAAAAATATTAACAGTGGTAGAACCAAGCAGTTCGCTGCATGAATGGGCCGGCTCGAATGGTGAAATACCACGACCTCTCAGAAGATTGTCGTAAAGTGGCTCATGCCGCGTTTCATTCGGTGAGAGTGGTACCCGGAGGCGCACTCCCCTTCCCCACCCTTTCCTATCCTAACCCGTTAAAGGTTGGCAACGCAACGATAACACTATATGTCTTGCTGGTGTCCATGGGCAGCGCAGATTGCTTACCATCAGGTGAAATGCGTGCTTGTTTGCTCTCCTATCCCATAAAAAAAAAATATTACTATCCACTCTTAGCCAACCACACTAAGAGGGCCGACCACATCTACATTTAGTAAGTTATATTGTATATGTATTTACATATTTTGCACATAATACTAACATCTTTGGTTATGTAACAGTGAAATGTATGAACAATTACCCAATATGTTTGTATAGATATTTTAATTTCACTTTAGTTTTTTATAAAATTTCAACATTAAATAGTTTTTATTATACTATGACAATTTTTTAACAGGATTACTAAAAAAAGAAGGGCTTACCAGATCGGTGATACCAGCGAATATTAATAGTCCAAGTGCAAAATTATAGTTCTCCTGAATTATTGTATATCCCAAGTATGGGGACATGGCTATTCTCGTGACACATAATATATTTGGGATTGTATACACATTTTCTTTCTAAAAATAAAAACATTTTAACAAATTAATTGTTTTGAATTTATTTTATTTAGAATAAAATAGTAGGTATATCTATGTAAAATGTCATGACCAAATTGTATTATAAATGCTTACAGTATGTATGAAATATTAGCTTACAGTATGTATGAAATATTGTGCTTAAATTATTTTTTTCCCTGCTTCATTTACTAATTATTCCAGTGAAAATAGCTTGTTAAGTTGAATTTGAAATAGGAGTTGCTTATATTAAATAATTACCTCAACAACCTCTTCAATTCTCTCTTTTATTTTTCCTTTTGTTTCAAGTATATCTTTAATTAGATACTCCCTTTTCACTTTGAATTTTTGTTCAGTAATTTCTTTCTGTTGTTTTATGCCCATTACAATCTCTTCCCCTTTTTGCCTAATTTTGTGTTCGGTATCTTTAAGCTGTTCCTTTTTATTGTTAAATGCATCTTTCAGAGCGTCGGTTTTCTGCCTTGTAATGAAAGGTTTCTTATCGTCTGAGAACTGGCACAACAGAGATGATAGTTTTACTTGGCGGCGTCGATTAGAAACAATAGTTACGTATTCTCGAAATGAAATACCGAAGCCTTGAGATGAATTGGGCCGGCTAGTAAATGCTATGTTTTTGATAAAAATAAATCTAGTGAACAGTTTCATAATAGCTGCTTTGTGAAATAAGGGGATTACATGTAATAGGTATTCATTCAACAAATTTCTCTACCCGCGTAATAACAACGGGAAAAATAAAAACTGAAAACGATATTTTGTTTCTAGGGTACTTTACAATCTTTACCAGATCTTTACATCTTCGATTTTGGCACTTTTGACCCTTTTGTTTTGACACTTAGCTAAATTAGTTGTCAAATGAATTTATTTTTTTTAATTCGCCCATTTGGGCAGGCTAAAGCATAGGAACCATACTGCCTTTGTCAAATGAAGTAGGTACCTAGTGATATTTTTTCTTTGAGATTCAAACACACTGAATTTGAACATTTTAAAGTTAATTTTAGTGTTTCGGTATTAAAATAAAGAGAATAGTTGTTAGGTTAGAAATTATTATTTAAAATGTTCGAAGGAATCACACTATATATCGCAATGCTTAGGATATTTTCAATTTGCCGTTAAAAAATATGTGACTCGGTGTACTTCTGATATATTAGGCTCAAGAATAATAGTTTGGTAAAAATGTACTAGACCGTTAGACCACAGCATTGTTACGTATATTCTTTTCACGCGTCGAACGACGAACGTCAAAAGTTTTAGGTGTCCCGGGAGAAAATTAATGTTCCTATACTAATTATTCCTTTATCTTTCCACAAATGCCAGTGTCTGATGTCGGTAATTTTATTTTAATGTTTGCCATATGTGCAAAATTTGAATTGAACTAATTAAATAGGTAGGATGCCCTCTGAGCCAGTTCTAGTCTGCTCTAGGGACAATGACAATCCCTGGATCCTTAAAATATTCGTTTATTCAGATTGAATTAGTCTATCCAAATTGGGCGAAAAGAATCTGCTACGAGAGTTTTGGCGGGAATGTAAAAGAATTATTCCGTTCCTTACATTATTTTCTAAAATTTGTGTTTCAATGGATATTATTGAAGAATTTTATTCAACTTAAATGTTTATTTTATAAATAATTTGGAATTGTTTTTAGGAGTTTTTGATTGGGCTTTAAGGGGGATTAATTTCTGAGATTTGGCAACAGTGTTTTAAACGACAGCAATCTGACTGTGTCAGCCTGACAGCACTTGACACTTTGACAGTAGGGATGAACATTTAACATAAAAATCGATTTTTAATAAATCGATTAATTTAATACTATGAAAAAATCAGTTCATGAATAATCAATTAAGAAAATAATCGATTTATTTAAATTAAACGATTTTTAAATTTTTGGGCAATATGTACAATTGGCATTGCCAGATTTATTGTCAACATGGAAATATTGACGCCATCTACTTTTCGTCCTTTTAGTCGTAGACATTATTCAAAAACAAAACCAAAAAAGACTTTTATAAACTTTAACAAATATCATTAATTAAAACAACTTTTAGGATTATATCGCGTATATTTACTACTTATTTATATTTATTTCCCGACGTTTCGAACTCTTTACAGAGATAATTTTCACGAGTGATGAACAAAAAGATGGTAGTTGTTCAAAAGCTATTTTCAATGATACAGAGAGCACCCACTTTTAGGAAATAAAAATCAAAAAATTACATACATACATACATAACTTCACGCCAAATCCCTTGCAGGGTAGGCAGAGAGAACAGAGCGCCATAGGGCACGATTCTTACACACCTCACTCGCTTCGTTGACTTTCATAACTCTTTTTATGCACGCGTGTCGGTTTTTGAGGCTCTTAACATCACCTTCCTCCAGAACACGTTCTATTTGGTCATGGAATGTGTGTCTTGGCCGTCCTCGACTCCTACATCCATCCACTTTTGCATTGTATATCTGCTTAGTCAGTCTTGCATCAACCATTCGTTGTACATGTCCGAACCATCGGAGCATGCCCTTTCTTACTTTTACACCGACACTCTCTTTCAAACCGACTTCCTTCCTTACAACCTTGTTTTCCACGCGGTCAGCGAGAGTCACTCCGCAGATTTTGCGTAGTGCCCTCATTTCTACCGCGTTTATTCTACTTTCATGCACACTCTGCCATACCCAGCTCTCGCTTCCATAAGTTAGCGTTGGGATAAGGACTGCATTGTGGATGCTAGCTGGGCTTTTCTGCTAATGTTTTTTGCGCCCAGATATCTGCCCAACGCTCCATTTACGCTATTTCCTATCGCCACTCGTCTTTCTACATCCGCGGTGTACCTTCCATCTCTGCTAAAAGCGCATCCAAGATATACAATTTCATTCACCTGTTCCAGCACTACATCATCAACCATTATCCTTGCATCTGTTCTGGACTCCTCCCTTTCAAACACCTAACTTTCGTTTTCGTCGCATTCAACTGCAAGCCTTTAATCATGCAATCATCTTTCATAATAGTGACTAGTGTTTGCAGGTCAGACGGCGATTCGGCTAACAGCACGGCGTCATCTGCGTAAAGCAGGCAGCTCACAACTAGGTCACCCATTCACATCCCTACATCCATCGATCTCACTCACTGGAGATAACTGTCCAGGTACAGGATGAACAGTCGAGTGGACAGTACGCAACCCTGTCTGACGCCGATATTGACGTCAAACCAGGGGGACAAGCCGCCGTCAACACGCACACACGCTGTGCAGCCCTCATAAGTGGACTGCACATCGCGCAGCAGTGCCCCGCTCACCCCGTAGCCCGGGAGTATGCCCCACAGATCGTTTCGTAACACTCTGTCAAACGCTTTTTCCAGATCAACAAAACAGAAAACCTTCCGGTTAACAGCCAGTTGTTTCTCCACGATATTGCGGAGAGAAAAAATCTGATCCATGCACCCTCGTCCGCTTCTAAAACTACCCTGAGCCTCCCACAACACTCCATCAGATATCACCCTCATTCTCCTTTCAATAATTTTCCCATACACTTTTGCTTCTAAACTGATCAAACTGATGGCCCTGTAACTGGCGCACTACATACGTGATCCCTTACCTTTATACAAGGGCACAATGACAGCGCGCCTCCAGTCCATGGGAACTTTACCCGACCTCCAGCACAGATTGCTCAAGGTCAGGAAGGCGTCCCGGACACAGGTTCCACCGTGTTTGATCATTTCAGCAGACATCATATCAATTCCGCGAGCTCCCTTACTATTTTTCTCTTCCAAAGTAATGTCCTCGTCAGATGTTGGCGCAGCGGTGTCAGCCGTAGGCTCACTCACGGCGCCCACACCCG
Organism: Euproctis similis; assembly: GCA_905147225.2. Classification (NCBI taxonomy): domain Eukaryota; kingdom Metazoa; phylum Arthropoda; class Insecta; order Lepidoptera; family Erebidae; genus Euproctis; species Euproctis similis. The sequence continues at coordinate 10,764,095 of LR990123.1, forward strand.
GAACATACTCGTACATTTTTCCAAAATACTCACTCCACCTGCCCAATACATCGCTTGGGTTTGCAAGAATGTCACCGATCTTAGAATAATTTTGTCCATTCCGGATGTTAACGAAGAACCCCGAGACTTTCTAACTTCCCTCCAGAAGAGTTTGTTATTCGCCTCGAAGTTCTCCGTCAACCTCACTTCCTCATTCGCAACTAGTCTTTCACGCTTCTCTTTCACTAAGGCTTTGGTATTCCTGCAGCGGCGGTAGCTCTCATACTTTTTCTCTGTCATACTATCATTCTGATTCAAACTTGAGACATAATCCAACAATGCTTTTTTCTTTCTTTCGACGCTTCATTTCACATCCGCGTCCCACCAGGCATCACCTCTCAGAATCTTATGCCTCTTTGCACTACCACATACTTCTTTTGCACTATCCACTATACTTTCTTTCATTCTTTCCCAGCATTCTTCAACACCTAGGTCAGAAAGAGTCGTCTCACTGAGTCTTTTACTGACTAGGTCTACATACATACTCCGTACACTTCCATCTTCTAATTTCTCGCATTTTATCCTTTCAAGCTCTCCGAAATGGGTACGCACTCGCCAGTGTCTCCACTTCTTGAAAAGGCCCACGAAACGGCTTACAACCAGGTAGTGGTCCGTATCAAGAGTGGGGCCTTTGTAGGCTCTTGTATCCCATACGGGCCGCGAGGGCGCACACCCCGCGGGTGCGCCCGGGTCGCGGCCCGGGAAGGATGACCCCCCGGTGCGGCCGGGGAGGGTCGTCAGGGGCGCCGCCGGCCGCGCGCCTCTTTATAGCGCGCGGTCGGGCCGCCCTGCCCAGGGGAGCCAGGGGGTTAAAGTGTCTGTCGTTCATCCTATCTTTAAGACAGGGAGCAGGGCCTGTGCTAGCAACTACCGACCTATCTCAGTGCTGCCCGTGTTGTCCAAGATATTAGAGAAAATTATTAACAAGAGATTACTGGCATATTTAGAAAAACTACAAATTTTATCTCATAATCAATTCGGATTCAGATTGGGCAGATCGACAGCACAAGCAGTCACTGAACTTACTAACTTTGTACTGTTTGTTGATAGCAAAAGAAAATGTATTGGTGTATTTTTGGACCTGGCCAAGGCTTTTGACACAGTCTCCGTTCCTATCCTAATTAAAAAATTGGAAAGGATCGGTATTAGGGGTAATGCACTAGATTTTTTCAGTGATTATTTAAAAAATAGAACTCAGCGGGTTACAATAGATGGTTTATTTAGTACTGATGCACATGTAACATTTGGTGTTCCTCAAGGTAGCGTGCTAGGTCCCACTTTATTTCTTATTTATATTAATAGTTTATGTAATCTAAAGATACAAAATTGTAAAATTTTCACATTCGCTGATGATACGGCACTAATCTTTCACGGCAACACATGGGATGAGGTAAGGTATTATACTGAAATAGGTCTCCAAAGGACAGCAAATTGGCTTAGTCAAAATTTACTTACACTTAATGTATCTAAATCTAAATTTATCACTTTTGTTAACACTGAACAATCACTAAAAATGGCACAAAATATTAAAATACAGATCCATTCTTGTCAAAACACGAACTACCACTACACATGCGATTGTGGTTATCTGGAAGGGGTTGAAACGGTTAAGTATCTTGGCATTCTTCTTGATTACAAATTGACGTGGTGTCCATATATAGATGTATTAACAGGGAGAATAAGAAAGTTGATATATGTCTTCAAGAGACTTAGGCACGTGGCTGATCCTAACGTACTCAAAACTGTTTATTTCGCTCTAGCTGAATCTATCTTATCATACTGCATCACCTCATGGGGCGGAGCACGTAAAACTCACCTCATTAAGCTAGAACGTGCAAAACGAGCCCTTCTTAAGGTCATGAACTTCAAACCTTTTAGGTATCCCACAGTCGACCTGTATTCCGAATGTGATGTTTTAACTGTTAGACAGTTATTCATTAAAGAAACTGTTATAGCCCAACATAAAAAACTCAAATATGAAAATACAAAGACCTCGAGACGTAGGGATAGGGTTTGCCCTACGGTTGCTTATAAAACAGCATTTACAATAAATTAAATAAAATTATTAAGTTTTACCCATTAAATATACGCTTATGTAAGAAGGTCCTAATATCATGGCTAAAAACTCAAAATTACGATGACATAAAAAAAATATTTTTTAATGTAAAATAATGCTTCTTATTTATTGTATCCTATTAATATAAATCAATGTATATTTTAATAGCTTTCTATATTTGAGCAAATAAAAAAAAAAAAAAAAATTAGAAAAATTTTAATAGGAATACCAAACAAAATATAATCTGCAGCTTATAATTAAAAATTGCCCAAGTTCACACTCTTTGTGGTTTCAATTTGTGTGTGCGGTACTTCAGAAAATCTAATTTTAAAGATACCCGCATTGTAATCGAAACTTTAACTTTTTTATTGTATATTGACCAAAGCATGTTTATTTTCCACTAGTGCACATATCTCATTGTATTTGTAGTTATTATCATGGGAACAAACTAACGTCTAAGATACAGGCTCGGCCTAGTTTAGACGTTAGAATTCATTTCGACCTGTATACTTATTTTAATGTTTTTAGATATTATCAAAAGTGTATTTTTTTTATCTGGTCTCAATAAAGATTTATTTATTATTTATTATTTGTGTCAGCGACAACTGTGTGTCGCTGCACACCGACCACTACAGCATACTGTGCGTACAGTGGTTATATACTATTGATGGCACGTACATGTACGTGCCACGAAGTGTAGTATCCCTTACACCATTCCCCCCTTAGTTGAAAAAAAATCCTTAAAATTGATCACAAAAGTAAAAAAAAATTCCTATAGTTACACAGTACAGTACATAATATCTTTACATGTTCATGTTAATAAACAAGATTAATACAATAATAACATATAATGCTTAATTGGCAAAAACGTGATTTTACAATAAATATTTGTCCATACCTCGGTGATGCGGAAACCAGGTCGCAATGTCAATGTTAATATGACATTCATTACAGTGTTCACCTTATAATTACGTGTTTTTAACAATTATGCATATCCGGTATAGTAGCCGTGTTTAATTGTCTATACTCTCTACAATGACGTATTTCCCAATTTTTAGGTACAACGTGTAGATCTATCTATTATAGACTTTTTGACGGCCTACGTATCCCCAATTCCTGGATAGCAGCGAATTTTGTTTAAACACAAATAAATTTATCGGGCGGTAAACGTCTGGCGTGCGGAGATATCCGGCTCTGCTACATGTATACCGCCACACCTAGTTTTCCTGCAGCCTTCTTCCGGCTCAGGGTGGCACACATCTATAAGCATGTTTCTTACGTGATACTGACATACCTAATCTTGGCTTTTGGAGTTCTGGAGTGTACGCGTGTGGCTGCGAGAGTTGGAACGTGAGCGGCGGTGGCTAAACCTTCTGTTGCGACCAGCCGCGTTGCGCTCGTTCCGTGTCTTCGTTACGGGAACTCGGCTTCCTTATTATTTCTTCTGTATTTGGCGCCTCTGTGATTCCTCGTCTCGTCTCGCATCTTCAACGTTCCTTATACATCATATTGTATCGGTTCTTTTTCTTGGATTTTGGTCTCTCGTTGCTCTGCTTTTGTGGAGTGAGTACTTTTGACTTCGTCTTACTTCTTCTGCCCTTGTAAACCATATGCGAGGCTGGTCCGTCAAACATTTCGGAATTTGCGAATCGAAGGAAATGCTGTCGCGTTATAGGCTTCAGATTTCGAGTCATTCTTCGATGGACCTTGCGTAGGCGACGGCATTGTGCTGGAGCATGGAGTTTGTGGATGAATTTTTCACAAAAAAATAGTGCACTCACGGTGTAACAATTTCTTGGAAGTCGGATTTTCTTGAAGCGTCGGGGTTCACACGTCAGGGTTTCTTGATTGCGTGTTCGTCGGGGTTCACACGTCGGGGTTTCTTCATTGCATGTTCGTCGGGGTCACCAATGTAACGGTAGGTTGTTACAGGTGACTATTCCGACGTCGGGGATTCTTCATTGCGTGTTCGTCGGGGTCACCAGTGTAACGGATGACGTTACTAGTGATTATTCCACTGGATGACGTTACATCGTGAGTGTTGATTCTTCCAGATGGTGGTTGAGCGGCCGGTAAATGAAAGACGTGATTACGATCTTGTCATTTATTTGTGTCAGCGACAACTGTGTGTCGCTGCACACCGACCACTACAGCATACTGTGCGTACAGTGGTTATATACTATTGATGGCACGTACATGTACGTGCCACGAAGTGTAGTATCCCTTACATCCAATATCGGCTTACCAGCATCATTCACTCTCTTGTCACCATTCGGATCAAGGACAGCCTCTAGGCTATCTCTCTTGGTTCCGACCCATCCATTAAGATCACCACACAGAATTATCCTTTCATTTCCCTCATCCAGATCCAGAATATCCCTAACAGTTTCCCAAAACTCCTCGAGTTCGCGGGGATCCGCCGAGCTGACGGGAGCATAAGCTGCGACCAGGAAAACTCGCGTGATCCCCAGTTTTATTCGAACCCAAAGATGTCTCGGGCCTACCAACTCATAATCTTTCACTCCAGAAGCAAAGCGGGAGGAGAGAACGACTCCAACACCCCCACTGGCATGGACGTCCGGGTCCACTCCGGACCATAGCGCTACCATGCCACCGGGGAGGTCCTCGGTCTCACTCGCCTTCCGCTTTGTCTCCGTCAAATATAAGGCATCCAGGTATCTCTCATTTATTACATCCATCATCGCATTCATCTTTCTTGTTATACTACCTCTAACATTCCACGTGCCTATATGGCACTCCCCTCTCCTCGTCCCGCCAGGATTATATTTATTATAGTATATCTTTACAAACAAAAAAAAAAACAAAAAAAAATATGAATACATCTTATAAATAAGTATTTAACTTTTGTTTTCATGGTCTGATGTGGGTTACCAATAATGAAAAATCATATTTTAAACATCGACTTTTTGATTGGGGGTCATGTCAAGAGCATTTGATTTTTATTTCCAAAAAGTGGGTGCTCTCTGTATCAATAAAAATAGCTTTTGAACAACTACCATCTTTTTGTTCATCACACGTGAAAATGATCTCTGTAAAGAGTTCGAAACGTCGGGAAATAAGTATAAATAAGTAGTAAATAAACGCGATATAATCCTAAAAGTTGTTTTAATCAATGAGTGAGATTCGCGAAAGTCTTAGAAATAAATATTTAACAAAACTTTTAGTCACGAAAAACTTCGTTTGAAAAATGAAGTCTTACCAACGAATAATTATTGACTTAGTATATATAATAATGTCATTAATTATTCGTTAATTGATAATCGTTAATTTCAGCAGGCAGACATAATTAATGTCTGCCTGCCGAAATTAACGAAATTCGTGACACACTAACTAAGAAAAATTGTAAAATAGTCATAAGGAACTTATGTCTGCAAACGACCTAGTCATCACATAATTGTTGTTGGCTTTTGGTGGGATGGATGATATACCACTGATAAACCCCAGATAGTTTTTGTGGTCTGTGACTAGAAAAGTCTCCATGTAATATTTAGTAATTTGGAAATAAACAATAAAAGAAAACATATCAACCAAATGTCGGCTAATAAAATTGTATTATTCATTGACTCCATCTAGTGAATATTTGATTAAAAAAATAACTAAACTGTTTCAAAGGTATAGAAGGAATGGCCATAGATGGCGTTAAAAATAACATTATGCAGGAAGTATTCTTTAGTAGTTTTCGTTCCGGGCCAGAAGACCAAACGGGCGTTGCAGATGAAAAAAAAATCGCTATTAAGTAATTGAATGATTAATAAAATAATCAATTATTAATTGACTAGTCATATATAAATAATCACTAATTAAAATCGATTTTCTTACTTTTAAAAGTCGACTTTTAATCGATTATTTCAATAATCGTTTATTTTTTCCCATCCCTATGTGACAGCTGCAAGGTTTGGGTAGAAAGCCAAAACAAAGATTTTTTATTTTATTTTGGTAGTGGAATTCTACACCAAACAAAGACAATTAACAAATTTACAGGAATATGCGTGCAGTAAGTACAATATTTTATGCATATATAATTACTTGTAGCTTATCTAATACCAAAGGTACTATTGTTAAGACTTTGTTTTCGTATTTATTTTAGCAAAAGATACACAGTACAATTGATAACCATCTGATGGGTTTAAAAATATTTGTATAAATTAATACTGTCTATATGCTTGTTATATATATTAATAGACGTACCCTTTGTTTATATCATCTTTGTATCTCATTATTTAATAAAAAAAAAGACATGTTTCATAATTTATAAACATTAAGTGTGTAACTTCCTCACGGTAACAATAGTATACATATTGTGATTTATGTGTCAATGACTTATGACCCGAGACATGCAGTACTCAGTAGTTATGATAACATGACATAATTATTTGTAAACTTATTACAATCATTTAAACAGATTGTTAGCAGTTTTTATCTAGTGTCCCATTAGTGGTAGTACATGAATGTTCCATTGTATATTTCCTCTATATTTATTTGCTGAAATTTATTTTCATCATTGGTGATGTCTATTCATTTATATGGTATGTATAACTAAGTTAATTTAGTATTAAACACAGAAAATGTAGTATGTATATAGAAACTACTTTGTTTCAACCTCCTTATCTTATAATTTTGCTATAGTTCATACAAATTCAGTGTAGATTCCTTAGGAAGCTTTATTATTTTTCTATTGTCAAAATCTATTTAATAGTATATGCATGCACGAGTAACAAGAACCTAATTTAGGATGGTCAATTTGGATCTGTAAAATGGGTCGGTATTTTTAGTAATACTGAATTGTGACTTGTAATCAGTCGTTTTATTAAGATAATCGCTGAATCTGTGTATATTGCTGAAGGAATACTTACATATATTGGACAAAAGTAGACCATATTCTATATAATGTGTTCTGGAAGAAGGTGATGTCATGAAAGTCAAAAAAGCGAGTGAGGTGTGTAAGTAAGAATCGTGCCTTAGGAAGGGTGCAAGGGATTTAGTGTGAAGTTATGTATTAGTAGTAATTAGAGTCGGTGGCGCAGTGGTCGAGCACACGGCTTCTGATCCAGAGGTCCCGGTTCAATTCCAGACACTGGCTCACACCAATGACTTTTCGAAATTGTTTTCGGAAGTTATGTGTGATAAATATCGATGACTGAAAACTTTGTGCCCGGTATGGCAATAGGTTCGCCACCTATTCCATTTGGGACATAAACAGCGGCGAGACGAGGCTTAACAGCCGCTGCCTACACCTTTGGGTAAAAAAAGGTGTGAAGTTATGTTATGTATGTATGTATTTTCTATAGAAAGTTCTTAAGAAGAAATTCAGATACATGTGTGTTCTAATTTGTTCAAATGTTTTTTATAGAGGTGACCTTTTGTGTACTAGCAACCAAGTCTTTTATGAGACTTGTCTAGGTATGATTTAGCGTTTGCTATATTATTTTTGTGTTTCTTTCATTTTAGATATCAAAATGAAGGAAGAGGAATTGACATACATACTGAAATTGCTAGACAAATTAACAGAAGAAATATACGATGTAAGTTGAAATAAAAATCTATTAAATATAATAATTATTATTTTTATGCGATAGGAAGACAAAAAAGCAGGTAATTTCCTGATGGTAATCGAACGGGGTCACCCATGGTCACGGCGCCACTAGTATAGGGTTTTAGTAGCATTGCTGACCATCAAGAAGTAGAATAGGGATGGGCCTCTGGGTACTTCTCTCACCAAACGAAATGCTTAATGAGCCACTTACATCAATATTCTGAGAGGTTGTGGTATTTTACTTTTCAAGCTGGCCCGTTCAGCAACAGCAGCAAACTGCTTCACTCGTGTTAATTGTTTTTAACAGTTCTTTGTTAGATATGTATGGAAGACTGTAAAATACCAGTAAACTGAATGTTTTTTTTTTTTTATTTTTTTTTTTTTTATGGGATAGGAGGGCAAACGAGCAGGCGTGTCACCTGATGTTAAGTGACCAACGCCGCCCATGGACACCTGAAACACACCTGTTACAGTTTCGTTGCCAACCTTTAAAAGAGTAGGATAGGAAGGGATGAGGAAGGGGGATGGGCCTCCGGGTACCTCTCTCACCGAACGAAACGCGGCATGAGCCACTTTACGTCGATCTTCTGAGAGTTTTTTTTTTTACAGTAAATATCTTTGTTATCTGTTCTATGTTGTCCCTGACATAGGAATGTATGATATGTTTGATATGAATGACACAGATGTTTATTATATAACATTTATTTTTATCAGTCTCGGTGGCGCAGTGGTCGAGCACACGGCTTCTGATCCAGAGGTCCGGGTTCGATTCCAGACACTGGCTCACACCAATGACTTTTCGAAATTGTTTTCGGAAGTTATGTGTGATAATATCGATGACTGAAAAAAAACTTTGTGCCCCGTATGGCAATAGGTTCGCCACCTATTCCATTTGGGACGTAAACATAACGGCGAGACGAGGCTTAACAGCCGCTGCCTACACCTTCGGGTAACAAAAGGCGTGAAGTTATGTTATGTATGTTATGTTATTTATTTTTTTGCAGGAAATTATACAATTATATTACGACATAGAAGAATCTAAACCATGTAAAGAATTTAGTAAAGAGACATTAGAATTTTTTAAAAGCAATTTAAAAGTAAACCCTATCACCACATCCAGCATATTGTTATATATTCAAGACAGAACATTAAAAGATGATCCCAATATAGTAAAAATACAATCGCTTTATCTAGATAGTATGAAAAATGAGCTCAACGAAACAAACTGTATTGAAAAACTAATAACGCTAATATCCCTAGTAAACTGGAATGCAGATTTCATGGGACAATTTATAGAGCAAATAGTGCCGCATATGTTTGATGAAAACTTTAAACAGTACAGGAAACAAATATTATTAAGTTTGATAACACACAAGAAGCCAGAACTACTGCATGCAGCGTCAGATTTCATTAAAAAGAATGAACAGCAAAAAGTATTCAGATTGACGCCAGAGTACATGCTGGAACTATGCTACCAAGACAAAGTTCACTGGTTACTAAAAGCCGCTCAGGTATACAAACATCAGTTGCACGACATGAAGAATGTTACTTTCAAAATTAACAATTTCACTAAACAAATTTTGATTATGGTACTGATAGATCTTACGAACAGTCCGGAGACGTTCGATTTAACTTCACTAGTACATCAATTGACTAATATATTTTCAATTCTCGATACATACACTACTGCTGATGAACAATTGCAATTCTATTTAACAGAAGTAAAACGTGAATTGGCAATAATAAAATTTTGTTTGGAAAACAATTGTAAAATTATGACGACGTCTATATTCTCTCAACTATTGACGCAGAGCGCTTTAGCTGTTATATCACAGGCGTGCAGGCTCTCCAAAGTAGATAGATACAAAGTTTCAAGACTTTTAAACACTAACACAGATTTCATTACCGAATTGAAAATGTTAAAAAACAAGTCGACAAATACGAGTGTTAAGAAATGTAGCAATTGGGACATCATGACTTACAATAGTTATTGTGCGATCACAAAAATCATAGACACTATAGTCACTTCGTCTGCAGATACGGAAAATTCCCAAGATGCCGCATCATCTTTGGACGAATTAAAACGTCTTGTACTATCAATAACACCTTTGCAAAGTTGCATAGAAGTTATCGAAAACATTTTCTCCTGTCTCTTTTTAAGATACGAATATTTCGCATGCAATGAGCACACCCAAGAATATTCTTGTGGAGCTCATTCAGACTGTTCATATTTTTTTTCTAAAAAACAAACGAAAAGTACTAAAAATGGCGACAGTAGTAATGCGGGTTTCATGTGCAATTCATACACAACGCAACTTGTGTTGAATACCTTGAAATTATGTTTGGAGAAGTTAGAAGAAGATGCAGGAGTTGTTGACGGAGAACAAGAGATAAATTTAAGGTTAAAGAAACTAGTCAAAGTGGTGAATCACTCTATTTGGAAGTTGCAATTAGTGTCGACTCTCTCACCTGATATGAGTCCATTACCGTTCAAGTTGTGCCTGGACTATGTAGAAGTTGATGATAGCAGCGATGACGAAGCCCGTGAGATAGATTTGAAAGCTTTCAGGAAGAAACCTAAAAGCAGACGGAAGCAGAACAATCTCAAACATGATGTGGACCAAGTTATGTTTGCATCGACTGTCTCGGATGAAAGTAAGCTATTACATACTTCTACAGGATTTAAATAGAGGCTCATTTCACAGGGTAAAATTCCACTTTTTTTTACAAATTTCAGTGTACACATACAAAAACGGAAATGGCATTGATTTCATCTCCATTATGTTGGCGAAACCAACAAGCCTTGTTGCATTGGCTCTTCACCATAACGACTTCTCTAAAGCCAATCAGATTTTAGAGGTAAGTAAATAATACAGTACTTAATTTCCCGAGCTATAATTTGAAAGCTATGTTTCTTTTTTCAAATTTTTAAAACGGACCGTTTAAAAAAACGCTTCAAAAGTATAAACTTCTAATAGGATTCTTTATGTCAACATCTATAACACTAGTCCCAATAATATTGTTATCTGGTTGTGGTTTTATGCAAGACTGAAGTACGCTGGTACTAGGATTGACGGCTCCACTTCGGTTGGTGACATATCCTATATGTCCCACCGCCAACCGTAAGCACTTGGGAATGGAACAACATCAGGCGAGCTCATGATTTCTTCCTCCCATTTTTATGGGATAGGAGGGCAAACGACCAGGCGTGTCACCTGATGGTAAGCAACCAACGCCGCCCATGGACACCAGCAACACATATTGTGTTATATATGCGTTGCCGACCGTTAAGGAATAGAGAATATGGGATAGGGAAGGATGGGGAAGGGGTAAGAGGTACCCGGAGGTCTAGCCTCCGGGTACCTCTCTCACCGAACGAAACGTGGCATGAGACACTTTACGTCGATCTTCTGGGAGGTCGTGGTATTTCACCGGTCGAGCCGGCCCGTTCATGCAGCGAATTGCTTGGCTCTACCACGTTTTTGTAATTGCAATGACCTAAAGTGTGAACAGGCTTTCCTAGGTTTACTCTACGTAAGGCTCCCATTCAATAGGTATTAGGTACCTTAGGTAGGGTTTGTCCATCACCTCACACTGGTCCCAATTCTTACTTCGTCGATTACATTTATTGTTAAGTATTCCATTATAAAAAGGCCTGCGGTTTCCAGGGTTAACGATCACGGTTTTTTAAAAAAAATACATTCTATAAATCTTTGGTATTAAGATTTTTTTTTTAAACTTACTAGAATGTTTTTATAAGCTATTTGCTCTGCTGTTCAATAGTTGTCTTGCGATATTTAATGGCTTCCAGAATAGACAACCGGCAACATCAACTTGCGTGTTAGTTGGTTGGATCTGTTACGGTGTCTATCAACAACATGCCCAATTACCATTAATGAATATTTCTAATATATATCTTAATTACCTAATTTGAATTGCCAAATATCTACAATTTCCGTCAAATACTTACTAACAGCACCTTAAGTATATTATAGACGAAAAATGCAATATTATTTTGTCTTATCTAATTGTCTTATTTCTTTCTTCAGCATTTGCGAACAGCTCTAAAAATTAACGATCCAAAAACAAAAGTCCTTCACAAAAATAAATGTGAACTAAAAAAAGTACTTGCCGGGTCTAATTCGGATAACTTTTGTTACAATTATGCTAACTATGATTTATACTTACAGCAGGATATTTTTTAACTAAACTATATCTAATATATAAAATTCTCGAGTCTAGATGTTCGTAATTGAACTCCTCCGAAACGGCTTGACCGATTCTCATGAAATTTTATGTGCGTGTCGGGTAGGTCTGAGAATAGGACAACATCTATTTTTCATCCCCCTAAATCAAATCACCCCTCAATATTTTTTTTTAATTTTTCGACATATTTCTGTTTCTTATTTTTTTTATAAAACGGGATACATAAATACATGCAACCCTAAATTTTCAACCCCCTACGATCAACCCCTATTTTTTTAAATTTTATTTTTCGGCAAGACAACGTTTGCTGGGTCAGCTAGTTTTTCTAATAAATTTCTTTGCGGGAGATTATGAGTATGTTTTTTAAAGAAACTTATAAAAAGCAAAATTTGCAGTGCAAAAAATAAAAGAAATTTGTATCATTAGCAGTACGGTGTATAAAACAAAGTCGCATTCCGCTGTCTGTCCCCATAAATGCTTAATTCATTGAAAGTACGCTAGGGATTTTGCGGTAGTTTTTTTTTTAATAGATAGAGGTTGGCAACGGGGTGGTTTGTATTTATAATTCAGGCATAAATGTGGCAAACAAAAATTCATTAAATTCGAGATTTAGCACTTTTTCTCGCAAGTGCTGGCTGAACCCTGAGTGATAGATAGATCAAGACAATGCACTATAATACTTTTTTTATACACCTTCAAAAAAGGTCTATAAAAAAGTCCGCGATGCCAGTTGTCTATGTCTTTAGGATAATCCCACAATGAACATTTTTATTTCTTTACTTCGGGGGCGAAACAACAAAGTTCGCTGGGTCAACTAGTATATTATATGCCGTTGCCTAACATTATTAAATACATGTTTCAAAAACCGAAACTATAACAAAATTTATGTGAATATAATTTTTATATATATATATTTTATAAACTTCTTACATTATTTTTATAAAGTGTTGTAATTCTTCGTAAGCTTCTTTCTCCCGTTCAGTGGGGTTATAAATTATCTCTCCGCATTTCGTTATGAATATTCCTGGCGGGTTTGTTAAGATATATCTCTTGGCATCATCTATTGTCTGAAGGGGTTTGAAAAATTTGCAAAATAGACAACAGCAACACAAACCTGCAATGCAATATTTCGGACTAGTAGAAAAAATGGATGAGGCAAGATTGACTAAGAAGGTATACAATGCAAAAGCGGATGGATGAAGGATCAAATAGAACGTGTTCTGGAAGAAGGTGATGTTAGGAGTCTTAAGAATCGACGCGCGTGCCTGAAAAGAACTTATGAAAGTCAACGAAGCGAGTGAGGCGTGTAAGAGTCGTGTCTTATGGCGCTCTGTTCTTTCTGCCTACCCCGAAAGGGATTTAGAATTAAGTTACGTATGTGTAAATAATGCCGAAAGCTTTGTTTTATGGTGTATCAAAAATTTATATTTCTTTACCAATATCTAAAAACGATTGTCTGTATAACGATTTTTGTTATTCTTATGTAACTACTTAAATTGATTTAATTATTTGCCCAGACTTCGTATTCATTAAGTAAACTAGTGCCATCTGCATTTTCGCCACTTGTTATCAACACATGTTCAGGTCAATCAATTTTTAGGCCATCTGGTATCTTAACCACATTATCTTTAAATTATTTTAACCAGTCAAGCTATCTTGATGACCATCATTCATTGGTCTACCCTTAGACCTAAGGGTAAGTCTTCGCATAAGTACCTACTAGCAAATTTTGCGGATTCAGCCGAATCTATAAGCAGAATTGTATTTTTTGAAATTACAATGATGTCAAAGTTTTTTAAGTCTCATCATTTGCGCACTACCAAGCCACAACCTATTCATATAACCGATAAGGTTTGAGAGCGTCTAATGTGTCGGATTTGAATGGTAACTATTTGGATCAACTGCGTGTTTTTTTTTTTTTCATTATGGGCGTGATCAATCCTATAGTGCTATAATATAGTGTAGACAATTCTGACTCAGCGCTTTGAGATTCTAAAGAAAAGCAATCTAGAAATAAGATTATTATCTTTGTTATGGAAAGCAGACAATACATGTAAAATACTGATAATAATTGAAACAGTAAACCTTCATACATTTTTGTATCTTGGCGACGCAATCGAACCAGGGCGTTCCATAATACGAGTTATTTATTTAGTGGTGCAATTAGGTAGGTTTATAATTAAGGAGAGGACTTATACATCATCATCATTTCCTGCCCCGTTCCAATCATTTTTAGTCAGCACAACAGGTTTGCCTTTTACACACTTCCCTAGCATTCGCTGCTTCCACACCAACAACCTTCCTAATCTTATCTTTCACACAATCCATCCATGTTTTCTTAGGTTTTTCTCTTCACTTATTTCCTTTCTTATCCTCATTAAGTACTCATTCTTTTCTCGACACCTCTCCTCTGTATCATCTCTCCTCATTACAATGACATGCCCATCGGACACTTGTGTATTTTAAGAAGTTTCTAGAAAAGATCGGAGATAGACTTGCCTCTAGTACACCACAAAGGCACTGCGACTATCAGATATATTAGTAGCCATATTTGTATGATTATTCGAAGCCGAGATATAACATATTTTGTAGGATACTGTTCAGTTTTATACTCTTTTACCAAACGTTTGATGACTTCAAGACTTGTTCTATTCTTGCAGTGATCCCCATTCTTTTTTGGTAACAATATGTTTTTGATACGATTAATAATATTGTAATGTTCTGTGGTATCTAAAAATGATGGTAAATATTTAACGTTTTGAAATGTGAATTTTCTATTGTTGAAATTCTTTTTAGATTTCCATTTCTCTGCCTCAGAAGATCTCACATCTTAAGTCTCATCTTCAAGTCTCAATAACGTTTTTCTTTCGAGATTTCTAATGAAATTTGTCTTGTATTATAGCAACAGTTTTAACGACTTTGGTCCTTCGAGAATAAACTCGTTTATTTTAATAAGACTCTTAAATTTCACCTTGTGCTTGTCGCCATTGGGACTTATTGTTTTCCTGGTGGTGATATTTGTTTATACATAAGTTAGATTTGTGTTCGTGCTGTTTTCCATTCATTTTTCTTACGTTGGTGGGATAGGAAATGGGCTAGAAAAGATTTATATATTATACATTTAATGTATTTATAAAAAAATAGAGCTAAACTATTGGATGGATTTTATCTTCTTTAAGATACTTCTAAACTTGAATAACATCTTCGTATATTATTCGTGAATAATATACTAAATTCAATAAATATTTTTACAAGTGATAATGCATGATGATTAATCTGTTGTAACAGCTGCAAATGACTTATTTGGTGAATGACCTCTTTATATTAGTAATTTATAAAACATTCATACCCCAAACCAAGAAGTTTAAAAAGAAAGTTATAAACAGTATTTCTAAACTTTGTGCTTCAAACCTGCAAACGGCATCGGGGAGGCAGAAAGTTAAAATTCAATTTGAGAATTGATTTTGACAATATACATAACTTCACGCCTTTGTTACCCGAAGGAGTAGGCAGCGGCTGTTAAGCCTCGTCTCGCCGTTATGTTTACGTCCCAAATGGAATAGGTGGCGACCCTACCGGGCACAAAGTTTTTCAATCATCGATATTTATCACATATAACTTCCGAAAACAATTTCGAAAAGTCATTGGTGTGAGCCAGTGTCAAAGTCAAAGTCAAAATTGATTATATGATTATATTGATTTCTAATGTATTTTACGAAATACTTTAATACTCACGAAATTAGTCACAGAAATAACTTGATCAGTGGCGTTCATAACTTCTATATTATTAGTCATCGCTATCAACACATATTTGTACGACATTATGTCTGTGTTTATTGACGTTCTTTTCTTGTATTCTATATTCGCCAATCTGAAATTTGCTATCATAATCATTTTCTTGCCCTATCACTTTCGTGCTCGGCATATCAGGTTTACTGTTTCAATACTTCCCTATCATTCGCTTCTTCTAAAGCAACATCTTTCATCACATCATCCTTTACACAATCCATCTTATGTCTATCTATTCTTATGTTCCCCCACATTCAGGTTTATCAGTCTTTTCGGATCGTGGCTACCATCCTTCTTCTTCACAGGCCCATATCACAACATGTGAAACAATCAATTCGTAATCAATTACCCAAAGTGGTCTTGTAAGAGTCAATTGATCCATATAAATTATTATTAACCAGTTAATTGTATTGATTTCAAAACATATTTGTTTCTAAGATTTTCGCGAATCTCACTCATTGATTAAAACAACTTTTAGGATTATATCGCGTTTATTTATTATTTATTTATATTTATTTCCCGACGTTTCGAACTCTTTACACTCGTGAAAATGATCTCTGTAAAGAGTTCGAAACGTCGGGAAATAAATATAAATAAATAATAAATAAACGCGATATAATCCTAAAAGTTGTTTTAATCAATGATTTCAAAACAATCAATTCGTAATCAATTACCCAAAGTGGTCTTGTAAGAGTCAATCAATCAGGCCCATATCACAACATGTGATATGGGCCTGATTGATTGACTCTTAATTGATTAACTGGTTAATAATAATTTATATGGATCAATTGATTAAAGCTGGAGTAAAATTATTTATTATTCGCAAGATATGATTTACTTGTCGAGTTTCTCAAACTGATCATTGTTTACGTCAAGGGTCTGAAGTTCGTTCTTGTCGATCATCTCGTAATCATCGTCTGTGATGTTTATTTCAATCTTGTAATCTGCAATGTCTTTTGATGAAAAAGTATTCGTATCGCGTATAACGAAACTGCAGATATTCATAATGTTACATGTGAAGAGAAAAATACGCATGACTTATTAAAATTAATAATAAACACAGCATCCTAGTTTAATTCTACGGTTGACATTAGTGAACATTCACATTCTTCTTTGAGAAACGTTTTTTTTTTTAATTTCAAAGTAGTTTTTAATAATTTATCAAAATAGGTTTTAATTTGTTTTAAATTTGTTGAACTTTGTCTTCGGAATTACTTCAGTAATCATTGTTATACACATAGAAGTTCTGATTACCATTTCCATTCGTATTTACAAATGTATTTTTTTTTTCTTTTTCTAACCTGAATCATTTCATATTTTATTTGTTTAAATTAATTTATAATATCGTGTTTACTATACAAAAACTTAACTTTGGCGTATCCTAAATTAAAACATCCATTAAGTGCAAGACAAAAGTACAAGCGTAACAAAACAACCTTATTTGTTACACTTTCACGTCGAAACTACTCGACCAATTATTACGGAACTTTTTTACACATATTTTCAAACATTATTAATTAATTAGAACAGGATACATTTTGGTGGTAAGGAAATATATTCAGTTATTTTAATATGTATATAAAATTTAATTTAACAGATATGATAGTTTGTCATAAAAATATCAAATCTATCAGCTTCGATGGGAGCAAAGAAACTGTTTAAAAGCTGATACAATATAAAAGTTTTTGCTTCAGATGTTCGATTTAGCTGACTCTGAGATCGCTACAGAAGTAACATTTACCGAGCAGCTGCGCAATTTAATAGCTAAAATAAAAAATATAATTTATTATAGAGACGATAAACGATATGCTACAAGAGAATTATCCGCACTATCTGTTGTGTCGACAGAAGTGATGGGTCTTGTTGAAGGTTTCCTAGCCTCTAATAGAGCACCAAACTCTTTTGATATCATCGAATTGGGGACACGACATCCCCATCTACAACTCTACAACCATGCGAATGCACCATTCATAAACGCTGTAGATATATTACTGAGCAGTGGTCTGAATAGAGAAATTACATACGGCTTGATAAACGTTGTTGAAAGAAAACTAGCTGAAGTAAGAGGTTGCACTGACATAGCATCAGTAAAGAAAAACAATTACATACGTTTCGTCGAAGACATTGCTAGTGTTACATTCGAAATATTTGGCAACACTGAGAAATCTTTCAATTTTGTCGATAATATTTGTGAACTGTTAACGGATTGTCGTATACCGATTAAACATAAAGAGTTTTGTAAATTGAATCAGCTGTCCAAAGAGCTCAGACAGTCGTGCGATGATTTAATGGACATAATACATCCAAGCGAATCTGAGTTAGATTTAAATTTATTACAAAAGTATCATCAGATATATATGAACGTGGTTACAGCTTCAGATAAAGATCTATGTAATATCAATGAAGTTTCCCGGCATAGTAATAGAAAGACAAGAATACCTTACTTGAGGATGTGTTATATGTATTGTAAGACTGTGTCTCAATTGGAACAAGAAGAGGCTCATAACGAAACCACGACTGATGTCCCATATTTTTCCGTTTTAGAAAGACAACTTCACAATATTTTCGGTAGTATGTTAAACAATAAAGATATTCCTGTAACGAATTTGGAGCCAATATGTAAAAAGTTGAACGTGAATCTCATACCTAAACTAATTTTGAACTTCTGCCCATCTATTACACTGACCGGACCTCAAAAAGAATCCAGCGAGGAGAATTTCAATAATTTACTTCACGTAGTTTACGATTTTAAAAATCCGGAAGAGAATTTGTTTGTTGATCCTGTCACAAACTTTGCTCCACTGCCACGTTCGCCCGATCCACAGTGTCTTACTTATGTAGTACTCCATAACTGGGTATTAGCACATATAATAAAGAAAATACATACATCGCCTCACGAGAACTGTCTCCAACAGAGCATGGACGCTCGTACGAAATGCTTAAACAACTATATGGAACTAGAAAGATTTAGTTGCACTAAAGATTTATTTGGCAACAACAAATATTTAGCGTCACTTCATACTACTGTGGATCTGGATAAGCTATTCAATTTCATGCCACAATTGATCGAGTCTGGCAAGATTCTCAAATGTTTGAACATAATTAATTCACTATCGGAGCGTCAAGTCATGTGCAGTGCAAATTTGTGCAATCTTAAAGATTTGATCCTATTCAAACTGGCGACGAATCCTAAGATTGTCAATAACTGGAAGTATTGTCAATATCTTAAATGTTCCGAATTGAAAATGGACCTCATTCTGAACAACCTAAGCGTATGGCCGGCGGAAGGAGCGTTAGAGGTTCTAGAGTATCTCCGGTTTCTTTTGAATCAAGACCTACTGGATGAAGGACTTTATGAGAGATGTTCTGATTGGATATTGAAAATACCTTTATACCACGAGGTAACTAACTTTACCAATTTTACCCTACTGAGTTTTTAAAATATTCACATCTCATTGCTTTCTTATATCTTCTAATTTTACAGATAGCAGTCATAATGAGTGCTAATCATTGGTATAATATTTACGAAAAATCAATGGAAAATCCAGAGAGCGTAATAGAAGTACTTATGGATAGTCAGCAGGTATAAAGTTTTTTAATTAAGGAACTTTCCTGATATACATGTGATGTGAGTGCTATATTGTTGGTTTTCTTTCTTTACAGTTTAAATTATGTTTGGATTGGGCTGACACGCACGATGTATCAGAAAATATGAAAAATTTGATCGTAATGAATCGACTGAGACAGATGTTTGAATATACAAGTCAAGCGACACCGGATTCTGTACGGGAACTCCTTCAGCGACTTCCTACTTCCCAAGCAATGGGGCTCATCCAAGAGGAGATATCGAAAGTGCGCAACGTGGAAATACTCCAGGTCTGCGTGGATTTCATATCGGAGAACTCCTTCGATTGGAAGTCATTCGAAAACATCAAGATAGGACTTCAGATGATGATTGAGATCGATCCCAATTGGCGTCACATGTTTTGGGATTTGATAGACTGCCCGCTTCTTATGATCGAGCAGTTTTTAATGAACGCCAAATTGGATGTTCTCGCTAATATTATAAATAAAATTGCACCCAGCCTTAAAAAAGATCCAACAGGAGACAATCTTTATTACAAAATAAAATCCATTGAAAGTTTGGTGATATCAAAAAATGCAGTCGATGCTTTATTGAGATTTTATGCAGAGAAAGCTTTGGATATGAAAAATCCACGAAATGTATGTCCAGTACCGCCAAAACCTTCGGAAGAATCATTACTACAGTCCATAGATTCTATCAATATAGAAGCAGCAAATAAACCTTTCGTGATGCCAGAGCAGGTGCCAAGTAAAGAGCAATGGGTTGAAGACTATTCCGTTGATAGATGCATGCTATGCCATACATCAATCTTCTCCATGATTATCAGAAGACATCACTGTCGACGTTGTGGAAGGCTTGTTTGTCACGCATGCTCCAGGAGCAGAATGCATGTACCCACGTACCCTAGTGGTGTCAAATTCCGTGTCTGCGATGACTGTTTTACTCAGACCATGAATAAGAAAGCCAATTCTGATCCTGACAATATGATGATGAGCAGTAATTCGGATTCCATGGGCAGTGGTGTGACTTGTATGGATTGGTGTCTATCCACAAATGCCAAGAGAAACGATGCAGTTCGCAACGAGTTCAGCTTCGAGTTTACACCAAATGTGACCTTGTGCCTGTCGATAATGAAGATGCATTCAATTAATTTGGATTATCCAAGGTATTTTATACATTATTTTAGCTGTTGCATTTTTGTCACAGATGTAGAAAGGACTTACCACAAGTACCGATTCGAGAGATTTTTTTACGGGATAGGAGGGCAAACGAGCTAGTAGGTCACCTGATGGTGAACAACTACTCACCGCCCATGAACACCGTGGTGCGTTGCCGTCTTTTAAGGGAGTAGGAGGGTAAAAGAAGGGGAAAGGGAATCGGGCCTCCGGATACATGTCTCACAGAACGAAACGCGGCACGAGCTACTTCACACCGATATTCCGAGAGGTCGTGGTATTTCACCGATCATGCAGCGAACTCTAACTGTTTGACCATTATCAAACTGTTGGCAGTCGTTTTTATATCTACCTGCATTTCATCTAAATAATGTGTACCCAACACATTTATTTGCTTTCGTGAACTTATAGGAGTTCACGTGTTAAATCAACAGCCTATCGATATGAAGTTATTTATTTCTTGACACCATATATTGTCTTTTGGGAGAGCAGCATGCAGTCCGGTAGTAAGAGACTTTTCAGTCATTTCTTGATCAGTACCTGCTTAGTTTGTAGTTACGTCATACTTAATTTATGATCGTATCAATACAGGTTCCTGTTAGACCGTAGCGATGAAGTTGCTCGCGAACTGTCTAGCGGTGGCGACGCTCGCCTATTGGTTCGCGCTCGACGTTCGCTACTGCTCGCCGCAGCAGAACTTTATTCCCGGACGCCGCAGGAATCGTAAGTAATCTATATTATCTCTTTATCCATATTTTAATAAAAACAGTATATTATAAAACAGTTTTATTTGAGAATCGAATGAATCGAAGGACAAAAATTCAGCAAAATCTTCGAATTTATGAAACATTTTTCGTTTCTCAAAAGCACGTAAGGAAATTGCAAACAATAACAAAGTATTTACCTCAATCAACATTCATAACAATTAAAGATTTACTTTTGGATTTGATTGCATAGCATCCGAAATGTCGAGATATAAATAAATAAAATTAGTTCAAAGTGTAAAAACAACCACGGTGGTCTACCACTATGGTTTTACACTTTGATTTGCAACACTCTAGTCTTGCAGTTCGCTGCATGAATGGACCGGCTCGACCGGTGAAATACCACGACCTCTCAGAATATCGACATAAAGTAGCTTGTGCCGCGTTTTATTCGGTGAGAGAGATATCCGGAGGCCCGATCCCCTTTCCCCTTCTGGTTTCCTTATACTCCCTTAAAGGACGGCAACGCACTATGGTGTACATGGGCGGGCTCGTTTGCCGTCCTATACCACAAAAAAAACCACTACTAATATTGTATCATTAATTAGAATGTTTTTGTTTAGTGTCGGTGTGAGTGGCGGCCCGCACGGAAAACTGATGGTGTGCGAGACGGGCGCATTACACGCTGCACGTTGCCTCGCGCATGCGGACGCAATGGCTACCCTTGTCTCGCATCAGGCCCATCATCTGGTGCCCCAACAGGGAGCACATCCGAGTTAGCCAATATCTCTTATTATATTATATATTATATTATAAATAAGTCTCGGTGGTCCAGTGGTAGAGCACACGGATTCCGATCCACAGGTTCCAATCCTGACACTGGCTCACACCAATGACTTCGAAATTGTTTTTGGAAGTTAAGTGTGATAAATATCGATGACTGAAAACTTCGTGCCCGGTATGGCAATAGGTTCGCCACCTAAGCCACCTATTCCATTTGGGACGTAAACATAACGGCGAGACGAGGCTTAACAGCCGCTACACCTTCGGGTAACAAAAGGCGTGAAGTTATGTTATTCTTCATTACATTGTATAAAACAAAGTCACTTTCCGCTGTCTGTCCCCTTAAATGCTTATATCTTTAAAACTACGCGACGGATTTAGATGCGGTTTTTTTTAATAGTTAGAGGGTGTCAACGGGGTGGTTTTGATCTATTATTCATATATGATGTTGTAAAGAATAAATGATAATTTTCGAGATTTAGCACTTTAATTGCAAACGCTGGCTGAACTCTAACTGATAGATCAAAACAATGTTCTACATTATTAAACACCTTCAGAAGGTCTACAAAAAAGTCCGCGAGAACATATGTCTATCTCTTAAGGATAACCCACAACGACCATTTTTATTATTTTACTTCTTACAAGAAATAATGGCTTATTTACGAAGCAATTTTAAACATTACAGCATTAATTTTCATCCAATTAAGTAACTTGAATAGATTGTGCTTGTAATATAGATGATCCTGGCCCTTTACAGTATGCAATATAAACGAATATTTTCGAAGATATTGCAGTATTAACATAGTGGGTCAGCAGTTAAAGCGGATAAATAGCACAAATTGAACCTCATGATATCAAAAATTTACTCATCTATTGCTTTTGATGCGGAACAAAGTTCGCCGGGTCAGCTAGTATTATATAAAATTCTCGTGTCACACTGTTAGTTACCATACTACTCCGAGACGGCTAAACCGATTCTCATGAAATTTTTGAGCATATCGGGTAGGTCTTACAATCGGACAGCATCTATTTTCATCCCTCTAAATTTTAAGGGTAGTCCACCACACATTTTTAAAAAAAAATATGTGTCAGCTAAAATTCGATCCCTCGACTTCTTGATTTAGTAGCTCAGTGCTCGACATCCAGACTTTTTTTTTCGGTCATATAAATATATAAAAAAATATATGAGTAGTCTCGGTGGTCCAGTGGTCAGGCACCCCGCTTCTGAATTCAGAGGTCGCGGGTTCGAATGGCTTTTCGAATTTTATGTGTGATAATTATCTATGACCGAAACCTTTGTGCTGGGTATGGCAATAGATTCGCCTACATATTCAATTTGGGATGTAAACATAACGGCGAGACGAGGCTTAACAGCCGCTGCCTACACATTCTGGTAGAAAAGGCGTAAAGTTATGCTACTAATATATATTTAACTATGAAATTTTCTGACCAGGTCAAATAGTAAGGTCACTTCTAGAAGCCGAAAAATGGGAATTGGCATTGGAAATAGCGACCAAATCAGGTTTACCAAGAAACAGTGTCTTGGCTGCATGGGGCAAAGCATGCTTGAAGGCGGGATGCTTTAAGCAAGCCCGTGAGAAATTCGCACATTGTTTTAAAAGCGCACTAAACGTTTGCGCTGAAGTGACAGAAGATTGTGAATTCGGCAAAGAGGCGTCAGAAACTCAATTTATCAATAGAAGAATACAAAGTATGAGATATTCGGAAAGGACCAGTTCTGTCTCCAGCGTGCAGTCGGATGGAAGGCCACGGTCCAACCCACCATTGCTGAACGAAGTTATAAGCATGCTCGAAGACATGAACTATCCAGTAAATCAGCAGTTGTTGAATAAAGCTGAAAATATTAAGGTGAGCGCAATTGTAATATTTTATTTAGCAAAGTAAATCTAATATATAAAATTCTCGTGTCACGGGGTGCGTAATTGAACTCCTCCGAAACGGCTTAACCGATTCTCATCAAATTTTGTGTGCATATCGGGTAGGTCTGAGAATAGGACAACATCTATTTTTCATCCCCCTAAATCACAAGGATAGCCCACCCCTCAATATTTTTTTTTAATTTTTCGACATATTTCTGTTTCTTATTTTTTTTATAAAACGGGATACAAAAATACATACAACCCTAAATTTTCAACCCCCTACGATCAACCCCTATTTTTTAAATTTTATTTTTCGGCAAGACAACGTTTGCGGGATCAGCTAGTAAATTTATAAAATTCTAGTTAACTTCTAGCTATTAAAAACAAATTATAACTGAATAATTAATGTTCATTTTGATTATTAAACTTAAGAAAATTACTAATTCCAAGATTTATACTTATAGAAGTTACCTAGTTTATTTAAACGCACAATAATTTCGGAGTTTACTCTGCGCATTTTATTTCCAATGGATTTCAAATAATAGATTGTTATATTTGGTATGATTGTTGATGTTTATCTATATTTCTTTGCAACCATTCTTAGTTTCTGTATATTTTATCAACTATATTGAACTTTTTAGTCTACCAACGAAAAACTAGCGTCGTTGAATATCAACAAGAAAAGAATTCAACTAACCGAACCGGCATTGAACATAATGCACACGTTAGCCAGTGTCAAGAAAATCAAGCTTGGCGATTACAGTGACTTTCAAACAGCCATAATACCACCGAAGAAAAGTATAACCCAAGGTTTATTGAGAAGGAGCAATAACCAAACTGAACCAAAAATTGACTATCAACATAAGAGGTTGGACCCTTTCTTTTATAGGGAGTGCGTCTACTATTTATCCAATTATGGATCGCATGTCGCCAATATTGCCTTCTTCATGAAGCATAGTAATCTTGGTGAAGTGATAAGGTACTGCTACGATAATTTGGTGGACAAGGAGACGTTTACAGAGTCAGTTTATATGGAGTGTCTAAAGAAGGATAGGGTCAACGAGCTGCTGAAGGCCATGAGCGACATTGACAGCACCCTGGATATGTGGGCGGTGAGTCTCTTTTATGGTCATACATTACATTGAATTATTAAATTAATATAGGGTTATGGGGAAGGGAGGGATCACTGGGTGAACATTCCAGTGATTTTAGTAGGAAAACTTTCCCGGAGGTGGTGGTTAGAAGACGGTGGTAGCTATAACGGGTTTTTACGGGATAACAAAAAATGAAAGAGTAATTTGCATTTTTTTTATTGGAAATAAACAAGCGGTTCACCTGATGGTAAGCAATTCAGATAGTTACAGTTGCGTTGCCGTCCTTTAGAAATAAGGGGATAAAAATGGAAAGAGCTTGGTCTCCGGATAACTCACATCGAACGTTTTGTGTCACTTCATGTAGCTATTCCTAGAGGTCGTGGTATATCACCAAACGAGCCGGACTCTACCCGCTGCTAGTTTACTGCATGTCGTGTGTATGTGCAGGAGTACATAATGCACATTTGCCGCACGCTGGAGATGAGTAAGAGGCTGGAGGCGCTGTACGCAGTGCAGTGCGGGTCTTCGCAACACGCACGCGCCGCAGCCACGTGCGCGTTGCTCTACGCCCGCCCCGCGCCCCGCACTCACCCCGCCCACACCCCTCACACCCCCCACCCCGCGCGCCCGACTTTCGCCGCGCTGCATGCGAGACAGCATCACCTCACCGCCGCCTTGCACCATCTGTCGCACTGCGTGCCGGTCGCTGTTAGTGAGTACTAAAACATCATTTACCTACAGTATGCGGCAGTGGTCGGTCGGACACAAATAATAAATTAAAAGAACGTAATTACGTCTTTCATTGATCGACCAACCATCCGGCATCGCCCAAGAAACATCTCCTCACGATAGATGTTATCGTGAGGTGGTGTTTCTTCGGCGATCCACAAGAATACTCTCCAGTAACACAACACGTTACAATAGGAAACAAGCGTGTCACTTGATGGCAAGCGACTAGCGCAGCTCATAGACATCTGCAACATCTATAAACATTCTGTTCCAAAGCTCAACGTCAAGACGACACGGAGTGACAAGTTTGATCGTAAGAAGCATCATGAGAAAAATCTGAATCAAAAATCTATCCCATGCAGTTTGAAAATTATGGGCATTTTAAGAAGAAAACTTAATAAATAATGAACGACGTTGAGTTTTTAGCAATTAGTTTTAAAACCGTCAGTAATTTATTTAAAATATTCCGTGTGAAATATAATGCTTGGCCTATCTGTTACAAGATAACATGCTATATTTAATATGTACTCTCAATGTGGCATTGTGATAAGCAGAAGCTGATTGGTTTTTTTAAATGTACGCAAACTAAGAACTCACTCTGACGTGTTTTTGTGTGTCTCTGGTAATTAACATAACATTATTATTGATATTTAAATAGCCAAAACAAATATTTTAATCTAAAAATACATTAAAATACCTTTTCTGTGTTGTTACATAAAATTACCCGTGAACTGATGGACCTATAATGTCTCCTTGTGGCAAACCGGTAATATTATTGAATTTTTGATCTAAACTCATCACAAAACCAGTTCTATATTGATTGTAGTTACGTTCCTAAATCTTATTCGCGTTATTATTAATGTTCCATCTATACTTATTTAAAACCTGTTTTTTTTATTGAAAGTACCATCTCAAATGTTATTCACCTTATTGCAGAGACAAGCGACGCGAGATCATTTCATTTTAACTTGGATAAGACGACCATTGAAAATTTAATGACTACAATAACTAGACAAATGGAGCTTGCAAAATATTTGGCTGCTTCTGAAAATAGCGGGAGATTGACTGAGAAAGTTCTAAATGAGACAATACCTATACAGACCGGTAAGAAAAATTCAGAGAGCCATGACTACAGACCTTTGACACTGTTCGGTTCTAACACGGACAAAATAAGGCTGGTTGCCATAGTGATAGCTAGTGGTCCCACAATCGAAGTTGGATACGAACTAGCCATTAAGTAAGTAACAAGTTAATATTACT
The DNA here is from genome assembly GCA_905147225.2 of Euproctis similis. NCBI lineage: Eukaryota > Metazoa > Arthropoda > Insecta > Lepidoptera > Erebidae > Euproctis > Euproctis similis. Next base: position 10,790,950 of record LR990123.1, read on the forward strand.
TATATTATAAGGTGCGAAAGTTTGTGAAGATATTTCAAGTGCAAATTTAAAATTATATAAAAAACGGCTTCTGATCCGGAGCTCCGGCTTCGAATCCTGGACACTGGCTCACACCAACGACTTTTAGGAAGTTAAGTGTGATACATATCGGTGACTGAAAACTTTGTCCCCGGTATGACAATAGGTTCGCCACCTATTCCATTTGGGGCGTAAACATACGGCGAGACGAGCATTAACAGCCGCTGCCTACACCTTCGGGTAGAATGGGGCGTGAAGTTATGTCATAATATATGTTGTGTCGTATTCGAATCCTGACAAACACCGATACGAGACAGCGACATGAACTCTGCTTAACTTAATTTGATATATATATATATTTTTGTAGAATCATATTGGAACACAAATTGGACTCCATGAATATCTACATTCACGTCGCTCGGTTTCTGGTGCACGCCGATAGATTTATGGAAGTGAAGACCCTTGCCAAGTGCATACGAGCGTCCAAGGAGACAGCTGCCAGGTAATACTGATCAGGAACTGGTAATATATGTTGGATGTGATGATGACCATATTATATGCATGATGATATAATAATAATAATATCTTGGGCAGAATACACACAGCGCCCTCTACCGCCAAGCTAAGCTAAACCAGTAAAAATATGGGTTGATCGTAAAACCCATACTTTGAATTTAGGGGTGTATGTATTTTTCTATGCTGTTTCATGAAATAAAACGATATGCCTACAAAATTTCATGAGAATCGGTCATGCCGTTTCGGAGGAGTTCAATAACTCACGCCGTGACGCAAGAATTAATAATGAATGTATATATTTGAAATCGTAGGTTTCTTGCTGGACAATGCTTATTGCAGTGTATCTGCCCCCATAAGAGTAAGAGTGATAGATGTAGGAGTCGAGGATGGCCACGACCCACTCTCCATGACCAAATTGAACGTGTCATTGCGTGTCAATAGCCTTAAAAATCGACGCGCGTGTATTACAAGAGTTATGAAAGTCAACAAAGCTAGGAGGCGTGTAAGAATCGTGCCTTATTGCGCTCTGGTCTTACTGCCTACTTGACTTGGTGTGAAGCTATGTATCTATGTTTTATATAAGTTATTATTTATATATATTTAATAATAAAATTCCAGTTTGATGAGTGACCAAGTTTTGGAGTCAGGTGTGACCGCTGTAGTGGCCAGGTGCGAGTCGCGCGGTCAGCTGTACGACGAGCAGGCAGAGATACTTATAGCTGACATACACAGTGTCACTATAAAGGTATTAGTAAATATTAATAAACTTATAATAACCTAACATAACTTCACGCCTCTGTTACCCGAAGGTGTAGGCAGCGGCTGTTAAGCCTCGTCTCGCCGTTATGTTTACGTCCCAAATGGAATAGGTGGCGAACCTATTGCCATACCGGGCAGAAAGTTTTCAGTCATCGATATTTATCGCACTTAACTTCCGAAAACAATTTCGAAAAGTCATTGGTGTGAGCCAGTGTCAGGATTCGAACCCGGACTTTCGGATCTGAAACCGTGTGCTCGACCACTGGACTACCGGACTGGACTTATAATAACGTAATAATAACATGTCTTGGTGGTCCAGTGGTCGAGCACACGGTTTCAGATCCGGAGGTCCGGGTTCGAATCCTGACATATAAACATAACGGCGAGACGAGGCTACACCTTCGGGTAGAAAAGGCGTGAAGTTATGTTATGTTTGTTTTGTTATAATAATACATATTAGACACCAAAAACATTGGTTAGGCCGAAATTACTATTTCTTTAAAATTTTTATCTATGTGACAAATTTAGCTTTCCAAATATTGCATGTCTTGTCTCTGTTCTCTTTAATATGATTTTACTATAGATTATTTGATGATATATAGCTTATATATAACCTTCCTCGATAAATATACTAGGTAACACAAAAATAATCTTTGAATTCGGACCAGTAGTTTATAAGATTAGCGCATGAAACAAACAAACTCTTCAGCTATAGAATATTAGTATAGATTTCATTATATTATTTTCAGATCTCATGCTACCTAGTATGTCGTAATGTGAGTAGTGCCTACATATTGGCAGCGCGTCATGACCGCACCAATGACTTGCGAAGAGTCCTGCAGGAAGCTGAACGACTCGGCAATGACCAAGTCAGGAACGCCTGTCTGAAACGACTCACATCTAAGAACGTTCTGTAATATGACAATTCGGAAGACTACAGAACTAATTTTTAATGAATAACTGCAATATTGAAAATTATGTTAACTGACTGAGAAAATAGTCGAGTATTTTTTTACCTTGAGATTTTCAGAATGTCAAAGAGTCAAAGTTATGACAATCTCATGCTTATGACCAATTGTAGAATTGACTGTAGAAGTGTAAAAAAATTATTTAAACTTCATTCTAGCTTTGTCGGGTCAAAACTGAAATTTCGCAAGCTAGAATCGAACCCAAGACAGTATAAACGGGAGGTGCTAGACTATGGTAACAAGAGTAATGTGGATTCCATTAAAAGATAATGCAATATCTTTTGATAAATTTGTAAATCTAAGTTTTGTATTTTAAAAAAATCAAAATGAGACGTCACGGTGCTAATTTGTTATAAATATATATATATACCTAGTTTTCCAATTATAGAGCATTATGCGGCTCAGTGTCGCACAGTACCGAATTATGCTGAAGGCTAATTGGTACATGAATTAGTGTTACAATGCGCCAGTAGAGTGCGCTAATTTCAGTGTTCACAGTAAATGTGAAATATAAAAAAGTCAATGCCTTCATCAATATTTATATTACTTTTATTTGACACGGGTTGAATTAACTTTGACTATTTCCAAAAAACTACAACGAAACGAAAGCTATAATTTTTTTTTTCAACAAAATATTATAATTACTAAGGAATATTTATTTAAAATATTTTGATATTTATTTCTCAGACTTTCGCGAATCACACTCATAACATTAAAACAACTTTTTAGGATTATATAGCTTTTGAACGACTACCATCTTTTTGTTCATCACTCGTGAAAATGATCTCTGTAAAGAGTTCGAAACGTCGGGAAATAAATAAAAATATGTAATGAATAAACGCGATATAATCCTGAGAAGTTGTTTTAATGTTATAAAATATTTTGATGAATGCTAACATAAAGAAAAAAAACACTTGATAATTTTCCGTCAATGAGTTGGTAATGTTGGTATCCATGGCACTCACCATGCGAAAAGCACGACAAAGCACTACTTTTGAGAGTGCCCGATTGTGCGTAGCGATGCTTTAATTGGAACATTGAAGCCATTAGAGCATTATGCCGCATAATGCGCTGTAATGCTCTAATTGGAAAACTAGGATTATTACAATGTAAAAAAAAATTATAACTGATTATGAATAAGTTGTCTATGCTTTAAAAAAAAAAAAATCATATTTACAACAGGAAAACCTGACATTGACTGCTGCTCAAATCGAAGCAAGTGATTTTAAATTTAAACATATTAACTAGAATTTAAATGTATATTTTCTATAATCGATTAAGATATTATTAAATAAATTGGTTATTATTTGTATTATTAAAAGTGTCAAAACACTGCTGTTTTGTCTAGATTGTTGTGAAAAAAATCTCCTTTTAAAGTGAAACTTTTATTACATCGTCTCAAACTTTTTCGTCTGCGTGTTGCATGTCGCGTGACGGTCGGCCGCGGAGTAGGGATAAAGTGAAAGGCGCTCGTCAGAGCGCCTTTCACGTCTATTATCGTTTATAAATGTAACCAATATTTTATGGTAACTAAAATACGTGAACAGTGACTTACATTCGATTTTCGAAAAAAATAATATTTCGAAAATTTTTAGTTAAATGTCTATAATGTGAAAAAAAGTTTCACTTTTACGGTGGTTTCATAAAACCACACAATTTTTTTTTTGACAAGAAGAATTAATATGTAGAACATATTAAATTATGTCTTCAATATAACTAACTATAAACGATAATAAAAAATGCATGAACATAATTAATTAATTTGACATAAAATTTATAAATACTCAATATGACTGATTTATTTTTGTTAAATTAAAAAATATTTTAGACTGGATTAGACCAAATGTCAATTTTGTATTTATATATAAATATTCTGAAGCATGAAATGAGTATAAAATATTATTAATTTGTTAGTTTATTGGTGTAGAGTTTCATAAATTCTCGATACACAAATAAATACATTTTATTTAAATAGCTATAAAATTATTTTTAATGTATTTTAACTTATATGGGTCATAACAATTAAATAGTTTTGAAAGGGTTAAAATAATTTTTCGTTGTCATATTTCATGTTTTTATGACAATCTTGAACCATAGATAAAAGAAATGTCATCATATATATTCATATAATCACTTCCAAAACAAAAACTCTGTAAATATTAAAAAAAAATTGAAGAAAATTGATTGATTTTTTAAGTCCTATCATTATGTAATCTAATTGAATATACTTTTTATTACTAATTCATTTAAGCCAGTATTAATTAATTAGAGATGTTATTGTTTATCACAAGTTACCTATGATTGAAGTTTTATATAAAAATAATGTTTTAAGGTATGATTAAATTCAAATATTTTCATTTTATTTTTATCTGATAAACAATGTATTGGTCTCATCGTGTGATATAAATTGTTGGCACTGATCCTTCTTTTTATAATATTAAAAGGATTTAATTAAAAGCTTTATTCATTGAACCATGTTTTATTTTTTATAACTAACTGATTTTATAAATGTGGCACAAATTGCTAAAATAAGATATACATTTACTGTAGATGTACGAGCGATTTTAAACATTACAGCATAAATTGTCATCCAAAGTGTCTTAAATAGATTGTGCATAATATATAGATGATCCTGGCCCGTTACAGCATACAATTTAAACGAATATTTTCGAAGATATTGCAGTATTAACATAGCGGGACAGCAGTTAAAGCAGATAAATAGCACAAATTGACCGTCATGATATCCAAAATTTACTCATTTATTACTTTTGATGCGGAAGAAAGTTCGCCAGGTCAGCTAGTAATATAATAAAGAGGAAAGATTTGTATTTATGTATGTAACAAATAAACTCAAAAAGTACTGGACCGATTTTAATAATTCTTTTTTCTTTAGAAAGCTACATTATCACTGAGTAACATAGGCTATATGTAATCATAATCGTCATCAACATTTTGTTTGTACGCGTGTAACACCGTGGGGCGGGAAGCTACATATGATATAGCAGTACGAAGTTTGTGTGGTCTGCTAGTAATTTATATATTGATTTCCAGTACCAAATAAAATATTACACACAAAAATTACCGTAATTATAAAAACACATTCACCCAACTAAATATTATTCAATTCACAATATTTTTTTTACCTAAATACTTCCCTATGAGAAGAAAATTTCCTGCACTAAAGCAAAAAAAAAATTAGTGAGAATCGATTATAATTTTATGCATAAGTTTTGTGTGAAATAAAAAAAAACATTAATATAAACTTCCTGTGGTTTTTTAAGTACCCCCAAATCAGTTTTATTTTTCAATATACACAATACAATATTGGTTCCATGAAAGTGTTATTAAGCATAAACCAAATAAAAATAACATTACCGGTTGAAATTTATTGATAGTTTATAACAATTATAAAAAATAATGTGTGTTGGACAAAATATTTAATGATCTGACTGTGTCTGCTGTCACTAGCTGCGGCAGACAAGACTCCAACTCTTCAAAATCTCACAGAGAGAAGAGCATACTTCAATGGACCTCATCCCGCAAGCATTACAGTGGTATATCTCACATTTGTTTCATACACATAGTGTATATTGCACACTGTATATTCAGTCTTAGACACTGTCACTATATACAAAGTAATCCTACTGAGTTGCTACAGCCTTCTTTTTGGGTTTTTTCAATCTTTTCAATCCGTTAACACTCGTTTTTAATAAATTAACATATGCCGTACTGAATTTTTCCACTTCTTTCTGCTCTACAACTGTTGATATTTTTTTATTTGCACTCTGTGCTCTTATTAAACATTTGTATTCTGGGTTTTTGACTGCTGGAGTGCCATCCCGCGGGTGTGGTTTAGTTCGACCGTCATCTAGAACCAAATATTAATATAAATTTCAATACCATTGGTTAGGGATCAACTGTAGTTTTCATTCTAGTAGAAAATTAATACTTACATCTTTTCACTGTCATTGTGACCGATCCTGAGGTACGAGCCTTTTGGAATAATTTTGTAAGTTCTGTAAGGAACTGAAAGAAGAATAATCGTTTTAAACTCTGCTTATGATTAAAACTCTAGGTGTGCTTACAGAAAACGTTATGCTTACCTCGTCATTACCTAATAAAACCATATCTGTAGTTTGTATATATATTTAAACAGGTACTGTAATATTAAAATGGATCAATAATACATCTACAAACAAAGCATTTTTAAGAATAAATATATTTTATTTCAGAATTACCGAATTTTACCACATTGAATTAAAATGACTCTGCGTTTGACAGACAAATTGACAGATACAGCGGACACGACATGACACGTTGACAAGTAACAGCAATTTTTTTTATTGCTTCTAATTTTCTTCGTTTGGCATTAAAACAATGCTTTCCAATTTATTCAAAACATAACTACTAATTCGCAAGTGAAGAAAAATAACGTTGCAGATTCCTAATAACAAGGAACAACAATAATAGGTAGCTTTTATTATGCTGATTATGCACGAGGCTTTTATGAGGCAACACACAAGTAGTTGACATTTTTATGGCATAAAATACTTAACTTATTTTTATAGCGTTTATATACATAAAAGGTTTTTTTGCTTCTAATTTAGTTTTCATATTTTAGCTGGCTAGCTTACCTTGTTGCAAGGTAGTATGTCGCTTAACTTCGAACAGTCCAGCTTGAAGAGCTATAAAGGAGACCTAGTCTAATTCTATTTCAGCTTGGACCTCTCTTTTCAATTTACTGGCAACGAGCCCTTTTATTTGATACCTATATACAGTAGTGCATTACAAATAACTATTTCTTAGTCTTGAAAAATCCGCCATATTGGATTTATAATGACTTCACATTACTTTTGGAGTTATTCATAATAAGCGTTTTATTCATTTGATACCCATATTCCGCCACCTTGGATAGTCTATCAGTTTATTGTTACACACCCTATAGTGTATAGTTATCTGAACTAAATGTGTATAAATGTATGTGTGTGGAGTCGGTGCCAGCCTCAGTAACGTAGTCTGTTCTGTTGTATGATATGCGCGGCCGTCAAAGTCACACGGCAAAATAGAATACGGGGTAATTTTTAACCAGCACCTACTTCAATAATAGATGACAATTGTAAATATTTTTATAGTGATCTCATTATTGAAGTCGGTGCAATACAATAGGGTCTTTTACCAAGGCTGGCACCGACTCCAAAAATAAGTGACAATTGTAAATATTTTAATAGTTAAAGATTACTTCATAAAAGTATTACGTTTTGTATATTGAAATAAGTATACAAATTAGTAAGTTTCGTTATTTCTCGCTTTTTAGTTATGAAGGTACTGTTTTCATTTACATAGATATTTTGTGGTTTACGTTTCTAGAAGTCAAACCGACTTCTAGAAACGTAAACCACAAAAACTTTTTTTTAAATATTTTTTTCACGAGTTTTAGTGATATTAATGAATTGTGAACTTCAATAGAAGTTAGTTTATTTACATGGCTTTTAGTTTAGTAAATACTAGTTGACCCGGCGAACTTCGTTCCGCATCAAAAGAAATAAATTAGTAATATTTGGATCTAAAAAAGTTCAATTTGTGCTATTTATCGGCACGCGTTTTGGCGCGCAAACGCAACTGCTATGTACCGCTATGTTAATACTGTAATATTCGTAAATATTAGTTTAAATTACATGCTGTAAATGGCTATATTAATCTATATTAAAAGCACAATCTATTTAAGACACTTAATTGGATGAAAATTAGTGCTGTAATGTTTAAAATTGCTCCGTAAATAAGCCATTATTTCTCGTAAAAAGTAAAAAAATGATAATGGTCATTGTGGGTTATCCCTAAGACATAGACATATGCCCTCGCGGACTTTTTTATAGACCTTTTAAAGGTGTATAATAATGTAGTACATTGTTTTGATTTATCACTTAAGGTTCAGGCAGCGTTTTCGATTAAAGTTTTAAATCTTGAAAATTATCATTTTTTTTCACTACACTATTAATGAATTATAGATCAAAACCACCCCGTTGACACCCTCTAACTATTAAAAAAACCGCATCAAAATCCGTTGCGTAGTTTCAAAGATTTAAGCATACAAAGGGACATAGGGACAGAGAAACCGACTTTGTTTTATATTATGTAGTGATATATAGGTAATCACGTATTTCAAGTCCGTTTGTTAAATGGTTGATATTTTTAGGGAGCTATAATTGTTATTAATAAGTACTTAGTTATAAGAGTTATTAAGTATTTATATTTTTGTTATTATCATGGGTAATAAGAATTAAAATATATTAGAATTAGAACCAATCGTAGCCTTGAAAGTATTGCAGAAAAAAAAATACAGTATTGTGTCCTAACTCCTAACCGTTTAAGAGTTCCGTAGCTTCATCATCAGCACAGCAGTATCAGATATTGATTTAAGCATAACTCCCAAGCAACAAGTTAATCCTATATACTACTTAACAGTTTCTATCGACTAACTGCAGTACTGTCTCCCAACTCCTAACCGTTAAGGAGTTCTGTGGCTTCTTCATCAGCATAGCAGCATCAGGTGTATATTCCAGCATACTTCACAAGTAACACGCTAGCCCTACATACTACCAAGTAGTTTCTATCGACCAATTGCAGTGCTGTCTTCAAACTCCTAACCGTTGAGGAGTTTTGTGGCTTCTTCATCAGCACAGCAGCATCAAATGTTGGCACCATATAGAATATCTCTAAGACATCACTATTACGTAATAAAAACACCATACTCGCATACAACTTTTGGTGGATGCCTTCGATTTCTCCTGGTTCCCATCATCAGATCCTGACCTGGTGAAAATGGGACCATCTCGGAAGTAAACACTATACAACGAAAAAAATTTTTTTCATGTCGGTCCATAATTGACGAAAATATCAATGAACATACATATAAAAAAAGTATTATACATACAGACGAATTGAGAACCTCCTCCTTTTTTCGAAGTCGGTTAAAAAGTTGTGAGTTATGCTTCAATAAAAAATAATAGGTACATTACATACATTAAATAGGTACATTAATTACTATGCAAAAGATATATTTTACGTAATAGATGATTATATCCAAGAAACAATTTATATTCAAAGTCTAAATTTTTCAATAATATACGACAAACATAACAAATCATCATATCATATTCACAATTAACACAATAACATGTTAGGTAAAAGATATAGGGGATGGAGTTTATTGATCCAGGAAAAATGTGGAAAGAAGGAGGAAGGCCCCATTTAATATCACATTGACATTTAATATGCTACGATAACCTTCCGAATTTGTTGTGAGAACTTAAAATGCTGAACTACTAGGTTTTGAATGCGGTTTCTTTACCGACATAAATACATATTACTGATATACATATATCCAGATAATGCTAGACGCGATGCTAGACTCGGTTCTCCCATTACACACTAATTGTTTTTTGAAACCAAAGTTCAAATATTATCACTGAAGTAAAACGAAAAGCCCTTTAAAAACTAATTTAATAGTAAAAATATTAATTTTGGACATATCTACAAAGTACTTATTTACCTTTTTGATAATAAATTGTGAGAATATGTCGTAACTGAGTGAATATAGCGGCGAATTTTTATATTCATGTAATATTGTTAGGTTCAGGGTCGTTGTCCTATGATTGTTGACTATCGGCACTATCGCTTACAAATAAATGTCTACCAGTCTACCGAGTACTACCGACCGAGTCTACCTACGGCGCAGTTGGTCGACTCAAAATATAAATAATTTTATTAATCAAATAAATATTCAAGTTTATCGCGCCGTGTGCACTCTGTTCGCTGTGCCTAATTAAGTTGTTTACAAGTTTGTTGCTGACCGTATTTGCGGTAATTGTTGTAGGTAATTTTCTAAAAAAAAATGTCATTGCGAAATCCAGGTAAGATTATTTAAATATATATAATAAGTTACTTAGAAGAAAAGTTTTTAATGACGAAAATATGTGAAATATTTTAAAAAATCAAGTTAACTATGTACTTGAATTTTGCTTGGTGCTATTTTGCTATTTTTCTTTATTTTTTTTTAAGTAGGTAGGTACATAGATTTTATAATATTACCAATACAAAGGTTATTGTTATAAGAATTCATGTGACAAATAGAAAAATACTAACGTGCATAAAAAAGTGCTATTTATTTTGCCGAATAAATGAATAAACATTAAACATACATAGGTATTAGGCACTTACCTAACACCATTTACCCAATAATCGGTTATGTACTAAGTAAATGGTCGGATAACTAAATAGAAATATAACGTCAGATACTACTGAATGTGTTATCAACCTATTTGTTATGTAAATCAACGACACCGTAACACAGAAATTTAACCCTTAATTTAACCTAGTTCTTGAAAGAGTAAGGTATATCTGCTGTATGGATGGAACTTTCGCGGAGCGATTTGCAGCAAGAGTTACGTTACATAGAATTTCTCAGAGGTCATGCCCATGGTATTTAATCAGTCGACTAGCCCTATTATGAAACAAGGTCGTACATCACGGCATTTTAGATTCTTGTCTTGTTTTGTTTTTAAAGTATGTACCTATAATATGTTTTCTTGAAACCGCGTATTAACGTCACTATCGCACTAACTTTTAGATAATTCTTTAAAAATAAAAACAATAATTTAATTATTCCGTATTTGTTGTTTACCTATTTGTGTGTTTCCATATTATTAGTTAAATATTCAATAGAATGCTTGGAATTTTGAATCTGGGCGTTTTGAATTGGGCCTGGATAATACTTGGGAATACATAATACATTCCAACTTTAATAAGTAAACATGTACCTACTGGAAATATAAAAGTCGTGGGTTAGAATCCGGGCTCACACCAATAACTTCTCTGAATTATTTTCGAAAGTTATGTGTGATAAATATATTGACGAATGACAATTAATCTGCCCGGTATGGTTCCGTACTACTTAACAACCGCTGCCTACACCTACGGATATTAAAGTTGTGAATTTATAAAAAAGGGGTTTATTTGATTTTTTTTATTTTTCTAAGTAAGTAACTAACTCCTTAAATATGATCTCCTTGTTGAAGGGAGTAATTAGTATGAGAAAAGTGGGAGAGAAGGAGTGTGCGCCTCCGGATACATCTCCAACCAACGACAGGCGACATGTGCCACTTTACGTCGATGTACTGAAGGTATTTAGGGCGCGGCTGTTTTTTATATTGTTTTTTAATGTCTTACTTTTAGTTCCTGTGTACGTGACTGCTGCCGTATCTACTGCGGGTGTGATCGGCGCCGCCGGCTACTATGCATACCATCTTTATCAAAAGACGAAGAACAGATTACCAGCAGACGATGAATGGAAGGAGATCGGAGTCCTTAAGAATCTATACACATATCCAGTCAAATCTTGCGCACCCGTGATACTGGACCAGGCTGAATGTTCAGCTTTGGGATTACACGACGGTTGGCTTTGGGATAGGTTAGTATGAGTTTTTTATGGGAAACAACTGGGTCACATGGTGGTAAGGGACTATCGCTGCCCATGGACGTCTGCAACACTCAGATGGTCAAAGTTGCGTTAATGATTGGAGGGGGTGGCCTTCCAAATACCTTTCTTACCGAGCGAAATAACTTTACGTCGATTTTCTGAGAGTTTTGCACTGGTCGAGCCCGCCCATTGATCGAGCAAGCTACATGGCTCTACTAAACCCACGAGCAGTTGTTCTCTTGAAAATTACATTGCTTAAAAGACTATTATTATAAGGCGTGACGGAAAGCGGGTGCGGCAATGTACAGAGTAAATTTTTTTTCGTCATTTTCAGCTCACGTATAAATATACAACAATTTACGATAACTCGTATAAATATCGATTGATATAATACAATTATTTCGAGCGTAAATTGCTCACAGTGCCTAATGAGTAGTGTCCGACCGAAGCTTCGGCTTCGGCCACCTTCGGCCAAAAACTCATCTTCGGCGAGAACTTCCGCTTCGGCCAAATTCTGGGCCGAAGCCGAAGGTCCGAAAACAGTCGGAATTAAACGAACTGTTACGAAAGAGTGAGGGACTGAGGGACCGGACTGCCCTTAGTTCAGTGCGGGTACTTCTATTACCGAGAAAAACCTAAGCCGAAGGTTATACACTATTAGTAATTTAATAATTTTCTTCAATATTATCCACAGCTATTATAGAATATCGCCGTAAAGTGGCTCTTGCCGCTTTTTTCTCGGTAATAGAAGTGCCCGCACTGAACTAAGACCGACCTTCCGACCCAGAATTTGGCCGAAGCGGAAGTTCTCGCCGAAGGTCCGAAAACAGTCGGAATTAATGGACACTTGAAAGCAAACATGTATATTAATATCATTATTTGTTATCAATTTCTACAGAAAAATGATGATTGTGAACACAAAAGACAACAATTTCATCACAGCCAGAGCTTACCCTGAACTATTGAAAGTGCAGCCATCATTCAAAAGAGCAATTCTGACATTGAAAAATCCCGACATGGAGCCTATTGAGATAAATTTAGCTGAGGTAAGAAGTGTAAAGAATAATCAAGGACATCCTCCGATGGTTCGGACATGTAGAAAAAATGCATAATGCAAGATTGACTAAGCAGATATGTATAACTACAATGCAAAATCTGATGGATGTAGTAGTCTACGACGGCCAGGACACGGCTTCTATGACCGAATAGAACGAATTCTGGAGAATGGTGATCTTAGGAGCATTAAAAATAAACCCGCTTGCAAGAAGAGAGTTATGAAGGTCAACAAAGCGAGTGAGGCGTGTGAGCGCGTGGCGCTCTGTTCTCTCTGCCTACCCCGCAAGGGATTTGGCGTAAAGTTATGTATCATGATAAGACCGTAATTATTATAATGAACAATATTGAACAGATTTAATATAACTACTTAATGTAGTCTTTTTAGTAGAAGTTTTCATATTATCCGTACAAAAAAAAGTGTAATTTTAGGTGGTGCTGACAGAGAAGCCTATCCGTGCAACGGTGTGGGGCTCATCAGTGCCTGTTTATGATTGTGGCGAGGAAGTCTCCACGTGGCTGACCAAGTATGTAATGACAATCTATTTCACCTTGCAGACAATTAAAAGAGCCACAAAAATTAGAAAATTTAACATTGACATAACATAGCTTCACGCCTTTTTCTACTCAAAGGTGTAGGACAGCGGCTGTTACTCCTCGTCTCGCCGTTATGTTTACGTCCCAAATGGAAATAGGTGGCGAACCTATTGCCATACCGGGCACAATATTGTCAGTCATCGATATTTATCACACATAACTACCGAAATAATTCCAAGAAATCGTGGGTCTGGGCCCAGAATTGAACTCATTACCACTTGACCATTGAGACTATTACAGAGATACTAGGATTCAATATTGTTATGTTTATTACATAATTCTTTACATGAAAACTTACCGCGCTATCTTAGTGATATTTTAATATCGTGATGCAGATATTTGAATCGTCCCGGCGAGACTTTCCGTCTGGTATATTATGCCTCAACAAAGAGCCGTGTGAAGGTTGGAAAACCTAAAGTATTCACAAAATGGAGGGACACGGACACCGTAAGTCATTTGCATTATGATACTTTTTATGAGTAAATTTGTACGTACTTGTTACAACTATTTCCCGCCAAAACATAACAGAGACAAATGGAAGTAAGCAACACTTTATAAACAAAGACAAATACATACATATAAATGAATTGGGATTGTCTGTAATATCGATTTAAGCTACTAAAGTTAAATTATTAGCTGATAAAATAACTAGTAAAATAGGCTTCCTTTATATTAGAAGTCTTACGCCCGAAAACTGAACCACTCGCCACTCAAATATATAAGCGCCACTTTATCGTTTAAGTAGCTGTCACATTAGACAGAATACTTGAAATTTGAGCAGTAAGTAGCACTTTAATGATTGTCAGATTTGAGTGGCGGTTCAGTATTCGGGCGTTATTCATTGTAACTGAACTCCTCGGAGAGCTTTGCAAGCTTTCGTGTGTCTCTTGCGAGGTAGGTATACCAAAGTTTTGTATGTATTTCTGTCAAGGCACTCCCTGATAATAGAAGTTGCAATTATGCCTCATCTTATCGTAATTAATATAATGTTTAAAAGTCGCTTGAAGTTTTATTCAAACGCTTGCAGGGAAATTTAACGGACGAGATGACATACAATCTTATGAATGAATCGTCAGTCCAGGATCTGAACAAACGTTTGAAAAATGTAAGGGTCACACATAACAACTTCAGGCCGAACTTCGTGTTGTCAGGTGATAATATAGTGCCATACGACGAAGACTATTGGAGATACATTAAAATAGGTGAAAACGTGTTCGAAATAATCAAACCGTGCACCAGGTAAGTTTTGCGTTATTTTTTTTCTTTTTGATTGTAACAACGAGTCTTTTGGTCCATTTTATTTCCAATCATAATGAATGTAGCAAGTTTACAATATTCCAACCAAGGATGTAACTTACGGATTGACAATATAGTTTATCTACAATAACTATGATTTTTTACGTATAAACCGAAGCATGAAAAATGAATTAAAAGAATCGAAAGGCATACTACAAAGATATATGGCAATGGCAAGTTGGCAAATCTTTTTTTTTTTAAATTTAATGGTGACAAACACACTCACATCACTATGGAAAATTTTGTTGAATGAGCATTTTTTTAGGTACCACCGTACATCGTACAACAGTCAAAAGTTTTTAAATGAATACTACCTAAACATTTAAAAACTTTTGACTGTGGTATGATTTTTAACCCACTTCATAATATCAATGTACTTAAGATACTTGTTGTAGTTGCGCAATTAATACTTATTTATCTATTATTTGTCTTTAGATGTGTATTGACCACGATCGATCCTGAAACTGGAATCCGCAATGTAGAGGTGCTGGAAACACTTAGAAGGTACATACAATTTTGTCTTTATATATATTATTTCTCCTTTTGCAAAAGTTCTTTTGTTAACACGTAATAGAAGGTAGATGTACGCTATATGTGCCTCTTCGGTACGCTTGCTAAACGCGTGTATCTACTAATAATTATAATGCATGAGTTGGATGATCGTAAGGCAGAATGTTGGATTGAAAGAGAGTGTCGAAGTAAAAGTAAGAAAGGACATGGTCCGATGGTTCGGACATGTAGAAAGAATAGACAATGTAAGATTGACTAAGCAGATATACAATACAAAAGCGCATGTATGAGCATGTGTATGTATGATGTAGGAGTCGAGGACGGTCACAACACACTTTCAATGACTTATAAGAACGACCCACTTCATCGTCGTATTTTACCGGTCTATATTTTTTTTTATTAGAACACTAGAAAGTTGACTTATATGTATATTGTTACAGTTACAGAATGGCTGAAGAACCAGAAGTGCGTAAGGCGACGGGCACCTCCCCGCGTCTTGGGCTACAGATAGCGTTGCGCAGTGGACCCGGCAAGATAGTCTCACTGAATGACCCTATCTACGTTGCATATTGAAGCTGTTTTTAACTATGAGTTCTAGCATGGGTTGAAATAATGGATCTATGGTTCAGTATTTTTTTTAATTTACTCGGTTAGACGGTTTTACATTTGCCAGAATCAAGTTTTGCATTACTAACACTTAGACTTTTTTCCACTAAGTATGAATTTGATGTCCCTACTTATTGATTAAGGTATACAGATTTTGAAAAATAAAACAATTTATCAAAAAAAGTAAAATCTTTTAAAAGTGTCAGTTTATTTAAAATATAATTTTGTCTACCAAAATAAAACCAAAAAAATAATAAACATCAAGCTACATTACTAATCAATTTTTGAGTTTTTGTAAACTAGCCTATTCTTTTAAAATCAAATCATAATAATCTATACTTCTAATTGAGTAACAGCTTGTTGATCAAGAACTCGAATTTTTTTTATGTATTTGAATTTTGCAGTCTAGCTCATTTTTTCTACCTCATTTACCTTCAGATTTTTTGTAGTATGTGATATAATAATAAGTAAATAAAAAAAATTGAATGACATATTCTTTTATTTCTAAATTGGCACGTTGCAAACATTTCCTCCATCATAACAAGAAATAAAAAAAAAATGACTATAGACAGTAACGCTCTTTTTTAACTCCCAAACTATCCATAATAAACATGTATGTAGGTACGTATTAGAGCGAATTTTTTCGCACGTTTTTCACGTAGAAAGTCTACGTATATTTTTAACATATCTGTAGCAGTTATATTAAGGTCCTTCTTTAATTTTCAAATTCGTACAATTTGTGCTGAAATTTTCAAATCCTTGTCCTTTTCATTGGACAATAGGACTCGTGCAAATGTACCACCGCCTGTACCCTTGGTTAAATGCTCCGGATTGACAACAACACTGCCATTCACGTCCTGAAATTAAGATGGAAAATTTATTTGCATTTCTAATCTATCAGTCTATAGAAGAAAAGCATAAAAAAGACACTGCGGTGACCATAAGTTCTGGTCATTACACTTTTTAGCAAACTTCCCGTCATCGGGCAAGCTTAAATAAACTAGAAATTGGAGATAAAATTTTAACTTTAATAAATCTCTTTAGATAAAATCTATTACGCAGTTTATAGTGTAAATATAGCATAACTCCTTTTTCGCCTAAGCGGCGGCTGTTAATCCTCGCCTCTCCTAACGTTACGTCCCAAATGGAATAGAAGGCGAACCTATTGCCATACATCAGGCAGAAAGTTGCCAGTCATCGATATTTATAACTGCCGAAAAAATATCCGAGAAATCGTGACTTGTGAATCAAAAGCGGGGAGCTCGATCACTGGACCGTCGACACTAAACTTTCATAAAAGAGACTATAGTGGTTAATAATAGATAAAGAAGCCAATAAAAACCTTGATAAAATATCTAAAGTTTGATGGTAATATCAGTATGTGTGGTGTCCTCGAGAGCTGTGCGTGTGCTGTCCACAGATTGGCGTCCACTGCGAGGGTACTGGGCGCCGGCCACAAAGGATAGTAGGTCTGTTGCATCAACACGTGGCCGGCTAGACGAGACAGTTTGTCACCTGCCATACCACTGTAAACATTTGCAAGTTACATACAACAAACAATTAATTACTAATTATATCTCGACTGTAAAGTATACATTCTATAACAGTCATGAATGGGCCGGCTCGACTGGTGAAATACTACAACCTCTCAGAATATTGACGTAAAGTGGTTAGGTGAGAGAGGTATGCAGAGGCCCAGCCCCATTCCTTTTGCCTTCCCATACCACTATTTAAAGACTGGCAACGCAACTGGGCAGCACTACTCACTTACCAGCAGATGACACACTTGTTCGTTTTTGACTGTTTATCTGTATGTTTGTTACCGACAAACTCTAAAAGTACTGCATTCTTCTTGCATGAAGGCGGGTCAACACATAGGCTAAATATTACCACGCTATAACTAATTAGGTGTGAGCAATGAACCCTTATAATGGCGCAGGCATAGTATGTTTTCTGCTTTACGGCGTCCAAACAGTGGTAACAGTGGTAGAGCCAAGCAGTGCGCTACATGAATCGGCCTGCTCGACAGGTGAAATACCACGACCTCCCAGAAGATCGACGTAAAGTGGCTCATGCCGCGTTTCTTTCGGTGAGAGAGGTACCCGGAGGCCCACCCTCCCTTCCCCATCCTATCCTACTCCCTTAAAGGTCGGCAACGCAACGGTAATACTATATGTGTTCCTGTTGTCCATGGGCGGCGCAGGTTGCTTACCATCAGGTGACACGGAAGTCGACGGCGAGCAACAGCTAGTATATAATCAAATATTAGGTACTCTTACAATGATATTTCTTCTTGACCCATGTGCATCAAGATATCAGTACTGGTGACTCCGACAAGTACACCATTAATTTTCAGCGTGCACGGATCTGGTACAAAGTGTATATTGGCACGTTTCCGTCGGCTGGTGTACGCTGGCGTCGGATAAATATTTACGTGAAAAGCGTCCTTACTACTTGATACTATATATATTTTTGTATACGGACTGAAAAGAAACAAGAATCTATACATATAATAAAATTGTAGAAAAGTCAAAACTGTACATTGAATATTTTTTAAAAAGAATACTTGGTGTGTGATCTGCAATCGATACCGAAGCCAAAAATATACTTTTTAGAATTTTTGTCTGTTTGTCTGTATGTATGTCCGGGATAAACTCAAAAAGTACTGCATGGATTTACTTCAAATTTGGCACGAAAATTATTAAGAAGTCGGGTCAACATATAGGCTACATATTATCACGCTATCACCTACGAGGAACGAGCAGTGAACCTTTATTTCTTCAATGTATTCTGTAGCAACGTGTAATCTAACGACGCATATTTGTATGTTGTTATGGTGTTATTATGTTAATAACCATGCTTTAATCTATACATATAATAATAATAATAATATAATATAAGTTAGCTTCACATTTTAATTAACTTATGCCGTTAAACATAACAGACAATTTTAAAACAGTGCCATCTATGAGATTTGATTTGAAACATTAAGTTGAATTACACGTGTAAGCACTTTTTGGTTTTAGATATAAATAAATCTTTGAGATTTTAAAAACATCAAGTCGAATTACATGTTTAAACACTTTTTGAATATAAATAATTGAAATTTCATCATGCGCTTGCGGTCAATAGATGTTTTTAAGAGTCATAGATGGAGTTGTGCATTTTCTTCTTTAAAATTGTATCGTTAATTCTTTTCAGAGATGAGCAAGACAATTAAAAAAATGTATTTGTATATGCTAAAAACTGTTAATATTTTTGTTCGGTATTTATTGGTGTAATGATTGCTTCGTAATTTTATAATTTTACACCATTAAAAAAAAATGTTTCCTATTCGCTAACTAGATGGCGTTGGCGTCGAATCGTCGAGTCGTGCACCAGCGTCGGGTCGATCAAATATATCTGCAAATACGTGAACAAAGGTAGCGATCAGGCGACGTTTGCTTTACAGAACACTGACAGAGACGAGGTGACCAAGTATCAGTCCGGTCGCTACATCAGCACGTCTGAAGCAGTTTGGCGGATACTGGCGTTCTCTATACATGACAGGCATCCTGCCGTCATGCATTTAGACGTCCACCTAGAAAACGGTCAGCGCATATATTTTGATCCCAACAACGTTGCTGAGCGCTTAGAAAATCCGCGCCAAACAACTCTCTTGGCATTTTTCAGGCTCTGCGAAATCGACCAGTTTGCGAGGTTCCTTACGTATGACGAGGTGCCTTCATATTACACGTACGACAAGCAAAGGGGAATATTTAACCGACGTCGAAGAGGAGGTGCTGTCGAAGGTTTTCCGGGAATTTTCAAGGACACCGTATTGGGTAGAGTTTATACCGTGCACCCGAATAATGGCGAATGCTATTTTCTGCGGTTATTACTTCACACGATCCGAGGCCCAACGTCTTTTGCCTTTCTGAGAACATTTGATGGCGTGGAGTATCCCACTTACCGCGCAGCCTGTGTAGCACGTCACCTTCTCGACGGTGACCAAAACTGGGATGACACCCTCGCGGAGGCGAGCGTCAGTAACAGCCCCAGCCGTATGCGTCATCTGTTTGCCGTCATCTTGGTGTTTTGTGGAGTCACGAACCCGGTAGCTTTGTGGGAAAAATATCGACATCATCTATCTGAAGATTTTCTACGAGCTTTGAGGCGTGCTACTGGAGACGAAGTCGAAGTAACTGATGAACGCGTGCTGAACACCTGTCTTAGTTCACTTCAAGACGTGGTCATTTCCATCGGCGGCAATCCATTGGTCGAATATGGGTTACCAGCTCCCCAATCATCACCGCATCAAGACCGTGGAAATCGAGAGTATAACGCTGAGACAATTTACGATCCGAGCGAAATGACCACCATACGAAATCACCATGTCGCTTTGTTCTCTTCAGAGCAAAAACAAATTTATGACACTGTTCTTAAAAGCGTTGGGCAAAACCAGGGTAAAATGTTTTTCTTGGATGCTCCTGGTGGAACAGGAAAAACATTTGTTACCACTGGCATACTTGCAGAGGTCAGGAGGCAAGGCAAAATTGCCATTGCTGTAGCGTCGTCGGGAATCGCTGCCACACTGCTTCCGGGTGGCAAGACAGCACATGCCATGTTTAAAATTCCCATCGATTTAGAGAGCACCGAAACGCCTGTTTGTGGTGTGTCACGCAATAGTGATAAGGGACACGTGCTGAAGGATTGCTCTCTGATCGTATGGGATGAGTGTACGATGGCCAATAGAAAAGCAGTTGAGGCCGTGGACAGAACCCTGCAGGACATCCGCAGGAACGAACACTTGATGGGTGGTGTCACAGTTCTATTCAGTGGCGATTTCCGACAAACGCTTCCCGTGGTGACGCGGGGATCGAGGGCTGACGAGGTGAATGCTTCGTTGAAACGATCTTCGCTGTGGTCACGAGTTCGTACGCTGCGCTTGACCATTAATATGAGAGCTCGGCTCGGCGGCAATGCACGTGCTCAAGAATTCTCCGATGTTCTTCTAAGTCTTGGCGAAGGCACTCTACCAGAGGAGAGAGGTGGGCAGGTGGTGCTTCCAGAGTCTCTCGGTAGAGTCGTATCCAGCTTAGAAGAACTCATTCGCTGTGTGTACGGGGACATCAGTCATATACCGCACCAGCAGAATTCTTGGGTATGTGAGCGGGCAATTTTGACGCCCAAAAATGGTCAGGCTGAAGCAATCAACGAATGCATTCTCTCGAAAATTGAGGGGAATGAAGTGGTTTACACCTCTATAAACACTGTCATCGAGCAAGATGATGCCACACATTATCCCGTGGAATTTCTGAACTCTCTGTCAGCAAGTGGACTTCCAGCGCATACTATCAAGCTGAAAGTCGGTGTCCCGATTATGCTTCTTCGGAACCTATCTCCTCCGAAGTTGTGTAACGGGACCCGCCTTAAAGTCATCTCGCTCCACAGACACAGCATTGAGGCGGAAATTCTTACGGGTTGTGGCGTAGGCGAGGCAGTATTTGTACCACGCATTCCCCTCATACCTCATAACTTCCCGTTCCAGTTCAAGCGCGTACAGTTCCCCGTGAGTGTTTGCTTCGCGATGACCATCAATAAGTCGCAGGGGCAGACACTGAGAGCAGCGGGTGTCGACCTCAGGACGAGCTGCTTCTCACACGGGCAGCTGTACGTCGCTTGCTCCCGCGTCACCAGTCCTGACTCTCTTTACATTTTGGCTGCGGAGAGCCAAACCAGCAATGTTGTTTATAGAGAAGTTTTATAAGTATATATTTTTATCCTTTTCTATATTTATATTTTCTTATTCATTATTTTCTACATTTGCTTCAGTCGCAACTTATTACTTAATTCAGCAGAATCACCATAAAGTCATTTATTCAAAGCAGACTGAAAATCAGCACTTTTGAAGTTCAACAATTTTACAAAAGACAGTCTCCCTCTGTTACTGTACTTTCTGTATTTATGAAATGTAAAGAAGTAACGGGTAAATAAATGTTATTTTAAAAGGTATAATCGTAGGTATTTTTGGTGCTGTATAGCGTTCAGGCAGATGACGTCGCGGGCTACAGCTATACTACAAAAATTCCTGTTAAAATGAAAATAAACAATGCGGGCAACAACCATTGCTACCGCAATCTGTACTTATCCTACCAGTTACAATTTCATTTTAGAGGTAATTACTTCTCAACTGTCTATGTAAAAATATAGCTATCTGATCACAAATTCCACGCGTACGAAGTCGCGGGCACAGCTAGTTTTTAATAAAATGGTTTTTAAAAATTTTGCCCCCAAAAAAAACACTACTTGTGCCTTTAAATAAATAAATTAGTAAGTGTGACTGTAACTTATATTTTGCTCCTATATTTTTCGAAATATTTTTAGCCATATTTAGCTAATCAAAATTTTCAATGATGACACAAAAATGGATTTTGATGCATTTATTTTCAACAATAAAAAAACGTTTGAAACTTTACGCTTCTAATGGCTGAAGGTGTGGCCTGTGGGCAATTATGACTCATGCACCACGCAGGGACCGCAAATAGATCCGTGGTAATGTAATATACAGGTGGTATTATCTATTGTCTTTGTGATAAAGACGAGAGATCAAAAAAACAAATCACAGCTATTTATAACATCTGAAAATTTAATAGTGTTCCACCAGGAATCAAACCTGAGACTTCAAGCCACATAAAATATCAAATAACCAATATTATCTCACCTTGTATTGTTTATATCACCTAAACTGTCAAGCAATTTCTCATAAAATGATCTGTACGTTTCAGCCATAGAGTTATCTTTCACTTTGACGTGGTCACTGTCCAGGAATGGGCCAGTCATTATAACCGTGTGGGGTTTATGTGTATTTATATACGTAACTAAATCCTTCAGGGGTTCATAGGTCATGTTATCTGATGTGGTATATGGCCCTGACGATATAACCATAGACATTGTTCCTAAAACAAAAAAAAACGGCATTGGAACGTTAATATAAAACCGTAGAGATTGATATACTATAATGGAGACCTAGACTACTCGAGGTCGGCGTTTCCCATTTGCCGGGTCCGATCCGGTACCGGGCGCGATAACTTGAGGCCTGGGGGCGGTGATACAACAGTCGCATTGTTGTACTGTGCACTTCTTCTTCTATTACAAGCGTACGAACTGAGACATAAATATTTTTAGTAATGGCTTACTAAAAATATGTTCTGTACAAGACTAGGATGTTGGAAAAATGTCGTTGCCTACAGTACAACACAGAAGCTTGAGGGGAAGATACAGGGGTAGCTGGCGGAGGGTTGCATTCCATGTCTCTCTATCGAGCACGACTAATAGAAGTATAATTCTTTGTCTACCGAGTGAGTTTGCAGAACACCAATATGAACTTGTCGAAAGCTTTTTTGTCGTAAATATTGGTGGCTGAGACAGCTGTGTGTGAATCAATTCAAATAGGAACATTTTTTTTATAGTATAGGATGGCAGCCTAGCAAGTGGGTCACCTGATGGTAAGCAAATTCTCACCGCTCATGAACATCGTGGTGCGTTGCCGTCCTTTAGGGGATCGGGCCTTTGTATACCTCTCTCACCGAACGAAACGCGGCACTAGCTACTTCACGCCGATATTCGAAGAGGTCGTAGGCCCACTCATGTAGCGAACTACAGGACTCTGCCACTGGAGCACAATTTTAACTTGGAGGCAAATATACAATAGCTACTAAAACTTTTCCAAGTATTACGACAGATTACGGCTTGTTAGTCTCAGTTAGTTACTCTCAGTCAGCCGGGAGCGAAAGAAAAACATATGGCTGACAAGCTAACACAGCACAACACCGAAGAATGGCGGGATAACCATTCCAAAATAAAGGGTCAACCAAAATGTTCTTAGAAGGGGCGAGCAGCAGCGTCCCTATCTTTAAAAGGTTCACCCCTGCGGTCTCCAACACGTCTGCCCAGCGTGGGGACTATGGGCAAAAACCTCCCATGACAAAAGCGCAAATCCAACGGCCCCCAGTTGCCGGTGGTCCCACTATTCCCGGCCATCGGTCGTGGTAACGGTGGGACAGGGGGTGCTAGAATCGGATGTTGTGGCGCAAGTTGGGAGAGGCCTACGTCCAGCAGTGGACTGCAACAGGCTAGTGATGATGATGACGGCTTGTTATGGAAAAAGAAAGTGATTTTAATACAAAAAACAAACCGTTCAACATGTTCATCATGTCTTCATTGTGATCAGGCGGAGGAAGTGACGCGTCATAGAACACCTCGTTTGCAATAAATTTGTCTCCACGTGGGTTCACTCCTTTCATGACCACCGTCTGACCGGGGAACAAACAATATTGCTTCACACTACAAAATAACAATGAATTAAACTTTTAAATTTTAAATTGTAGTTTGTCTTTGATTCATATTAAGGTAACGTTAAAATAATTGAAACTTCATATAAAGTTCCACATTTTCTGTCTGTCAATGTATGATTCAGTCTAACATTACATTACATAACTTCACGCCTTTGTTACCCGAAGGTGTAGGCGCTGCCTGTTAAGCCTTGTCTCACCGTTATGTTTACGTCCCAAATGGAATAGGTGGCAAAACTATTGCCATACCGGGCACAAAATATTCAGTCATCGATATTTATCACACTTAACTTCCGAAAACAACTTCGAAAAGTAATTGGTGTAAGCCAGTGTCAGGATTCGAACCTGGACCTCTGGATCAGAAGCCGTGTGCTCGACCATTGGACCACCGAGACTATGATTCAGTCTAATATGTCACATTATAGGTTCACACCTTCCAATTTGGCTATATTTTAGTGACAAGCTTCTAGTAATATATGGCGTACCCCAAGGACGTATTATGGGGTCATCACTTTTGATCAACACATCCATTCTGATTTTATTAAAGACATTACAAAATATCTTTAATAACATATCCTTAATAATAAAAATCACTGCCTACAGCTTCTTCAGTAATAAAGGCGTGAAATTACGTAAGTTACGAAATAATACAAACTTGTCCAACTCTACAGGCACTGTTTGACTTAGTGATTGATCCCATGCACCTTGCAGTATTACACTCTTGGGATTCAGTCTGGCATCTGCATCACACTCAATACGACCAGACACTGCTACTTCTGTCTGCAAAATGGAAAAAATCAGTGTTATTTCACGACTATATCACATCTTTAACAGTGGTAGAGCCAAGCAATTCGCTGCATGAATGGGCCGGCTCGACCGGTGAAATGCCAAGACCTCTCAGAAGACCGACGTAAAGTGGCTCATGCCGCGTTTCGTTCGGTAAGAGGTACCTGGAGGCCCACCTCCCTTCCCCATTCTACTCCCTTAAAGGTCGGCAACGCAATTATAACACTATATGTGTTGCAGCTGTCCATGGGCAGCGCTGGTCACTTACCATCAGGTGACACACATTCTCGTTTGTCCTCCCATCCCATAAAAAAAACTCTCACAATATCGAAGTGCATCATACTGCGTTTCGGTGAGACAGGTGTCCCTCGTTCGAACCCTTCACTATCTGTGTTGCAGGTGTCCATGGACAGCGTTAGTTGCTTACTATCAGGTGACACGCCTGCTCATTTGCCCCCTATCCCATAAAAAAAAAGAATCAATCAATTACTTTTAAACAGATTATAGAATTAGCTACATACCTGTGTTTTGTGTCTAACAGAAGCAACGTCTTTGATATCAAACTTTTTTATAATAGTCTGTGATATGTATCGTATATTGCTGTCGAATGTACTAGCCTTCTCATGGAGCAATTCGAAACCAAACCTGAAAATTAAATATTTCTTAGTAACCTTACAACACAACCAGATTGTAAGGAAGGAAGTTGAAAGAGTGTCGGTGTCAAAGTAAGAAAGAGCATGCTCCTACGGTTCGGACATGTGGAATTATTAAGCAGGATTTATTAAGCAGATATACAATGCAAATGCGGATGGATATAGGAGTCGAGGACGACCACGATAGACTTTCTGTGACCAAATAAAGTAAGCTCTGGAGGATGTTCTTGTCAGGAGCCTTAAAAATCGACGCGCATGCATCAAAAGAGTCAAATGAAAGTCAAAGAAGCGAGGGAAGCGTGTAAGAATCGTGCCTTATAGCGCTGTTATCTCTGCATACACCGCAAGGGACTTTTCACTTAACACCATTAATGGTCGAAGTTGTTAGCAGCGGCTATAATGCCTTAACACGTCAAGACTCATTTTTTGGGCCCAAATGGCCAATTGGCTGGCGAAACCTAACGTCTTATGTCGGCCACAATTTTGTTATTCATCGTTATATATCATAGCTTTTCGAAAGTTACTGAAGTAAACGTAAAAAAGTAAAGTAGTAAGTAAACGTAAAAGTCTTGAGTTCTCTGAACTGGAAGTGGTAGCAGCAAACCACAGGGTTATCATGACTTATTTAGAACAGGTTGCAACAGAAGACAATTTTCTCTTCTTTCTTGCTTGGTGATTCTCATGATAGCGACTACCCTCGAATTTAGGCCGCTCGTGGTTTAGGTACGTCCGTGTTTCCTTGTTCCAGGGAGGCACTTCCCTGAGTTTAAATATTTCTTCTTTTTTATGGGATAGGAGTGCAAACGAGCAAGTGGGACACCTGATGGTAAGCAACTTCTCACTGCCCGTGTACACCGAGGTGAGTGGCCGTCCTTTAAGGGAGTAGGAGCGGAACGGAAGGGGGATCGGGCCTCCGGATAACTCTCTCACCGAACGAAACGCGGCACGAGCCACTTCACGACGATATTCTATGAGGTCATGGTATTTCATTCAAAATTACAAGGTTAATCTTTTTATTTGTTAAGTGTCTGTGAATATCTATGAAAATAAAGCTACACATACATAACTTCAGGCCAAATCTAAAATAAAAAGAAAATAAAGCCTCTTTGACTTTATATACTTAGTCTGGCCATAAATACTGTTACAACTAAAAATAAAAAAATATTACATTTGAATTTGGAATCTGTCATTTTTATACGATTGTTCATTGTTTTCTCGTTTTGGCGCCAATACATTGTACAATATTTTGCGATATTAAAATGGAGTGGGGTGATAAAGAGAACCGAACCGCTGTGATTGCATTATACAAAGTAGGTATGGAGCCAAATGCAATTTTTAAAACACTCCATACACTTCGTATTAGTCAAATGTTTGTGTACCGGGCTATTAATAGGTACAATGAGACCTCCTCTGCTTGTGACAGAAAAAGACCTGGCCGTCCACGTAGTGTTCGTAAGAAAAAGGTGGTCAAAGCAGTAAGGGAAAGAATTCGAAGAAATCCTGTCCGCAAGCAAAAGATTTTATCTCGGGAGATGAAGATAGCACCTAGAACAATGTCACGTATTTTAAAAGATGACTTAGGACTTGCAGCCTATAAGAGGCACACTGGTCATTTATTAACTGATAATTTAAAAAAGAATAGGGTGTTAAAATCTAAACAACTACTGAAGCGGTAGGCAAAGGGAGGTCACAGAAAAATATTGTTTACGAATGAAAAAGTTTTTACAATTGAGCAAAATTTTAACAAACAAAATGACCGTATTTATGCTCAAAGCTCTAAGGAAGCGTCCCAATTAGTTGACAGAGTGCAACGTGGGCATTATCCGACTTCAGTGATGGTTTGGTGGGGTGTTAGCTACGAAGGAGTGACTGAGCCATATTTTTGTGAAAAAGGTATCAAAACATCGGCACAAGTGTATCTAGATACCATTCTTGAAAAGGTAGTCAAGCCCCTTAACAACACCATGTTCAATAACGAAGTATGGTCCTTCCAGCAAGACTCGGCACCGGGTCATAAAGCTCGGTCCACGCAATTTTGGTTGGAAGCGATTGGCAGTGAAGGATTTTCCCATGGAAAGAGTGCGTGTTTCTATTGGTAACTGGCCTCAATGTTTAAAGGCCTGTATTGCAGCCAATGGAGACCACTTCGAATAAGCTTTTTATATTTTATATCGTTTTATATTTATGTATTAAAGTAACACACTGTAAAAGTAATAGTTATTTGCAATTAAAACATTTTTTTTCTTTGTTACAATATTTATGGCATGACTAAGTATATAGTATTAACTTTGGTAGTTGATTAGTTCTTCAAATACTTACATAGCTTTTGTGTAAATCTCCCCATCATCGTTTGGCACTTGGGTAATTTTTAAATTTAAAACATCATTCGGTCCACATGGTACGGCAATTTTCTGCAATAACGTTTCATCGCCGTAAGAATGTAGCACCACACCGGAGTTATTTCTTGATGCATACTTTGAAGAGCCTCTGAAAGAAAACCGACCATTTATTTTTTAACACGATACGTGACGTTTCTATGGAACATTGCTTGCATGTGTGTGATATATTCATATTGATGTGTTTTTATGGGATAGGACGGCAAAGGAGCAAGTGGATCACCTGATGGTAAGTAACTTCTCACCGCCCATGTACATCGAGGTTCGTTGTCATCCTTTAAGAGAGTAAGAAGAAAAAGAAATGATCGGACTCTACCAATGTTACGTTTGCGTTTCACATCATAACAAAACTTACATACTGACTTCTTTTCTAAAGTGTACATACATAATAATAATTTCAAGTCCCTCGCGGGGTAGGCAGAGAGAAGAGAACGCCATAAAGTTGGATTAATACACGCAGCACTCGGTTCGCTGACTTTCATAACTCTCGCATCGCACCTTTCTCCAGAACTCGTTTTATTTGGTCATGGAGTGTGTCGTGGCCGCCCTCGACTCCTACTACCATCCGTTTTGCATTGTATATCTGCTCAGTTCATATTGCATCATCCATTCTTTTTACATATCCGAACCATCGGAGCATTTCTTACACCACACTCTCTTTCAATCCAAATTCCTTACAACCTAAAAACACAATTGTATGGTATGCCTGATGTATGGCAATAGGTTCGCCACCTATTCCATTTGGGACGTAAACATAACGGCGAGACGAGGCTTAACAGCCGCTGCCTACACCTTCGTGTAGAAAAAGGCGTGAAGTTATGTAGAAACCATAATATCTAGTATGTAGTTTTTATCATTTTCGTGCGTGTGCTCGCGTCATTCAATAAGTGGGCGGACTGCGTGGACTTTGACACCAGTTCTGCTAATATAGTTCTGTCAGAGGTCTAACTTTAATCATAGACGTCAGTCTACTAGTACTATGAAATATCACGACTTCGATGAATATCCATTTAAAGTGACTCATGCCTCATTCGTTCAGTGAGAGAGGCATACAGAGACCAATCCCCTTCCCTATTCTATCCTAAAGGATAGCCACGCAACTGTGACCGTTTTCGTGTTGCAGTAATCTATGGTCGGCGATAGTCGTTTACCATCAGGAGACACGCTTGCTCGTTTGCTATCTATTCTATAAAAGAATAACCACATTTCTTGATTCATCTGACCTCATGACGCTTTCGCAGTCTTTTCGGGTCCTGGTATTCTTGACGACTTTAACACAACGTTGATTTGATTTGAGTTTGTAAGTCTCGGTGGTCCAATGGTCGAGCACCCCGCTTCTGAGTCAAGAGGTCGCAGGATCGAATCCTGGCTCACACTAATGACTTTTCGAAATTAATTTCGTAAATTATGTGTGATACATATCGATGACCGAAAAACTTTATGCCCGGCATGGCAAAAGGTACGCTACCTATTCTATTTGGGACGTTAAACATCACGGCGAGTAAAGGCTTTAAGGCCACTGCCTACACCTTCGAGTAGAAAAAGGCATGAAATTATATTGATTTGATAACCCCGTACCTAAGTCGAGCTTTTGCGACTTAACCTTTCGCCTTTTACAAGACATTCTTGTCAGTAAAATTTCACTAACATTAAAACGTTCCCAAATCATGCCATTCCTTAGTTTATTTATCTGACTGACTACTTATTAATCATCATCATATTTCCACATCCTTGATTTTGCTTTGATGCTTCTTCTGGCAGACCCAACATTCCTATGCGAAACGTGAATTTATCGACGCTTTTCAGGTAATTCATTGGCTATGTTTTACCTTACTTAGCAGAATTTACTGTCATCAAACCGTTGGAAATATTCGCGAGTTTGATTTTTTGTCTTTTAATTGTAAAAACATGATGTCTTTAACTAAGTTAAAAAAGATTTATATACGGATATAATAATACTAAAACAGTAGATATTAATGCCTATTCATAAAAGCACTTCAATCATGATATATTGTTGAATAAGTATTCAAATATCAAACTCACACAATCGGCGAATAAGTTGCTGGCGATAATACATTTAGCTGGTTATTTGTAGATTCGTTTTCAACTTTGACTCTCTGAAAAGTTAAATTGTATATACACATAAACATTTTTAAACAGTTGGCAGTATGTATAAGTGTTTTCGGATACACACGGCGCCACCTAGTTTTCAAGTTAGGCAACTGACGCTTCCAACTTTTGTTAGTAAAGTTTCGCGCGCCACGCCTTTTGACCAACATGGTGGGCAGAGAGAACACTTTAACCATGACATAACTTCTTGTTTTTGACAATAATTCTAACAGGACCATCCAGTTCGAAGCTAAGAGTTGCTTGTGTTAATACCCTATACATATACTACACATTAGTAATAACAAACCAATAATTCTAGACTTCTACAATGGTGTTTGGGATCTTAGAATCATAAAGAAAAAATAATTACTTTAAATAAATTAATTGAAGAAATTATACTTTTACACCCTGAAGTACTGTATTCACGATGTTTATTTTGTGATATTTATTTAAACTTTATTTATGTCGATAATGCGTTTTAATAAAACTTTCAATGTATTAAATACCATTTTTCTATTGTTAGTGTCGTTTTTTCAACAAACGTAGACTAAGGCGACAGATATTTTTTCTTATTTAATTTTTATCTTATTACGTTATAGAGGTGCCGAGCAAACTTCTAGCGCGTGCACACACATACTTTTTTTGTTACTATATAGATACCTTATTATAGTTCAATAAAAGTAATCTTTAATACTGATGCACTGTGGATTCCTCACAAAAGAGTAATAATGTAGGTTAGGGCAAATAGTACCAGATTATTTGAAGCAGATGTAGGATATTACATGACAACCAACATCTTATTGAAGTGGAACTTCTAATGTCCCTTGCAAAAGTATTTAACGCGTTTAACACCCCCTCGCGGGTATAATAATTACATAGTTTAAGACAAAGTCACTTTCCGCTGTCTGTCCCCTTATATGCGCATATCTTTAAAACTACGCAAAGGATTTTCATGCGGTTTTTTTTTAATAGTTAAAGTGTGTCAACGGGGTGGTTTTGATCTATAATTCATGTATAGTGTAGTAAAAAAAGTGTTAATTTTCAAGATTTAGAACTTTAATAGCAAACGTTTCCTGAACCCTAAGTGATAAATCAAAACTTTTTTTTGTGTTTTCTTCTGCAGTCTGTTCTTAAGAACATTCAGCGCATGGTGAGTAATTTGTTTTATTGGCTTGCAAGGCATCAGTCCTGTGATGGGTGCCTTATTACATGATTGGCTATAAGTCTCTAGAGGGCTTCCTTTTGAGTCTTTTGAATGTTGCGCTGGTACTCATCAGGTGTGAGGCTAATACATTTGGGTGGACGTTTAGTCTTTGTATGAACTCATAGAGTACTTGATCTCTTCCTGGACTGTTCTTATTTCTAGATCATGGTGTAGCTGGTTATTTGTTACGAACCAAGGGGCTTTTGTGATCATTCTCAGAACTTTAGATTGGAATCTCTGGAGGATTCGAGGTTTGAGTTGGAAGCGGTGCCCCATAGTTCCTTAGTGGTTTCAGGATACATTTGTAAAAGGGTAATTTGTTTTCCAGTGAAAGTTGAGATTTTTGTGGAGTATGCAATGCTTTTCGTTTAGTGAATATGTGCTTTTTCCAAGTAAGTCTACGATCCAAGTAGAGTCCCAGGTATCTTCGTTTGGTTATGGTAATACAACTCCATTGAGTGATACAGGGGGGCAAGTTTCTCGTCGCGTCGTGAACGTCACTTGTACGGACTTGGCTTCATTAGCTTTAATCCGCCAGGTAGCTAGCCATTCCGTGATTTTGTCTAGTTGAAGCATATTGCTTGCTTGCTGGTTGGTCATGGGCAGTTAGACATGCTGTATCATCTGCGAACGTGCCAATCACAGCGCCGTCTGTCATTGGAAGATCGGATGTAAAAATCCGGTAGAGGATTGGTCCAAGCACGCTTCCCTGTGGTACCCCTGCATGTGCCTTGTGTAGTTTTGTAATGTCATCTCCATGTTTTACGTTATGTCTAAGTCCTCTAGAGACTTATAGCCAATCATGTAATAAGGCACCCATCACAGGACTGATGCCCTGCAAGCCAATAAAACAAATTACTCACCATGCGCTGAATGTTCTTAAGAACAGATTGCAGAAGAAAACACAAAAAAAAATCTGTCAGCTAGATAAGCTTTCAAAAAGATGTAGTAATTTATTGGGAGTTGGTTTTTAATTTTGTACAATAAGCCCACATGCCAGACTCGGCCAAAAGCCTGTGATATGTCCAAGAACGCTGCACAGCAGTATTTCTTCTCTTCGAACGATTTATGTATTTCTTCCACCAATCTATGCACCTGCTCTATAGTTCCATGTTTTTTCCGAAAACCGAATTGGTGGTCCGGTATCACTTTATGTTCTGCTATGACAGTATCCAGACGGTTTAAAAAGAATTTCCATGACCTTTGAAAGAATTGGCAATAGGCAAATTGGTCTATAGGAAGAGACTTCCTCAGGACTTGTCCCAGGCTTAGGGATCATTTTGATTTGAGCTATTTTCCATTGGGGTGGGAAGATGCCTCTAGTCATGATAGAATTAAATAGATAGGTCAAAAACCATATTGCAGCCTTTGGGAGTTCGCGTAGCACTTTTGCAGTAATTAGGTCGTACCCTGGAGACTTCCCTTGTTTAAGTTTTTTAATTATTTCTGTGTCCACGGCTATCTTGATTCTCTTTATCGGGAGGTCGAGTTGATAAGGTTCATTTAGCGAGTGACGAGGTACGAACACGTCAGCTAAATGAGATGCAAAGGCTTCTTTTCTACATCGCTTTTTGCCCAGGTACCATCTTTTCTGCGAATTGGTGGATTAGGGATAGTAGGTCTTTTTAGTTTTTTGGTCGATTTCCAAAGGGAGTAATTACTAGCAGCTTTAGCATCTAGGTCACGTAGTTGAGACTGTAAACTTTCATTTTTTTCAGTTTGTATGTGTTGGCGAGAGGCGATTAAGCCGAGTTTTGTCTCGGAGAAATCTGGGAGTCTGCCACAGCTTACGCGCTTGTCTTTTTTCAGCCACCATTTCACGAGTCATTATTGAGCAGAGGGGTACCTTATACTCTTTAGTCGGAGGAGTGCTATCCCATGCAGCCATTTGGACACATAGGTTGATGTGTTCCACCGCCGCCATTATGTCTATTTCTGATTTAAGTGGCATACTATTTTCCATTGTGGACTCTACCAAGGAACGGAATAGATCCCAGTCAGTTCTATTATAGTATAGACTTGCACTTGGCTTGACGTTTTTGAGTTCGTGGGAAACTTCCAGCAGGACTACACTGTGATCCGAGGAAAGGTCATGAAGGCAGGAACATTTAAAACAGTTAGTTGGGATTCCTTTTACCACACAAAAATCTACGAGATCTGGGATTTTTTTAGGGTAAATTGTAATTTAGTAAATTGGTTCACCGCCCGACATAGTTTCTAGGTGTAGATCGTCTAAAGCTTACTGTAGCTGTCGTCCTTTAGGAGTTGTTAGATGAGAGCCCCATTGTGTATTTTTGGCGTTATAGTCTCCTCCTGCAATAAACCGTATGCCTTGTTTGGAAGAATTTTATATAGTCCTCTTTTTTGATAGCATGTTTCGGTGGAGAGTATAGAGCACTAACTATCAGATGTCCTCGCCAGTTTTCGACAACTATGCTGGTGGCTTGTATTTCAGATGCTTTGTACGAATTGGTCACATAATGTTTGATGTTATTCTTGACAAGAATTGCAGATCCTCCATGGCTTTACCGTCTGGGTGCATCGTGTGATAAAAATTGTAGTTTTTGATTTCTAGGTGATATTTTACTGTGAAATGGGTTTCGGATATTAGAAGGATATCAATTTTATTTGTTATTAAAAATGACTCTACTTCTAGGACATGGTGTGACAGGCCATTGGCATTCCATATGGCTATTTTGAGTTTAAAGAATAGGATAATTTCGTCATGATTTCAAAACAACGTACTACATTTTTATACACCTTTAAAAGGTCTACAAAAAAGTCCGCGAGAGCACAGGTCTATCTCTTAGGGATAACCCACAATGACCATTTTTATTTTTTTACGTTTTACGAGAAATAATGGCTTATTTACGAAGCGATTTTAAACATTACAGCATTAATTTTCATCCAATTAAGTGTCGTCTTAAATAGATTGTACATGTAATATAGATGATCCTGGTCCTTTACAGCATGCAATTTAAACAATTATTTTCGAAGATATTGCAGTATTAACATAGCGGGACAGCAGTTATTACTTTTGATGCGGAACAAAGTTCGCCGGGTCAGCTAGTAAGTAATATATAAAACTAGAACATAAACCAGTTTATATAAGCCAACGAAGAAAATTTGCAGAGTGATGAAAAACGCTACATAGTCATCTAGAATCTGGTAGTAGCATTGTTTTACTTTTTTGTTGATACATATGTACTGTTATATAGAAAATCAAGCAGATAGAAATAATGCAAACACCAAGGTATTAATTACTATTTTGTACACAATACACACAGCACCCTCTAGTTTCACGCTAAGCAACTAAATGCTTGTGTTATGGATATTGATACATATATTAATCATTTAATTATAATGTATTGCATAAATATATATATTGAGATTATGTATTGAAATTTATCTTCAAGTATTTATGGGCCATGTTGCCTAAAATAAATGATTATTATTATTATACACTTTTCTTTTGTAAAAACATACTTAGAATACAAAAAAATGCTAAGACACCATACAAATATTCACACAAATTATGTTTGTACTTGAGGAGGCATTAAACCGACTGAGATCCAATCTACAGTCTCTAGTTTTACCAATGCACCACCAGGCCTGTACTTGTAGTACTACTGCTTATTAATATTTTACAATTTATTACACTTGTAATAAGATTTGTAATTTTTTTAAAGTAATAAGTTTTGTATTAAGAATCTTACTATAACTATATAATTCTCTTCTTGTGATTTCTGATTCAGAGGTGTCAGACAGAATTCTTGTACAAAATTTTGCTTTCGATTTAAGGCTGAATTGGCCGTACAATGATCCAACTACGTATATTAATAATTTTATCTTACCAAATAAAGCTTACCCATACTTTATAATAAATTTTCAAATATGCTGGTTAAGTTGATGGCTGCAGACGAGTATGGATCTAGTCATGATTAGAGGAAACATGAACCAGAAGCAAACTCGCCCACAAATATCATCAAGTTAACATTAGTGAAATCTTCTCTTGTTTATTGTTGAATAGTCTTGGTGGCCGAGCACACAGCTTCTGATTCAATGGCCCGGGTTCAAATCCTGACACTGGCTCACACCAATGACTTTTCGAAATTGTTTTCGGAAGTTATGTGTGAAACATACCGATGACTGAAATCTTTGTGCCCAGTATGGCAATAGCGTCGCCACCTATTCCATTTGGGACGTATACATAATGGCGAGAGGAAGCATAACAGCCGGGTAACAAAGGTGTGAAGTTATGTTGTTCTCTGGTTTCATGTCCAAAAATGATGAAGTCTCAACTACACGCAGTCAATGAGTGTAGATCTAGTCACAGGATTATTAACTGTGATACTAGACATATACTCATTATCTGAGAGCAGTATACAATATCTCCAATTTTTCCCTCCATTCCTTTACTTTAGATATTAAATTGGCAGCTAGATGATGATCTTTGGCTCCTCTTTTATCACCTCCTACAGTTGATTTAGATAAGACTGTGAATAATAAATTAAACTAAAAGAATTATCAATATAACAAACCTTTGGTGTTGTTGCCACATAATTTGATAGAACTTCATTATCTGATCTGAGGTTATGTTAAGAATTAAAAATAATAATAACATGAAATCAGTTTCATGAAAAAAAAGTTTAAGTACTATAACAATGGTTTGAAGTTTATTTACCACCACTGAAGAACTGAAAAGTAATTCATCACACACACTGAAAGTAAAAATTAATTTGAAATGCACTTGCCATTCTTAATTTTTTAATTACATGAGTAACTACCTACTTAATAACAAAATCGTAACACGTGGAATGCGCACATAATATAAAAGGATACTGTATCGGTGCATATGCCCCATAGACCGTCAAATTTGAACTAATATCCACTTGTCCATTTTCACTACCGGGTACAACGGAACGATTTGTCGCCCTTTTGGAAAATTCCTTTCTAGCAAAAGTTTGTAAGTTGTCCAAATTCGGTGCTGAGCCGTTTAATTTGTTTAAACTGTAGGCCATCCATTGTTCGATGAAAGACTCGGCGTCTATATTGTATTCTTCGCATAAACTTACACCTTCAAAAAGAAGTGATGATTGTAACAACCTTGAACAATCATTTCGTAGCGGTATACGTTACTCTCAAACTAGCGGCAAAGTTTTGTAAACAAAATTTATTCAAAAGTTTGACTCATAACGCGGAATAGTTAGATTACTCACATTTGTGTATTACTTCTTTCGGTACTTCTATACCAAAAAATTGAAATTGCTCAGTCACCAACTCCTCGGAAGCCATTTTCTGTAAATTGAAGGAGCGAATGGTGACAGACAATGAAACGAAAGGAAGCAAAAGAGCGCCAAAGCCAATCAAACGTTTGCGTGCGTTAGGTAGGTACTCAGCTTCTTTATTTTTTTGACCACAGATTCTAAATTTTACTTTGTGTGTTGGCACTACAAATAATCCAGACTGCGCAGGAGTTTGGCGGGAAAACAAAATGTAGTCTAGGCAGTAAAATTTTGTTTTGCTCTTTGGTTTTAATATGCGTTGAATGCTTGTTGAATTGTTTAAACTTTTGTTGGTCGCATATTATAGCATTTCAAGGTGTTGTAAAGTTTATGAACCGTCGTGTAGGTTTTGGTTTGATTTACGTATTTTTTATTTAAAGAAAACATTACCAAGTCATTTTCATTTTTGCGAAAAGTAATTAACATGTTATGAAGTTTCATTATAAATCGACACATGTAAGTTTGTTTAATTACTATAACGTGTTCTTAATGAAAGCTTACGGCTTAGTCTAGTTTCGCCAAACCATTGTAGCAGCCTGCTTGTTTACCGTTTACCAACAACAGCAACATGTTTTGCCGACTATCTCGTATCACTACTCTGTCAGCTGTTACCCGCGCTCGGCCCATAGTCGATCCCGCCCAGCTGGGGATCACATAGGTGTCGTGCCGCCGGACCCAAGCCACAGCCCAGGCCTCCACGCGGATCTTTACGCTTCCAAGCTGCGGGAGGCAATCGCGGACGTGGCAAGCGTAGTGCGGCCGGTAAAACTGGCAGCGTTGGTGGTGACCCTCTAACCTCGGTGACTCCGCCGCCAGGGGAGGTCCAGTCGCTTACGGAGGAACAATTCAATAGGGGTAACTCTCCGGCTCTGCGCCAAAAGCACAGCTCCTGGCCCTGCACGCGTATTAGCTCTTGCCCCCATCGAGATGGTGAGAAGGTTACGGAGCCTCTTTAGTTTGTGCCTTGCGACTGGGAGGTTTCCGAAACCCTGGAAGGAGGGACGGTTGTGCCTCCTTCCCAAGAACACACACCCGACGGGTCCCGTTCCATCGTCTTTCTCGATAAGGTTGGCAAATTGTTGGAGAGCATCGTCGCCTTCCGCCTTAACGATCACCTTTGCCAAGTGCAGGTGCGGGAAGCTGCGAGCGTGGGAGACGGGGTGCTGGCGGTGTCATTCGACATCGTCAACGCCTTTAACTCCATCCCCCATTCGACGATCTTAGAACCGCTCAGCATGGTTTCCTTTCCTTCCGAATGGCGCAGGTGCAATCCGGGCACGGGTGCTTTGGTTCGTACCTAAGCCGAATGGGCAGAGAGGAGACTCCGTCGTGCCCGCACTGGGGCGCGGCGGAGGATGCAGCTGAGCACACTCTTCAGGTTTGCCGTCGTGGGCTGAGCCGCGCTGCAATTTGGTCACGGCGGTCGGGCCGTTTTGTTGCTCCCCAACTTCCTATCTACTAGGACTCGAAGTAGGTAGGTTTCAGACGGAACCACGTTTCCGTCTGCAGATCAGGGTAACGCGGGAGCAGAGAAAAGTCCCACTGTGGGCGCTGGCGTTCGCACGCTGGCGTTGGCACGCTGGCGCTCGCGGTGTCTCTGCACACTGAGGTTGGACTCGCGGGGGTTGTGGTTGACCTGTAGGTAGACAATGTCTGATACCGCGCGCAGCAAAAGACTGTGAGACCGGTCGTACAGGAGCTCCGTGGTCTCCAGTCGCGGGTGCAGTGAGTGTGCCTCAAGTATGAACCAACGGTTAGTTTGCTGAAGGGGATTAAATCAGCGGTACTTGCCTGGATAGGAAGTAGCGCGGTTTCGGTAGTGGTTTGCGCGAGTCGACTATGCTGGGCTTCGGCTGGTGAGTAGCTGCATGGATTTGCAACGTGAGATGAGCGTGCTCCGGAACCAGCTGGATACTGGTAGCCGGCTAATCTGCACGTATGGAAGTGTCGGCTAGCTCTGTCAGCATGCCTTAAACAGGCCTTTTCAGGATTCGGATAACCCATCTGGTCCACCCTGCCGTTGCCCCTCCCTGGGGTACTCGTCCTCGGGTAACCTCGGCGAGGTTCCCCTGGGCGGAGCGGCTCCGACCGCGGGCTGTAAAGAGGCACGCGGCCGGCGGCGGCCCTGACGACCCTCCCCGGCCGCATCAGGGGGTCATCCTTCCCGGGCTAAACTCCTTCTGTGAGGAGGTGATTACAGAAAACGAAGCGGCTGAGCGGGCAAGGGAGGACGATCCTCTCGCGGCGCCGCTCCACAGGAGAAGAAGGGGATTAAGGAGATGACATTTCGATCGCCGACAACAATTCCTTCTTGGGGTCGGGCGTTTAACTGGCGGGGGGCGCCCTCACCCGCATTGCATTTACCGTCACCGGCGATGCCCGGCCGTTCCCGAGCCTCTCACCAATCGCGAGGGGCGCGAGGAGCCTGCCGTTCAATTCGTTGAAGAGGACCGGCTGAAAGCGGTGTTCCATTCTTCTCTAACATGACGAAGCGGGAACGGCGCTGGGTTGTTTAGTGGGTACACCGAAATACCATCTCTCGGAAGCTCCACATAACCCTTCCATCTCCTAGTGGGAGGCGTATGCCCACATCATTTTTTCCCAGCGTACCAAAAAAAAGGACGGTAAAAGACAGTTGGTAAATCTTGCAGCACGCACAAAGAGTTTTTGTCTTGTAAAATAAATGCCAAGATCTTCTAACCGTTTTGCTAATAACCTACAACCCCATAGACGATGTTAAATGTCTACCACTGCTTTCAGTAGATCTAAATTCAATCTTTTCGGGGTGATTTTCTGCTAATAATACAGCCTGATTGCTAAAGAGAGACCGTTAAAGTCAGTAATTTTTTGTACACAAGTACAAATTGTCATTTATTCTGTCCGTCAAAGTGAATGTAGTTGTAAGTGACTAGTGCCCCCCCCAAGACTGCTACAAAGATAATTTTACAGTTGCTTTACCGAATTTTAAGATAGCTTATGAAAAGGTGGATGGCTCTTTACTAGTTACCTCTTACCGAACGAAACGATGCATGAGCAACTTTACGTTGATATTTTGAGGAATATTAAAGGTTTTTTTAAGTAGCCTAAGTTATCAACTTCTTATTACACCTGTTACCTACCAATAAAAGCCCTATCAAAATCGGTCCAACTTTTCAGAGATAAGCAGGGGCAAACAGACAAAAATTTAAAAAATTATATTTTTACACATACATATGGTATATATTCAGATGAATTTAGTAGAAAGCAGTTAATTCAATGTTACAAACAGACACTTAAATTATATTTATATATGACAGGGCTGTAGATGACTTTTATAAAAAAAACTGTCCTTTAAGTTAAAGGGTAAATTAAGATACTGGTAGTAAAAAAAAAACCAACCTTTTAATCAACTTTAATCAGTCATAAGATATTTAACTATGTTGGGAAGCTTAAAATGATATATGTTTATATAAGATGTTGAATATAATAAGGTAATGAGTGCAAGAAACATAACATATTGATGACTGGTATTAACATTTTATAAATTAAGGTCTTGACAATTATATATAGTGTCCGACCGAAGCTTCGGCTTTGGCCACCTTCGGCCGAAAATCCGAAGGTCCCGCCGAAGGTCCGAGAACAGTCGGAATTAAACGAACTGTTACGGACGAGTGAGTGACTGACGGACCGGACTGCACTTAATTCAGTGCGGATACCTCTATCACCGAGAGAAAGGCGGCATGAGCCACTTTACGCCGATATTCTTCTTAAGTTGTGGATAATATATATGAAAATTATTAAATCACTAATAGTTTAAAAGGTTGTGGAGATTGCCCACTAATCGGCTTCGGCCAAAAATGACCTTTGGTCGGACACTAATTATATATAAAATATTATAATATAATACTAATAGAATATATAGAATGATACAGTTTAACTTCTTTGAACATGAATATTAAATTTGCAGGATGGCATGGATTGTACTTCAGCTGTGACAATGCTATTTATACTCAAGTTGGCCAAACCACCTCTTAACAGTCCACAGGTATATGCAACATACTGTAAAAAAAATACAAATATGATTATTTTACCAATGTATAATATCATTACATAGTATTAAACAAAATCCGTTTTCCACTGTCTGTCCTCTTAAATTATATCTTTGAAACCACACAATGGATTTTGATGCATATTTTTGTAATAGATAGAGGGTGCCACCGTGGGTAGTTTGAATTTATATTTCATGTATAATAATATACTAAACATTTACTAGTAAACACATAAATACTTTTGATTCGGAACAAAGTTCGCCTGGTCAGCACTAGCTGTTATATAAAACTAATTATATATATATAATTGAGCTCTGAAATAATTTGGTAACAAAACATTTGTTTTGTAAATTGAGGTCGGTGAAAACTAAATAATAAAATGAACCCTGAAGTTTTATTTTTTTAAATGAATGTCACCATACCAACAGTGGTAGCCGGCTCGACCGGAGAAATACCACTACCTCTCAGATTGACGTAAAGTGCCTCATGCCGCATTCCGTTTAGTGAGAGAGGTACCCGGAGGCCCACCCCCCTTTCCCCATCCTTTTCTTTCCCCTATCCCTTAAAGGTTGACAACGCAACAGTAACACTACATGTGTTGCTGGTGTCCATGGGCGGCGTTGGTTGCTTACCATCAGGTGACACGCCTGCATGTTTGCCCTCCTATCCCATAAAAAAAAACGTCCATGGATAAATTTCTTGACTGAGTTCTGATTTGTAATAATTAAATTAAACTGTACAAAATTTAAATCTATTCATAAGTTCCAGCCTATCAGCCGCTATACCAAGACTTATCTGGTGGTAAGGATATCTGTGGTTCAAGAACAAAATCAAAATATGACAAGACAATATTTTCTAACCAGTTTGACAGATACTTGTATTTTTAAATTTTATATTCCAATTTGATCCGTAAGATTTTTACTATCATTATATGAAAAGTTATGCAGCATTTTATAGTTGACAATCAATGTGTATACTTACACGGGGAGCATATTCTAAATACTGATGTCCATTTGAAAAGTTTGTGAGAAACCGGAATGCATTGTCTTGGAGAACATAAACACCCTGATGGTTAGTGCGTAAATTATCAATTTGCTTTTTATATATACAAGTCCAAAAATCTGTGCAAATAAATTTCATTGTATCGAGTTCATCCTTGAACCTAGGCCATTCTCTTGTTAGTCTTTCCATTACTTTATAACCAGCTGCAAATCCAATATATTCCACGACTGATAAATCGACTTCCTAGAATACAATTTATAAGATAACAGACATATGAAAAAAGTTCTTAGCAATAATAGATATTTTATTAAGAATCTATATACTTTTTTTTCAGCATTATTCTCTTTAGCTTGTTCTAGCGCATAGTTAATTAGTTCAGAATGAAGTAACTCGAATATGATTTCGTCGGCCATAATAATAAGTTGAAGTTCCCAACAAAAGTTCAAATTATACGATTAAATAGAGTAAGTAATCATAAATAGGAAGCAGCACTCAATAAAATACAATACAATTATCTTGAGAAATTGAAAATTATTTGTATCGTCAAAATATTTATCATGATATTTTTTTTTCATTTGTCCAGTTTTGGACAGGCTAAAGCTTTTAAGCCATACTAGCTTGTTAGACGTAATTTTTTAAGAAATAACAAACTTAAACTAACCTAATCATCCTTAAAGTGATGGAACTTTATCCATGATGTTCCGAGGCAGATTTGACGACAATGTAGAAGAGCACACTACACACGATATTTACACCATTTTCCACATTTGCACTCAAATACGAACACTTATGAAATAAAACGCCACGAATTATATTCAATATTATCCGTTGAAACATAAATAGAAAATAATGCAAAGACCGGTTACTCTTTTACATTTCCTCCAAAAGCTTTATTTAGCTAATATTTACTAATTTGGATAGGCTAAAGTTTAAAAACCATATTGCTTCGCTCGACATGCATACAGTATTTGATAATTTTTCTTCAGTAAGTACCTACATCAATTTCTTCATTAGTATCTGTTAAAATCACACACACAAACATTTTCACATTTTCTTATTTGATTCATCTAATATATAAAATTCTCGAGTCTAGATGTGTGTAATTGAACTCCTCCAAAACGGCTTGACCGATTCTCATGAAATTTTATTTGCGTGTCGGGTAGGTATCACAAGGGTAGCCCACCCCTCAATTTTTTTTTTAATTTTTCGACATATTTATTAAATTTGTTTATTAAATTTTATTTTTCGGCAAGACAACGTTTGCTGGGTCAGCTAGTTCTCTATAGTTTTCAGTAAGCGATGACGCATAAGTAGTAACCAGTTTATGGATGTTAGAACAAAGTTGCAAGAAATATCATAATCATTGGAAATCATCATAGGGGATCTGTAAGTCAGCAAGGCAATTGGATATCTTTAAGCAATCAGCAATTAGACAACAATTATCAAAAGACGTTAGTACATAGGTAAATATTATGCCAATAGTAAGGCCAACGAGACGAGATATAAAATATGAACAAAGTTTCAGGGGTTCAAAACATTTATATATTTGTCCATGATTAAAATCAACAAAAAATTAGTAACTTAATAACAATAACAGCAAAAATTTACAAGACGACTAAAACAGTAACGGATGATTATCAAGAATAAAAACAACCAAATACGGGAAACGAAAATACGAGTCACTTAGAATGCATTTCATAAAGGAATGAACTTGATAATAGATGTCAATAAAATTGCGGACCAACTGTCGAAAACCACGATATCAATTGATATCATGTACCACGAAATGCGCAAGGATAGTGGTTTTCGTATAAATGACGTCTTTACTGCATAGGTCAGAGATATCAATCGCTCAAATATTCGTGTCAATCTCTAACTGTCGCAAGATAAGGTAAGGGTCGGTTTGTTTATAGTTTTTATCTGGTCATTAGACTAGGAGAATCACTTCTCAGAAGAGTAAACACTACGCAAATGTATCCAAAGTTTGCGAAGTCTATCTATCTTTCAGGATTCTAAGATGATTTATAACAAGTTGGGTCACCTTATCAATCTCTGTACATAGGTACGTGTAAAATCATACTTATAAACTGGTAGAGTATGTGATTTCTACTTGTTTCAACACTATTTCGTTCCAGGAAATAAAATCTGGAAAAATATTGGACAGCATAAGTATTATTTTTTGTTAGGTTAACGACTGTCTCGGTGGTATAGTGATTAAGATCCCCACTTCTGATTCAGAAGTCGTGGGATCCATCCCAGGCATATAACTTCTCGCCATTCTTTTTCGAAGTCATCAGTGTGATAAATACGGATGACTGACAAATATGTGCCGAGTGTGTATCGTCTCCAAATGGAATATTATTCCATTTGGGAAGTTACGATTAAATACGATTTGGCTTGTCGAGGCTAAACAGCCGCTGCTACGAATTCGGGTAGAAAAAGTCAAGAAGTTATATGTTCTTACATGCATTTATTACACACTAGTTGACCTGGCGAACTTTGTTGCGCATCAAAAGTAATAAATGAGTCAATTTTGGATATCATGAGGTTCAATTTGTGCGATTTATCGGCACGCATCTTGGCTGGTACTACTGCGCAATGTACCTGCTGTCCCGCTATGTTAATACTGCAATATCTTCGATAATGTTCGTTTAGATTACATGCTGTAAATGGCCATGATATTACATGCAC
Organism: Euproctis similis; assembly: GCA_905147225.2. Lineage (NCBI taxonomy): Eukaryota > Metazoa > Arthropoda > Insecta > Lepidoptera > Erebidae > Euproctis > Euproctis similis. The sequence goes on from LR990123.1 coordinate 10,835,235, forward strand.
AATCTATTTAAGACATTTAATTGGATGAATATTAATGCTGTAATGTTTAAAATTGCTTCGTAAATAAGCCATTATTACTCGTAGAACATTGTTTTGATCTATCACTTGGGTTCAGCCAAGGTTAAAAAATATTTTTTTCTTTAGTACGTTATACTTGAATTATAGATAAAAACCACTCCGTTGAAACCCTCTATCTATTAAAAAAACCCGCATCAAAATCCGTTGCGTAGTTTTAAAGATATAAGCATATAAGGGAACAGACAGCGGAAAACGACTATGTCTTAAACTATGTAATGATAATGATACTAACTACATATTTTAAGTCAAAGATAGGCATATGATACGGGCAATTTTACATCTATATCTTGCTGTTCACTTTTAATTCCAATTTTGTATTCATAAATATAAAATTTTGTTAGTGGTAACCCTCGTATCCTATATATATCAGCGAACTAACTAAAACAAAATATTTATCGGACAGCACGATTACTGCATAAATTAAGATGGCGGATAGTGATCCCCGTGTTGTTTTGCTGAGTGCATTTGAGTGTTTTTTAGAAGCCTATAAAAGCTCTACAGTTATTCAAATTTGATTTTATACGGTATAGTGACTTGTGGTTTTAAAATTAACAAAATATTTAGCGTTATATATATTTTCTTAACACAAATGGACGACTTGAATATTATCACTTACAAAGATGGCGACCCGACGCTAGCTGCGACTGTTGCGCCATCTATAGTGGAGAACCCAAATTTTGACGGAGTTGTTAAGAAGAAAAGGAGGCGCGGGAAATCCAAACGTAAAATGATTAAACCATTCATAAAAATACCTTGGCAAGATAGAAGAAAAAATGATAAATCTAAAAGAAATATAAATAGATTCAGGAAAATAGTACTGGCCAAAACACATGCTCCATTCAATAATAATCAATTTTTAATGGAAATTCATAAGCCTGAGCCGGAAAATTCCTTTCATATTTTAAGGACTCCATCAGCACGTACACGCGATTCTAGTTTTAGTGTGGACTCTGAAGATAATTATTTTTATTCCCTTCCCGAAGATGAAGAAGAATATTTGACAAAAGAATTCTCTAGTGTTTATGAAGACGCACAAAGTGAGAGGCTGTCTAATATGTCAAAAGATGACCTTATTCAAGAATATCTGTTATTAGAAGCAAAATACGAAAATCTCGTCAAAAGAACAGAGCGCTCAAAGGCTAGGTGTGTCGACGAAGATAAGGATTCTACTGTTGCTGATAAGGATACATCTGCAACTGATAGAGATAGCATGATAACAGACCGGGATACTTCAGGTACATCTATAGGATCAAGTATGGTTGATGAAAATTACCTAAATGATTTAATGCAGCGAATGAAAGACCAAGAAGAACAGATTCATGCACTTAAAGCAGAAAATGAAAGATTAAGGCTTGCAAATGTGCAGCGCTCGCACCACTCTTCAAGTGCAGATTCTGAAAGTGATAGTTCTTCTACTTCTGATAGTGACAGTAGTTCCAGTCAAAGTATAAATATAAGTAACAGAAATGGAGCTATTATTGAGAATGATGAAGTGTTTGTTGATAATCCTGTACACATGAATGGTCATACTGAAGAGAATATACCTGTGGAACCTTATCCTATGGTGAATGGCTCACATGATGTAAATGAATAATATTAGTATTGTTTTAGGACTTAGAAATATCTCTATTATGATAAGTTTAAAAAGAAAGGATGTGATTTTTTTATAATTTATTATTGTAATGTATTGATAAGTTTTATTAATGGTGGTGTAAATTTTGCTATGCACACAATTATAGCAAATCTGCCATGAAATTGAAGTGTATTAATATAAAATCCTGAGAATGTAAATGTGAGATCTCAACTTAGCGTTAGTGGAGTTTGTTCTAATTGTTATTTTTTATATCATTATTTTTTTTATTTCGTTTCCATAATATTCAATATCATTTTTCCATTGAAACAAAGATCTCACCTTTATGTTAACAGTCATAAATAGGCGATTAGTTTTAAACAAAAATGTATGTAGTTGCTATACAATAACTTTGTTGCATATATATTTTTTTCATGTCTTATTTAAATTATGTAAACAAAAGTTAGCATGCCTTTTTTCTGTTTTAGCAGGAAAATCCGTGTATATTAAGTATAAATCTTAATGCTGAAGAACTGTGTTGTTTAATTCCCTAATTAAAAACTTGTTAAATGTTTATAAAGTAAATACATAGTTTATTCTAAGTGCTATTAAATCAAATTAAAATTTGATTTTGTTCCATACTACAATTTTATTATTGGTTTTATTTCAATGTCTTAAATACTTTACTATTAATTTCTTTACAACTATACAGTGTTTACATAATAGATTGATATTAATGATCAAGAATTTTTACACAACTGGTTGAACAAGAAATAGATCGAGCACTTGTATTACTCGCACAAGAGCTGTGTCCAAGTAGCAAATTAAGCCCTTAAAAATAAAAGAAAGAACACTAATCCCTCATTTTGTGAATTCTTCATTTATTTCCATTTTACATGTATTTAATTATTGTGATCAGAGTCAATTCACTTTTGCTTTTTTTATTTTAGAGTCTGGAGCATTAGGATTACTGCCTTTGTAAAACTTTTTTAACAATGCCATAGCTTCTTCGGCTAGTACATTTCCTTCTAGTTTGTAGTTCATCTCATAGAATGAACTAACATCCAATACAGTTTTACCACCAAACCGGTCATTAGCACATCCATACACTACTTTTTCTACGTGAATATTATTGAGTGCGGTTGCACACATAATACAAGGTTCCACTGTGACATATACAGTAACATTTTTAAAATATGATTTATAATCTATATTATTCACCTTGCAATATTCTAGAACGTAATCAATACAATTAATTTCGGCGTGTCTCGTTGGATTGTGAGTTGCGTTCACGGTATTTCTGGATTGTGCTATAATCTTTGAATCAACGGTGAAAATACACCCAACTGGGACCTCTTGAGCAGTTAAGGCTTCCTTAGCGAGTATGAGAGCTTGCTTCATTAAATCAGTCATTATTTTATCATTTATATGAAATCAATTTATAATGAGGAAATATTTCAAGTAATTAGTACCTAGATTTTTTCACCTAGATTCTGTTTCATAATACTCCAACAGATTCAAATTCTTTAAACATTCCAATGCTTTCTCATTCCAGTTATTATTGTTCACGGTTCTTGGACTTGGGTGTGGCAAATACACAATCTGTAAATGATGGAATTGGGTAAAAATAAAAATTTAATTATAATGGATAAATGGACATAAGGACAACAAGAATATCTAAAAAATTAATACATTATTTAATGTGTTCAACTAGAACTACTTTTTTGAGTCAAAACACCCAGGGTCATGTTGAAAGAAAATAAATACTTTTTAAATTTTTTCTTATAAAAATAATTTTGCCTTACACTCTGCAGTAAGCTGTTACTGTACCATATGGATTGGAAGTGCATATTTCTAGGAGCATTACCACTAACCCTTTGAAATTATTTTCTTATAAGCATATAGGGCAAGCAACACAGCATACAAACACACAAAATTACCACAAAGTGATATGACTAGGCTGATTTTGAGTGAGGTAAATGAATATAGCAAAAGATGAATTGTTTTTTTTAATTGCTTGTAAATATGTGCTCATCCACATATATATCTTAGTGTAAACAAAGAGGCTGTAAAGAATCTGTAATATGATGATAAGTGCAATAAAACTATATATTACATAAATAGTACTTTTATTGAGAGTCTGTATATATTAATTATATCTCTTTTTTCTGCCCTTTTCCCTTCATTTGGGGTTGGCAATATAGGTATTTCTTTTCCACACTTTTTATTCCCCATAATTTACTTCACTTTATTTATTTACTTCCACACTAACACCCTTCTGAATCATGTTACCTTTCACACAACCCATCCATGTTTTCTTAGGTTGTCCTCTTCTATTATATCCACATTCAGATCTATGTGATGTGCATCATTACGGCTGAATATATGCCCATACCATCCAAGACATTTATCCTCTCAGTTATTGACACAACTTTCAAGCTTCGTCTTATATACTTATTCAATATTTTATTTACTTTAGTCACTCCACACATCCATCTTAATATTACCATCTCTATAGCATGTATTCTTTTTCCTATTCATATATATTAAACACAAATATTTGCTCTAGTTGAGGATTAAAACTTCAACTCATTAAATATTAACATACTAAATAATATTACTATGAGTAACATTATTTGAGTTTAGATATCTACCTGAATAGGTCTTGGCAATGAGTATTTTTCAAGTGTCTTTTTAGCTCTCACTTCACAGAACTTCCCAACAGCTACAATCTTTTCAACCTTGTAAAGCTCAAGAACTTTGCTGAAAATTCTGTCACAAATTTTATATAATTCTTCTACTTCACTGACCTGGAAATGGCAATTTATTGTGTTTAATATAATATATCTTACATTCCAAAAGGATGGAAAACGATGACATGTTGTCTTGACCCCACTTGGGAGTGGGATAAGGGCTGATGACACTCCAAGTATATTCTAATATGCTGTTTTAACATTAACACTAATGAGGTAAAGTTGCTTTGAGATTTTTTAAATTTTAAAGTTTATTTTAATTGTTACATACATACATAACTTCATGCCAAGTCCCTTGCAGGGTAGAATAGAATAGAATAGAATAAACTTTATTGTACACCACAAACAGAAAGAAAATACATAAGAACTTAAAATTTATACACAGGCAGGTACAATGGGCGGTCTTATCGCTTACAGCGATCTCTTACAGACAACAACAGCAATTGAGGTGTGTGAGGCATCTCACACACCTCAATTGCTTCTTGACTTTCAAAACTGTTGCCATACACACTCATCGGTTTTTAAGGCTTACTCATAATTATATCAAGTGAATTACTTTAAAATCTCCTGGGGTAAGATTACACCCTGTTTTAGTCATCCATTGTTGAGGTAAATAGTTGTATACAAAACTAGTCTTGAAAAACTTATCTGGAGTGCCGCATATTGATCTGAACAAGCCCCAAAATCGTTTTCCACTAACCTGAAACATAAAAATCAAAATTAATAATGTTCACATGTTTTCACATACATTTTTAGTCTAATGGGTAATACTTACTTCAGTTCTTTTGCAAGCAAAACCAAGAACTGGTCTAGCTTCAATCTCTGTAGCTGGTTTTTTAACTGGTCCTATGATTCTCAACCAATTACTAACAGACTCAATTTCACCAAAGGGTACCTACCAAACATCACAACATGTTTATAATAGTTTATTTTTAAAACATTTATTATTTTATTTAGTTTTGTTTAGTACTAAACTAAAATATAATACAATAAATACTCACTTAAATGAATATATAAATAAAAGACATGCAATACCAACCCAACAACAAACTCACATATTTTCTCAAATATAATTTTCTACTGTTTCTAATTACATTATATCTCAAGTTAAATAATTATAACATTATGTTCTCTTACGCCAGTCTGAGACATTCCCCAAGGTCCTGGGTTCATGCCGAAGTACATGATAGGTTTTGGGGTATTGCAATATTTTCGTACATACATTTCAAACGTTTGTCTGGCATACAGAGTGGGATTGTATATAGTGTGTACTTTTAGAGGTATCTTTATATTTTCTAGACAAATATTTAGTTCATCAATAATGTTCAAGAATTCATCACATATTATATCTTTTTCTTCAACATATGACTGCTCAGGATGATTAGAAAAAAATGTGGAAACGACATCTTGTTCTATCATTATGTTATATTAAATACTAACTGTGTTTAGCACGATATATTTAATTTCAAACTATACTCGTTCCAACCATTTATTTTACTTTTGACACATGCTTTAGGACGTAACTGTTTCATTTACGCAATTATTAACTTTGAAACGAGTGAACAGAGAAATATATAAACTGCCCAATAATATTTATAAATCTTAATTATTACCCACTAAATACATTAATATGCCGTAAATAGCTCTATTTATAAAATTTATGTTAATATTCATTTCCGTTATAAAAAAAGTTACGTTCTATCGCATCTAGTGACAGGATCAAAAGTATTCGGTGCAAACTAATGAATCGCAAATAATCGATTACACTTATTTGCAGTTAAGTCAGCTGACAACTGAGTTTTGAATTGTTGTAATAGACAACACGTTAAAATTGTATCAGGAAGATATGGAAATCTTCATATCATACCTATAACATGAAATAAAACAACCAAAATAGGTATTTTAATATTATTTTATTATAACGAATCGTCGGATTCTTCATACGAACTCGAATCGTCGCTTGAATCATCTGCAGTGTTTATTATTAACTCTTGTATAGGTATGTTGTCAAATTCAAAACTAAAATATCCGTGTTAAATCGATTAGAAATTCTTCCTGACTAAAATCGATTATTACAAAACATTGTATCCGTAATACATTAGTACAACACTAATTGATCAGAATTCGACCTGTCAAAAGTAAAATAAATGGTTGGAACGAGTATAGGTATACAAAACATTCACATTAATCCGCTTACTCGCCAAAGTTACTCGCCTCCTTGCAACATTTGACGTCTGTCACTGTCAGTTACAATTGCAAATCAAAAAACAAGAGTTGGCCATTAAAAAAAAACAGTAGATGGTTTAAAAAAGGCAGATTTCATACCATCCTCATATCTTTTAATTAAAACAATAACCAATGTCAAAAACAATAACCAATTATTTCAGTTACTAGACTCATTTACTTAGTTATATTTATGTAAACACAACTTATGTAATAAAAAATCTTTCTCTGATATACAATAAGAGAGAAGAGACGTAGTATTTTTTTTTTCATTTTTTAATATGAAGGTAGGCTCCCATATATTTAAAACATCAAAGTTTCAAAGTCGATATAGCTTTATTACATATAAGTTATAAAGATTAATATTTGTATGAGGTAATAGGTGGCGACAACCACTAATTGAAAAAGCAGTAAAATATTATTAAAACAAAAAAAAACTGGCACATCATCGGCAAATCAGTAAATCTATCGTCAAAACAGTACGGTTGGTAGCACTGCTGTCAGTTTTTTTTTTATTGAGATGATCTGCTTAAAAATATCGATTAAAGTGAATGAATCCATACAGACTTGAGAAATATATACATTTTAAAAATATTTAGGTGTATCCCTGCCCATCTTTCATTTTTTATCGATTAGGAGTAATTAATTATAAATGAAATTATAATGCCCAACACTGAACACAGCGTGGTTATTAATTTACAGTGGTATTTTTTCACAGGCAATCAATGCATTTAATTTTACTTATCAGGTAGCAATTTTGCTCTGAGATGCTAAGAAAATCGGCAAATACTCTTTTTTCTACAAAGCAAACAAAAACAGAAGCGTATTTGCTCAGTCACTGCGCTGATTAGAACCCCTATATAAGGTGATATAAGACGAATAATTTGAAGTTTCAGTGGTCCAGTTGTTTAGCACCCCGCATCTGAATCGAGAAGACGCGGGTTCAAATTCTGGCTAACACTAATGACTATTTGAAATTGTTTTCAGAAATTATGTGTGATAAATATCGCTGACTGATAACTTTATGACAGGTACGGCAATAGGCTCGATGCCTATTCCATTTGGATCGTAAACATAATGGCGAGATGAATCTTAACAGCTGCTGCCTACACCTTCGGGTAGAAATGGTTTGAAGTTATGTTATTTAAGACAAGTTTCGATCTTACCTCCTCGCTCCCATACTATTTAATACCTAATATACCCGCGAGAGGGGCTAAGTGCGTTAAACAATTGCATGTAGCATATGAAGTTCCACTTCAAAAACTATATTTAAGTAAGGACGTTGGTCCATACCAACGGACTTATATATTTATAAATATTCGAGCCATCATTTGTCGTCTTTCGTGCATAAATGAATACGAAGCAATAAATAAAGCTCAGTTTTTTTTTTAAATGAACTTTAAGCAATTTTATTTTGCCAGGGAATTTTATTTAATGGAATAGCTATTTTTTAAAGCCTGCATCATAATTTTACCCCAAAACAAATTGAACAGATCAGCACTATTTTTTTTTTGGCTTATTTTAATATGACATGGCAGACAACAATTGACACAACTGGATTTAATGTTTCTTTCTGCTTTAGTTTTCCCCTTTGTCGTGGTATACTCCAAACTTTTGTTATAGAAACATTTTCTCTATGTAACTATCCACTCATCTTTTAGTTTAAGGCGTTAAAGACCCACATCTGTCCTTCACTTAGATCTACGTTTACTAAACTTTGGGGTCGTCACCACAGAATAGTCACTATCATTGAACGTTGCAAGAGAGTGAATTGAATTACAGGGAGTAGAATCTACTCCCTGTAATTCAATTCACTCTCTTGCAACGTTGCTCTCTACTCAGTAGATACTGCGGAGTGCCAATATTGAGTCTGTATTATTGCCCAGATATTATGCACAGGTGTATTATCCACATGCGAATCAATAACACTTTGCTGGACGTTGCTCCTGATTTCAGGATTTAATATGTCATCTTCCGTATCTGGGCAAGAAATCAGCACTAAAGTATCGTTTCAAATTTTCTGAAGTTACTGGAACATCACAATTGGGTAAAGGTACAGATAAAATAAAGGTTCGATACATCTAATACCTGATTAAACAAAATCATGAATTCGCTCAACGCCGGCAAGCAACCATTTCATTCGATGAACTGCGTGGCTACCACTGTAAACATTTCAAAACTTGTTTTCGGCGCGGTCAGCCAGTATCATAATTAAATTTTATAGTTTTGGTTTCGGCCGAAACTCAAGTGTCTGCTGGACATTCGGTTTCGGTTTCGGCCGGAAAATGAGTATCGGGCGGACTCTAACGCATACACACCGCTAATAGTAGTTATCGTAATATAAATCGAGTGATTTTTAAAAGTACATTGACTTAGCGTTGTATAAGATTTTTAATTACGTTATTTCTGTATATTTCTTCACATTTTTTTATTACATAATATATGTAAAACAACATTTTAAGTACATTGGTATGCAAAAACAAATTTGCCTAAATTTCGAGTTTATATTGCTGGTGATGATATATTGTCACTGTTTTGGTGATAGCGCATCCTTGAAACGAATACCGCTATTTATCACTAGATGTCTCTGTACGATGTTTTAGTTATGTGCGTATTTGTGATCATTTTAAGTTATTGATTTATTAGAATAACATGTTAATATTTATTATATATCTTTATGTAAATAAATTTCTGGAATCTGAATGAATTAGGTTAAATACGCTACATTTTTAACTGTGAAATTGTTATTCACTAAATGTAAAAATAATACCATATTAAATATAAATGTTAATTATTCGTGTTGGGAATTAATGAATATTATAAATTAAGATAGAACAACAGTATTTCAGTCAATTTCTGGAAGCTCACAATGAATTTGTTTACACAATATAATATATCGGACCCAGCAAACGTAAAGTTAAAACAAAGTTTTTGATCAACAAATAACACACAGGGCTTGATCGTAAACGGGTGAAAATTAAGGGTTATATATGTATTTTTGAATTTTGGAGAAGTATGAGAACTAGCATTGTAATACGAGAATTTTATATATTGGAAGATAAGCAACTAATTGGGTTATGAAAACTAGATAACGGAAATTAATATATTTATACTTTTTTTTGTAAATACATACTTATAATACATGGGGGTCATGTCAAGAGCGTGCACGTCGCGACCCCTGCCGTCCCAGTGGGACGCAATCTTGACCAAAGCAAACTCAGCCGGACGGGCTGCTAGGGCGTGCCCCGGAAGCGACGGGCACCGATTAGCCCCCGTCGGTGCGGCTGCATGCGCATGCGGCGAAGGGGAGCACCACCCTTCAGGCAGCGCCAATCCTGGCGGGGCGAGGAGAGGGGAGTGCCGTATAGGCTCGTGGAATGTTAGAGGTAGCATGGCAAGAAAGATGAATGAGATGATGGATGTATTAAATGAGAGATGCCTGGATGCCTTATGTTTGACGGAGACAAAGCGGAGGGGGAGTGAGACCGAGGACCTCCCCGGTGGCATGGTAGCCCTATGGTCCGGAGTGGACCCGGACGTCCGTGCCAGTGGGGGTGTTGGAGTCGTTCTCTCCTCCCGCTTTGCTTCCGGAGTGAAAGATTATGAGTTGGTAGGCCCAAGACATCTTTGGGTTCGAATAAAACTGGGGATCACGCGAGTTTTCCTGGTCACAGCTGATGCTCCCGTTAGCTCCGCGGATCCCCGCGAACTCGAGGAGTTTTGGGAAACTGTTAGGGATATTCTGGATCTGGTTGAGGGAAATGAAAGGATAATTCTGTGTGGTGATCTTAATGGATGGGTCGGAACCAAGCGAGACGGCCTGGAGGCTGTCCTTGGTCCGAATGGTGACAAGAGAGTGAATGATGCTGGTAAGCCGATATTGGACTTATGCCTGGAACGGAGCCTCCTTGTGTCTGACACATTATTCCGTCATAAAGATATTCACACGTATACGTGGAGACGGAATGAGCAAAAGAGTATGATAGATTTGATTTTGATAGATAGTCGTCTCCGAAATACTCTAAGGGATACAAGAGCCTACAGAGGCCCCAATCTTGATACGGACCACTACCTGGTGGTAAGCCGTTTCGTGGGCCTTTTCAAGAAGTGGAGACACTGGCGAGTGCGTACCCATTTCGGAGAGCTTGAAAGGATAAAATGTGAGAAATTAGAAGATGAAAGTGTACGGAGTATGTATGTAGGCCTAGTCAGTAAAAGACTCAATGAGACGAGTCTTTCTGACCTAGGTGTTGAAGAATGCTGGGAAAGAATGAAAGAAAGTATAGTGAATAGTGCAAAAGAAGTATGTGGTAGTGCAAAGAGGCATAAGATTCTGAGAGGTGACGCCTGGTGGGACGCGGATGTGAAATCCAGCGTCGAAAGAAAGAAAAAAGCATGGTTGGATTATGTCTCAAGTTTGAATCAGAATGATAGTATGACAGAGAAAAAGTATGAGAGCTACCGCCGCTGTAGGAATGTTACCAAAGCCTTAGTGAAAGAGAAGCGTGAAAGACTTGTTGCGAATGAGGAAGTGAGGTTGACGGAGAACTTCGAGGCTAATAACAAACTCTTCTGGAGGGAAGTTAGAAAGTCTCGGGGTTCTTCGTCAACATCCAGAATGGACAAAATTATGTCTAAGTTTGGTGACATTCTTGCAAACCCAAGCGATGTATTGGGCAGGTGGAGTGAGTATTTTGGGGAAATGTACGAGTATGTTCCGGATGTGGGCGCCGCGAGTGAGCCTACCGTTGCGCCAACATCTGATGATGACATTACTATGGAAGAGATTGAATGGTCGATACGAAGTATGAAAAATGGTAAGGCAGCTGGAATTGATATGATGTCTGCTGAAATGATCAAACATTGTGGAACCTGTGTCCGGGACGCTTTCCTGACCTTGAGCAATCTGTGCTGGAGGTCGGGTAAGGTTCCCATGGACTGGAGGCGCGCTGTCATCGTGCCCTTGTATAAAGGTAAGGGATCACGTATGCAGTGCGCCAGTTACAGGGCCATCAGTTTGATAAGTTTAGCAGCAAAAGTGTAAAATTATTGAAAGGAGAATGAGGGTGATATCTGATGGAGTGTTGTGGGAGGCTCAGGGTGGTTTTAGAAGCGGACGAGGGTGCATGGATCAGATTTTTTCTCTCCGCAACATCGTGGAGAAACAACTGGCTGTTAACCGGAAGGTTTTCTGCGGTTTTGTGGATCTGGAAAAAGCGTTTGACAGAGTGTCACGAAAGGATCTGTGGGATATACTCCCGGGCTACGGGTTGAGCGGAGCACTGCTGCGCGCTGTGCAGTCCACTTATGAGGGCTGCACAGCGTGTGTGCGTGTTGACGGCGGCTTGTCCCCCTGGTTTGACGTCAATATCGGCGTCAGACAGGGTTGCGTGCTGTCCGCTCGACTGTTCATCCTGTACCTGGACAGTTGTCTCCAGAGAATGAGATCGATGGATGTAGGGATGCGAATGGGTGACCTAGTTGTGAGCTGCCTGCTTTACGCAGATGACGCCGTGCTTCTAGCCGAATCGCCGTCGGACCTGCAAACACTAGTCACTACTATGAAAGATGATTGCATGATTAAAGGCTTGCAGTTGAATGCGACGAAAACGAAAGTTATGGTGTTTGAAAGGGAGGAGTCCAGAACAGATGCAAGGATAATGGTTGATGATGTAGTGCTGGAACAGGTGAATGAAATTGTATATCTTGGATGCGCTTTTAGCAGAGATGGAAGTTACACCGCGGATGTAGAAAGACGAGTGGCGATAGGAAATAGCGTAAACGGAGCGTTGGGCAGATTCCTGGGCGCAAAAAATATTAGCAGAAAAGCCCAGTTAGCAATCCACAATGCAGTCCTGAACCCAACGCTAACTTATGGAAGCGAGAGCTGGGTATGGCAGAGTGTGCATGAAAGTAGAATAAACGCGGTAGAAATGAGGCCTCTACGCAAAATCTGCGGAGTGACTCTCGCTGACCGCGTAGAAAACAAGGTTGTAAGGAAGGAAGTTGGTTTGAAAGAGAGTGTCGGTGTAAAAGTAAGAAAGGGCATGCTCCGATGGTTCAGACATGTAGAAAGAATGGTTGACGCAAGACTGACTAAGCAGATATACAATGCAAAAGCGGACGGATGTAGGAGTCGAGGACGGCCAAGACACACATTCCAAGACCAAATAGAACGTGTTCTGGAGGAAGGTGATGTTAAGAGCCTCAAAAACCGACGCGCGTGCATGAAAAGAGTTATGAAAGTCAACGAAGCGAGTGAGGTGTGTAAGAATCGTGCCCTATGGCGCTCTGTTCTCTCTGCCTACCCCGCAAGGGATTTGGCGTGAAGTTATGTGTGTGTGTGTACTTATAATACATAGAACTCGTTTGTAGGTGACAAAGTTCCACCTGTGTGTAGATATGTACGACTATATTTTTGTAACAGTATCATTACATAGTATACAACAAAGTCGCTTTCCACTGTCTGTCTCTTTTTATGCCTAGATCTTTTAAACTACGCAACAGATCTTGATGCGGTTTTTTTAATAGATAGAGGGTGTCAACAGGGTGGTTTTTATCTATTAGTGTAAAAAGTGTATGATGTAGGGAAGAAAGAGGGACAAATCCAAAATTTACTTCTTTCAAAAGTAATTGATGCGGAACATAGTTCGCCAGGTCAGCTAGTTTATTATATAAAAAAAAAACATTAAGAATTAAGACGAATTACCGTTCACATACATGTACATTACCCCACTCGTAATAAATCACACAGACATATAAAAACCACGGAATGATGGCGTATTTTCCTTTTGCGTGTACGAAAAAAAAAAAGTTTTTTCAACATAATTCTGTAGTCAACTCCGAACTATTAATCTCAAATATGATTTATCATATGTATACTCTGCGGGAGTCAATGGACCTGATGGTAAGCAACAAATGCCGCCCATGCACACCTGAGCACACATAGCGTTACAGTTGCGTTGCCGGGCCGGGTCATCGAGCGTAACGCGGCAAAAGCTACTTTACGTCGTTATTCTGAGTCATAGTGGTATTTCACCGGTCGAGCCGGACCATTCGTGCAGCGAACTGCGTTTTAGTCAATTATCTATCATCATCAATTATCTAATGTCTTTTTTTATCGTGAATTATTGTGTTACTAAAGATAAAAAAGTAGTTTTGCCTCAATTCCAGTTAAAATTTGTAAAGGCTAGTTATAACGCCAAACCAAATTTGACCGTTGGCCTTACAAGTAAAGTTTACAAACCAAGTGGTATCGCGAAAAGTATCATATTTACACACTCAGATTGTCATTGAAATATCCTAAACTATTTAACTACTTTTAATACAGTTTTTAACAAGTAAAAACTGAATTAAAAGTCGTTAAATAGTTTAAAAGATCCAAGCGAAAATATTTATTCATGTTTAGATATGACGCTACTTCTTAGGCTTTTAAGTAGACCTAATTAGTTGTAATACAATATCCTAATACATAATTACTCTCTATGTAAACTAATACTATTGTTCTAACAAAATTACCTTATAAACTTCAATATATTCTCGTAATGTAATATAATTACAATAGACTACGAGTTAAATTGAAGAGCTGACACATGCTGACATTTCATGTCCTTACCTCGTCTGTGTGTTTACTTTAAATGGCCTAAAGGCACATATCGCGTGCTCTCAAGTAACGTTTTTTTCTTTCTTTTTTTTTTTAAATACCTTTACGCGCCTTTTATAGGTACTGTACGGCGTATTTATAGTGATAATTTGAACAATTCTCGTCTTCACAACGAGTTCTCACTATCTTGTCATAATATTAACCCATGTGATACAATGTGAGAGTTTAAAGCTTAGGGCTGCCACTGGTAATAGTTTTTCATTTCGGACACTAGTCTAGTCTTCAAGCTAAGTATATAAAGCCTGTCTTATACTTCTTTTGTGAAATGAAATATCCTTGTACATTCTAAATGTTTTTACGCTGATCGGGTTCGAATCCATCGTTCTTTATTTAGCATTTGGCTACTGTTATCAAATGTCATCTCGGTGGGCTGGAGGTCCAGCTACTCGCTTCTGCACCAAGATCACACATCATACTACATTTTGATGTATATTACGTTAGTATAGGCAAAATTAAAATTATTAATAATATTAATTAAGTGAAGCCAAGCGTTGTTTTTTTTATGATATTGGAAGGCAAATGAGCCGACGTGTCACCTGATGGTGAGCAACAATCGTCGCCCATGGACACCCAAACATGGACACACAAATAGTGTTACAGTTGCGTTGCCAGCCCTCACAATGGGATATAGAATGGGTCGGAAGTGGGATGGGAAGGGGACGGGGAAAAGGGGTTGGGCCTCCGGATACCTCACTCACCAAACGAAACGCGGCAAGAGCCACTTTACGTCGATATTCTGATAGGTAGTATTTCACCAGACAAGCCGGCGCATTCATGCAGCGAGCTGTGTGGCTCTACCACTGTAAAACAGACTTGGTTTAATAAAATAAAAAATTTCATTGAGGATTTTCGTATTTTATCAGATGTTGTGCTTAATTATTGTCCAGTTATTATAACACAATTCATATCTTGTATACCTGAAGCTATCATAATTTTCCCTACACAACTCTCCCCACGTTCAATTTGTCCACTTTAATGGGTGATAGATACTAGTTTTTTTTTAATAATAATATCTTGGACACAATACACACACACAGCGCCCTCTAGTTTCAAGCTAAGCAACTAAATGCTTGTGTTATAGATATTACTACTAGATATTAATACTTATATACTTTTTTTTTGTAAATACATACTTATAATACATAGAAAACAGTGGTAGAGCCTAGCAGTTCGCTGCATGAATGGGCCGGCTCGACCGGTGAAATACCACGACCTCTCAGAAGACCGACGTAAAGTGGCTCATGCCGCGTTTCGTTCGGTGAGAGAGGTACCCGGAGGCCCACCCCCCTCCCCGGTCCTTTCCTATCCCCTATCCCTTAAAGGTCGGCAACGCTACAGTAACACTGTATGTGTTGCTGGTGTCCATGGGCGGCGTTGATTGCTTACCATCAGGTGACACGCCTGCTCGTTTGCCCTCCTATCTCATAAAAAAAAAGGAAATCATCATAATAATCGGGTTGTGATGAAGAGGAATTATACCTGAAAATAGACAGAATTCCTTCCTTTATTTATGTTATTTTTAAGTAGAATACCTATGCATAGAAAAAGGTTGGTACACATCACATGACAGATACTGAATAAATACTCCTTTGTGTTTACGAACGAAAACAAAGATCTTTTCTCCTTTGTGACAACCCTAATACATATAAAAAATATTATATTATAACTGATCGTTATGTTACAAGCTCGTTACCGATAAATATCGTTATAATGAGCCCTCCCCGCGCCATGTTCAGAGACTCTTTCATCTGTGGCTATGGTGTAACGCTCATTCTGCCTTTTTAATAATCAAATTGACAGGTGTTGATGTGTTTTTGTACAATTTTATTCGATTATATCTATATCGATCATTCGAAATATTGCGTGATTTCTATAAGACAACTCTCGTAGGTGTAAGCTAAGTTGGAATAGGTGGCGGAACTTACAGTTATATACCCTGGACAATATTGTCATCCATCGATATTGATCACACGTAATTTCCTTGAAGTCATTGGTGTGAGCCCAGATTTTATTACACAAATTCTTGATGCAGAAGCAGGATGCTAGACCTCCAAACCACCGAGACGACTATTATTACTAAAGTTCGATATTAACATATGTTTGTATATATTTAATTACTGACTTTAAAAAAGGAGGTTCGCCGAGGAGAATTCGAATATTTTACTTTTGAAGTAGGTTTGTTCACCGATTAGCTACCTATTCAAAGACGACCGATTTGCATTAATATTTATGTGTTTGATGGGGTATATTTTCGGTAAGTGGTCCCGATTCGATATTATCATAAGTTTGTCTATATTCATAGCATACACAGTTTAAGGTGGAGTATATTTGGTCATAAAACTCGACACAAAGTACTATCAGCTGAAAGAACAAAATTCAAAACACTAAATTGATTTTGTCATAATAGTACAGTCATTTGGTCGAAAAAATAGAGGTTACCTGGAAAGTTTTCCGGGAGTTTTGAAATTTGGCAATTTTATAGATTTTGGTATGCTCTTGCCAAATTTCAACTTTGCCACCTCGTATGGCTGCCGCTCGCGCCGTTTTTTGATAATAACTCCTTTCTGGCGCATTTTACAGGAAAACCATATTTATTCAAAATAAAAGTAGAGAAAATTTCCTACAATTTATGTCTTAACCTTTTCTTTCCTAAAATCAATAGTTTCGGCGTACGAGCACCGTAAACCATTATACATCCACACCAACGTGTAATATTTACTTTAAACTGCTCATATTGTGATTTGTAAATTATAAAAATTATACGAAGGTTAAATATTGTTCCATAGAATGAAAACCTGGCTAACTACTAGTCTACCATGTCTAGCTAGTATTTCTGCCGAAACGTGTATTGAATTACACTTTACGGCGCTCCTACGCCGAAACTATTGATTTTAGGAAAGAAAAGGTTACGACATAAATTGTAGGAAATTTTCTCTACTTTTATTTTGAATAAATATGTTTTTCCTGTAAAATGCGCCAGAAAGGAGTTATTATCAAAAAACTGCTTTTGGGCGCCATTTTTTCAATATGGCGGCGCGAGCGGCAACCATACGAGGTGGCAAAGTTGAAATTTGGCAAGAGCATACCAAAATCTATAAAATTGCCAAATTTCAAAACTCCCGGAAAACTTTCCAGGTAAAAATACTAAATGACTGTACTATAATTGTGTTCTTACTTTAAATTTTCAAAATAATAATCACATTAATCACACATGTGAACTTGTCAAATATATTCGATATTTATTTGTGCCTGCTAGAAAATCGGAACCTTCTAAATACAGTATACAACGCGGTAAACTACAGGACTAAATAAATGACGTGTTTTTTTTTGTTCTATATTAAAACCTCCTTGCGTCCATAAACAACTAGTTAATTGAATATTGAGACCAAGAAAAAAAAGATTAAAAATACATTTACACTATAACATCTCGAGAAAGCTTAGTAAATAAACTACTAACAAGTAAATATATAAGTATTATTAAGTTTATGTATCGACAGGGTGGTTCGGAGAAGTAAGAGCAGGGAGGTAGAGTGATGGGTGAGTGGGTCGGTAAAGCAGATTAGATGACGTTGGAAATGTAACTACTAATGAACATCTTATTACAATCTCAGCAGCTTACATTGAAATCTGATTACAGATTCGGTATTGTGAGCATTTTGTAAAAATAAAATAAAAAATAAAAGGTTTTCAGTCTTGAAAATGTTCTTAAATCATACTATTAACTAAAATAGATCTCGTTTCGAGATACGCAATTAATTAAGAACTTCGTTTAGAACTCTAGACATGATTAATACAAATTGTATTGAGAGAAAAACTATTTTAAGTAAAATACAACATTAAAACAATAGTTTTGTATATAAATGTTTTCTATTTCGTAAATTGGACTGATCCACTCTTGAGTAGGTATAAAAATAAACTTTCTGAAATACTGTGAGTATTTTACTAATTCTTTATGAAAATAATTAGTAATAGTAGGTAAGTAAGTAAGAAAGGGTATGCTGCGATTGTTCGAACATGTAGAAAGAATGGATGATGAAAGAATTGATGCAAGCTAAGCAGGTATACAATGCAAAAGCGGATGGATGTAGGAGTCGAGGACGATCACGACACATCTTCCATGAGCAAATAGAACGAGCTCTGATGGAAGGTGATAAGAGTTATGAAAGTCAAAGAAGTGAGGTGGGTAAGAATCGTGCCTTGCTCTGTAAGTTGCTCTCTTCTCTCTGCCTACCCCGCAAGGTATAAAACCATATTTTACTGACGTGTATATAGAAGATAAGTATTATATTTATGGCCTGATGATTTTTTTTAATATGTCAGCAAAAATAAGGCATAGACTATCGTTTTAACGCCTTCACAAGTCTATAAAATTGTCCGCTATTGGGCACAGGCCGCTTAAACGAAATAGGTCAGCAGAATCGGTCTACTGTGAGAGTAAAGGCGAGGAGGTTGGCATAATGTTAAGCTTTTTTTATAATCTTATTTTCTTATTTTTTTTAAATGGCTCGGGATATTTGCAATAGAATTAATAAAAAGTGTCGACGATAAATAACTACTATTAACGTAGATACATATTCTATTATATATATATATATAGATATTCGTGTATTATATTTTATTTTTTAACACCCACGCGCATAGCGAACATTTTTGTCGTTCGGAGAAATCCACCGTCTTTACAAAAAAAAAAAAATTATAGACTCCGTAAAGTAATAACCAAAATGGACAAAAAAACTCTTTAGTGATATAACTCGCCGAGCCAGTTTGCAAATATTATCGAAACAAGACGTACCTACCTATTGTAATCTGAGAAACATACCATTATATGTATCACACCTTGGACTTTTAGTAAGGATCCCTAATTGTTTGAAAATATAATATAGCTCAAAGTCTCCCCCGAGACACTAACGACTATCCACGACTAAAAGAGTTTTCAAAATCGGACCAGCGCGTGCAGCGGTTTCTGAGACTAGCGCGTTCAAAGAAAAAAGCAAGCTAGTTAGTATTTTGATAATAATATTTTATTTTATTTATCTAATTTATTTTATCTTTAAAACTATATAGTTAAGCAACAAGGAATTTTTCCACAGTAATGGCAGAAATGAGGTATCGATGCCAAGAGGTTTTATTAGGTCAGATATTTCACCCGGCAAAAAATATACACAAAAAAGACAACGGAAGACTTGACCTTTAGTGGGTGGTGGTAGCCAACCCACACTTATGACGGGAGGAATATTTTGATTTGCAACAACGACCCAATCTGTCTGGATTTTTTTATTTACTGTTTTTTTTTCTATGAAAAGCACAATCTTCAGTTTTTTTTATTTATATATGTTTTTACGGCTCTGGATAAAAGTCCTTTTGAGTGACAATTTTCAGTTACCAGTAGATAAATGTTGCCAGTAAAATCTTTCGAAACGGCTCGACCGATATATTATTATATACTAGCAGACCGCGCGAACTTCGTACCGCCATATTTTAGACATTTTACACTAAAAAGATTATTGCCGCGATCATATTAATACCTCAAAGCTTTCCTCATAAATGGACTATCTAACACTATTTTTTTTCAATTCAAGTTCCTGATACATACATACATAACTTCACGCCAGATCCCTTGCGGGGTAGGTAAAGGGTACAAAGCGTCATAAGGCACGATTATTACACACCTTAATGCTTAGCTTTTGATATTAGCGACTAACAACCTAGATATGAGGAAAATAATGGCAGTTAAAATATTAAGCAGTTATATGAATGTATGAATGGGCTCAACCGGTAAAATACCACCACCTCCCAGAAGATCGACGTAAAGTGGCTCATGCCGCGTTTCGTTCGGTGAGAGAGGTACCCGGAGGTCCACCTCCCTTCCCCATCTTTCTCCCTTAAAGGTCGGCAACGCAACGGTAACACTATAAGTGATGCCGGTGTCCATGGGCGCTTTCTCCTTTGCCCTCCTATCCCATAAAAAAATTATTATCAACTTCAATCAATAGCAATACCAGGGACTTTGTCAGAAGTTTTTTGTCAATCTTTAGTTTTTTTTTAATACTACTTGAACCTTTTTTTTTTATTTGTCATTGTCGTCGATTTAAAAAAAAACCTGGTCACCACATGTTCTTATCAGTATGGCTAACTTACAGTGACTGTTTTTTTTATATTTTAAATGATGTCAATTTGGCACATTGGTATTACTCTTTCTATACATATTTCTATATTTTCTATATTTCTCAAAATAAATTCACTAAATTTTAAAAGAGATCACGACATTAAAAATGTAAATTTATATAGATGGGCAACTATGTGGTATGCAGATGTGTATCAAACTCGCTAAGTCTTTATATTTTAACAAAAGACGCCAAGATTGAGGTGCGTAGGGATATCTTGGGCTTCGTCCATTTAAATGAAGTTGCAATATTGTAAAGAATTATAGATAATATTATAATAGCTGCGTGAAGAGCTAACTATAAACTAACTCTAGCTTTGACCCATGACTTTGGTTACTTAAGTATGAAAATCTTTTTAAATCTTTTAATATTCGCGTTCCATATTACATAAATATAATGAACGGAAAATAACGCGACACATTTAGATAAACAAATTATCTGTCTGCTTGTGACTACGGCCAGTGCAACCAGGCCGAAACATCAAGCCATTAATAAAAGTAAGTATTTGTTTACCTACACTTGTCGTGTTATTTCCCGTTTATTATACTCTTAAATAGATCAAATTCTAATCTAATGTGTCTAAATAGACACGGGGTCACAGATGTTACAGGTTCACATTACCTATTAATTATTACAAAATAAATATACAAATACCTAAGACGATTAAATACTACAAACTCATTAGGACAAAAAAAAAGTCTAAGAAAATTAAAAAAAAAATTACCTGCCAGCTATGAGCGGCGCTCATGACCGAGTCGGGCGGGTCTCCCGAACATATATATGTGCGCGGAATATTTGCCTAAGAAACGTATACATACTTACATTTTGTATTTTGCGATATCTTTTGAATTAAATGTCCGAATTGAATCATTCAAATAGTTCTACAAAAGTATTGAATCTATCTTTATATTGAAGTAATTTATTTTGAGTAGAGTTAATACCAAAGTACAAAATAAAGAACTTTTAAAACGACCTCATTATAATTATTTTTAAAAATTCAAAAAACACTTATTGTGCGATAACTACAATAGTTAGACATATGGCGTCGCGGACTTTTCTGTCGACAATTATATGTTCTGTAAAAGTGTAGTACATTGTTTTGTTCTATAATCAATAGTTTTTGCAGCGTTCGCGATTTAAGAATATCTTTCGGGTCTTTTTCTTACACCTTGGGTTACATTATTGAACTTATAGTAAGGATCCCTAATTTATTTGAAAATATAATATAGCCTAAAGCCTTCCTCGATAAATGGACTATACACCAGTGAAAGAATTTTTGAAATCGGATCGGTGGTTTCTGAGATTAGCGCGTTCAAACAAACAAACAAACAAACTCTTCCGCTTTATAATATAAGTATAGAACAAAATAAATATACAAATACCTAAGACGATTAAATACTACAAACTCATTAGGACAAAAAAAAAAAGTCTAAGAAAATTAAAAAAAAAATTACCTGCCAGCTATGAGCGGCGCTCATGACCGAGTCGGGCGGGTCTCCCGAACATATATATGTGCGCGGAATATTTGCCTAAGAAACGTATACATACTTACATTTTGTATTTTGCGATATCTTTTGAATTAAATGTCCGAATTGAATCATTCAAATAGTTCTACAAAAGTATTGAATCTATCTTTATATTGAAGTAATTTATTTTGAGTAGAGTTAATACCAAAGTACAAAATAAAGAACTTTTAAAACGACCTCATTATAATTATTTTTAAAAATTCCAAAAACACTTATTGTGCGATAACTACAATAGTTAGACATATGGCGTCGCGGACTTTTCTGTCGACAATTATATGTTCTGTAAAAGTGTAGTACATTGTTTTGTTCTATAATCAATAGTTTTTGCAGCGTTCGCGATTTAAGAATATCTTTCGGGTCTTTTTCTTACACCTTGGGTTACATTATTGAACTTATAGTAAGGATCCCTAATTTATTTGAAAATATAATATAGCCTAAAGCCTTCCTCGATAAATGGACTATACACCAGTGAAAGAATTTTTGAAATCGGATCGGTGGTTTCTGAGATTAGCGCGTTCAAACAAACAAACAAACAAACTCTTCCGCTTTATAATATAAGTATAGATGTTTGTGATTTGTCAAATGCCAAATTTTAATAGGTACAACTTGATCGATTTTGGTATTTTACAGTGGTAGAGCCACGCAGTTCGCCGCATGAATAGGCTGCCTAGACCGGTGAAATACCATGATCTCTCAGATTATCTACGTAAAGTGGCTCGTGCCACGTTTGAGAGATATTCCTGACCCCTTCCATATCTCAGTGTAAGGTACAGCAACGTAACTGCAACACTGTCTGTGTCAGGTGTTCAGGTGTCGGTGTGTTTGTTGCTTACCATCGGGTGACACGCCTTGTTGGTTGCCGTGCCAACCTATACCATAAACAAATTCCCCATCATTGAACAGTATTTACTATTTAGTCTTTGTAAATAGTGAATTAAATATAACAATTTAATTAAGAGTCTCGGTGGTCCAGTGGTCGAGCACACGGCTTCTGAATCCAGAATCCACCAATGACTTTTCGAAAGTTATGTGTGATAAATATCGATAGCTAAAAACTTTGTGCCCGATATGGCAATAGGTTCGCCACCTATTCCATTTGGGACGTAAACATAACGGCGAGTCGAGGCTTAACAGCTACTGCCTATTAGAAAAAGGCGTGAAGTTATGCTATGTTAGGTAAAAATATAACAATTCAGTTGAGTATGAACGTATAGTTTACTATTTCAAAATCAAAACTATCTCTTTGAACCACAAAGATTTTACATTTTTCGTTGCGTAACTTCTGTTGGATATGAAGAATCCGAGAGTACTTACCTTGCTATATTATTAAACTAGTTGACCCAGCGAACTTTGTTTTGCCTCGGAAGCAATAAGATGATATATAGAAATGGTCATTGTGGGTTATCCCTAAGAGATAGACATATCATACCATCGCGGACTTTTTTGTAGACCCTTTGAAGGTTTTATTAAAGTAATGTAGTACATTGTTTTGATTTATCACTTAGCGTTCAGCCTGCGTTTGCATTTAAAGTGCACGCAAATTATCACTTTCTTTAAACTACAGTGTAAATGAAATAAACCTGTTTATTTAAAAAAAAATCACATCAAAATCGTTTGCGTGCTGTCAAAGACCTTAGTTTATAAGGGGACAAACAGCGGAACTAGGTGGCATTAGTTTTTTAGTGTTTGATCAATTCTAAATGCTATTTTTTGATAGCAACTCTTTGACACAATTTCAATAGTCTGTACACATATTGAGTAGATGGTTGTAATGCCCGAACGTAGAACAAACTCTTAAAAACAAGTGACCCCAAAAAGGGAACAGGGGGCGGCGGGACACTGTTTACGTTTCGACATTTTATAGACGACTGAACTATCCGGATAAGAATTGGCACTGAAACATATATTTGTGTCTAAGAAAATAAAATTTTATATTTGTTATTTTTTCATTTATTATGAAACTACGGGACAAAGGATAGAGGTCAGCCCAGTAGGTACTAATCCGAATAGTAGGTATCTATGTATCTTGAAAAGTCTCGGTGGCCCAGTGGTCGAGCAACCGCTTCTAAATCTAGAGGTCGCGGGTTCGAATCGTGGCTCAAACCAAGGACTAAGTACTTCCGAATTTAAATTCGAAAGTCTTTGGTTTGAGCCACGATTCGAACCCACGACCTCCATAAATAAAGTAAGCAAATATAAATTTAATAATAAATATATTATTATTGCATTTTCATTTAGGAACAATGAACGAGCAGATTGTTTGCCCGACTGAGCATAAAGCGCATGCATAACCTAAATTTCGTTCAAACAATTTAACATTTTTACGTATTGTTTTCCCAAATTTTATTGTATTTTTTTTTTGTTAAGATTATAACAGATTTAATGTATGTATGTGTTTTTTTTATAAAGTTTATTTACATGTGATTAAAGTACTTATTGCCATTTTGCAGCTAGGGACGTGAATCCATTGCTAAAAACATTTTGAAGCTTCTGATGAAACTAGTAGGCGTATCACCCAATGGTGAGCAACAAACGCAGTCCATGGACACATGAACACATATAGTGTTACAGCTGCGTTGCCGGCCCTTACAATAGGCTAAGAAAGGTGTCGGAAGCGGGATGGGGCCCATTCATCCATCCGCGCTCTACCACTGTTAAATATACTATTTGCGAAAAGACGTTTCCCCTAACCTATTATAATCCTGGGAAATTAATAAGACAAAAACCTAGCAAATAAAGTCTATCAAAGTAAATAAATGATAGTGACGGTGATATTTTATTATCGCTTCACGCCTGTTTTATTCCAAGGTGTAGGTAGCGTCTGTTAAGCCTCGAAACGCGGCGAACCTATTGCCATACCGGGCACAAAGTTTTTAGTCATCGATATTTATCACACATGACTTTCGAAATTAATTTCGAAAATTCATTGGTTTGAGCCAGTATTCGAAACCGCGACCTCTGGATTCAGAAGCAGGGTGCTTGACCACTGGACCGCAGAGACTATAACTATATACAATATACTGGAATATTCCATTCAAATAGGTACTTATAATATCAGCAGCTTGTTTTGCCTCTCTTTATTCAATACGCAATGGTTTCTCAACAAGAAATTACGATATTTAAATATTTACCTACGCGCTACATGTGTGCTATCGCTAGCTACTTGAAGGTGAACATGGCCTGATATTTACATAAATATGTTAAATATACCGATTCTACAAATTGTACAAGACAATAAATACCCTGTTGCAATTTGACAGCTAGCTGTCAAACGAAAGATGCCTCTATCGCGTGTCAAAAGATTTGAAAATCGAACTGCTCTCTACTCTGTGGTCTATCACGTGTAAGTATAGTAATCGGATTCTTCTGTTATTTGAAGTTTCAAAATCAACAGATTATATGTAATTTTAAATGTAAATCCACTCGAAGTAAAATCCAACTTACATTATTTTGTGATTGCTCACAATTTTCCGTCGTACAACGTCTTATTAAAATTGCAATCGTATCGTAAGGCGTTATGAGGTTATTACATAAATATAAATATATATTTATAAGTATTTTTTGCAAGCAAATACTTTCATATTTGCAGACAAGGTAGGGAAAACTGTATGATTTATTACAATTATTATTGGACGGGCCTCGCGCTGCAGTGGTAAAACAACCGACTGCGGAATCGAGGTTGGTGGTTCGATCCATTGTTCCGATCGTTCGATGAATGTTTGTATGGCGTCTGGATGTTTTACTATGTATTATAAGTATGTATTTACAAAGGGAAAGTATATATGTATTAATATCCGTTGTCTAGTTATCATTACACAAGCATTTAGTTGCCTAGCTTGGAACTAGAGTGCGCCGTGTGTATATTGTGTCCAAGATATTATTATTATATTTGACAACTCTTGTTGTCAAAGAGTAAGTAAGAAATAGTACTTATTGTAATTTCACGCCGTTTGATACCCGAAGGTATTGGTACCGGCAGTTACATATACGGTATATCTCTACATTCTTTCTGGGCTGGGAATAATATAGATGGCGAAACCTATTAACATATATTAGGCACGATTTCGCCAGTTATGAGCTAGGATTCTAAAACAGATAGTTCTTGATACAAAGTTGGAATGCTCAATCTCTAAGTCACAGAAAAGATATGATAACTGACTTCAAAAAAGAAGAAATGTTTAAAATGGCGCCCGAAATAATCTATAGAGCCGATATTAATTGCCTTGGCTTTCCGTTTTGAAACGAACCTTCGATTTGGACGTTAATTAAAACAAGCAATTAAATTAAAACTTTGCAATATTTTGTGTTTCTAAGTAAAATTGATTGGGTATTTTAAGAAAATATATATTTTCCATGTGCTTTATAATTTTGAGGTTAGCTTCAAGTCAATTCGTCTTTCAAATGTGTATTACTTAATCCGCGCATCAAGTATTACTAGTAGTTGTTAGTTGAAATATTCTCTTTATGATAAGAATTAGATATTATTACTTAATTTTATAAATTATTTACTTAGTTTGTTGAATATTAATAATTAATTGGTTACAATAAATACTTAAGAAAACAATGCGAACGATTTTTTTCTTTGTTCATCGAGACTATCGGAAGAATTTCTTTCTGCCTTTTAGAGATTGATTGACGAGCTTCGTCTGAACTGTTTTCGTTGAAATAAAAATAAAAACTAAAAGTTCGGTGAAAAAGTTATCTGGTATCTAGAAACTCCTCTCACTGAATTCACCCACTTTCCACTCTTCTATTGAACACCCTCTTCATCGCCCTCCCTATATAAGCATTCAAGTAAAAACACAGATATCTATTCATAGGGTCGTTTCCAATTTGTTGAATGTTATTTTTGTAGTAGGTACATTTAAACGTAAATACCTGGTATCTTATATAAAAGAAAATGTTTTGTAGCTGCTATATGTTTATTTCCATCATTGCCGATGTCAACAAAGTATGACGTATGGCAGTCAATGTGGCAAAAAATGTGTTCCAGAATCGTAAGCCAAAAATACGCTACCTACCCCGTTAGGATACAGCCGTGAGTTTATTTATATTGCATCATAATATGTGTACTATAAATTTATAGTCGATAAAATTAGTGTTAAGTATATATACTATGTTCCGTTTGCCTCCGAGTTTTAAAAAAGGCAACTTGACATATTGTCTGTATTCATAAATGGAATACTGCTACATCAACGTTCCCGCCAATAAAGCATATTGATAGTGAAATGTTAGTAAAATGTTTTTGAATTATCATTCTCCTTCACTGTCAAACTTCCAAGATTTCGCCAGCAATCCATATTCAACCTTACGTCTTACACAATAGAGGCCATTTAATATTGCTCTAGTTTAATTATTGTTAATCCTTAGATGAGTGAAGTTAAAACGTCATGTTTGTTGAAGCTATTGTACAGACAGTTTAGAATTAAGTTCTGATTAATAGATTTACAGACGCCGCAGTGTGCGTATACTATATTTATATATCGAAGTGTAAGTACAGTGGCGCCATCTTTAGAGTATTCGCAAACTAAATTTCACAACCCATTATAACACTGCCCTGCGTGGTAATTATTGTGCAGGCTTGCGGATCATGTGTAGCAAACACGAGTTTTCGAACTAGTATCATTCGGTTACCCAGCGATTACCCAGGATTCAGAGTAGTGACCAGACTCATTTCTACTGAGTGTGGCGAGGTGGACGCACTTCCACCCAAGCTGACCAAGTTTTTTGTAGACCTTCTGAAGGTGTTTAATAATGTAAAACATTGTTTTGATCTATCACATAGGGTTCAGCCAGCGTTTGCAATTAAAGTGCTAAAATCTCGAAAATTATCATTTTTTCTTTGTAACATTATATATGAATTATCTGTCAAAACCACCCCGTTGACACTCTCTAACTATTAAAAAAAACCGCATCAAAATCCGTTGAGTAGTTTTAAAGATATACGCATATAAGGGGACAGATAGCGGAAAGTGACTTTGTTTTATACTATGAAATGATAAAACTCTTTATGTTTTTCTATGACCAAAACAAACTTTACACAACAATTCGAATGTATATAACAGTTACTTCACTAAAAGTTCCGATAGGATTAATAAACATTTAGGTTTGCAGATCGTGCTAAAAATGTATACACATATACATACACAGACGCTCAAAAAACTTAACCCAGTTTTTGCACAGTGGGATAGTTAAGATTCACGACCGAAACAATAAAAGCGGTAAAATTGAGGCAACAGGAACCACCTTATTATTCCACTCGACTCGCTTAAGAGGAAATTCCTGCCTAGACCTTACGCTTATTAAAGGTGTGGAGGAATAAAAATACAGAAGAATACATGTAATATGTAATTAGTTTTGATTTTCATATTTTTCCGTCATCGAATCTAAATTAGACATTTGCCAAATTAAATGGCGTTTCATTTCATGGGTACCTATGCACTTACTTTGTTTAAGAAACTGGCAGAATGTGCTAATATTTTAAATTCGCCACGGGCATAATAATGACCAGTTAAAAAAAAGAATATGCAGCAGGAATTTAAAAATAAAGTTTAAAAAGTAAAAGTGCTCTAAGTAAAACAAAAATAGTTTGTTGGCAGACTGGCCATTTCCTGTGCCTGCCCTTAACATCGCAGTATTCACAGAATTTAAATAGACTTTTGAGATATTTATACTTATTTTGTAAATGTCAACAATACATTGTTCATTTGCTACAGTAAGAAGCATTTGTGAATGAAAATAGGCCAAATAGGTATAAAGTTGCATATGGTTTATATATATACACAACTACCAGGTCTTACATAATTATTTCTCAGACTTTCGCGAATCTCACTCATAGATTAAAACTACTTTTGGGAATAAATCGCGTTTATTTATTACTTATCTTTATTTATTACCCGACGTTTCGAACTCTTTACAGAGATCATTTTCACGAGTGATGAACAAAAAGGTGGTATTTGTTCAAAAGCTATTTTCATCGATACAGAGAGCACCCACTTTTTGGTAATAAAAAGTTGATGTTAAAAATATGATTTTTACTATTGGTAACCCACATCAGACCATGAAACAAAAAAATAAATATTTATTTATAAGATGTATTCACTAAAGAAAAAAAATATTGTTTGTAAAGATCCTTTGTTGTATGATTTAATAGGTAACAGTTGTTATTTTGTAATTATTAGATAATTAAAAAATAACAACATTATCTTGTTTTCTAAGTTAGTAGAAATCAGAGTATAACTATTATTAAATATTCTTACTTCAGGTCTTACTTCAAACATTCTATTCTAAAGGAGTAATGTCATCTGGTTTTATAGGAAAATCAAATCTTCGAAACTATCTATTCAAGAGATTTCTATACGATTTTGACGTGACAAACGTCTTATAATTCGATAGAGCCGTCTGCACGCACGAAGAAACATGACTCATGCGGCGTTACCTCGATGCGGCTCGATTTTTGTTAATTGTCGTAATTTAATTAAAATTTTCTTTTGTAAAATGAAACCACTCAATCAGTATTATTTATCTTCATACGTTGTCACGGTCAACTATGGTCAGTAAACAAATTTAACAGACAACCGTTTTCTTTTTTCAATTTATGAGATAGGAACGCAAACGAGCACCTAATGATGTGCGTCTCTTCTGATGGTAAGCAACTAACCCGTTCCATGGACATCTGTAGCACAAGAAAGTGTTTCAGTTGCGATGCGGGCCTTTAAGTGGGATGGGAAGGGGTGAGAGGACGGGGTTAAACTGCATGAGTAGGTAGGCTGGACTGGCGAAATACCTTGACCTCTCAGAATATTGGCGTAAAGTGGCTCATGCTGCGTTTTGCTAGGTGAGAGAGGTATCTGGAGGCCAAACCCCATTTTAAGAATCGGCAACGCTACTGTAACACTGTCTATGATAAAGGTGTCCATGGGCGGCGTTAGTTGCTTACTATCAGGTGACACGCCTGATCGTATGCTCCATAAAAAATGGGTAAGTTAAAGTTATGTATTATGTAAGTAGCTGAAGTAATAGCTTTTATTGCAAAAGGCAAATACTTGACGAGCAGTTGTCTATGGCGATTAAACATGGGTTGTCCACTTGACCTGGATGTTCTGTTGTCGTTGCATGTCCGTGTTTGATAGACGATTATTAGATATCGATTTTGAGACATGTCTTCAATTACTGGATAAATAACAAATGGACTTTCTTATTCAATGTGTAGGTATCAAGCATTTTTAAATTCTTCAAGACTTTTTAGTATCATCGTAAAATTTATTTAGCATTTAATTTAATTTGGTCTACGGAAAATGTATTGCGACAACATCGGCATAATTTACATAATCATCATTACATAGTATAAAACAAAGTCGCTTTCCGCTGTCTATCGTCCTAAATGCTTAGATCTTTGAAACTACGCAACGAATTTTAATGCGGTTTTTTTAATAGACAGACGCCCGAATACTGAAGCGCCACTCAAATCTGACAATCAATAAAGTGCTACTTACTGCTTAAATTTCACGTATTCTGTCTAATGTGACATCTACTTAAACGATTAAGTAGCGCTTATATATTTGAGTGGCGGTTCAGTATTTGGGCTAGAGGGTGTCAACGGGGTGGTTTACGTGTATAATTAATGTATAGTGAAGCAAAGAAAAGTGATAATTTTCGAGGTTTATCACTTTAATTGCAAACGCTGGCTGAAATCTAAATGATAAATCAATACAATGTTGTGATAAATCAATCAATTCAAGCTTGCATATATTATTCTAGTACGTTGTAGTAGGTATACTACAACGTACTAGTATATAATAATACTAGCTGACCCGGCGAACTTTGTTCCGCATCAAAAGTAATAACTGCTGTCCCGCTATGTTAATACTTCAATATCTTCGAAAATATTTGTTTTAATTGCAAGCTGTAAAGGGCCAGGATCATCTATATTACATGCAAAATCTATTTAGGATACTTAATTGGATAAAAATCAATTCTTTAATGTTTAAAATCGCTTCGTAATTAGGCCATTATTTCTCGTAAAAAGTAAAAAAATTAAAATGGTCATTGTGGGTTATCCCTAAGAGATAGACATATGCTCTCGGGCACTTTTTTGTAGACCTTTTAAAGGTGTATAATAATGTAGTATGTTGTTATGATTTATCACTTAGGGTTCAGGCAGCGTTTGCGATTAAAGTTCTAAATCTTGAAAATTATCACTTATTTTTACTACACTATACATGAATTATAGATCAAAACCACCCCGTTGGCACCTTCTAACTAATAAAAAAACGGCATCGAAATCCGTTGCGTAATTTTAAAGATATGCGCATATAAGGGGACAGACAGCGGAAAGTGACTTTGTTTTCTACTATGTAATGATATGCAAGCTTGATAATTTCCACAATTTATTTAAAAGTAGCAAATAACAAATTCCCTCAGTATTATTAATTGACTTTAATTAATACACAACAATTATATTTTAATTGCAAACTTTCAACAGCTGTTCATGATAGTTGGGCAATTATTTGACGGTGTAATTGATGAAAATATGAAAACTGTTAAAAAAAATATAAAGTTTTAAACATTTAAAAAGTATTCCATTGCAATACAAAATGGCCGCAATATGTTCAACTACCAATTAATGAATACAAGTTTAAACAATAAGGATACGATACGATAGTCTTTTTTGGGAATGGGTGTACAGTTTTATAATAGGATACCTGCGCATATTCTGGATTTGTCTTATGATCGCTTTAGGCGGGCTGTGAAGAGTCGTCTTATTGGTGGTGCATACTACACCATCAACGACTTCATGACTGACAAGTCGGAGTGGGACTGTCAAATTGCTTGCTCAACGCGGATTTTGTAGTTTGTGTATTGGAAATTGTTCACTTTTTTGGAGTGGCGGCGTTCTGTAATAGTTTCTGATAGCTTTTTAATTTTAAAATTTGCCTTGAAATAATCAATATGTGATACTTAAATTTTATTATTCGCCACAATTGTTGCACAACTCTAATTAAAAGGTGTCGCGTCAGTTGTACTCGACCACTATGATCGCATAGAATTTGTTAGTTAACATGTAGGACGTTGATTTTAATTTGGTTGGATCTTAATTGTGATTGTCGAGTATTCTGGTTGCTACACCTTTTATTAACTTACCTACTGCTTTGTTTTCAGTATTTACATTATTATTGTTATTTATTTCAAATGGTTTGAAAAGTGTATTTGGTACATGAGTTTCTTGCCTGATTCTTCTCATGATTCTCTTTCTCCCCTACACTCGGAAACGGGCCGCTCGTGGCGATTGCGTCCGTGTCCTTTTGGAACGAAGTTCCTTATCGCGCGTTGTGAAAGGGGGCTAGTTTTGTTTAGTTCTAAAATTGTATTACAATTCCTTCACTAATTAATAGAAAGGAACTTCGTTCCATCCGGGTGTCCCTTGACACCGCTCAAGTTTTTTTTTGTTCCACGTAGGCACTTTCTACAAGCGTTCGTGTTTGTATTTAATTTTAAATAATATGATAACTGTACTTGTTGACTATTTTTAAGTGTCTGTGAAGACCTATAAAAATAAAGTTATTTTGACTTTTTTTTTACGAATCCAAACTTCCTGCCATTATTCAATTATTTGGGGACAGCACAACGGGTTTTTATTTTCCACACTTCCTTATTATTCGCATTTTCCACACTAACACCCTTCTTAAAAATATCGTCTCACACAATCCATCCATATTTTCTTAGGTCTTCTTCTTCTCCTATTTCCTTCCACATTCAGGTCTATCTATATTTCAGGTCTAGGTATATTTCATGCTCATATCACGCCCAGCGATTTGCATTTCCAAATCCGAACTTCTACAAACATTAATAGTTGATTTGTTAACTCATAAAAATGTCTGCTTCTTTCAACAAAGCGACGGTATTCTGCTGAATATTACTCGTATCCCGGCTACCAGCAATTTTATGTTTCCTTCAGATTGTTACCAGTTACGACTAACTTTGTTATTTACAAAATGGATCCCGGTTATTTATTTACAATACACGTTTTATGTACGACGAATGGACTGTTTGATTTATTACAAACGCCTCGAGACTCTTGCACTTAATAAACACGTTTATTTTTAGTTCCAAGTGTACTTACAAAGTTTTGTTGGCGGGTCAATTGTACTATTTCTTTGACTTTATTATAATATTTTGAAAGAAACTAGTAGTTGTAGACGGAAAAAAATATCTATATAGAGTCAACGCAAATTGACTTATAACAAGCAAAAAAGAAATTTTTTATTAAAACTTTTTCTGTTATAACTTCTTTGATTTTCAATTTAGAGTAACAAGTTATATTACATATTTGTAGGCAAGATAATGTTCTAAAAATTATGCCTTGAAATATTTTTAAAAAGACGCATAGTTTCCGAGATATCGCGAAAAAAGTGTTTTGGTGACCCTTTTTTTTCAAGATGGCGGCCGAATGACTAGGGTGGCGACCCCACAAACTTCAAGTTAAGCTTCTATTGACCTCTCGCACATTTTCCAAAAATAAAAATTGCGTCCTCTAAGAAATGCAAAGCTCATGTAACATTTCAATGGACTCTCAAACTAAATAATTTTATCACGAAAGTCCCCGCAGATACTCAAAATCGTTAACATCCAAAACAAGCTTAAATGTACCAACCACTGTTTTCAATCATAAATATCAGTATACTATAAAACAGTATTCCAAAAAGTCATACACTTTTAATATAGATGGACTGTAATCGTCCACAAACGAAAACAAGTTTCAACAAGTTTCAACTAAAAAAATACCAAAAACTTGTAAAAAGGTTTTATTAATTTAAATAAAAAAAATGCAATAAAAGAGAGGGATTAAACTTGAAAGTTACACAGGTATAGCGATAACAGGCCATCATTTGTATAGTCCACTTAAGAATTAAGGAGCAGGGTTGGTTATGATTATTGCTGTACTTCAAATATAATCCAATGATAATGGCCGCCAGTATAATTTTACGATTCCGTGAATGAAACGAAAATCTTTACCTTATTAGCTAATTGACGGAGCTACCAAAAACAAAAAGCTCAATAACAATTTGTTAAGCCGTATCGTATAATAAAATCGTAGAAAAGTCAAAACTGTACAATTATTTTGAGAATACTTAGGGCATAATCTACTATGGACACCGAATCTAAAAATTTATTTTAAGATTTTTTTTAGTTTGCAATACTGCATTCATTTATTTCTAATTTTGAATGAATATTACCAGGAGTCAAGACATGGACTACATATTAGCACGCTATCACTAATTGGGGCTGCAAAATGAACGGCGCAGGCATAGTATTTTTGCTGGTTTATGGAGTCCACGGAGACGAAGTCGTGGGTAACAGCTAGTTAGTTATAAGATGCAAAAAAATGGGTGGTTATATGAAACCGCGGTGAAATTAAAACATTTTTCTTTTTTAACTAAAACAGCTATATTAGGTAAGTTATGTTTTCATCTTTCTTGGGAGTGGGATCTAGTCCGGGCTCACTGCATGTGCATTGACTTCTCGGAGTTCTTTACGGAAGTTATGTGTGATAAATATCGATGACTGCCAACATTAAACCCGGTGTATGGCAATAGGTTCCGTCAATAGTCGAAGCCAAACAGCCGATGCCTATACTTTCAGGGTTCAAAAAACAAAATATCTAATATTTGGCCTACATCAGATATGACAAATTTAGTCCAAGTTTAAAAAAAAAGTGTCGGTACTGTCATTCATCATTAATAATATCGAGAATGCCAATATTTGCTCAAACATTTTAACAAATACATACCTTATATAACAATAATAAATATATCAAAGAAACATCAGAACGTAAAGAGTCCATTGTTCCAATCTCGCTTGCCTTCTGCAGTATCAACATAAAAGCGTAGTGATGTAACAAAGTTCTTTCTCATAGAGGTGCTGTTTGTTTATGAATCTCTCTTGTTTACGAGATCGTTGAAAGCTATACCTACGTGTACTGGTATTTAGGGCACATTCCAATTTTAAATATTTACCTGGCTTGGGTAATAGTTAGATTTTTTTTTTATTTTGCCAAAACTTGTAAAAAGGTCGTCTGATATTTATGATGATCTATTGATTACTATTTTGAATTTATTCTATTGATCTTTAGAGGCAATGAATTATTGTACTCTTAAGAATTTTTATGGTGCCGCCGATAGCAAATTTTAAATTTAATGAATTTAAAAAGGGATAAAATTGATCTCCCTCCTATTTAAAATCGCTTGAAAAATAAAATCACCCGAAAATAATCTTTTTTAGACTATTGCGTAGCATAACTTCACACCGTTTTCTAGCAGAAGGTGTAAGCAGCGGCTGTTAAGCCTCGACTTAGCGAATCGTTATGATACGTCCCAAATGGAAATAGGTGGCGAACCTATTGCCATACACCGGGCACAAGGTTGTCAGTCAACGATATTTATGAACATAACTTCCGAAAAAAATTCGAGATATCATTGGTGAGCCCGCAATCGATGCCACTGCTTTTGAATCAGAAGCAAGTAGCTCGATCACTGGCCCATCGAGACTTGAAACTTGGACATTAATATGAGATATTGTTAAAAATACTTTGTTATTTATGTAAAGAGTTTCTCGTCTATCTCTAACTAAATGTGACAGATTCCTTAACTTTGTAGTTAACATGACTTATAAATGTGTGCCAAAAGGGTCTTAATCAAGTTCCAACCGCGTGGGATCAAGTATGTCAGTAGTACGTGTATTGTAACTTTGTGATTTATAAGTTTGTTGGTCGCTAATATTTTATACGAACTGTTTGATATGGTTACAACGTCTTGAGAGAATTTCCCTTAAGTTAAGTATAAAAATGAACAAAAATCTATTAGTATTTTTGATTTTCACAGACTTATAAACTCTTAAGGCCTTTAAGAGTTTATAAGCCTTCATTTAATTTCACCGAAGGCACGATCTGTCTGTCAATGAGAGAAAGGTATTTTCTTATTCCATTTTTGAACGAAACGCAAATAAAAAAAAAATGTATCATACGATTACTTGATCAAAATTTAAATTTGGAATTTTAAATTTGATTCCATAAATTAGGTAATAAGTACATTTTACAATAATGACGATTCTAACTATTAAATAAAAAGATTTAGTCAGAAACCATCCTATAGATTGCAAAGTTATTCAATTCCAAATTGTATGTTACCTTACCTTGGTCTTTGAATGTTGGCCTCATAACAAGGCTCAAAGTCGCTCAGCGTGCTATGGAGCGGGCTATGTTGGGAATCTCTTTGCGGGACAAAATCCGCAGGAGATCAGGCGTGACCGACATAGCCCGAAAGGTTAGCACGCTGAAGTGGAGATGGGAAGGCCACATCGCTCGACGAACCGATAACCGTTGGGGCAAAACGGTTCTCGAGTGGCGACCACGAACTGGGCGACGTGGAGTAGGGCATCCCCCCACTAGGTGGACCGACCATCTGGTCAAGATTGTTGGCAGCCACTGGACGCGGAAGGCGCAGGGCCGCGAGCTATGGCATTCTATGGGGGAGGCCTTCGTCCAACAGTGGACATCGAAAGGCTGATGATGATGATGTTACCTTTCCATCAGGGATAATTGGTTCATCTAAATACTTATAGTAGGTTCATCAAACCTCTTTTGTGTATACTAGAGTACAAATTTTGGAGAGTAGTAGTAGAGTACAAAACACTATGGAGATGAAAACATAACCCATAACCTTAATCTCATTAAAATATTTTAAACAAATTTTGATGATATTGAGAGACACGCAAATGGTACGGCGTTTATTTATATCACCTTTATACGACCTTGGCGTATTACAAAATAACCGTTTTGTAGGTTAAAGGTTATATGTTTGCCATGATAATCGCGTAAATATGTAAATATGTGGCGTAAAATAACAGCTCAAAGGTGAATAAAATTAATTCGTTTTACAAATTTTACTGTTATACTTTGATTAAAATATCTTTTTTGTTGGTTATATAGGGAAATTAAATCTCTAAGTAGGTATCTATTATCCGAATAATTAGCAGATTTTAAATTCGTTTGTATCTTCTGCAGCAGGTTTATTCACTTATTTAATAAAAACATAACATAACTTCACGTTTTTTTTTACCCGAACGCGTCGGCAGTGGCTGTTAAGCCTCGACTCGCCGTTATGTTTACGTCCCAAATGGAATAAGTGGCGAACCTATTGCCGTACCGGGCACAAAGTTTTTAGTCATCGATATTTATCACACATAACTCTCGAAAATAATTTTGAAAAATCATTGGTGCGTGCCATGTTTCAAACCGGGACATCTGGATTCAGAAGCCACAGTAGCGTGTGCTCGACCACTGGACCACCGAGACTACTTACTTGTCCTGATATTCACTTATTTATCCCGATCAAAACACTATGGTCAGAGTGGTTGGTTGTCTAAAAGCCGTTAGGTATACGCTAGCAAAATTCTTACATGCAATATTTTAATTAAAAACACAACGTATTAAACAAGTACGAAGTAGTGATAGATTGTGACAGAAAAAAAAACTGTTATAAAGTGCTTTTTATATACATTTCTTTTAATGTCAATTTAAATAAACTTTATTAATGGGTTTAAGACTTTATATATTCGTTTCCGAACGCATAAAAAAGTTTTATCATCATTCATCATTTGCCTTTAGAGGTCCACTGCTGGACAGGCCTCCCCCATAGAGCGCCACAACTGCCGGTCCGTTCACTCATGGGGGGTTTTTGCCATAATCGCCACGCTTGGCAGGCGGGTTGGCGATCGCAGTAGGCTGTATTTTGTTGAGAGAGAATGCTGCTGCCCATTCTTTTACCTTTTCCCTTAGTCGCCTTTTACGACACCCTTTTACGACAAAGTTTTATATTACTATATAATATGTCTCATCACAATTTATTACATTAAAGTTGGTAATGAAGAGGAATAAGTTTTCCTTGAATTTAAATATAACTTACATATTACCTTCATGGCTGTCCCTTAAAAAGGCTTTTATTTTGAGAGATCTCAATGTGACACGAGGACGTGTCGTGATGTTTACGAGAGCGGTCAAGTGTGAGAGTGAACTTCGTGCTTAATTCTCGGAAAACAAGCTTCTGTCGTACCTATTTATAATCCAGGGATAGAGGTTCCCAGTTTTATTTTATGGAACAGAGGGCCAAACGAGCAAACGGGTTAACTGGGGGCAACTAGCGTCGCTTAAAGGAAGAGGAGGAAGAGGGATGTCCTTCCGAATGCATTTCACAAAGAACTAATCGCGGCATGTGCCACTTTATGTCGAAGTTCACAGAGGTCGAGTGCCACCCAGTTTGCATGAACGGGCTGGCTCGATCAATGAAATACTCATTGATCGAGCCAGCCCGTTCATGCAAACTGGGTGGCACTCTACCACTGTAGCAATAATTTTCTAGAGAATCTTTCGAAAATAATGTCTGATAATTGTAATATTGGTGATAATGTTAATTATTAAATTAAAAATAAAAATAATTAATATTAATTGTTAAACTTTGAAAACCATCATTGAATCAAAAGCAAAATGATAATATGCCTAAAAAGTATTTAATAGACAAAAAAGTGTTGAACTTTCCATAAAAAATGCCGATAGGTAATCGAGAGAAATTCAAATTAAAGCTGTATGGTTTCTAAGCCTTAGCCTTTTCGACATTATTAAATAGGAAAAAAATCGAACAATACTCAATACTCCATGTTCTGTGAAGTTGGACGAAGTGTTCCCTTTGATGTATACAGGGTTATTTCAAATATACTAATAATTAGCTAAGGGTATATTCTGTAGGTAATTACCTAACACTTTTGTTCTACGACTTTTTAAAAATCACAATTTTAATTTTTTTTTCATTTCAAACAAATTAAAATAATTAAAATCGGTAGTTGTAAAATATTATCTAAGTCTACGTATTGCATTGAGCGCACCGAGTGACAACGGTATGGGGGGGTAGCGGGGCAAGGTCACGCGGCATTTGTACTTTGATTGCTCCCGTAGGTCATTAGCCAAACATATGCTAATCGCCCGTAAGTTACCGCCCGTGACGTTTGATGTACCGCGCGTGTCATCTCATTGTGTGCGAATTAGTAAAGTGACGAATGCCATTCAGTTGGAGTAAACGTGTGGAGCCGAGATCATGCGCAGGATCACGTTTCGACATGTTTTTTAACTTTATGTATGAGTATGTTCGACTTGCGGTGGCAAGTATTTAATAAATGTAATTAGTCGCAGTTGGTATGTCTGAATAATCTCGAATGCTTAATATCGTGGGCGGAATAATCGAGTTTTCACTTAAATACCCACATTAAATAGGTAGGTAAATAATTCAAATTTCCTGAAATACATTAAATTTTAAGTGTATTAGCCTAAAAATACATTTCTAACACCTTTAATTTCGTAATCTACACGATATCCGATTGGGTATGTGAATTAAAAGCAGTTTCGTGTAGAAAGCGCGGGAACTCGCTTCTCTTGTTTCGATGCATAAACAGAGCTGCTACTCTGAATGAAAATCGGGTGAAATAGGTACGTTTAGTACAAAATACAGAGTTACAAAGTGTCAGATGGTACAATTAAATCTTAAAAATCGTTTTTTTTACTAGAGTTTTAGGTTTTTGTAAAACTGATAAAAGAAAAGTTGTTTAGAATGACACAAAGGAGCTATGTGTAGAATAGTATTAGTATATTAAAATTAACCCTGTATATGACATATTACCTATGTTAATTTTTGACACGTTAATGTATCATTCAGAGTATTTTATAGTTATTATTGA
Organism: Euproctis similis; assembly: GCA_905147225.2. Taxonomy (NCBI): domain Eukaryota; kingdom Metazoa; phylum Arthropoda; class Insecta; order Lepidoptera; family Erebidae; genus Euproctis; species Euproctis similis. Next base: position 10,874,993 of record LR990123.1, read on the forward strand.
GCTTCTCAAATATAATGTAGGGTACACATGTCTCATACAAAATTTTAACATTTAACAGTGTATTGTCAATCCATCATCAAGGATTGCTGTCGATTTGTTCGAAATAACTTTCATTTGCATCAACTTATTTTTCTTTTCACCAAATTTCATGTTTCATATTGCCATGAGATTCACTAGTTTAATGAAGATCGTCATCATTTTCATGTCCTTGTGGGGCAAGTGCCGAACCGGTCATTCTTTCGAACTATCCATGTTGTCAAAGGATTTGGCTGTGTTTTATGACCGACGGCCTGCCTAACGTCAACGAATTTGGGAATGTTTTCATTAGTAAGAAAGGATACCTCTCTCACCGAGTGAAACGCGGCATGAACCACTTTATCTCGATTTTTATTATTTTTTATTCTGAGAGGTCGTGATATTTCACTGGTCGAAACGGCCTATCTAATACTTTTCATGCAGCAAATGATTTTTAATCACTCAACACTACAAAATCGGACGTAAATTCTTCAAAGTCAAAGCTCCACCATTGCGTTTCTTACATAAGTCTAAATAGGTTTAATTTCAATAAAGAGAAATCAATCGACATTACTTTTGCTTCTTTTCACTCTCCTTTCTTCAGCATTCAGCAAATAAATTCAAATTCAATCCAATTTATTAGCAGAAAAGCTTTCTTTTAAATTTGAATTTTTTAATTATATTATATTTTATATAAAACATATCGTGTCTAATCTATTAACATATATTTCGAATTATATTTACTATGTTTAATCTTTTTATAATACTTTTATAACCGAAGGTATAGGCAGGGGCTGTTAAGCCTCGACTCGCCTTTATGTTGGGTCACAAATGGAACGGGTGGCGAACCTATTGCCTAGTTCTCAGTCATCGATATTTATCACACATAACTTCCGAAAATAATTAGTGTGAGTCCGGAATCGGCTCCAGGACTTCTGAATCAGAAGTGGGAAGCCCAACCACTGGACCGCCAAGACTATGTTATTTTAAAAAAAAACTATACTTATTACATTTTATTTAAGAAACGTGTCACCTCTCAAGAGACTCCACGCACTTTTTTTTCTTATCTGAGGTGAAACAAAGTTCGCTGGGTCAACTAGTTCAATTACAAAACAACAAGTCTGAAGAACTTCTCTAAATGTAGACGGAAAGTGGCTTATGCCGCGAGTCACAAAAATTTACTTAATCAAGTTTCACACCAAAAAAGACGTTGCCAAAAGATACTGTATATTATTTGACATTTAAATATAGTTGACAACGGGTTAAGTCTACGTTAATCTTGACTTAGCAATCTGATCAATAAGAAGCAGTGCTGAGAATAATCCCTATCCCTACCCTACCCTACCCTACTAATATATAAATGTGAATGTAAGTTTGTTTGTTACGCTTTCACGCGATAACTACTCAAACGATCATCATGAAACTTTGTACGCATATTCTTGGAGGTATTAGAAGTAACATAGGATACTTTTTTTCTTCTTTCTTTCTATAATTTACATATATTTGCACCCGAAAGAAAAACTTATAATATAGTCTACAAAAATATCCTACATTAATATATCTTATAAAATTGTTAAAGTCCAAAATTAATTATTTTTGTTACAGAGAAATATATTTGACCATTTGATGTTTCATTTCAATAAAGTATATTGTAAGTTTTTTAAACGTCATTGTAACTTGTAATTTTAAAAATCCCAGCTAAGCAATAAAATAGAGTTATCATATTGATTCATTTCTATGGTCTCTATCTTTGATACTTATTTAATGGCATCAATGCCAGCGAAGCCGTGGGTAATTTCTTTATAAATTAGTTTTCTATTTCGCAGGGCAAAATTGGTATAAAGTGTGGGTTTTTGATAGACATTCGTATTTTAAGTGACGTCAACGAGGACGTTCTTATTTCGAATATTTATATAGGTACTTATTTTTTTATTTACCTATTTACGATCAAAACGCTGGCCGTGTAGACGGATTTGCATAATCTTTATTTTTTTTTGTTCCAAAGAGTTTTAATTCGAGTCTAATTTAAAATTCGAGAAGAACGAAAGAAGGTTATATATCTATAAATAATATTAAGAACTTTATTCTTTCACATTAAATGTTTTGAATAAATATTTTCAAGTAGACGACATATAAGATCATAACAATACAAAATTAGTGTACTTAATGATGTTTTGTTACAAAATATTATATGTTACATAAATTTAGAAGTTTAATAAATCATATTATTCCATCAAATACGTGTGAATTTATATGTTTTAGATAGCGATAAAGAAAATACTTCTAGTTCAAATACTCATTACTTTTTATTTGACGATATAAATGACAATAAGAAACTGTTACATATGTATTTATAAATAAAATACTTTTTCATAAATGACTTTCAGTAAGCAAAACTCGCCCTAGAATCGAAAAGTAGTTCTACCTCACATCCTCATGCCGCTATACAATCTTAAAAGCAGCGACCTTCTTGCTAGTTAGCCGCCTTTTACATGAAAAAAAAGAAAAAGTAGACATTAAAACTGGCCGTAGACAATCCATCTCATTTAGCCCGTTAACGTACGTCTCAATTACCGTCACACACTACCTACGCGCAGGTTGTATTGCACCGTTATCCTGAAACCATAAACTTAACGCCCACAGATAAGACACTATTTTTAGATATTTATGTCTCAAGTAAAATAATTTGATGTTGTTTATTTAAGGATCAGACAGTAATTAGGTGTTTATAAGTTTCTTTATGATTAAATTTCATTAATAAACAGTCTCGGTGTCCAGCGATCGAGCTCCCCACTTCTGATTTAGATTTCGTTGATTCGATTACGGGCTCACACGGAATAATAAGTAGTATCCGACCGAAAGTTTCGGTTTCGGTTTCGGCCAAATTTGGCCGAAACTTTTGCCGACACCGAAATTGTTGTAATACTAATTTTGACTCGTGGTTAACTTTGTTGAGAGTATAATAGTACATACATATCTTTATACCAAGTCTAAGGGGTAGGCAGAGAAAACAGAGCGCCATTAGGCACGATTCTTACATCCCTTACTTCTTTGACTTTCAATCAACATTGTCACACATGTTCGCCGGTTTTAAGACTCGTGGCATCACTTTTCTTAAGGACACGTTTTATTTGATTATGGAAATGTCGAGTCCAACATGACTCGATGAGAGCGACCACATACTTTCTATGCTTCCGCTTCTATACTGTACATCTGCTTAGTCAATCTTGAATAAATCATTCTTTCTACGTGTACAAACCACGAGTTGTGTACAAACCATATATTATACATAATAGTAATGTTACGAATGTTGGATGCGAATACGAATATTTCTTAAAAACATTCGCGAATGGGAATGCGAATAGTTCTTTTAAGTCTTCGCGAACGCATTCGAATGACTCTTGGACCTAAAATGCACACAAAATTTCATCAAAATCGGTCAAGCCATATTGGTGCAATTCTTTAATGATTAATATCACGCGTAGAAGAATATTTTGAAAAAAGTTTCATACATAAATAAAACGTGTATGTTCCTGATGTACTCGTCTTCAATATTGCGGTTGGATTTTTTGTAAAAAAAATGAACTGTAACTTTTATGTTGGATCAAACTGCATACGGTATGAAAATTTCCTTTATTAAAATCGATTTGTGTTGGTTTGGGTCGGTTTGTACGAAAGGATAAACACGGTCGATATGAGGGTACTGCGCAAAATCTGCGGAGAGACTCGCGCTAACCGCGTCGAAAACATGATTGTGAGGAAGGAAAAAGGATTGAAAGAGAGTGTCAATCTTAAAGTAAGAAAGGGCATACACTGGTGATTCGAAATTATAGAACGAATGGATAATGCCAGATTGACCCACCAGATGATACAATGCAAAACCGGATGAATGTATAGGATTGAAGACTGCCACGACACACAAATAGAAGCAGTCCTGGAGGAAGGTGATGTCAGGAGCCTTAAAGGTCGACGATCGTGTATGACAAGAATTATGAAACTCAAAGAAACGAGTGAGGCGTATAAGAATCGTGCCTTATAGCGCTCCGTTCTCTCTGCCTACCCCGCAAGGGATTTGGTGTGATGTTGATGTATGTATGTAATTCCACAAAAATATATCGTTTCAGCTTTCTAATACTTTAGTAGTATTTTAGTTTCAGGGTTTAAACACTAACAAAATAGTTCTCAAATACTTGACTGAAAATTAATGATGTAAGTTTATACAGCTTAACATATTGTACTGCTATGACCAGGGGCTTTTACAGGCTACAGGATTATTACAGTCTTCCTTAATGATAATACTTCGTAAACTATTTTGACTGTAATTCATGGTTATGGATTTAAATTTAAAGAACAGGATTTTAACAGTGGTAGAGCCATGCAGTTCGGTGCATGAATGGGCCGGCTCGCACGGTGAAATACCACGACCTCTCAGAATAAAGAAGACGTAAAGTGGCTTGGCTTTTTTGGGCAGTGAGAAAGGTATCCGGAGGACCAACCCTTTTCCCCATCCCCTTCCATCCTACTTCCGATCCCTTCGATATCCCATTGTGAGGGCCGGTAGCACAACTGTAACACTATTTGTGTTCAGGTGTCCATGGGAGGCGTTTGTTGCTCACCATCAAATGACACGCCTGCTCGTTTGCTCCCCAATACAATAAAAAAGAGATTTTATGGACCTGGTAATACAGCCTTCTTATAATGGGCACGGAGATTAAATCCTTAGATAGACGTAATGTGGCTCATCTCGCAATTCGTTCGGTAAGGGAGGAATACGAATTTTGCTTACTTTTTTATTTATTTATTTTGGTATATGGTATAGTCTCGGTGGTCCATTGGTCGAGCACCCTGATTGTGAATCAAGAAGTCGTGGGTTCGAATCCTCGATCACACCAATGACTTTTAGAAATTATTTTCCGAAGTTATGAGTGATAAATACCGATAACTGAAAACTTTGTGCCCGTTATGGCAATAGATTCGCCACTTATTCCATTTGGGACGTAAATATAACAGCGAGACGAGGCTAAACAGCCACTGCCTACACCTTCTGGTAGTTATCTGTGAAGTTATGTTATGTTATGTCATAATATACTTAAATAAAATCGTAATCATCCCCTCAGTTGTAAATGTAAATTGTAAATAAACCCTTCGGGAATGTAGCGATGAGCGTGTAATTACAGTTCGTGTATTCATTAAAACGAATTTATATTATTTAATTCGCTAATTATTAAATTAATAATCCGATTTGAGTACACAATAAAGTACTTTGGTACTCGGGAGTTTGGAGTAGAGATTGTACATGCGCCATTTGTAACGTTGTTATTCTATTAAAGGGAAATGATTTAGCAGGTGATGATAGGTAATGTAGACGTGGAGAACAGACGGTAAGCGCTTTTGGAAAGTGTAAAGCGCTCGCTTGAAGCGCTTAATATTAGATAACATAATTTCACGCCTTTTTCTACTCGAACATGTAGGCAGCGGATGTTAAGCCTCGTCTCGCCGTTATGATTACGTCCCAAATGGAATAGGCGACGAACCTATTGCCATACACCGGGCACAAACTTTTCAGTGATCGATATTTTTCACACATAACTTCCGAAAAGAACTTCGAAAAGTCATTGGTGTGAGCCAGTGTCAGGATTCGAACCCGCGACCTCTAGATAACTCTTCGTCTTATGTCACAAAAACAAAAAAAAAATGTGTCACTAAATTGTTCCTCGCTTCTGATTCAGGCTGTGCGTTCGATTTAGGACTGACACCAATGATTTGTCGGAATTCTTTTCGCAAGTTATGTGTGATAAATATCGATGACTGAAAACGTTGTGCCCGGTATGGCAATAAGTTCACCACCTATTCCAATTGAGACGTAAGAGCTTCGGCGCGTCCAGGCTTTAACAGCCCCCTGACGCACCCGTGCCCGGTGAGTATGAGAGTCAACCTAGCCCCTGCCTACACATTCGAGTGGAAAAAGCCCTGAAGTTACCTTATATTAGCCACTTTATTTAAATATACACTCATAAAAATAAGAAGAAGGCTCCGGATACTGAGACCAAGCTACCGGTGGTTACGGACTCCAGAGTACCTTCTGCATCTCTCTTGATCCAGCCACCTAACTCGTGCCTCTTAAGATGTTGACTTATTATTATTATAGATAATAAACGTGATTATAGTAAAGATATAAATAATTTGTCAGCAATTACACCCACACAGGTTAGTGTATATGTTGTAATACTATGAATAATGTGGTTTTTTCAATATGGCTTCTGACATTTAGACGATGGTAGTAGTAGAAAAGGCGTACCTATAGAAAAAAAAAAAACCTTAACCACAGAGCAGCGTAAAAAAATATTACACTCAAATTGTTTATTACTCTATAACTTGTTAAATGTATTATGTATCACAGATAACTGGTGACTTAATGAGGCACTCATCTGATCATTATCTGCCATAAAATCTTCGAGGTGTACCCATACGTTTCAATTAAGTAATATAGTTAAAATATTTTAGAGGTCAAATTTGGATGATTAAGTCGGCATGTGGAATATCTGTTCTGAGATAATTTAATAGTATATATATATTACGAAGTGAGAAATTTATTAAATAAGGTATTTTTATAGCATCTTACTGAAATTGGTAGACTTTTTTATTGCCAGAAAATTTTACCGCCATTAATTTTTGTATTAATATAATATGGCGCTAACTTTTTTTTATGGGATGGCAAATGAGCAAGCAGGTCAGGAGGTGCTTTCATGGTGGTAAGGGACAAGCGCCACACATGTAACGTCACGCCTGTAAACCAGATAGTGTTACAGTTCCGTTGGCCGCCTTTAAGATAGGATAGGGAGTGGGGCAACGGCGGATGGGCCTTTGGATATCTTGTGCACTGAACAAAAAGCGGCATAAGGCACTTTACGTCGAAATTCAGAAAGGTCGTGTTAATTTTATCCGTTCGTCATTCAACGAATTCCATAGCTCCACCACTGAAACAGAAAACATTGATCTTAACTGCAATTCTAACCCAAGACTACTCAATACAAATTGCAGAGAGTAAAGGCGTGTATGCACTTCAGCCAAAGTCCCATCAAAAATGGTTATTCTTGTTAATGGTACTAAAATAGTGAAGATACATTTGTTCAAAACTATGTTATCCGCCCGCCCCCACGCTAACAGCTATGTTACACAGCTCCTCTTGTTTTCAGAATATGTTTTTTTGTTTCACAACTTCATCTACCGTGTTAATAATTTTATATTTTTAATTAATTAAAAACGTGCACTGAACAAAAGCATTTTGCCCACGTAGATTTTAATAACAAGAACTAAGTAGAATTAACTTCAAAAAAAGAAAAAAACGCGCGCGGTTCTCGTCTACTTACTTTTTTTTAATGCATTATTACCGGCCAGCTTGTGATTATGATTTTGTTGTTTTTTTTTAATTATGTCTAGTGCAAGTGGTTTTCGTGCGGCCAGGAATTAAGTAATTAATTTACCCCCCATCACGTGGCCTCGCGGGTCGTATGGAAAGGGACTTAGGAACACATCTGAGCAGACACAATAATATATCACTGTTGTTAAAAAATATTTTTTTTATGGCATAGGGGGGAAAACAACACAAACAGTGTAACAGTTGCGTTGCAGGCCTCTAAATTGCGATAGGCAAGGGTCTCTGGATAGATCTCTCACCGAGCGAAATGCGGCATGAGTCACTTTGCGTCGGTATTCTGAGAGGTCGTGGTATTTCGCCAGTCGAGCCGGTCCAGTCATGTCAGCGAACTACGTGGCGTTAAATCAAGTTTGAAGAGGGGTAAAGTGTCATATTTTTTAACCTCTCCGGATTAGTCAGCGTTCTGTACGAATTTGCAAATTGATTTGTATCAATAAAAATGTTGTATTGTATCGGAAATATCCCACAATGAACCTAAAGCATATATGCCACTATATGATTTGATTGCTTATTAATGTTCAGTTAGGTTGGGACGTGTAGGCAAATAGTCATAAAGCTAGTTAGTAATAATATTTTCATCGGTGGCAATTGGATCTCATGTTTGCCTACAAGAAGGACTTCGAACTTCGTAGCCTCGGCGGTCCCGTGGTCGAGCACTCCACTTTTGAATCAATAAGTCGCTGATTCGAATCCTTGCTCACACCAATATGTTTGCCACCTATTCCACTTGTGACGTAAACATGACGGGAAGACGAGGCTTAACAGCCGCTGCCTACACCTTCGGGTAGAAAAAGGCGTGAAGCTATGTTCAAGAACTTCACGTTTAGAAAACTTTTTCAAACTCTTTGCTGCGTTAGTTGTCTTTCCATACTCGAGAATCATGGAACAACGGTAAGACAATCAGCTATCCAAAACAGTTTTCATTTTTTATTATGGAATAAAAAGCGGGTTAGTTAAGCAACTACCGACACCTGCAACACTGATTGTGACAGTTGCAATGTCAGCCTTTAATGGAGTGGGATGGGAAGGTATTTTTCTGGTCGAGCTAGCCCATGCACACTTTCATCATCTATTTATTGAATCATCTTAATTTCTTTACAAACATACAGCAAATAATATTATATTAGTGTTAGAGCCAAGGAGTTCGCTGAATGAATGGGCCGGCTCGATCGGTGAAATACTACGACCTCTCAGAAGATCGACATAAAGTGGCTCATGCCGCGTTTCGTTTTGTGAGAGAGGTACCCGGAGGCCCACCTCCCCTTCCACATCCTTTCCTACCCTACTCCCTTAAAGGTCGGCAACACAACAGTAACACTATATGTGTTGCTGGTGTCCATGGGCGGCGCAGGTTACTTACCATCTGGAGACACGCTTGCTCGTTTGGCCTCCTATGCCATAAAAAAATATTACAAAGAAATATATATTATAACATAACAAAAAATAAATGTACAATATTATATTACAAGGTACAAGTAATTTCGTGAATTACTCCTCGCTAATTGTTGTTCGTATCTCCTTTCACGTGGTGTTCATAATAAGGATAATTTTAAGACAACATATTTTAATGAAACAAAGCTTGGAAAATATCTCACTCAGGTCACTCGGTCACTAAAAAGCGGAAAAAATTTAATTAATGTTTTTTGCCCAATTTGGACAGGCTTAGAAGCCGTACCTACAGGCTTTTTTCTACTAAGAAAAAAATTAAATTTGGAATCCAGAGAGAACGTCATATTGACAAATAAAAAAATGGAAAATATGTTTTTTTTTGTTCGGTCACTAGCTTTTAATATTTGGCATTACTTTTTTGTCTCATCAGTATTTATTTATAGGAAATATCTATAATATTATCAAATTTTAACAGAAAATAAAATAAATAACAACTATCAGAGTACCTATATCAAATTCAGGTAACGTTACCTACTTCGGTAACTTTGATTGGAGCTCTTGTGAATTAATATTTTGGAGATCAGTAGCACTTTACCGTTTACCGATTACCGCAGTTTAATTAACTGGATATAAAATTAATCATAGTTAGTAAGCTTTCTCTAAATTGTTTTGAACTTTGCCACGATTGAAAATTCAATTAAAATAAATTAACAAGAGATCGTATGTCGGTAATACAGTCTTAGTAAGTAGGTGTAAGGGATTAGTGTTGTGAACCTATGAAGCTGATATTTACATTGTTGTAAATCTAGTACTTTATTATAGAAATCCTATCTTATATGCTTATATTTAAGATTTTCGAGAATCACATTCATAACATTAACACAACTTTTTATGGATTATATCGCGTTATAACAAAAAGATAGTAGATCAAAACGACTTTCAGGATTATATCGCGTTTATTTATTACTTATTTATATTTATTTCCCGACGTTTCGAACTCTTTACAGAGATCATTTTCACACGATGATCATTTACGATCATTTTACGAGATCACAAAATGATCTCTGTAAAGAGTTCGAAACGTCGGGAAATAAATATAAATAAGTAAGAAATAAACGCGATATAATCCTGAAAGTTGTTTTGATCAATAAGTGAGATTCGCGAAAGTCTTAGAAACAAAAAAAAAAGATAGTAGTCGTTCAGAAGCTATTATATATTATCAGAAATAACAATGAAAATAGCTTCTGAACGACTAGCATCTTTATGTTCATTACTCGTGATAATGATCTCTGTAAAGAGTTCGAAACGTCGGGATATAAATAAAAAATAATTTCTAAATAAATGCGATATAATCCATAAAAAGTTGTACAAACTGGATACTAAACCTAAAAAAAATATCTATTTTGCTACTAAACATGATATAACATAACTTCACGCCTTTTTCCGCCAGAAGGTGTTAAGCATCGACTCACTGTTATGTTTACGTCCCAAATGGAATAGGTGGCGAAACTATTGCCATACACCGGGCACAAAGTTGTCAGTAATCGATATTTATCTCTTCATAAGTTCCGAAAATAATTCCGAAAAGTCATTGGTGTGTGATGTCGTTGTTGACTCGAACCCATGACTTTTTGACTCAGAAGCGGGGTGCTTGACCAGTGGAACACCGAGACGGTTTGGTTTCTATTCCTTTTTTGTTTAATTTCATTTTCTATGTTCAATAGACATTAGCTAATCTTAATAATGAGAGTTCCTATCGATAGTATCTAGCTAGCAGTGCTATCCCCAAAACTCATTTCAAAGAGTAACTAGAACACATAAACACATAGAGTATTCACAAAAGAATAAAACACTTTTTAGACTTATTAATAAATCTCCAAAAAGGGTATTGTCATAAAATAGTCTTGATTTTGATTTTATTCGACTGATTAAATTTTAGCAAGACAGAATAGAAATAGTGTGGGAGAGAGCTGTATTTAATTGCAGTTCAACGAACTAAATAATTCCACAGCCCTTTTCGTCTATTCGTATATTACACTTGGATAAACATGATGTATTTATTTGTCTACCTTTGAGATTAATCATCGAAGTGATCGCTATCTTACTCTCACTTCACACCTTTGATTTCTTAATATTTGGGCAGCGGTAGTTATGCTTCAACCGGCTGATTAAATTATATAATCTCTTGGAATTGGTATCATGGGCTTAATGTCATACTATAACCTAATCTTCATAATTGAGCATCATTCTTACCTGTGTTGGGACTATTAGCTGACAGACTTTCAGCTTTTATAAAGCGACGAAGGTCTGGCGTTCACCGCCTCCTAATCTATGACTTGTATCTATGCTCAACTGGGTCTTTTGTAGACAACATTATCAAATAAGCTATAAAGATTCTCATATTGATTAAGAAAATGGACTCAATTGATAAACTAATCGTAGTAGAGTCATAAAAAGTATTCTTGTTAAATAAAAATGCGTTAAACGTCTGCGAGACAGATTAGAAGTTCCACTTTAAAAATTATCTGTCCGAGTGCCGAAGAGGTTGTTAAAATTGAGAGCAGTATCTGTTAAACATTTTAGATAACACTATCAATAGCGCCTGTGGAATTGAAATGTCTAAATTTATATACCGACACTCGGTATTTAAAGAGTGTCGGTGTAAAAGTAAGAAAGGGCATGCTCCGATGGTTCGGACATGTAGAAAGAATGGATGATGCAAGATTGACTAAGCAGATATACAATGCAAAGGCGGATGGTTGTAGGAGTCGAGGACGGCCAAGACACACATTTCATGACCAAATAGAATGTGTTTTGGAGAAAGGTGATGTTAGGAGCCACAAAACCGACGCACGTGCATGAAAAGTCAACAAAGTTCAAGTTATGGAAGTCAACGAAGCGAGTGAGGTGTGTAAGAATCGTGTCTTATCTTTCGTTCTCTCTGCCTACCCCGCAAAGGAAATGTATGTAAATTTATATAAGTCGAAAATAGAGGTTGAGGAGTGGTGGATGACCACCGTGTTCTGATATAGCTTCTAAAGTGATGTGACATATATGTAAATATCAGCAGAATTATTATTGTAAAATATGGCAGTATTGTAAGACGACACCGGTAGTTACTCGCGCGTCTCAACGACAATACTTTACTACTAAAGCACGAGAGAGATGTAATGAGAGGAACTTGGTCTGCGTAACTAACGTTCATAACTGCGTACTACCAATACTACCAATTCTCTTCGTAAGTTATGTGTGATAAATATCGATGACTGACAACTTTGTGCCCGGTATGGCAATAGGTTCAGACATTTTTTTTTTTTTTTACGCGAGTAAATGCTTTATTCACACCCCCCGTCTAACGGCAGGGGGTAGTGTGGGACTCCCAAAACAGTAAACTGCAATCCAATCCTAGGGTTACCCACTAAAACCTCGCGGCGGCCTTCCTCCGGCGTTGGGGTGGCCCAGGACAGTGCATCGGCCCTCTGGTCCACCCCGCCGTCGCCCCCACTCTGTCACGAGGGGGGGCTCATCCTCGGGGAGCTTCGGGAATGATAAATATCGATGACTGACAACTTTGTGCCCAGTATGGCAATAGGTTCAGGCCTATTCCTATTGGGACGTAAACATAACGGCCAGTCGAGGCCCTACCGCTGCCAACACGACGTGAATTTGTGTTATGTTATAAAAATGTAATGTTAGTTATAATACTTCTTTGATACCATTTACCGTATAAGGTAATTTTCCGAAAACAAAAATGTTTAGGTACATTTACTTTTCTTCGTGTAAAATGAAAACAAATTAGCCACTTAGTACCGCAGCTGTGAAGCTTTAGCCATGATTACAATATCATGAAAAATACTTTTCCGTATACTCCAAAATTTTCTCAGTAAAGATTACTATCGGTGTTATAAAATGGAATCACCAAGAAAAATACAAGGTTTTACTAGGTTATGTTTTTACGAAATTAGTTAGGTATACACTGTGAATTTGCTGACCTGAATTCTCGAAAGGGTAGGCAGTGCCAAAATATAGTTGGACGTCGAAACCTATTGTTATGGATTCTACAAAGTATTGTTAGTTATTCTTTTACACTTAACCTTCGGAAGGTGAGTCGGAATTGAAACTGAGTACCTGCTTTTAAAATAATGGACTGCCTTATGTTAAATCATTTAGTCCCGTTATTATTAGATACACATATATGAATGATGTTCTGAAATCAGTTCAATCATCATCTGTGTGAGATTTTTTTCATTTCAATACACATTATTATTTTATTTATGTCAGCTGGGTTGGGCCACATTTGGCAAACTGCGTCGCTTCTTCAACTTGCCTATACCGCAATGCCTGAAGACCAGAGTCTTCAACTAGTGCGTCTTACCAGTAATGACCTACGGTGCCGAAACGTGGACACTTACGGTGGGGCTAGTCCACAAATTTAAAGTCGCTCAATGAGCTATGGAGCGAGCTATGCTTGGGTTATCTCTAAAGAATAAACTCAGAAATGGGTATATCCGACAGAGAACTGGAGTAACCGACATAGCTAGTAGAATAATGGCAATGGGCTGGTCACATCTGCCGAAGGACCGATGGTAGATGGAGCAAGAAGGTCATTGAGTGGAGACCGCGACTTGGTAAGCGTTGTGTAGAACGCCCACCAGCCCGAGGGTCAGATGATCTCATAAAGGCTGCTGGAAAAGGATGCGGAAGGCAGAGAATCGGATGTTGTGGTGCAAATCGGGAGAGGCCTATGTCCAGCAGTGGACTGCAACAGGCTAATGATGATGATGATGAATGATGATATGGGAGGCAAACGGGCAACTGGGTTACCTGTTGGTAAGTGATCAGCGCCGTCCATGGACACCTGCAACACATATAGTGTCACAGATGAGTTGCTGGTCTTTAAATGACTGGGACAGAAACGAAGAGGGTGGTTCTCAGGATATCTCTCTCGCCGTGTGAATGTGAATCGCCGTCTGAAATGCAAACACTAATCACTATTTTATGAAAGATGATTGTTTGATGAAAGGCTTACAATTGAATGTGATGAAAACGAAAGTTATGGTGTTTGAGGAATCCAGAATGGATGCAAGGATAATGGTTGACGATGTAGTGCTGGAACAGGTGAATGAAATTGTATATCTTGGATGCGATTTTAGCAGGGATAGTACACCGCGGATGTGGAAAGAAGAGTGGCGTTAGGAAATAAAGTAAATGGGGCGTTTTGCAGATTCCTGGGCGCAAAAATTTTATCAGAAAAGCCCGCCCAGCAATCCACAATGCAATATGCTTGAGCTGGGTATGGCAGAGCGTGCATGAAAACGGGATAAATGCGGTAGAAATGAGGGCATATTGCGCAAAATCTGCGGAGTGACCCTCGCTGACACCGTGGAAAATAAGGTTATAAGGAAGGAAGTCGGATTGAAAGAGAGTGTCGGTGTCAAAGTAAGAAAGGGCATGCTACGTTGGTTCAGACATGTAGAAAGGATGGATAATGCAAGTTTGACTAAGCAAATATACAATGCAAAAGCGGATGGATGTAGGAGTCGAGGACGGCCTAGACACACATTCCATGACCAAATAGAACGTGTTCTGGAGGAAGGTGATGTTAGGAGCCTCAAAAATCGACGCGCGTGCATCAAAAGAGTTATGAAAGTCAACGAAGCGTTAAGCGTTATGATTGTTAACGAATGTTATGGCGCTCCGTTCTCTCTGCCTACCCGCAAGGAATTCGGCGTGAAGTTATGTACGCATGTATACAAATTTAGATCTACTTTACATTATTGATTATTTTACTTACAATCCACTGATAGGTAACATAACATAACTTCACGCCTTTTTGTTCGACTCGCCGTTATGTTTACGTCCTAAATGGAATAGGTGGCGAACCTATTGCCATACCGGGCACAAAGTTGTCAGTCATCGATATCGAGTTATCGATATTTAAGACACGTAACTTTCGAAATTAAATATGAAAATTCATTGGTGTGTGCCAGGATTCGAACTGGCGACTCGCCGTTATGTTTACGTCCTAAATGGAATAGGTGGCGAACCTATTGCCATACCGGGCACAAAGTTGTCAGTCATCGATATCGAGTTATCGATATTTAAGACACGTAACTTTCGAAATTAAATATGAAAAGTCATTGGTGTGTGCCAGGATTCGAACCGGCGACCTCTTGATTCAGAAGCCGTGTGCTCGACCACTGGACCACCGAGACTGTTTCGTAACGTTGTTACATTTCCTCAAATAGTTTTAATAACATAAGGTTGACACCCCTAGCTATTATAAAATAAGTTATTACATAAATAAAGATCCTTACAATTCAATCTGTACATGTAGACAATTAAAAAGTAATTGTGGCCGAGTGTAAAATTCTTTTTGCTTTAGGTATACTGTACTAAGATATTTATTGACTTACCAAAGGGATGGGTTAATAATAATTAGACAAAGATCTTAACAAATAGAATCTTTTCAATTATAATTCTAAGCTTTTGTGCAGTGGTTAGTGAATTTTTAATTAAAGACATTATATTGTAATCTCCGGAGCATTGAATACTGTTTTTTTTTTGTAACATTCAGTCTTTTATATCTGTCGGTATAGGCAGCAATAATTTTATTATGTCTCGAAACACCGTATTTATTTAGCACCAAGTAGATGGCGAAACCTATTCTTTCATACATTTGCCACAATTTTGTCAATTATCTATAATTAAAATATATTTACTGCTGGCGGATCAAACAGACTTTGTGCTCCATGATAGATAGAGTCATGTGGGGTAAGTGTGCGCACTTAAACTGTGATGCTTCACAAACACTAATATTATTAGTAAAATGAAACAAAACTGTTTTAATTTGTAAGACTGTTTATTTGTAGTAAACTTAGACACAACAATAGTATTATCAGTAGCTTATATTTTAAGAAACTAAAGAAAACAAAAACCCTTTCATATGCGCACTCTTACCCCAATATCGGGGTAAGTTTACGCACCAACAAAATAATTAGATATTCATTAATCAACAAAATCGTCTGAGATCAACACAAACTTAGAAAGTTTTAACATTGTTTTTTTTCTCAGTTTCAGATGATTTTGTAATAGTTTTCTTAGTTTTAAGTCATTCTTTCAATTATGAAATACGCTAAAATAAAAATAATAGCAACACAATATGTACAAATAAATGCTAATGGGGCAAGTTTGCGCATGCACATACTAACACGACAGGCTTCTGCGCACACTTACCCCAAACCATAGAACATAAATTAGGTATATGAATGTGTTTATTATTGAGTTATCTTACTGCCTAATAACAAACTTTATGTTATGGTGACCCGACTGCAAAAAGTATACTTTAAAAAAGTACATGACTACAAAAGACAACGCGTGAAATGTGAAAGAATAATATCGTAAATTATCTGCCAATTCAAAATGGCGCGCGAGCAGCCGCTGTATTACTAGCCCTTCACATGACGTCCCGCGGGGTACTCGAGATGGGGGTTGGGTTCCTTAGCGCTGTCTACTTTTTGAAATATTAAGAATGCGCACAATTAGCCGCTGCGCACATTTGCCCCATAAGACCAAAATATACCAAACGATTAGAATATTAAACAAAGTAAAAATTAAAGACCAATAATTTACTAATTTTGCTATTCTTTATTTTGAAATAACATCAATTTTTCTCTAAGCAATTTGTTAGGTAGTTTTATCAGTGGTAGAGCCAAGCAGAGTTCGCTGCATGAATGGGCCGGCTCGACCGGTGAAATACCACGACCTCTCAGAAGACCGACGTAAAGTGGCTCGTGCCGCGTTTCGTTCGGTGAGAGAGGTACCCGGAGGCCCACCCCCCTTCCCCATCCTTTCCTATCCCCTATCCCTTAAAGGTCGGCAACGCAACAGTAACACTATATGTGTTGCTGGTGTCCATGGGCGGCGTTGGTTGCTTACCATCAGGTGACACGCCTGCTCGATTGCCCTCCGATCGCATAAAAATAATAATAACAATAATAATAAAAAATCAAAAATTACTCAACACATTGAAATGAATTCGGTTATGTCTACTTCGCAGAATGGTTGTAGAAAAGGAGGCCGTGGTACTAAAGAGCTTCTCCTCATTGATATGACCATTAACCAACAGGTACGTCGCCGTCGTGGAGATCTGGCGACAGCCTGGATAGATTACAAGAAGGCGTTCGATTCTGTGCGTCATGCGTGGCTGATGAGGGTGCTCGAGCTGTATAAGGTAGACAGAACATTGTGCACCTTCTTAGGGACATGTATGAGGCAATGGAAAACAGTGCTTTCATATCCGGGATGTCGGCAGAGCCGAGACGGCGGCGTGCCTTTGAAGATCCAACGGGGTATATTCCAGGGAGACAGCCTGAGTCCGTTATGGTTTTGCCTGGCACTGAATCCTCTTAGCACTTTGCTGGAGAATTCAGGTCTAGGCTATCGGTTGCGGAGAGGGAGTCGGTGTTTGTCGCACCTGCTTTATATGGATGACTTAAAGTTGTTTGCCTCGAACAGATCCCAATTAGTGGAGTTATTACGGGTAACTCAAACTTTTAGTAGCTCTATTAATATGGGGTTTGGGGTAGACAAATGTGCGGTCATGCATGTAAAGCGAGGTGTGATCGTGGAATCTGAAGGCATATCACTTTCAGATTCCACACGATTTCGGTCTCTCTCTGTAACCGAAACCTATAAGTATTTGGGTATATCGCAAGCTTTATGCATTAATGAGGTGAGCATGAAACAACTAATGCGAGAACGTTTCTTTGGCCGTCTAAAGAAAGTTCTAAATAGCTTACTATCTGGCGGTAACAAAGTTCGTGCATTTAATAGTTGGGTCATGCCTGTCCTAATGTATTCTTTCGGTATACTCAAATGGACTCAGACTGAATTAGATGCCCTGGATAGAAAGGTTCGTACACTTTTGACTGCATCTCGGATGCATCATCCACGTTCTTCTGTGATGAGGTTGTATATTCCGCGGAGGTGTGGAGGTAGAGGTTTTTTAAACATCAAATCTCTTCACAACCGCGAGGTGTGCAGCCTCAGACAGTTCCTGCTTCTTGCTGATGTGGATGTGATCCGGGATGTGGTCAGGGTTGATGACGGATTTACTCCGCTTGCGTTGGCTAAAGAGAACTGGCGCAAACCTGTAGTTTTGAACACCACTGATCGCTTGGAAGTATGGAGGAGTAAAGAGTTACATGGACGTTTTTATCGGGCCTTACATGGGCCCGATGTGGATACATTAACATCTGTATCCTGGTTACGTTTCGGTGATCTTTTTGGAGAAACCGAAGGTTTTGTATTTGCAATTATGGACGAAGTTATGATGACCAACAACTATCGGAAATATATTCTGAAAGATGGCACAGTTGACATTTGTCGGGCATGTCACTGTCCCGGTGAATCGATTAGACATATTGTCTCCGGTTGCAGTCGTCTAGCTAACGGCGAGTATTTGCATAGGCACAACCAAGTAGCCAGGATAATCCATCAACAAATTGCTCTAAAATATAACCTCGTGGAAAGGGGGGTTCCGTACTATAGGTATATGCCCGACCCAGTTCTCGAAAATGGTCATATTACGTTATACTGGGATCGGTCTATTGTTACTGACAGGACTGTTGTTGCCAACAGGCCTGATATAGTGATAGTAGACCGATTAGAGCGCCGAGCAGTGATCGTTGATGTCACCATCCCCCATGACGAAAATCTCGTGAAAGCTGAAAAAGATAAACAATTGAAATATTTGGACCTTGCTCACGAGATTTCTGACATGTGGGATGTTGATTCAACGATTATTGTTCCGATAGTCATTTCAGTAAATGGACTTATTGCCAAGAGCCTCGACCAACATCTAGAGAGGCTCTCGTTAGGCAGCTGGATCAAGGGCTTGATGCAGAAAGCGGTACTACTAGGCACGGCACGTATCGTGAGGAAGTTCCTCTCTTTGGGGCCCTGACCACTGGTAGCTTGGTCCCTGTACCCGATGCCAGTGGGTTTCACTTATTTTTATATTTTTAAATGTATTTTTTATATTTATATTTAAAAATGTACTTTAAAAGTGTGAATAATAAATAAAGAGGATAATAATAATTGGCACTATTTATCGGCACGCGGCAGGTACAGTTGCGCAACGCAACCGCTATGTCCCTGAATTTAATTTGACAAAAATCACGAAATATCTCGAGGAAGGAGGAGGGAAATAAAATAATAATAAATTAAAATAAAATAATAATTTATACCAGTTATTTAGTTTTAAATCTCACAACGTATCACCAGGGGGAGGTGGGGGTCAAAATTTTATTTAAAAAAAAACATCACGTGATTAATGGACGGTTCCGGTTACCTTTACTTTTAAGTAACTTCGAGACAGACCCAATAATGTATGTAAATTAAACTTTTGGCTCCACCTTCTCAGCACATCGTAAATTTGATCCGATAATGTTTTGCTTAAAAGACTAATTTTAAATTCTCAGTCATTGCTTGAAGTGTTAAGATAGGTAATTTTTATTTATTGAATATAATAAAACTAATTTCGACTCGCGCTTACCTCTATTAACTTCACAGCAAAACTATAGCACAATTTAAAATTATATAGGACATATAAAAATGTCTCGGTGGTCTAGTGGTCGAGCAACCCGCTTCAGAATCAAGAACACCGAATTCTGGCTCACACTAATGACTTTTTGAAATTCTTTTCGAAAGTTATGTGTTATAATATCGATGACTGAAAACTTTGTGCTCGGTATAGCAATAGGTTCGCCACCTACGCCTACGCCACCTACGTTACGTAGCATTTTTTACGTAAACATAACGTCTCGTCGAGGCTTAACAGCCACTGTCTACACCTTCGGATAGAAAAAGGCGTGAAGTTATGTTATGTTAAACTTATTACTTGGTGACAAAAAAAATATTATCCGAACTGAAATTACTTTCTTTAGTAAACAATTTCATATATAAATTATATCACGAAGAGATTTTATTTTCATTCCATTTCAATTATTGTTTATAATTGTTTATTATTAATAGATCCTTAGTTTATGTCAAAGTCTTTCATTAATAATTATCATTCTCATTCGTTCTATTTTCATCTGCTATAAGTACCTATAAGAAATTTTAGTAGGTACTAAGTCGCAGTATTCCCTCCATTGGGTTCCAATGAAATCACATTAAAATTTAAATAGTTTCCAAACTCAATTACCTTAATGAAGTATTCTGTTGGAAGGAGATCGATTTCCTCAAATACTCGGCATTATTCAGTGACCGAATGAAGTAAAAGCCATTCGAATGAATTGAGATTAAACGCAATCACTTTTGTTTTTTTTTTTGGTTCTTTTGCGAGATACTTCAATGATAAAAGATTCGTTTAGTAACTTCTGAAATTAACCTAAAAATATTTCTTGTGGAGTTTAATGAAAAATTAATTCTAACATTTGAATGGCGAAATGTTTTTAAAGTGACATTCGATTTTTATAAACATAGTACATGATCATGCTCTTATCTATGGTTGGGCATTCTTTTTTTGCGCCTTTTTCTATCCGAAGGTGTAGGTGTAGGTGTAGTGTAGGCAGTGACAGTTAAGTCTCGATTCGACGATTATATATGTCCAAATGGAATAAGTGAAATAATCTTTGAAATAATCTTTCTAACATTTGATCGCTAATTAATGTTGTATTAAGACACTCGCTTCAGCCTGTCTATATTTAACAGATCTAACGGTGAGGACATAAATGTGTGTATCTAATAATGCTTTATTAGTAGCGTAAAATTGATCATTAACTTTTTAAAAGATATCGTTTTGAAAGCGTGCAGAACCGTGGAATAGTTTGACAGTTTATTGACAAACCATACGTGCTGTATAAGGTCTGAGGACATCCATTACGTGTTTTTATGATCCAAGTTCACGGCAGTGCCAGGCAATAGACAGACACACATAAAATTTATAGCATCCATCTACTTAGGCCGAAGGTTTTGTTAGATTTAATGGAAAACGTGCGACATGAACTAAAAAAGAAAACATTTTTTTTTTCTTTTGTCGACCTAATTCGATGTCTTCTTTGGTATGCCGTATACAAAATTGTAACTGGGTCAGGTTTTTGCATAGGAGAGATTAGAAGAAAACTCTTGATATTTGTTATAGCAACAGAAGTTTTTTTTTTTTAATGTTAGTATGCTTATCGCGTAAAGACGATTTCGCCACTGCATTGATGAATTGTTCATAAACAATGATAAGCGATATGTTTCGGAATTTAATTAAAAAAAACCTCATGCATGGGTTGGCACAAGTTGTTATATTAATTATAGGGCAGACAGAGTTCGTGGGTGAGGTCTCGACAAGATTCTGGTCAATGATAACAGAACATATAGTTATTGTAGCGTTTTATAAAAATTGGCTTTTTATATAAATTTTGATACGGGAATTTTGTAACTTCCCGGCTTTTTCTACCCAAAGGTAGGCAGTGGCTGTTATGCCTTGGCTCTCGGAATGGGAGGCATGCCAAAGTGGAATGGGCTGCTGTACCTGTTTCCAGGGATTTTTTATGAGAAAATGAGGAAGAGGGTCACCTTGTGGTTTGTAACTATTGCCGTCCATGGACTTCTACAAGATCGAGGGTGTTATAGTCTACGTTACTAGACTTTACGATTTGATCAGAAGGGTTAGGAGGTGGATCTCCGGTTACTTCGCCCACCGAACAAGGTACGACATGAGCCAATTTACGTCGATTTACTGATATCGTGTTATTTCACCAGTGGAGCCGGCCTATTCATGCAGCGAATTACCTGGGTCTACATACATAGATACATAGTAATATGCGTTAATTCCTTAATTCTGTGTAATGTTTTTAATGCAATAATAACATCACGACTCGAAGAGTATGAACATAAACGTAACTTTACGCCTTTTTCTACCCCAACGTGTAGGCAGAGGCGGTTAAAGCCTTGACTCGCCGAATTGTAACATTACGTCCCAAATTGAATAGGTGGCGAACCTTTTGCCATTACACCAGTCCCAATGTTATCCAGTCATCTATATTTATCACACATAACTCCCGAAAATAATACCGTCCTGTGTGAGTCCGGGAACAGTACCTACGTCAACTGAATCAGAAGCGTGGAGCTCGACCACTGGAGCACTGAGACTTTTACATAGAAGTATGTATTTATTTTGTCAGACATTGAAAATACGATTAGTATAATTGCTATTTAAAAGAACTCTGTAAATGAATATTGAATATTAAAGTAGATGTTGATGAATGTTTTAGGGATCCCCATGAGAAATTTAATAAAAACGAGACGTCTAATGTGTTAAAAAACACCACGCCCCTTATACACTGAGCTGTAAGCAATATTCGGTGAATTAAATATTTAATCCATCCTTACGTTCGGGGAGTATTTGGTGTTTATGGTTTTCAGTCGAGTGACTATCTGATATAATGGTCGATAAAAAGGTATTAAAAATTAATTTATTTTATGCGAAGCTAAAATTGATGTAAAATGTTTTAGTCTTAAATTTTTGTTGTATTTTTCATATATCTCAGATTAACATAACATAACTTCACGCCTTTTTCGACCCGAAGGTGTAGGCAGTGACTGTTAAGCCTCGACTCGCCGTTATGTTTACGTCCCAAATGGAATAGGTGGCAAAACTATTGCACAAAATTTTCAGTCATCGATATTTATCACACATAACTTTCGAAAGGCCATTAGTATGAGCCAGGATGTAAACCCGCGACTTCTTGATTCAGAAGCGGCGTGCTAAACCACTGGACCACCGAGACTTAATTGACTTGATTAATAATTGCCTGACTTTTTTCACATATATCAGATTCCTCGTCTCATCGAACTTCTAAATCAAGAACAAAGCCTACATATTCATTTAGATAATTTTGATTTTATTTTAAAATGAATTAGTTGAAATCCAGAGAGAATTAAATGTGACAGGTCGTAGAAAAAATGCGGGGGAAAATGTCAAACATTTTATGTGTGCGTTCGACATTATACGGGTGCGTTCGAAAATTTATTTTGTTTCTGATGGAAGCTATTAGAAATTCACTAATTTGGGCAAACTTTAATGGATTCTGAAACGATAGGAAGTTTGTAATATATATAAATCAAAAGTGATTTTGACTTCCGAACGAATATTATTTTTTACTTTATTATGGGTATGCGGTGTTACCTTATCATATTGTGCACAGGTTTTACGAATTATGGATCTTTTGTATTGATGAAAAAAATATTGCTCAGTATAATTTCTAATATACATTCATTAAATTACAAGAAATCTTATTTAAATCATGGTTGAATCTAATCGATCTTATTTACTTTTTAGATTATCGATTTGATTTTTTATACCTCAGAATATAGACTGTCCTTAAGTCTGTCAGTTGCCTAGATATTCCTGACGAAATGTCATTCCACTAGGCACATTATATATCTATAAAATAAATAATCTTCACAGATTTAAATCTCTGTTTTTTTGTTGACAATGTTAAATTCACTTTGCCTATTTTTTTACTTTCTAGAGTCTAAACTGTTACTTCATTAACTACAATTGGAAATTGAAAAAATAAAGTGCAATGATTTATTATATTTTCCAAAGACAAAAAGAGGTTCTTCTCTGATTGGTATTTCCAGTCAAGTACCTACACATATACGTAAGTGCTTATACGTATACAAAAGAAAACCTTTTATAAATTAACCTGTATTGCTTTTATTGTTAGTATCTGCTGGTTTGGTCTGTTGGTTGCTTACCATTTCGTCATAGAAATTACGCATGTGAAGAATGCCCTAATATATTAAATATAACACATGCTAAAAATGGTTTCAAGAAGTCGTGGGTTCGAATCCGGGCTCGAAACTATGACTTTTCGGATCTCGAAATCGATTCGAATCTCTTTTCGGAAGGAAATATGTATCGAGGAGTATAAAGAAGGGAGTAGTATACTCCTCTTACCAAATGAAGCACGACTTGAGCCACTTCACTTCGATATTCTGCGAGGCCGTGGTATTTTAAGCCGGCACATTAATGCAGCGAACTGCGTGGCTCTAAAAGCTAGTTTATATATAATTGTTTTTTTTCTTTAGTTTAATGGTGCTCTGTTCTCTCTCCATACCCCGCAAGGGATTCGGCGTGAAGTTATTTATGTATGTATATGTATCTATCATTTTAGACCAATTAAACCCCTTTCATTATACAGAATAGTTGCACGCCATATCTCAATATAGATTATAGGCAGTAGTGGGTACATCGGGTAGTGGCATCGACTCTATAATATATTGCAGGTCAGTCCCCCAGCATTAACCCATCACTTTGAAGGGCAAAGACTTAGTTCCAGGTGCAGCTAAACTACTAATAAGATCTATAAGAAATATTTTTTTTTACTATACTATACTATTATGTAAGAAAGTAACGCCGCCCATGGACATCTGCAACACAGTATTATAACAGCCCTTACAATTGGATATGGAAGGGGTACGAAGTGGGATGGGAAGGGGAGAGGGGAGCAAAGAGCGAAACGCGACGTGAGCTATTTTACGTCAAAATTGTGAGAGGTCGTGGTATTTCACTGGTCGAGCCGTCCCACCCACGGTCAGGAACATATTCTAAACATATGCTGTGAAATACTATTACATTATATGTATCTAATCAAAGGAAATTAGTTCATTACTACTTCACGAGATGAAGAAATGGTTTCTAAAAAATGTCTTCCGGTGTTTGATTTTATCACTGGAAATTACTGTACTATATTTGATTATCTTGAAGAGATAGATATAGGTACATATGAAACCATCATCATTTCCTAAACATATCATGTCGGAATTATTATTTCTAAAACTTATAAATCATAGTTATGTTATGTTTTGGTTTTAGCATTCGTTTATTTTAAACTTTATGTTTCGTGTGGGTTAGGCGGGAAGAAATTAGTTCCATAAGACATGGCCCATACTCTTCTCTCTTTAATCCTCCTGATACCATCTTTTGAGAAGACATAGTTAATTTGTTCGTTAAAATTGCATCCAATTCAAAAACATCCATCAAATAATATTTTTAAATTCAAGCCACGAGGACAGTACCTATAATAAATTGATGACTGTAGTTAATCAGCTCTTGATATCGTTGGATTTAAGTATTAAACAATACATTACTGCAGTGGCATGTCGTTTAACTAAACCGACGAGTTATTTTAATCACTCATTAATTTCCCCGGGTACAACGTTATAACATAACATAGCTTCGCGCCTTTGTTACCCGAAGGTGTAGGCAGCGGATGTTAAGCCTCGTCTCGCCAGTATGTTTACGTCCCAAATGGAATAGGTGGGGAAACTTTTGCCATACTGGGTACAAAATTTTCAGCCATCGATATTTATCACACTTAATTTCGAAAAGTCATTGGTGTGAGCCAATGTCAGGATTCGAACCCGGACCTATTGATTATAGCGTAATGATATGTAGCTTAAACATTCCTTTATAAATTGACTATTCAACACGAAGATATTTTTTGCAATTCGAAACAACAGTTCCTGAGATTAACCCGTGCATACAAATCAACAAACTCTTCAGTTTTACAATATTACATTATAGCTTGTACAGGAGATGGTTCCTTATTGTATAGTTTACTGCAGGTTATAGCAGCTAAGCAATTTCAATGGGACGGTATTTTGATATTTATGACTTTATTTTCCAGGGAATATTTCATTCGTTATTTTGTTAAGGCATGTATCTTCACGTCCACAATTACCGAAGGCATAGGCAGCGATAATTAATGGCTCGAAAGTCATCCAGAATACATTATTTTTTACTATAAATTAAACAACTTTTTGTCTGGTTCGACCTCAAGCCGTCTATCCCAAAGATCAGCTTGCTACCACCAGATCTAATAGACAGAATTTTGTTGTATGTTTCCTAATTTTATTGGCACGTAATAAAGCAATGTATTTAAAAAAATATCTACAGTAAAGACACGACTGATTCAAAATTAATCAGATTCATTCATTCATTCATTTTGAATTCATTGAGAGGACAATGCGCAGTGTCTTATGGAATTCAGTTCTTAACGCCTAACCCACACGGAACTTAAAATTTAGCATAAAAGAATGCTAAAACCAAAACATAACGTAATTATGTTTTATAAATAATTGAAATAATCCTAAATGATGTTTTTTTTATGGGATAGGAGGGCAAACGAGCAGGCGTGTCACCTGATGGTAAGCAACCAACGCCGCCCATGGACACCAGCAACACATATAGTGTTACTGTTGCGTTGCCGACCTTTAAGGGATAGGGGATAGGAAAGGATAGGGAAGAGGGGTGGGCCTCCGGGTACCTCTCTCACCGAACGAAACGCGGCAATAGCCACTTTACGTCAGTCTTCTGAGAGGTCGTGGTATTTCACCGGTCGAGCCGGCCCATTCAGGCAGCGAACTGCTTGGCTCTACCACTGGTTTAGGAAATGATCATGGATTTATATGTATTTTGCAAGAAGCAAGATTCATTTTGAATCAGTCGAGTCTTTATTGAAGACATTTTTTTAAATACATTACTTAATACGTGCATTGTCGTGGCATATCAATAGTGCCTGAGATTAAAAATAGAAACACTGTTCTATAAACCTGATTAGTCGCCGCTTATAATGTACTAATCTTTAAGTTTAGAGCTTAAATTTTATGTAGAGTTAAGCAGTTCACTACATGAATGGGTCGGCTCGACCACTACCTCTCAGAAGATCGACGTAAAGTGGCTCATGCTGCGTTTCATTCGGTGAGGGATGTACTCGGAGACCCACCCCCTTCACTATCCTTTCCTAACCTACTTCCAAAGGTCGACTACGCAACTGTAACATTATATTTGTCGCAGGCGTCCATGAGCGGCGCTGGACACTTACCATCAGGTGATACGCCTGCTCGCTTGTCCTCCTCTATACCATAAATAAAAATAATAATATATGTATACAGAAGTGGTAGAATCACATAGTTCGCTGCTTGAATGGCCCGGCAAAATAACACTACTTCTCAGAATATCGATGTAAAGATGCTCCCACCTACGCGTTTTCCCTCTATTCCGCATTAAAATGTTAAACAAATATTTCAATTAATATCGCAAGTAATAAAATTGTATCATAATATAGTATAAAATAAATATGATTTCCGCTCTCTGTCCTCTTATAAGCTTAAATCATTGAAACTACGTAGCAGATTTTGATGCGGTTTTTTTAATAGATAGACGGTATCAACGGGGTGGATTTTTATCTATAATTCATGTACTATATAGTAATGAAAAAGTTATTAATGATTGCGAAACAAAGTTCGCCGGGACAACCAGTTTTATATATAAAACTAAATCAATAAAGCCTACATTAGGAAATAATACCTAACCACTATTCTGGAACATAAACCACAATAATAAGGGTAATAAATATTTCAATTTCACGAATGAAATTAAAATGTATCGCCCACCCAAAACCACGTTGAATTATTCTCACCTGAGAGAAACAAATATATTGTATTGTTTGGCGAATTTTCACATTACGATGGCAATAATTTAAGCTATTACACGTAATATAAACTTTCAATTCAAATAACATGCGCCATTTTCACGGAACGCGGGTTTTTTTTTTTTTTTTTTTTTCTTCTTGGCTAAAGGAACGCGGGTTATTGACAAGAAAAAAAATTCGCTCAGTTCGTTTTGAAAATCGAACGAGTTTATCACGAAGTTTAAATACAAGGAGTCCGAATATTGAACGAATGGTTCAATCTCCATTTAGGGGAAAGAATCGCGCCGATAGAGCGCGTCATTTTCCAAGAAGTATAAACTCGTTTAAATCCTTACGCGGGAATTTTTGTTGCTGTTGACAGACAATTGTTTCCATACCAAACGCGAGTTAATGTTATTTTGAAAATTTTTGAGATTTAACTTTTCAATGCGTGTTTACGTGTAAATAATAATATTAGTATCGGTACGTCCTAAATTCTGCCAGTGGCAGAAACAAGAACTAAAATCTCCGTTTATTATTGTATACAATAATAGTACTGTGGCAAAGCCTATACCGTTTGGACTCCTTGTATCTACACTTCGTGGAGTTTAAATCGTTCATTAAATTATTTTGTATTGAGAACATCCTCCTTAGAGACTTAAATTTAAAAATGGAAAATTATAGTCATCTGACATACACTGCGTTAAATTCAGTTAACCTTTAATTTACGTGTAATGTTTTAGTTATATTTTCAGAACATGGAGTACTAGTAATATTTTACTATACCATACTCTACGTAGTGATATTTCTGTCAATATATTGGAACATTGTCCCCCGCCACTTTATGCCACACGTGAGGTGATTATTGGAACATCCCTGATTCTTCTTCTAAAGTTTTGCAACTCTTACGAAAACAATGTAACTGTTAACTCAAAGATATCATTGTTTGATCCGTTCCTACACGTAGGACGTAATATTGCGTTGGTAATGACCTCTCAAAACTTAATGAATTGTTAATGTTATAATTAAACTTAGTTAATGGATAGCGGATTGCTGTTAAAAGTGTTGAGTTTTAGTTTTTGCTAAATAACGCTTTTATGAGTTGTGTGTATGTGTGGAAGTTTTAGCGAATGTGGGCGATCTAGTGTGTCTCTAATGCTTTAAGATTAAAAGCCGAATTGTTTTTTAGTATCACGCCTTTTTTCTACTCGAAGGTGTAGGCAGCGGATGTTACGCAGATGGAAAGGAATACAATTTTGAATTACATTTTACTTAAACTATTTTTTGTATCCCGACGATTTTACAATACGATGGTGTAGACAGCGATAATACTCATTTAACCAAAGACTTGTTTTCTCCAATATTGGTGGATTTTTTGCTTAAAAAAGGCTTGATGTCCTGAAAAATATAAAGGTGTATACCAATTTATGAACATTTAACATAACATACCTTCACGTCTTTTCTACCCGCAGGTGTAGGCAGCGGCTGTTAAGCTTTATGTCTCGCCTTTATGTTTACGTCCCAAATGTAATAGGTGGCGAACCTATTGCCATACATATCACACTTAACTTCCGGAAATAATTTCGAAAAGTCATTGGTGTGAGCCGGGATTCAAACTCGCGAACCGACCACTGGACCACCGAGACTAAAATTTATGTAATTCTGTTAAATAGTTGAACAGAGGCTGTGTATAATGTTATTATTAGTTTGTATAACGCAGAAGGGGGCATTACTAAATATTTTAGTGGTAAAGTTTGGTTAATTAGTTGGGGTCACACGGGGTTATTAGGGGGTCACATTACATGTTCAGCATTTGTAATACTTGCTTGTGCTTTTTTACTCAAAACGCCGTGTTATATTTTTGAACTGCCGTAATCATTATCTATGGAAATATTTTTTTAACGGCAGTGAACACCAGTCCTTGAGCTTGAAATACATAATGAGTGTGCTAATACGAGTCATGTTTTAAAATTGCATATTTTATTTTACTGGTGACTTATTTGATATTGTTTAGCATAATTATCATTTACTGACATAATTGAAGTCCGGAATGTTGAGGCCTATTGCCAGTGCCCATGTTTTGAGATGTCAGCTTTGTCACCGAGTAGCTAATGATCTTTCATTTTTTTATTGGTGAGGGATCAAACAAGCAAGAGAGTCACCTAGTGTTCATGGACACCATGAATATTATATCAGCGGCATAAGGGGAAGAAAATAAGAATCTGTGGAAAATGTGGGTGGATACCTCCCTCATCGAAATAAATGCAGCATGATCCACTTAACATTACTATTTTTTATTTATCATGTATATGAGTTGTCACGAAAAGTATATTAACATTGCCTACCATACAGACAACATAATCAAATCGAAACCATAAAATAAATCTGTGAATTAAATAAAAAATCATTTATAACAATAATCTCACTCATTCCTCAAACGAAATACAGTAAATATTGTGAGCGGTATTAAAAAAAAGGGAAACATAACCGAGAGGCGACTCCGTGGGAGCGTATGATAAATAAAAAAGTGGTTCTATCTGCGCGCTAGGTGGTCGGCGCGTAAAAAAATTAATGAAGTTAGTATTAGGCGGGCCTCCTGTCTTACTGTCTACAAATAATGTAAATTACATCATTTACTTTCTCATAGTGTTTTGTTGTTTTTTTGTTCTTGCTCTTTCTTTTCTTTGTTCTGTAATATACCTCAGATATGAATTATTATAGACCATTGAAGTTTTATTAATAATCAATATGCTAGTAAAAAACAATTTGTTACAACTTCTTGTTCAGTTCTAAATTCAAATCGTGGCTCACTCAAATGGACTTTTAGGTAGTTAAGGTGTGCTGGGGGTGGCAATCGTCGTCAGACGTCGTCGTGGGCTGGGCCTGGAGGTGGCCTCACAAGAGTGAGGCGCTGTGGTTCTACCGGCTTACTCGGGGCCGGGAACCACTGACCTCACGGGGCCGGGGAGAGGGGTACCCGGACGCGCGGGGACACGAAGTGCGGAGACGGGAGGCCTTCCGGCGGGTCCTGGGGGACTGGCGCGACGCGCATTCCCTCCAGGGCTGTGCGCGTCAGCACTCAGTACATTTGGGACGTAAAAATTTAGCAAATAAATACATACTTTCGGATAAAAAGGGCATGAAGTTATAGAAAAAAATAGAGTATTCCGTAGGTTGAAATTGAATCTTTTCATGGAAATAGTAATTTCTAAGTTAATTATCAAACTCAACAGCGGAAATTGCATAGTAAGCGCTTTGTAAACACCGGTAGGTGGAACCACTTAATTGAAGTTTGTTCAATGCTACGGAACGTCAGTTCTCGCTCTGCGAGGTCAATATAACCCCCGCCCCATCCCAACAAAGTTATTCTATTAGGTGCTTAACATATAGATAAATCTAATCAATTATTACCTCACTGAAAACTTTACAATAATCTCCATTTTTTTTTTGGTAGATTTGGTAGGAAAACATATGTCAATATTAAAAAACTCTAACCATTTAACTCCCGCAAAAAATTCACCTCCATTTCAGGAATCAATGTCATCTTTGTCAATTGCATGGCTAACGCCCGAATACTGAACCGCCACTCAAATCTGACAATCAATAAAGTGCTACTTACTGCTAAAATTTCACGTATTTTGACTAATGTGACAGCTACTTAAACGCTCAAGTAGCGCTTATATATTTGAGTGGCGGTTCAGTATTCGGGCTTAAGTAAATCAAAAATGTAAATGTTTAAACCCGGATCGGAACTGGTTTTAAATTGAAAATCTGAAGATGTCATTACTATTTTAACAGATGACAAAGGCACGAGCAGAAGGTTCTATATCAATAATATGAAGAAAAAACTGTTTATTTAACTTGGTTTTTTTTGCGGCAAATACTTAAGTCGAGTGAGCTCTCAAAAGAAACTTATTTGTGTGGATAACGATGTTATTTCAGTTGATCTGTTTGTTTTTAATTTTATAATCAGTGATTTGGTGAAGGTTCTTAATTTGATCGAAATTTAATTATCTCAGTATAAAAAAAGAACAAACTTTATTCGAAATATTTAAGCTTTGTATAGAAACATGTTCCCCATTTCATACAGCATTAAAATCAGTTATGCCTATTCGGCGGCAAGAGATGACAAATAAACATATTAAAACTCGTAAGGATTCCCGTAGGATTTCATTAATTAAGTAATAAATTATATTGTTATATTAAAAACAGTCATCTCTACATTAACAACTTTACTGCTATTGTATCAAGGTTTGATTTCCATAAAAAATGTAACAAGGAATATTTAATTTAATTGTAGTAATATGCTCGTGGAATGAATGAGTTCCATATAAATGTATCCAATAAAGAGATGTGTGAGCAGTAAAAATATTTATGAATATATTTTAATTAACAAAAAATTCTTAGGAATTCAGTCTCATTTTTTTTTCTTCTTTCGAATGGCGTCCCATTTCCCTCGATATGACAGGTACCAACTTAAAAGTTTAAACACGGTTGGTACCTCCAACAAAAAAGTGCGCGATTTTTTTTTTAATCTGTTTTCTATTTTCATTTTGTGAAGTTGGCAACTCGATGCAAACAACAATAAAAATCTGCTTCAAATCTCGACTCAGAATTCATCAATGTTCATTGAGATTCATTTATCTTTTTGAAGAATTGTCTTCCGTCTTCCGTCTTTTCGTCTTCGGAACAAATATTTACTGCCATTTTGTTTGAAGCATCTTTATTTTATAGTGTGCAGATATTTTTTGTTTTTGTTTATTTCTATCTATAGATTCTATAGATTCCATCTATAAATAGATGACATAAAAAATGCTGGTGTTAAAATAAAAGAAAATACTGCATTGTTGCTTATTTAGCAGTAAGCAACTTAATGTAAGTACGTACGTAATGTACTTTTGGAGATATGGTGTATTTTTTTTTGTATGTAATTGACATAAAGAAAACGAACTACCTAATCAAATGGGATGGAAAAAATAATGAACAGAGCAAACCTATATAAATAAAAATATACTTTGATATATCATAACGATTGGATGCTAAATTAATCATCAACAATATATTGACATCAATCAAAAACAATTGCAACATGTTTATGGAGAAACAAAAAAAAAGTAAAAAAAAAAAATCAAAGACGACAAAACAATATTAACCTCTTTTGAGTGACATAAAGGTACAAACAATCCTTCTTAATAGAAAAAAGGCCAACATTGTTCTCTCAAAATGTAAAGGAAAATGCTTTTGTATTTGTCATCCAGACCTCATTAGTAGTCGGCAGTAGACTTCACATTTGTCAGTATTAATTTTGTACATTTCCATCCTGAAATTTTTGGGACCCTTTGCCGGGAAAGTTGGGGATCACCTTTAAATGTTACAGTTGTATCTCTATTTCATGTATCTGGGGATTTCGTTTAGAATTTGATTGTGTCTGCGAGGGATTTACAAGTACAGATAAAGCTGTAATAGAGGATTATGGATACATTGTAGATAATGATTGATGATTATTTAATTGTTTTTTTTTAGGACCGGGGGCAAACGAGCAAGCGTGTCACCTGATGGTAAGCGACTAGCCCTGCTCATGGATACCTGCAACACAGACTTGCGCTACAACTTAAGATATGATAAGAAAGGTCCGTGATTGGTCTAGGGAGTGGAAAGGGATTGGACTTACAGATACCTCTCTCACTGAAAACTATAGTACTAATACTTTATTAGCCATTTTACGTTGATATTTTAAGAGGTCGTGGTATCTTACCAGTTGAGCCGACCCATTTATTCAGTGAACTGTGTGGCTCTACCACTGGGAATAACTTTCGTTTGAGTACAGCGAACTAAACGGAAGCTTGTATAAACTAGTTTTGAATAATTTTATATATAAAAAAACATAACTTCACACCTTTTTCTACCTGAAGGTGTAGGCAGCGGTTATTAAGCCTCGTCTAGCCTAATCGTTATGTTACGTCCCAAATAGAATAGGTGGCGAACCTATTGCTATACCGGACACAAAGCTGTCAGTCACCGATATTTAATTTTATTATTCATAACTTCCGAAAAGAATTCCGAGAAATGTTTGACGTGAGCCCGGAATCGATCACACGACTTCTGAATCAGAAGCGGGGAGCTTGACCACTGGACCAGTTGTGAAGTGAAGTCGCTTCGATGTTTTGGATATATTTCAATTTGGTAACACGACAAGCCATATCAAAGTAAATCTACGTAAATCCTGACAATTTTATATTTTATTGATAAATCTCGCTAAATATCAGACATGTGGAGATTAGTCATGACTAATATTTAAAACCTTTACAGTAATTATAACAATATACAGGGGCCTCACTGTATAGAAAACTAGCAGCCCGCGCGAACTTCGTACCGCTATATTGTATGTAGCTACCCGCCTCACGGTGTTACTCGCGTACAAACAAAATGTCGATGATGACGATGATTACACATAGCCTATGTTACTCAGTGATAATGTAGCTTTCTAAAGAAAAAAGAATCATTAAAATCGGTCCAGTACTTTTTGCGTTTATTCGTTACATACAAAAATACAAATCTTTCCTTTTTATAATATTAGTATAGATAATTTAACGCTGTTATGCAAAACAATTGTTTGAAAGCTATGTTCGAATTTAGTTTTCTATTGAACAGGTTTAGTAGGGGTTATTTTTGACTTTAGATTAGAGTTAATTTTGAATGTTATGTTCCTTAAAGATCGAAATCATTTTAATTATAAAAAAACACTCTGTGGGTTTAGTGTGATGTCCCGAACATGTGTGTCAACCGTTTTTTTTGTAGAAATCTACAATAGTGACAAAACAAAAAAAGTCACTTCAGTAGTGTTAAAAACCTAAAGGTTGCTCTGGTATAGCTATTAATATTATAAAGCGTTGATTGAAGTTGTAAATATTATCAATATCTTGGTTGTTAGTAGGGTGTGTAATAATCGTACCTTATGGCGCTTTGTTATCTCTGCCAACCCTGTAAGGGATTTGACGTGAAGTTATGTATGTATCAGGAAACACTGGTTCGAATTGAAAAAAATATTTGTGTTAGATAGTTCATTTATTGAGGAAAGCTTTAGGTTATTAATATGAGTGGGACAATATCTTTTTGTGAAAAATGTATAAAATATGGCGGTCTGCTAGTTATTATATAAAGATGGAATATAAGATGGTTTTTTTATGGGGTAGGAGGGCAAACGAGCAGGCGTGTCTCCTGATGGTAAGCAGCCAACGCCGCCTATGGATACCAGCAACACATATAGTGTTACTGTTGCGTTGCCGACCTTTAAGGGATAGGAGATAGGAAAGGATGGGGAAGGGGGGGTGGGCCTCCGGGTACCTCTAAAACCGCACGAAACACGGCATGAGCCACTTTACGTAGGTCTTCTGAGAGGTCGTGGTATTTCAACCGGTCGAGCCGGCCCATTCATGCAGCTATCTGCTTGGCTCTACCACTGTGTATAACAACACATCGCAGATATAAAAATTTTAGTGTTGACACATTTTCGAACAAGCAAGTTAACTGTCAGGGTCAGTTCAGAGTTTCAGCTGGAACACTGACTACGTGAACTAAAACATATAGACAACTTAAACCTCTGGAGACGGCAATAGTTCCGTTAGCATGTTGACGATACGTGTATTTGATATTCATATATTTTATATTTTGACGGGCCTCGTGGCGCATTGGTAAAACTACTGGCACTAGCAATGAGGTCGGGGGTTCGATTCCCACCCGAGCACAAATATTTGTGACAAACATGAATATTTGTGTGGTGTCTGGGTGTTTTTATATGTATTATAAGTATGTATTTACAAAATAAAAGTATATACTCGTATGTATTAATATCCGTTATCTAGTACCTATCCATAACACAGGCATTTAGATGCTTAGCTTGGAACTAGGGCGCTGTGTGTATTATGTCGAAAGATATTATTATTATTTATATAGGTTTTCTTTTATTTATGGAATGGTAGGGCAAACGAGTAAGCAGGTGACCTGATGGTAAGCAGCTATAGCTCATGGATACCTGCAAAACAGATAGTTTTACAATTGCGTGGCCGGCCTTTATAGGAGTAGGAAGGGGAGGAAGGGTTCCGGATTCCTCACTCACCGCAACTTTGATACGCAGCATGAGCCACTATACTTTAGATTTTCTGTTATAAGTTATACTGGAATGATCTATAGTAACTTCACGCCTTTTTCTACCTAAAGGTGTAAGCAGCGGATCTTACAACTCGCCTCGCCGAACTTTAACATCCCAAATGGCATACGTGACATTATTGCCATTTATAGAAAACAATTTTGTCAATCATTATTAGTCTCGGTGGTCCAGAAGACGAGCACCTCGCTTCTGAATCAAGAAGTCACACCTTTTTCTACCCGAAGGTGTAGGCAGCGGCTGTTAAGCCTCGACTCACCGAATCGTTATTTTACTTACCAAATGGAATAGGTGCCATCAATTGCCACATACCGAGCAAAATGTTTTCAGGCATCGATATTTATCACTCAATAACTTCCGAAAAGAATTCCGAGAAATTATTAATGTGAGCCCGGAACCTATCTCACGATTTCCGACCACCAAGATTAAAGCATGTAGGGATTAATTTTAATAAACTTTGTTTTACATTTCGAGTTTACAAGCAGTCTTTAAAAGACGTTGAAATACTACTCACAGACTAGGTATACCGACCTAGTATATGGGTAGTATCGTTACATAGTATAAAACAAAGTCGCTTTCCGCTGTCTGTCCCATTATATGCTTAGATCTTTGAAGCTACCCAACGGATTCTGATGCGGTTTTTTCCAATAGATAGAGGGTGTCAACGGGGTGGTTTTGACATATTATACATGTATATTGTAGTAAAGAAAAATTGATAACTTTGGAAGTTTAACACTTTATAAATACTTTCGATACGGAACAAACTTCGCTGGGTCAGCTAGTGTAGAATTAAAAATGATATTAATATTATATATAACCTTATTCCAGAAAATCCAATTAGATTAATTTTCATGTCAATATTAACAAAAACGCGCACATAAAATTCTTCACACAAAAGTCCCACGAAGCCATCGCACAAATTACTGTCTGCCTCAGAGAAAATGAGATAAACCCATTATATCAATTTGGTCTCGTTACCATAATTGCTTTTATGTTTTCAATTACATATAATGTATATATATGTAGCTTTTCCGATAGAATTATCAAAAGTTAATAGTGAATATGTAATATACTAGCTGACCCAGCGAACTTTGTTTTGCCCTAGAAACAATAAGAAGAAATAAATATGGTCATTGTGGGTAATGCCTAAGAGATAGACATATGCCATTGCGGACTTTTTTGTAGACATTTTAAAGGTGTATAATAATTTAGTACATTGTTTTGATCTATCACTTAGGCTTCGGCCAGTGTTTGTAATTAAAGTGTTATATCTCGAAAATTATTTGCTGACACCTGCAACACATATAGTGTTACCATTGCGTTGCTGACCTTTAATTGAGACGGATAGAAAAGGATGGGGAAAGGATGGGGTGGGCCTCCGGGTACCTCTTTCGCCGAATGAAACGCGGCATGAGCCACTTTAAGTCGATCTTCTGAGAGGTCGTGGTATTTCACTGGTCCAGCTGGCACATTCATGCAGCGAACTGATGGGCACTTATAAAAGGTGTTAGTCGCGTACAGACAAAATGGCGATGACAATGATGATTAAATATAGCCTGACTTACTTTGAAATCAGCCCAGTAGTTTTTGAGTTTATTCGTTACATTCAAAAATATAAAAAAACAATTCTTTTCTATTTATAATATTAGTATAGTTATACAGCTGAAGAGATTGTTTGATTGTTTGAACGCGACAGTCTTAGAAACTACTAGTTCTAATGGAAACAAATGGAGCCTGGTAATCCAGGAAGGCTTTAAGTTAAATAACTTCACTTTATGACCTCTAAGAACAAGAAGCGAGCACTAATATTTTTTAAGGGGAAATCCAATATATAAAATTCTCGTGTCACGGTGTTTGTTACAGTTGCGTTCTATGGTTGTCAGCTTTTAAATAGGGATATGGAAGGATTCGGAAGTAGGAAAAGGGGAGAGGAAATGGCTTTGGTCCTCTAGATACATCTCGCACCGAGGAAAATGCAGCATTTACGCCGATATTCTGAGAGGTCGTGGTATTTCACCGGTCGAGCCGGACCATTCACGCAGCGAACTGCAAGACTACTACTGTTTACCCATTGAGTTTTGGTCTAATTGGTTTTCCGTCCAGTAACAAGAGCAGTTGTCAAGTGGAAATATGTTATAGATTGCTGATGATGCGTCCCAACAATTGAATGAGATATAGAGTGAAGATAAAGGGAATTATGTCGTATCATAAATTCTGGCTTGGTACCCTATTAATCATCAAGATAATATTTTTTTATTGATGAGTGAATGATCAGAAAGTATTTGTTTTATTAGAATTCCGTAGCGGTAATGACAAAAACCGGAACCTTTTCAATTTATTACTTTTATATTACTAATAGAAACATAACATAACTTCACGCCTCCCGAATATGTAGGCAGCGGCTGTTAAGCCTCGTCTCGCCGTTATGGTTACGTCCCAAATGGAATAGGTGGCGAACCTATTATCATACCGGGCGCAAAGTTCCATATTTATCATACATAACTTCCGAAATTCCGATTCTTCAATATTCATTCATGCCCATGAGTAATGTACGCTGGCTATTGTCCAAATGCAATTCAACTATTACAAAAATTAACACCATCATATTGTTAAGTCCAATATGACAACGGAATCACAACGGGAACTTCCTTCCGTTAAACGCCACTCCTCTTTTTGGTCGAAACTTTTATTAAAAAAACTTTATTTTATCCATTAACGAACTTGTTAGATTAAGACAAAGAGTTCTTATCTTCCCTGCTTGAAGATGAACAATAACTGTTATTACTCTCGGTTCTTCAGCTTTGCAACAACAGGTGGTGCCGATTATTTAATTCTCGATTTTGTTGAAAGCAATAAAACCAGCCCAAAATCTGATGTTAAGTTGCGTTTTGAAAGTATGAATGGTCTAACAGCTTGGTGACGCAGTTTTCCTCTCATTTCACCACTTTGGTCACGCCATCTGTCGTGAATTCCTAACAGGCATTTCCGAATTAAACCAACTTTTTCCATTATTTGATATCCTATTTTGTCTTATTGAGGCAACGAAAATATTTGGAATATGGATTCAATAGTCAGAATAGTCGTAGACGGTTAATTAGGTATTTTGATAACTATAAATAGTTCACCTGATGGTAAGTGACTGGGGTCGTACATGGATATATGCTTTACAAAGGAGGTCAGAATTACTTTGCCGGAGTTAAAGATAGGAAGAGTTCGTGATAAGAAGAAAAACAAGACGGGAATGGGTTTTCGAATACCACTCTCACCGAATGAAACGCCGATTTTCTGAGAGGTTGTGGTATTTCTTCGGTTGAGCCGCTCCATGAATGGACTTCATGCAGCGGCATGCGTGGCTCTACCAGAATAAAATACTGCGTATTTAATAGAAATATCAAAATAGATTATAAATTAAAACTACATCGAAACTCATCAAACTAATAGTCTCGGTGGTCCAGTGGTCGAGCACCCGCTTCTGAATCGAGAGGTCGCGCGTTCAAATCCTCACATTGGCTCACACCATACCTTTTCGAAATTAATTTCGTAGCTTATGTGTGATAAATATCGATAACTAAAAAACTTTGTGCCCCGTATGGCAATGGGTTCGCAACCTAAGCAGTTGCCTACACCTTCGGGTAGAAAAAGGCGTGAAGTTATGTATTTTTTGTATGTTTGAAAATAAGAGGCAAATTATAGTAATATCTATCTATAGTCGACAGGTCTTTAACCTCCGAATACGTGTTTGAATAAAAACCATTTAACCAGAAGAATGCATCACCAGAATTATTAGTCGACGTATTAGTTTTTTTGGGGACTTTTAATGACCTGGTAACTAAGACCTTTCAATCAAGAGACCTATTCGTAAAGAGGTGAATTTATTAAATTTAACTTTAGAAAAGCTCTCGATAATTTATTTACCGCCTGTTTAAATTACGCTCCTCAAGAAAAAATAGTTATTTTCCAAGACGCAATTAATTTCATTTTCTTGCTGTAAAAGTTCCACATAAATATCACTTATTTCTCGATCTTGAGGTATTGCTGTTCAGGTGGAGCCGACCCATGTACTCCCAGGGGTGTCTTGCAAAACGATTTAGGTGTTATCCACTGGAAAAAAAGATCGCAGGAGAGAAAGATGAAAACTATTTTTTTGGCATACTCGTACAAAAGAACGCGTTTTCGTACCGGCTTGTCATGGTCCTTTGCGTCCGCTATAGACTCCTAAATTAATGAATCAAATTTAAAGAAATTGTGTGTGTAATTTCATTCAAATTGATAGATAGGATAGTTCATATTATACTTCGTACCGTCATTTATCTATATATATATAAGAGATTTCCACCTATATATTGACTCATCACGATATCTCTGGAACCATAAGGCGTAGCGACTTGAAATTTGGTAGGATTATTCCTTTCGCCGAGTAGAGGTCAGCTAAGAACGGATTTTACGAAATTCCACCCACAAGGGGGGTTGCGGGGGTGTTAACAATGGAAAATTCCCATTTTTAACCTATAGCTGCTATCGACTTCAAATTTGTCGAAGATATTGCAGTATTAACATAGCGGGGCAGCAGTTATTACTTTTGATGCGAAACAGAGTTCGCCGGGTCAGCTAGTTAATAATGTTCAATATAAAGTTTCGTTACTATATGTCAATTTCATCTCATTCTGTCCAAAGGTTGATCTGTGATTGAGTTATAAAATCATGACCAACTTTCGAACAATATTAGTAAGATTCGTAGGATGGCGTTTGCGTGACAATGATTTTTTCAAAGACAAAAGCCCACTCGACTCCCACTTCTAAAACTAAAATAAATAGCTGTCAGTATTTAATTTACACCGAATGAATTCCAGCAAAGGCTAAGCTAAGCTTTATTACAAAAGAGAGAGAGAGAGATCACTCCATTACCTAATTCTCTTATCTATATACCTACTGCAATAGACAACAGGGTTTGTTTAAGTATTTATTTATGTATGTTTTTTTAGACTCTTCTAAACCTTTTTTTTAATGGGATAGGAGGGCAAACGAGCAGGCGTGTCACCTGATGTTAAGTGACCAACGCCGCCCATGGACACCTGCAACACATACAGTTGCGTTGCCAACCTTTAAAGGAGTAGGATAGGAAGGGATGGGGAAGGGGGATGGGCCTCCGGGTACCTCTCTCACCGAACGAAACGCGGCATGAGCCACTTTACGTAGATCTTCTGAGAGGTGGTGGTATTTCACCGGTCGAGCCGGCCCAATCATGCAGCAAACTGCTTGGCTCTACCACTCCAGAAACCTATCTAACACTAGCTGACTTTATTTTTATACTTCTATGAATATTTTATATATTTATATATAAACCGTATTTCGTCGTATACATTTCAGCCTGGTCCGTGGGTCGAGAACCCCGCTTCTAAATAAAGAAGTCGTTGGATTGAATCAGCGTTATTCGGCATTCATGTGTGATTAAAATCTATGACTGACAACATTGTGCCCAGTATATACCAATAGGTTCCGCCATCTATTCCATCTGAGAGGCAACAAATAAATACTTAATAGCTGCTAACACTCACTGGTAAAAATAGGCATGATGTTACAAACATTTCTTTTAAAAAAATATAAAGAGGTTAAGTTTATAAGGTTACATCTCCATTCACTGAATAGAAATGTCTGTTTTTAAAAAGTATGTTTGTGTACAGGTTAGTTTATACACATAAGCTCACGCCTGTATCCCGTAGGGGTAGGCAGAAACTTTGGCTTTGCACATGCTACGAACCTCTTCTCTTCCCTTCCGACTTGTCTCGCCTCATCCACAGTCAGACTATTTTTTGGTAGCTCCTACTTGGTGTCCCAATCCCACCCCTGCCACTCGCATTTGCTTCATACACTCTTTTAGTGAGTAGACTTTCATTCATTCTTGCAACATGACCAAACCATTTTAACATATTTCTCTCCACCTTGGTCACCACATCATCCTGCAGCTTGCATTTCTCCCTTATCACGATATTTTTCATTCGATCCGCAACAGTTATTTTAAACACCTGAAGTTATTAATATTCTTTTTGTGTGGGCGAAGCTTGTTGTTATTTACAAAATGACAGTATAAAAATAAACTACAAAACCAGGAGAGTGTCATTCTTAGAGAAGAAAGTCAAACAGAACGTGTAGGTATAACTCAAACAAATTGTTAAGAAATTTAAATTTTCTGTGTTTGAAATAATTTCCTGTTATATCGTGGAGATAACATGTGACTATAATAAAGATTCATTGTATGATAACTTCACACCAAGGTTCTTGCGAGTTTGGCAGAGAGAACATTTGTGTGCCCTGTAACGCTATCACACGAGTATTCGTGGTTATGCCTCGACATTCCAAATTAATTATCTAGGCTTAAAGAATAAGGATTCGAACTCGGGATCCCTCAGTCAGAAGTCCATGTGCCGAAACGCTTGACCTCCGAAACCGTTTAACATTTGTATATATTTGAATAGATCAAGAAAGATTAAGAAATTAATATGTTAATAGCATTTTTAATTGCTAGTTTATAGCTTAGAATTTAACCTTGCTACCTTAATTAGGTATCTATATTTAACCACAAAACTAATAAAGATTATTTTAAAGGTCATATATTATTATATTATATTGAAAAATTTAAAGTATCGAACGTTACTTTTTATAAATAAAAGAAATTACAAACGCTTATTTACAATAAGCGTTTGTAATTTAGACCTATTCGAAATACGAATCACTTAAAAGTTGCTTGAGGCGGATTTTTTTAAAATTCAGAAGCACACTCGAAGCTATCGGTCTCGGTGGTCCAGTGGTCGAGCACCCCGCTTCTGACACAAGATGTCGCGGGGAATTCTGGTTCGCACTAATGACTTTTCGAAAATGTTTTCGGAAGTTATGTGTGATAAATATCAATGTCTAAAAACTTTGTGACCGGTATGACAATAGGTTTGCCACTTAACCAATTGGGATGAAAACATAACGGCGAATCGAGGCTTAACAGTCGCTGCCAACACATTCGGGTAGAAAAAGGCCTGAATTTATGTTATGTTATACTTGAAGCGTTGGATTTGCAGTGGTAGAGCCGCGCAGTTTCCTGCATGAATTCCGGCTCGACCGATGAAATACAATATCTCTCGTTAAATCGTCGCAAAGTGCCTCATATCATTTTGTTTGGTGATAGAGTTAACTGGAGGACCCCTGTTGTTCTTCTTTCCCTATTTCATCCTAAAGTATGGCAGATGGCGCTATTTTATACGTTAATAGATGTAAATACCAGTCATAGATATAAGAATAATAGATCAGCAATAGTCACCCAAACAACGAGACCAAAAATGGGTTGTTGATGTGTGAGTGACTTATCAATGTGTGCGTAAAAAGCGCATCAAAGTGTCAACTTTTACATAGTTAATGTTCAAGTGTTGAAATGTAAATATCCTGAAAATCTACTAAACGCAGTTGCGCTGTCAGTGATGAATATTAGTAAATTTTTGCTGAAATGTGCCATCTATTATAGTCTATACTAAATCTATGATTGGAATTCTCATGTATTCCAAATACAAAAATCTAGTCTATCAAAATTAAGACAGAATAACTTCATAGATAAGAAAGAATAATAATCTTTAAACGAAATAAGTGTTATCAACTTGATCGCGTTCAAAATTAATTGCGAATAAAAAAAATAAACTCACAATAAAAATAAAAAAAGGGTTTCAATTATATCTTGAAGGTACAGAGATTTTACGTCGTCCAACCTGCAACACTTCGATATTTATAGGCTTTTAATTTTACGATCGGGTCTTTTGATGATCATTAAAAAAGAGGTTATTTTCGATACGCCATCTTTTTACACGCCCCTTGACCCGTCATCTATAATTGATGCAAAATAAATAATAAAGTTTATAATTATATACTAACTTCTTAAGTGTTTTTTTTTT
This sequence comes from Euproctis similis, assembly GCA_905147225.2. Classification (NCBI taxonomy): domain Eukaryota; kingdom Metazoa; phylum Arthropoda; class Insecta; order Lepidoptera; family Erebidae; genus Euproctis; species Euproctis similis. The sequence goes on from LR990123.1 coordinate 10,918,406, forward strand.
CTAAGAAAAATAACATCCGTGTTCATAATTCCCAAAACATGCATACCATAAGAATGACGAATATTTTTTGTGAACACAAATACAATAAATAAACTATCTCAACCACAAATAAGTGACTATTATAATATAATGACTGTTTCAATAAATGTATACATATAAATAAAATTGGAGTGTCTGTTTGTAATATTGAAATAACCCCTATTTACTACTAAATGCATACGAATATACGATACATACACCAAAATAACAACTTTTAAAATTTTTATTTGTGTCTGTTTGTTCCGGCAAATATTTACAATGGCTGGACCGATTTTGACGCGAATTTAATTAATAAGTAGTTGATTAAATAGGACACAACGTGACTAGTTTTGTTTTACAAAAAATATTTTATTTAACAGAGAAATGATGCGTTTAGTATATTTCTCTGTGTTTATTCTTCCCTTATACAATTTCTGACACAATTTCAACAGGTACTTACCTATTGATCTAATAGTTTATTCTGATTTACTTTAGCATAGAGAAACTGTATTATTCTTATCATTACATAGCGTAAAACAAAGTCGCTTTCCCCTGTCTGTCCCCTTATATGCTTGTAACATTGAAACTACGCAACGGATTTTGATGCGGGCTTTTAATAGATAGAGGGTGTCCGCGGGGTGTTTTGTATTAATTGTAAACGCTGGCTGAACCCCAAGGGATAGATCAAAATAATGTACTACATTATTATACACCTTACGAAGATCTACAAAAAAAATCGCGATGGTGTATGTCTATCCTTTAAAGATGATCCACAATGGCCATATTTATTTCTTTACTTTTTACGCGGAACAAGGTTCGCGGGGACAGCTAGTACTATAATAAAATTCTCAACTCATATCCATTTAGTAGTTTTTACGGGAACTAGCCACAAATATCTATAAATCTGTCCGTTTAAATCACGTTTATATTATGTAGCTTAACTACTAGGCTTATTTTCCACTATACAATTTACTGATCCAATATGAATTTGTTTATTATTAAATCATATCGTGTGGAGAGCAGGTGAAGTTGTGATAGATGTCAATCCTATAAGATTAGGTAATCATGTTAAGTCGTGTAGAACAGGTATTAATAATGCTGTAGTTGAACTTCACGCGCAACAACTGGAAGCTCAAAGCCAAAAGGTCGGGCGGGCAGTCTAAAATCATCTGTGGGCATGTTCGCACGCGTGCGTAGCCGGTCCAGTGCTTACGATCCGCGATAAAAAAAATTTGGTGTCATCTTTTTTTTTCATTTAATACAGGCTGTGGAACTTGTAGTGTACGGTATAAAAATAATATCTAAATTATTTATAGCCTTATTTGTTCATTTGTACTTGGTTTTATTTTTTAGTCAATAAAAGTGTATTGTTAGTGTGTGGTTTACCTTGATTCGTGTCAACTCAGCAATTAAAAACAAACAAGAGTTTGTAAGTAATTTTCATGAATATTTTAGTTCTACATAGTTTATTGATGTAAGCTGGCCGGTTACAATATGTAATTATAATTATTGAAATACGCCAAATATTTTTAACATATTGAGAATTAAAATGAGGATATTTTGTGTGTCACCAGTTAATTGTTTTTAATTTGGTATTTGTTAACTTTGAAGGTAAATTTGTTAAAATAATATTTTGATCTTATAATATCTCAGCGTTGTATCAGTGATAGAGGCTGTGCGGTTTTAAAAATCAAACGTTATAAAACTAGTTAAAATAAATTAAATAAAGAAAACAGATATTTTTTAACGAAAATTTGTTAGTATTTATTTCATTATTAAGTAGAATAATGCCGTATAAATAAGACTAACCGGCTGGCCGAGCTTTACTAAAAGAAAAAAAAGAGAGAGAGATTTAAAAAAACAACTAGTCTGGACTCGAGCCAGGGTCTTGTATGTTCAGTACCGCCCAATATTCCGCCCGACCTACTATAATAACATTGAAGCAAATTTTCAGTCCCAGAAAACACTGATACTTTATTTCTAAACTCAAACTTAGTTACTACGATATTTCTAGAATAACATAATTTTTTTAAATAATATTGAACGTTGTTCTGGTTGTACATATTGTTTCATCGAATTTCAATAGATGGCGCTAATAAAAAATAAATAATTTGTGTAGTTTTTGACATTACATCGTTTATACTACTTTAATTATTAATATTATTATGCTCAGAATTGTTTTGACTCCCAGTTTCTTTCCAGTTTAAAATATAAATCGACGGGCCTCGCATTGGTTAAACTTACGACTGCTGTATCGAGGTCGACGGGTTCGATCCCCAACCAAGTACAAATATTTATGACAAGCATGAATGTTTGTGCGTCGCAGTGTTTTTCGCTGAAAAATTGCGAAAGTGCTATTTACAAAAAAGTATAATTAATCTTGTATGAAATATTATGTATTCATAATCTAGTTTCTATTACACAAGCATTTACTTGCATTTAGTTTGAAACTAGATGAAGCTGGGGGGTATTGTATCCAAGGTATTATTATTATAAATGTATTTTTATCTATTATTTTGAGACCTAGTTTTGTTTTAAAAAAAAAAAAATAGGTCAAGTTAGCATATTTCAAGAGATTTCATGAGCTTAAAATTTAAATTATAACAATTTAATTAACATAGTTTAAACTAAGTACTTTTATTTTATTACCGCACGATTTATTTTAATGTTTTGAGCTGTCACAAATTTTATATAAATATATATCTCATAACATGGGATATTGTAAGGACATATTAATTTAGCCAATACAATGACAAATAACAATCCTTTTTTTCGAAATCGGTCAAAACGCAATATAAATTAATTCCAGTAGTTTATAACAAGATTTGATTGATAAATATGTTGATAACTTTATAACCATATCTTTATTAATGGATCCATGCAACCCTTAGCAGAGGGTAAGGCTAAAAAGGTTTTCAAAGGGTCGACAAGGCGACAGGGCGTGTAATGGCGTGATATGTGCCCATAGATCGCAGTAACCGCTTAACACATTTAGTTTTTTTTTTTTTATGGGATAGGAGGGCAAACGAGCAGACGTGTCACCTGATGGTAAGCAACTAACGCCGCCCATGGACACCAGCAGCACATATAGTGTTACTGTTGCGTTGCCGACCTTTAAGGGAAGGGGATAGGAAAGGATGGGGAAGGGGGTGGGCCTCCGGGTACCTCTCTCACCGAACGAAATGCGGCATGAGCCACTTTACGTCGATCTTCTGAGAGGTCGTGGTATTTCACCGGTCGAGCCGGCGCGGTTCGGTGAGAGACCGAACGAAACGTGGCATGGGTCACTTTACGTCGGTCTTCTGAGAGGTCGTGGTATTTCACCGGTCGAGCCGGCCCATTTATGCAGTAAACTGCTTGGCTCTACCACTGTTTTAGTTTTTAAGTGTTGAATTTTTGCATTAAAATACTATATATTAATAAATTTTATCGTATAAAATAATTGTCTTTTTAGTTTTTTTATCGGATAGGGACGGAAACGAGCAGGAGTGTCACGGAAGTAGTATGGGCAAGGGAGAGGGGAGGGTCTGGGCATTAAAATACCTCTCTCATCAAGCGAAACGCAGCATTTGCCACTTTACGTCGCTATTCTAAGAGATCGTGGTATTTCACCGGTGAAGCCGGCCCATTGATGTTGTTCAAAAACAGTTATGTTTATTAACATGTTGCCTTCTTAAGTGATCATTAAATTTATTTTTATAGATTTGTCTGTCGTTGTAGATAATAATTATTTCTTATTGCGTACGTTTAAGTACGTAAGTTTTAAAAGCTATTAGACGATGTTATTTTATGATACAAATACAGCCATTCCGATCATATAATACATATAAAATCCGGTAAACGTTTCTACAATTTTGCAGTAGTCGAGCCACTCAGTGAGCTGCATAAATTTCCCCATCCCACTCTTGATTCCTCTTCTAACTGTGGCGTCTGTGACACTATCTGAGTTGCAGGTTACTCAGGCGAGGCTGATCGCTTACCACCAGATGACCTACTAGCTCGTTTGCCAGCTATCCAATAAAAACTGTTATTAATATTTTAAAAGTCCTAAAGCTGTTTGCATAACCTTCTATCTATTTAAAAAAAACCACTTTGAAAAATCCGTTGAGTCGTGTCAAAGATCTAAGCATATAAGGGGACAGACAACGGAAAGCGACTTTGTTTTATACTATTTAATGAAAAAGCTAATGTATGGTTCTTTTTTCTAGTCTATAATGTTTATAAATAAAGAGTTATCTAGTGTGTGTGCCTTACTTGATACTTCTACTGTCCAGTTTAGTATCAAATGACAAAAGTATGCAGATGTCCATTCACCCCACATCACTCAACGTCCCAATATTAAGATACAACTCAAGATGTTACTTGAGCTTTCAAGCAAAATATCCAATATGAGATTCTTCCGTGAATCTATTGATTTGACTTTTTTGAAAAGAGTAGAAAGAGTGATATGAGTTGAAAATAGAATGTAATACATATTTTTTGTAACTACACGCCTTTTTATAACTGTAGGTGTAGGCAACTGATATTGGGACTCGACTGGAATAGGTGGAGTATGCTGAAAGGGCCGGTTGGACCGGTTAAATACCTCGAGCTCTTAGAATATCGACTTAAAGTGGCTCATGCCGTGTTTTGATCGGTGAGAGAGTTATACAGATGTCCAATCCACTCCTCATCCTACTTCCGACCCATCCCCTATCCTATTTTAGAGGCTGGCAATGCAAAGGTAACATTATTTCTGTAGCAAGTGTCCATGAGCGGCGTTAGTTGCTCACCATCAGGTGAAATGAGCTCGTTGTCAATTATTTTCTTTCCTATGAAACTATGTACTCTGATTCGCGCAGACATACATTACTTCAATCCAAGTCCTTTGCGGGGTAGCTAGAGAGAACAGAGAGCCAAATGGCACTATTCCTACGCACTCTCTTCTTTGTCTTCCATAACTCTTACATGCTCGTCAGTTTTTAAGGCTGTTGGCATGATCTTCTGCAATGACGTTTTATATGATCATGGCAAGTGTTTCGGGGCCGTCCTCGACTCCTACATAATTCCACGATTGCGCTATATATCTGCTTATTCAATCTTGCATCATCCATTCTATCTACACGTCCGACCCATAGGTACTCTGTTTGTATTATAGAAGTCTACATTCAAAATACAAAATTACTTTACCTACATCTGCTAACGAATTTTATGCTACGAAGTTGTTGTGTCCTCAATTAGAGAAATTTAGTTTTGTTTGGGGAGAACAAACTCTATCTCTATATCACATGACATTCCCTGCCATAAAGGATCACCAACTATTTATAAGTACAAGTTATAAAACATAAATAACTTCACGCCTTTTTCTACCCGAAGGTGTAGGCAGTGGCTGTAAAGCCTTGACTCGTCGTTAGGTCTCCGTCCCAAATAGAATAGGTGGCGAACCTATTGCCATAGCGGGCACAAAGTTTTCAGTCATCGATATTTATCACACATAACTTACGAAATTAATTTCCTAAAGTCATTGGTGTGAGCCAATATAAGGATTTGAACCCGCGACCTCTTGATTCAGAGTGCTCGACCACTGGACTTTGATTCAAGTTTTATCCTAGAATATATAGATAGCTGACCCAGCAAACGTCGTCTTGCCAAACAAATTAAAGCTTTTAATAAAAAATATGGGTTGAAATTTTACGGTTATGTACGTATTTTTGTTTGTAGTTTCATAAATAAAAGATTATTAAATAATAAAAATCATTTTGTGGTGAACTACCCTTAACTTGTAGGGGGATGAAAAACAGATAAGTTTGTCTGACTCTCAGACCCACCCGATATGCCTACAGAGTTTTCTGTGCAAAATCGATCAAGCCGTTTCGAACGAGTCCGATAATATTGACACGAGAGTTTTAAATATTATATTTTATAAGCTCACGCCTTTTCTATCAGAAGATGTACGCAGCGGCTGTCAAATTTTTACGTCCCAAATGAAATAGATGACAGAAGTTATCGCCAAATTTATCACAAACAACTTCCGAATAGAATTCCGATAAGTCAGTCGTGTGAGTTTAGGTGCGGGGTGCTCGACCACAAGACTAGGGAGACGACCAATATATTTACGATCAATCGATATATTATTTTAAATATCGATTTGCTCACTTCCTCAAACCGAAACGCAATCCCACGGGAATCGCTTGCACTATCCAGTAAGAGAAATAAATCATACCTCAGCTCGTGAATTGATATCCATCACCTAAGTAAAAGAATAAATCATATTTCTTCAGAGCCGCACAACATCTCACATCCATCACTCAGTTGCTGTACAAAACAAACTACTGATATTATGAATTGTTTCCACCCAATCCATTAGTGAGCTGCTGATTAATTGATGACCGGTTACTTGATACGAGGGTCTGTGGGAGACGACCAGTATTATCTACTGGTACCTATACTCTCATTGTTATGATATTTGGATAGCGAGTATGGCTCCTATATACATAGTTATAATTAGTAACTAGGGTTCAGAGTTCGCTACATGAACCTCGATACCATAATTTCTCAGAAATGTAACAAGCATAACTTCACCCCTTTTTCTACACGAAGGTCCAGGCAGTGGCTGTTAAGCCTCGACTCGCCGTTATGTTTACATCCCAAATGGAACAGGTGGCGAACGATATCTGTCACACATAACTTTCGATAGTAATTTTGAAAAGTCATTAGTGTGAGTCAGGATTTGAAACCGCGACTTCCTGATTCAGAAGCGGGGTGCTCGACCACTGGACCAGCTTGACTATAAAATCTACTTAAAGTACCATAAGCCAGGTCTCATTCTATAGGAGAGGTATCAACCCTCTCATCTTCTCTCGTCTCCACCCGTTCCCATTCTCTTACCTATACCATTTTAAAGGTCGCCAAATGAGACGTTTGCTCAATTTACGTCATTTTCCATAAAAATTAACTTCTGTTTGCGCAAAAAGTAAAATAAGCAAAATGGCTTTTTGTTCGTAAAAGCATTTTTATAAGATTAGTTCAGTGGATAAAGGCATTATCCCCAATCCCCTTCACTTTAGTGGTTAGTCCAAGTTTTCACAAGTTGTAACCGTCTTTAATGTAAGTAAGAAATTAATTTAAGTTATAAAAGGAAGTGCATGCTCCGATGGTTCGGACATGTATAAAGAATGGATGATCCAAGATTGACTAAGCAGGTATACATTGAAAAAGCGGATGGATGTAGTGAGTTGTAGTAAGAGAGTAGTCCGGAATTAGTTGTGGTAGTTTGAAGATCTGAAGTCCGCGCGTCTTGATAGCAATTATTAGTTAATTTTACATTATTGGATAAGATTCAACGAAATTTTCCTATTTATTTATTTCGATTATATTACTTTTCGCTCTTAAATAAAAGCTAAGTGAACCCTAAATTTAAGCCAGCAACCGAAGTTTGGTTTTCCAACTTAAAGCCTTTCCTGCCTCTTGCTAAATTTATTATTTTAGGAAAGTGGTATTTATAGATTTATCTCAACAAAACTCACCTCGATTTGAAGGGAAAAGTTTGTTTTTAGGGGAGAAAAAAGAAAATCGGACAGTTTTATATTCCATTCAAATAAGTATATTATCTTTTCCGACCCAAGGGTCCGGTGCAGGTAAAACCCGACAGTAACGGAATTCTTGCGTGACAATAAAAAATCCACTTAAGGATATTATCGTGTTTATTCAAGTAGTAATTTTTATTGCATAACTACAACTTCACACCTATTTTGGGGTAGGCAGAGACACCAGAGTACCTTAAGGTAGGATTCTAACACGCCTTACTCGCTTCTTTGACTTTCATAACTCTTGTCATACTCGTCGATTTTTAAGGCTATTATTTATTTGAAGTCTCGGTGGTCCCGTGGTCGAGCACCCCGTTTCTGAATCCAGATGTCACGTTGGAATCCTGGCTCACACCAATGACTTTTCGAATTTAATTTCAAAAGTTATGTGCGATAAATATCGATGACTAAAAACTTTATGCCCGGCATGGCAATATGTTCGCCACCTATTCTATTTGGGACGTACACAATAACGGCGAGTCGCGGCAAAACAGCCACTTCGGGTAGTAAAATGCGTGAAGTTATGTTATGTTATTTATTTGGTGATGGAATTGAGTAATTCCTTTCTTCCATTATACCAATGATATACAAACAAACATCACCTCATATTCTAATCTAATCAATGTTACACGTCAGATACATTTTATTTAATAATTTTTCAAAACTTTTATTAATAATTCATAACGTTTGTCAACCCGTTCTCAATTAACTAATTAAAAATATAGACGATTAACAAGAAAGTTCACTCTTGAAATATATTCATATATTCGTGTTCTCTAAATTTGTTAGAATATATGTAAGTATCTTTACTAAATAAATTATAAATGGAACATGTGTTCGTGATATTCAATTCAATTTATGTTACTAAAATGAGCAGTGTGTAGTGACTAAGCAGATACAAGTGCTAAATTTGTACAACTTATTACTCATGTAACAGTGGTAGAGCCAAGCAGTTTGCTGCATGAATGGGCCCGCTCGACAGGTGAAATACCTCGACCTCTCAGAAGATCGACGTAAAGTGGCTCCTGCCGCGTTTCGTTCGGTGAGAGAGGTACCCCGAGGCCCAACCCCCTTCTCCGTCCTTTCCTATCCTACTCCCTTAAAGGTCTGCAACGCAACTGTAACACTATGTGTTGCTGGTGTCCATGGGCGGCACTGGTCACTTACCATCAGGTGACACGCCTGCTCGTTTGCCCTCCTATCCTATAAAAAAAATGTTCCATATTCAAATTTGCCATTGTCTAAGAGTGACGATTTAAGAAAGTGAAGATAATGAGTGATGAGTATCTTTTACCAATTCTTTCTTTTGTTTTTTTCTGCCTACACCACAACGCATTCGCCGTGAAGTTATATACGGATGAATGATAGTTATATATAGTCCGAGCTGTGGTGGATGACCACCATGCACTGGTATAGCTTCCAAATATTCTGATAGAAATCTGACACAATCAGCAGAATTATTATTATAAAATATGACAGTGTGCACTATTACGACACTGGTAGTTACTGTCGTGTCTTAACGACAATACTTTACTACCAATGCACGTTCAAAGAGAGGAACTTTGGACTGCTCGGATGGCACCAGAATTGTGTCTCCACACAACTGCGAATCCTATTTTATAATCGCTGGGTAACCGATTGGTACAAGTTCGGCAATGTTCTGCACACTTAAACCGCACGCCGGTTAACTAATCACCTCGTAGGGTAGTATTATAATGAGTTATACTCTGTCCACGATAAGAATGGTTTTTTGACAGCCCATGCCCACGAAGTTTCGTATTGTGTCAAAAAACATTTCTTACAAACATTCATCATCATCATCATCAGCCTATTGCAGTCCACTGCTGGACACAGGCCTCTCCCAATGTGCGCCCATAGGGAGGTTTATGCCCATAGTCCCCACGCTGGGCAAACGGGTTGGAGACCGCAGGGGTAAACCTCTTGTAGATAGGGACGCTGCTGCCCGCCCCTACCAAGAACATTTAGGTTGACCCATATTTTAGAATGGTTATCCCGCCATTTTTCGGTGTTGTGCTGTGTAAGCAACATTATAAAACATTATACAAACATTATAAAAAATGAATCTACTTCATGGACAATCACCGCCCACTTAGTAACGTGCCAAAAATATCGATTTCTACAGTTGTACCATAGAAATAGGAAATCAGTATATAATTGATTGATATATAATCGAAATAAATACTAGTATGTAAATAGTTTGTAATCTATACATATTATTACATATATTTTTTTTCCATTGTACATATTCAAAATTAAAACGCGTCGGTGAATATTATCCTTGAAACTAAGACGTCATAGGTGAACAACTGAAAAAAAAATGTAAATAAGATTTTATACTATCGACTGATAGTATCGTTCGATCTTACTTTCGGACCACCATCTATGTCAGTTGGCGACCTGTCAAAAAACCATTCTTATCGTGGACAGAGTATAAGATACCAAAAGTGGTTCGTAGATACTGTAAAGATGGCGCATCTGTACTTCGCTCCGACATACATAAGAAACTCTTTGGCCAAATAGAGTTATAAGATTAAAACTAACATCTACTTCTGTTGCAGGAAGATTTGTATATAGTTCCTTGAGAATTCGTATTAAGTGATTCCGGAGAATCAGAGCTTTGGAATTCCAAGAGTTTGGTACTCGGTATTTAATAATAGAAATACACGCCATCATAAAAGACACGGATTTCTTAGTAATATTCTTAGAAAGTTTAACAGTCTCGGTGGCACAGTGGTCTAGCACACGGCTTCTGATCCAGAGGTCCGGGTTCGTATCCTGACACTGGCTCACAACAATGACTTTTCGAAATTGTTTTTGGAAGTTATGTGTGATAAATATCGATGACCGAAAAACTTTGTGCCCGGTATGGCAATAGGTTCGCCACCTATTCCATTTGGGACGTAAACATAACGGCGAGAGGAGGCTTAACAGCCGCTGCCTACACCTTCGGGTAACAAAAGGCGCGAAGTTATATGTAATATGTATAAATGAGAAAGTTCAATAAGACGCTTTGGATCTTTGTTACACAATTACGGGTCAACTGTTAAACAGAATTAAATGCCAATTGGGATTTATAATAGGGATAAGCTAATTTAATGGTTTTTACGATACGTAGTCCGAACGGAACAGAATTTTTAATGTAATAATGTAAATATGTAATCAGGAATCGAACCCGGACCTCTGGATCAGAGGTATGTGTAATGTTAATTACATTATTACATTAATATGTACATAATAATAAACACAGATCTTAAAAATCTTAAAAATTCCCTTTTCTGCCTGATGGCATTGGCAAAATGGAAGATATATTATATTTAGATATGGAAGATAGTTATATTATATTCGAGAAATCTATAGTGGTATATAATCTACAGTGGTAGAGCCAAGCAGTTTGCTGCCTGAATGGGCCGGCTCGACCGGTGAAATACCACGACCTCTCAGAAGACCGACGTAAAGTGGCTCATGCCGTGTTTCGTTCGGTGAGAGAGGTACCCGGAGGCCCACCCCCTTCCCCGTCCTTTCCTATCCCCTATCCCTTAAAGGTCGGCAACGCAACAGTAACACTATATGTGTTGCTGGTGTCCATGGGCGTCGTCGGTTGCTTAAAATACCATCAGGTGACACGCCTGCTTGTTTGCCCTCCTATCCCATAAAAAAAAAAATAGTATGCGTCTGCTTCTGCGTAACAAAACGAGATCTTTCGTTTGCCGTACATACTCAGTGTCCATATTCAAAAAAGGATTATGCCATTGGGTGAGAAAGTTCAAAGTCCTCCACATAACAAATATAGAGTAAATCTTATCGATTCTTATCGTGACTCGATTCCTACCATATAGGTAATTCGATTAAGTTCGTTTCGTTTGATTGACATAATAAGCGTTCATTCCTATAGAAAATTAATAGATCTACGAAAGTAGTAAATAGATTTTCATATGTCAAAAAGAGAATGGTCTATAAAATATTCACATTTAAACCGAATGAAGTTTCTTCCTTAAGCTAGCTAGTAAAAAAAAAAGTTAGAAAGAAAACATTAGACAATATTACGGCGGCCGGGTGTCAACAATTTTCGGTATAAGAAATTATAAACAGCTCAGTCCTTTATTCCCTCGACAATGAGTTTATGCTTCCTAATGTAAAAAACTGTGGCGGGAATTTTTGCGGTTGGCAAATTTAAAAAAAAAGAAGAAAAAAAAAAACAATTCATAAGAAGTCCTTTTAGCCGAGATGGAAAATACATTTATTTAATTTCCAGCGAAATATTTGAAAGTGTGTTTTGCTTTAACATTTACTTCATACAATTATTATTGTGATAAAATGTTGTTATTTGAAAGAAGAGTGGGGTTAGGAAACAGCGTAAATGGAGCGTTGGGCAGATATCTGGGCGCAAAGAACGAAAGCTGGGTATGGCAGAATGTGCACAAAAGTAGGATAAACGCCGTCGAAATAAGTACTGCGCAAAATCTGCGGATAATGGCGTGAAATAGAACGTGTTCTGGAGGAAGGTGATGTTAGGAGGCTCAAAAATCGACGCGCATGCATGAAAAGAGTTATGAAAGTCAACGAAGCGAGTGAGGCGTGTAAGAATCGTGCCTTATGGCGCTCTGTTCTCTCTGCTTACCCCGCAAGGGATTTGGCGTGAAGTTATTATTTATTTATTTTAGTTAAGTTATGTAATATTGTTATTTAAGTTATAATTGAGATTACGTACCATCTTCCTGCCCTGTGTCCATTATTTGGGGTCAGCACAAGAAGTTTTTCTTATCCACACTTCCCTATCATACGCGTCTTCCGTTCACCACCATCCATATTTTCTTAGGTCACTTCCGTTATTCCTTCCACATTCAGGTTTATCATTCTTCTTGCAACGTGTGTATCATCCCTCCTCATTACATGTCAATAGCACGCAAGCCCATTTCCTCTTATCATTTCAGTTATTGGCGAATCTTTTAAACTTCCTCTTACAAACTCATTCTGCATTTTGCCCATTACGTAATTAAATTTTGTTACTCATTCCATATGAACTACTCGAGCAACTGAGTTTAAAAAAATAAATAATATGATGTATATATACCGGCATTTGTGTGCGAATAAGTTGCGATTACTGATAACACTGTGTAGGGTACAGTTACCCCTTAGCACATGAAATGAAAACGGGCTGGCTTGACCGGTGGGACCGGTGGAAGTACCACGAGCTCTCAGTCTCATGCTGCGTTTAATATAATAATTTCCCCTATCCCTATCCCACCCTACTTCCGACACCTTCCCTATCCCATTTTAAAAACCAGCTACGCAACCGAAACACTATCACTGTTGCATGTGTGCATGCATTTACTTACCATCAGGTGACAACCCTGCTCGATTACCTAAAATAAAACAAGTTACAAGGACAAAGGTCTTATTCTACCTTCCTTTTCTTCGTGTTCCTCCATTGGTTTTTCTTTTATACAGTTCTCTTTCAATTTTCATCTTATACTCTGAGGTACTTTTATGATTGGTAAACTTAATCTAATTTATAACCATTAATAAAATTAGTTCAAATCGTTTGTCATAATCAATTGACATGGGTACTAATCTATTTCTTAATTCTATTAATAATATTAAAGTGTTCAGTGAGTTATTGACGTTTTAATACATCAATATCTGGATGACCGAGCTTTGCTCGGTATTTTCTTTTTTTTTATAAACAACGCCATCTGCTGGAATAGCTTTAGTGTTGTTGTCGTTAAAGCAAGTTAGTTGCTCACAATTTAAAATAGTAATAGCATTCGCCAATAGATGTCAGGAATTCCAATAAAAAAGTAAGTTGATGTTTAAGTTGATTATCGATAAAACACGATAAAATGAAATTTTCTAAAAATGATTCCTAGCTAGATCGATTTATCGCCCCCGAAACCCCCTATATACTAAATTTCATGAAAATCGTTGGAGCCGATTCCGAGATTCCAATTACATATTTACATACATAATTACATATATACATATATATATATATACATATATATATACAAGAATTGCTCGTTTAAAGATATTAGATTATCATTATATGTATAGTATAAAACAAAGTCACTTTCCGCTGTCTGTCCCCTTATATGCTTAGATCTTTAAAACAACTCAACGGATTTTGATATGGTTTTTTTTAATAGTGAGAGGGTATCAACAGTGTAGTTTTGATCTATAACTAATATATGATATCATTTATAATTTTCGAGATTTTGCACTTTAATTGCTAACGTTAGCTGAACACTAAGTGATAGATCAAAACAGTGTTCTACATTTTTAAACACCTTTAGAAGGTCTACAAAAAAGTCCGCGAGGGCATATGTATGTCTCTTAGAGATAACTCACAATGACCATTTTTATATTTTTACTTTTTACGAGAAATAATGGCTTATTTACGAAGCGATTTTAAACATTACAGCATTAATTTTCATCCAATTAAATGTCTTCAATAGATTGTGCATGTAATATATATGATCCTGGCCCTTTACAGCATGCAATCTAAAGGAGTATTTTCGAAGATATTGCAGTATTAACATAGCGGGGCAGTAGTTAAAGCCGGTAAATAGCACAAATTGAACCTCATGATATCCAAAATTTACTCATTTATTACTTTTGATGCGGAACAGAGTTCGCCGGGTCAGCTAGTATAGTATAAAACGAAGTCGCTTTCCCCTGTCTGTCCCCTTATATGCTTTGATCTTTCAAGCACCGGATTTTGATGTTTTGTTTATAATAACTAGAGGATGACAACGGGGTGGTTTGAATGTATAATCTATCTAATATATAAAATTCTCGAGTCTAGATGTGCGTAATTGAACTCCTCCGAAACGGCTTGACCGATTCTCATGAAATTTTATGTGCGTGTCGGGTAGGTCTGAGAATAGGACAACATCTATTTTTCATCCCCCTAAATCACAAGGGTAGCCCACCCCTCAATTTTTTTTTTAATTTTTCGACATATTTCTGTTTCTTATTTTTTTTATAAAACGGGATACAAAAATACATGCAACCCTAAATTTTCAACCCCCTACGATCAACCCCTATTTTTTAAATTTTATTTTTCGGCAAGACAACGTTTGCTGGGTCAGCTAGTCTAATATAGGTATATAAAATTCTCGAGTCTAGATGTGCGTAATTGAACTCCTCCGAAACGGCTTGACCGATTCTCATGAAATTTTATGTGCGTGTCGGGTAGGTCTGAGAATAGGACAACATCTATTTTTCATCCCCCTAAATCACAAGGGTAGCCCACTCCTCAATTTTTTTTTTTAATTTTTCGACATATTTCTGTTTCTTATTTTTTTTATAAAACGGGATACAAAAATACATGCAACCCTAAATTTTCAACCCCCTACGATCAACCCCTATTTTTTAAATTTTATTTTTCGGCAAGACAACGTTTGCTGGGTCAGCTAGTTCATGTATTAAGTAGTAAAGAACAAATGATAACTTTCGACATTTAGCACTTTAATAAAACGCTGTAAAAATTACTTTTGTTGCGGAATAGAGTTCGCCGGCTCACCAGCAGAATGAAATCGTATCTGTGTAATTATTTGGATAAAGTGTTACGTTACGTTCAAGAAGTGAAATTCTATTCCAGAACTGCTAAACGATCTCCAATCCCTGTTTCCGCTTTAACCTCCTGTGAGAATATCAGAATACCTAAAATTGTTACCCGTGTAACGGTAGTTGTTACTTATGGATTCCTCTTATAGGTGATGCTGCAGTCCGGTAGTTCCTCGACGATGGTGAATGAGTGGTCGTTAATAAAAGACAACTATAGTCTTATTATATTTTTTTTTTTTTTTTTTTTTTTTTTTTTTTTTTTATGGGAAAAGGGGGCAAACGAGCTAGCGGGTCACCTGATGGAAAGCAATCACCGCCGCCCATGGACATCCGCAACACCAGGGGCGTCGCATCAGCGTTGCCGGCCTTTGAGATAGGAATATGCTCGTTTCTTGAAGGTTTCAAGGTCGTAGCGGTCCGGGAATACCGTTGCCGGCAGCTGGTTCCATATAGGAGCAGTGCGTGGCAGGAAGTGACGGCTGAATCGCACTGTCGTAGATCGCCAACTATTAAGCCGATGTGGATGGAAACACTGGCGAGTCGGGCGATTGCGAAAGTCAGCAGGCGGTATAAGTCCGAACAATTCCTCAGAGCACTCCCCGTGGTATAAGCGGTACATGATGCATAGAGATGCAACATCTCTCCGCAACGCCAACGGATCAAGCCGATCGGAAAGAGCTTGGTTGTCGACAAGCCGAACCGCGCGTCGTTGAATGCGGTCAAATGGAGAAAGCTGGTAGTGGGGTGCCCCCGCCCAGAGATGAGAACAGTATTCCACGTGAGGCCGGACCTGCGCTTTATACAGTTGCAAGCGATGACCTGACGTGAAATACCGTCCCGCTCTATTGAGCACACCAAGCTTTTTTGAGGCCAATTTGGCCTTGCTCTCCAGATGACCGCGAAATTGGACGTCACTCGTCAAGTCGATACCAAGAATTCCGATATTGGCTGAGACGGCTAAGGGAGTGCTCTCAAAGCAGGGAGCTACGACAAATGGTGTCTTTTTAGCGGTAAACGCGCAAACCTGTGTCTTCTTAGGGTTGAATTGGACTAAGTTTAGTCGGCCCCAGTCCGAAACCTGACTAAGCAGAGTTTCGATTTCAGACACAAGTTTGTTCCGGCACTCATCGACGTTTTCCCGAGAAATCCGCGGGTGGCCGGTATATAGGGCATCCCCCGTACTGTCATCCGCATAACAATGAAGACTGCTGTACTGCAGCATGTCATTGACATGCAGAAGAAACAGCGTAGGGGATAGCACACAGCCCTGGGGGACTCCAGCATTCACAGGTTTTAAGTCGGAGCATGACCCGTCGACAACGACCTGAATGCTCCGATCCATGAGAAAACTGGAGACCCAATCGCATAATTTCTCGGGAAGCCCATAACATGGAAGCTTCGAGAGAAGTGCTCTGTGCCAAACCCGATCGAAGGCCTTCGCCACATCCAAACTAACGGCCAGCGCCTCTCCTTTACTCTCAACCGCTTCCGCCCACCGATGGGTTAAGTAGGCTAAAAGATCACCAGCTGAGCGACCTTGACGGAATCCGTACTGACGGTCGCTAATCAACTGGTGCTCTTCTAGATAGCTAAGGAGCTGGCGGTTGATCAGTGTTTCCATAGTCTTGGAGAACAGGGAGGTGATGGCGATTGGTCTGTAGTTAGACGGATCTGAGCGATCACCTTTTTTAGGGATCGGGTGGACCAAAGCTACCTTCCACGATGCTGGTACAGCGCCGAGAGAGTAGGAGTACCGAAAGAGACGCGTTAGAACCGGTGCCAACTCCGGAGCACACATCTTCAACACGATTGCTGAGATTCCGTCAGGCCCACTCGACTTGTGGACGTCTAGGGAGAAAAGTATGCGCCGTACAGTACTTTGCCGGAAACAGATCTCCGGCATGGCGTGGTCACAACGTGGGATGGTCGGTGGAATTTTCCCCTTATCGTCCAGAGTCGAATTAGCCGCAAAAAGAGTGCCAAAAAGGTTGGCTTTCTCTTTAGCGTCATGGGCCAATGACTGGTCCTCCCTGTGCAATGGCGGAAGAGACGGTTTGCAGAAGTTTCCAAGGACAGCCTTGGCGAGAGACCAGAACGCACGAGTTCCCGAGGGAAGGCGAATTAGTTTCTCCCCAATTTTGCCTATGTACTTAGACTTTGCTACGGCTAACACTCTTTTGAAGGATCTGGAGACATAATTGTACTTCTTCTTGTAAATGCCGGTATTTAGGTCCCCGGACGCTGCTGCATTTGCCCAGGTTTGATAACATTCCTGCTTAAAGCTGGATGCCATTTTGCATGTGCGATCAAACCAGGGCTGGGATCTGCCACCGATTGGCACCACTGAGGATGGAACGAAAAGCTCCATTCCCTGGAGCACCACATCAGTGACAGAGTCGGCAACAACGTCAGGATCGCCCGACGAGAAGCAAACCTGCCCCCATGGGTAGGAGGCGAAGAAACTTCGCATCCCATCCCAGTCCGCTGACCTATAGTGCCACACACGGCGGCGACTCGCAGTACGCGGTCGAAGTGGGCACGTGAGTGGCGCTGTACTCCTTATCAGACAGTGGTCCGAAGAGCCCAAAGGGGCGTCTACGGAGACCACATATCCGTCGGGATGGGAGGTCAGCAGAAGATCCAACAGGGAAGGTAAATGATCGTCGACATCTGGAATGCGCGTGGGCGCTGTAACCAGTTGTGTCAGTTCATATGCTAGAGCAAAGTCATGGACAGATCTACCTGCGTGATCGGTTGTGCGTGATCCCAGCCAATCGGCGTGATGGGCATTGAAATCGCCTAGGATCACGATCTCCGCAGATGGGACCTGTTGAAGTACGGAATCTGCAGCCGTTTGTATGTGGTCCATGAGTCGGTCCGTTTCGCTATTACCACTATGGGACCTATAAAGACATGCGTAGATGCGGGGATGGTCATCGCAATCTATACGCAGCCATAAGGTCGATAGGTCCCTTCCTTCAAGACTGCCGAGGCGTCGAGCACAGATATCCTCTCGGACATACACACACACCCCAGCACGCGGTACAAAGGAATGCTCCAATTTGTACCCAGGGTATGAGAGATCCGTGGTGTCTGCCGGAGAAGATATCTGCGTCTCCGTAAGAAAGAGCAAGGCCGGCTTTGTCGTCTCGAGATGGTGATGGACGGCAAGCAAATTAGTGCGTATGCCCCTGATGTTAGAGAAGTCCACGTTTAGCGTGGCAGGGGGTGCGACGATGCCCTCTCGTTTGCCCCGGACAGTTTTAGTGTTAGAGCGGAAATTTGCCCTCCCCAGAATACGCGGGGCAGCCTGAGCGTCCATGCTCTGGTAAACGCCAGACCGTGGACGCTCAGGGGGGGATTCTCCAGCGGCAGAGCGACGACTGGTACCCCCCTGGGGTAATTGTATTTTTAAGTCCGCTGTCATTTGGGGAGGGGGAAGGGGGTGGGCCTCCGGATACCTCTCTCACCGACCGAAACGCGGCTAAAAGCCACTTCACGACGATATTCTGAGAGGCCGTGGTATTTCACCGGTCGAGCCGGCCCATTCAAGCAGCAAGCTGCGTGGCTCTACCACTGTTAATTTGTGCCAATGACAAATCTTTATCATTACACGCCGACCACTGCCGCATACTGTGCTTGCAGTGGTTATATACTATTGATGGCATGTACGTGCCATGAGGTGTAGTATCCCTTACACCAATGGGAAAACCAACCTTAAATTCATTTTTAATAAATACGTACTTAATCTTGAATTAATAATTGTAATCAAATTTGGTAGTAGGTAAATAGTCTCGGTCCGGTGGTCGCGAGTCCCGCTTCTGATTTAGAACTCGTGGATACGAATCCGGACTCACACCAATTATTTATAGAATTCTTTTCGTAAGTTATGTTTGATAAATTTCGATGACTGACAACTTTTATTTCCGGTGTAATGGCAATAAGTTTGCCACCTTTTGGGACGTAAGCGTAAGTTAAAAATTTGGCGAGTCGATGTTTTAACAGCCTATACGTTCGGGTAGAGAAATGGCGTGAAGTTACGTTTTAACGTTTACGTAAATCTGATAGTAACATGACTGATATCATTATCATTAAATAGTATAAAACAAAGTCGCTTTCCGCTGTCTGTCCCCTTATATGCTTATATCTTTCAAACTACGCTACAAATTTTGTTGCGGGTTTTTTAATGGATAGAGGGTTTCAACGGGGTATCTATAATTCATGTATAATGTACCAAATTAAAATTAAAATTTTCTAGATTTAGCAGTTTAATTGCAAACGCTGGCTGAACCCTAAATTATACATCAAAACAATTTATTACATTATAATAGACCTTCAAAATATCTACAAAAAAGTCCGCAATGGCATTTGTCTATCTCTCAGGGATCACCCACAACAAGGGGTCCTTTTCTGAGGCGAAACAAAGTTCGCTGGGTCAACTAGTAATAATATAACATAACATAACTTCACACCTTTTGTTACCCGAAGGTGTAGGCAGCGGCTGTTAAGCCTCGTCTCGTCGTTATGTTTACGTCCCAAATGGAATAGGTGGCGAACCTATTGCCATACCGGGCACAAAGTTTGTCAGTCATCGGTATTTATCACACATAACTTCCGAAAACAATTTCGAAAAGTCATTGGTGTGAGCCAGTGTCTGGAATCGAACCCCGGACCTCTGGATCAGAGGCCGTGCGCTCGCCCACTGCGCCACCGAGGCTTCAGTAATAATATATTTACCGACAAATTATTTTGAAATAGGAACAGTTTTGTTTTTATTTATAATAAAGATCGCGTGACATATTTTTTTTGTCAGGACGGAACTGGTGACTATTGTTTGTATGGAACGGAAATAAAACTACGTTTTTTATATAATTTAAAGATTTCTCTATTAGTTAAGTTAATGTAGGATTGAACTAGGTTATAATATCATTAGACCATCTTCGAAAACTTCCTTACGAGTGGGATCGAATCTTATTACACACACATAAACATAACTTCACGCTTTTTTCTCCCCGAAGGTGTAGGCAGCGGCTGTTAAGCCTCGTCTCGCCGTTATGTTTACGTCCCAAATGGAATAGGCGGCGTACCTATTGCCATACCGGGCACAAACTTTTCTGTTATCGATATTTTTCACACATAACTTCCGACATGAACTTCGAAAAGTCATTGGTGTGAGCCAGTGTGACGATTCGAACCCGCAACCTCTAGATTTAGAAGCGGGTTTTCGACCACTGGACCACCGAGACATAATGGTTTACAGATCATACAATAACATGCTCATCAGGCTTATGATTTATTTGTGGCAATATTGATCCACTGGTTTGATTCCGGAATCACACTAATAATCTCTCGGAATTCTTTTCGGAACTTAAATGTGATAAATATGGATGACAGACAATAAGGCAGGCAATAAGTTCGCCAACGTAATTGGGACGTATTGCAACGATTTGGCGAGTCGAGCCTCTAACAGCCGCTGTCTACACCTTCGGGTAGAAAAAGGTGTGAAGATACGTTTGGCTCGGTTAGTCCATGTAATAATTATTAGCAAGATACTATTTTATGTTCCAAATACTTCCAGACATTCACTTGGTATTAAGGCTTTTTGTAATATTTAGACTTCCCCAACAGCTGCTCCCGTACTTAGTCTTGAATATTCAAGTACAAATTTGTATTGTTCAAAATATTATTATTTGACGGGTCTCGTGGCGCATTGGTAAAACTACCGGCTGCAGCAATGAGGTCGGGGGTTCGATTACCACCCGAGCACAAATATTTGTGACAAACATGAATATTTGTGTGGCGTCTGGGTGTTTCCCTGTGTATTATAAGTATGTATTTACAAAAGAAAAGTATATATGTATTAATATCCGTTATCTAGTATCCATAACACAAGCATTTAGTTGCTTAGCTTGGAACTAGAGGGCGCTGTGTGTATTGTGTCCAAGATATTATTATTAAAATTGTCTTAATGCAGTGGTGCTGGTGAAAATAATGACTTTTCTTGAAGACTTGAAGTTATATCATATATTATATCAATGAATTGACTATTTGTCAACATCCAACTAATTGGGATAAAATAAAAAAAACTTAAAATAATGGAAAAAAAATGTCTCGCTGATCCAATGGCCCGACCACTGGATCAGCGAGACATTTTTCTCTGCTTCTGAATCAAGTACCAGTGTCTGCTCGGAATTCTTTTCAAAAGTTATGTGTCATAAATATCGATGGCTGACGACATTGTGTTCGGTGTATGGCAATAGGTTCGCCATCTATTTCCATTTGAGACGTACACACGTACATAACTAGCTAGTTAGGCGTGTTAGAATCGTACCTTAAGATGCTTTGTTTTCTCTGCCTACCCCATGTGAGTTAAGGTACGATTCTAACACGCCTAACTAGAAGCTAGTTAGGCGTGTTAGAATCGTACCTTAAGATGCTTTGTTTTCTCTGCCTACCCCATGTGAAGTTATGTACGTGTGTAAGATTTTAATTGTTGACTTTCATAACTCTTGTCATATAAGCTCGTCGATTTTTAAAGCTCTTATCATCACCTTCCTCAAGGACTCGTTCTATTTGATTATGGAATGTTTGTCGTGGCCGCCATCGACTCCTACATCCATCTGCTTAGTCAATCTTGCATCATCCATTCTTTCTACATGTCCGAACCATCAGGATCATGCCCTTTTTTACTTTTACATGGACACTCTTGATCAATCCTTTACATAAAATCAAGAATTTCTTAAAGTAATAATATGAATTACTTTGATTTGCATAAAAAATAAAATTAGTCAGCCATTTTATATAAATAACTTTTCTTCGACGAAAAGTCCTTTGCAATATCCGTATATATTGAAGTAGTTTCAGACAGACGGATTGATGGAGGTCAGACTGATTTATTATCTGACAGAGGGACACAAAATAGAAATAAACTGAATATAGTGATGGTAGTTTAGTAGAAAGATGAATGTCCGTGAGTCGACTTCTACCAATTTTTTATTGATTAGCGGAAAATGTGGGCAAATTAGCAAGTGAGTTATCTAGAGGTAAGTGATAGAAGGTCATAAATGCGTTGCTTGACTTTGGAATTAGATAGGGGGATAGATGGGAATGAAAAAGGGAAGGTGAAGGTATTGCGACATCAGCCACTTTACGGTCGATTTACTGAGAGTTGGTGCTTTTTCACTGGTCGTTGCTGAATTAAAAGGTTGACTATTTGTAATAGCATAACATACTGTCACGCCTTTTCTACCCGAAAATTCAAAAAGTCATTGGTGTGAGCCCGGATTCAAACTCGCGACTTCTTAATTCAGAAGCGGAGTGCTCGACCGCTGGACCATCTAGACCATGTTTATCGGTTTATGGGTAGACAAAGAGAGAGAGAAAGAACATAGAGCTACAAGATACCAGTTTTTTTATGGAATTGGGGCCAAACGAAACGCGGCATGATCCACTTTTCGTCGATATTCTGAGAGTTCGTGGTATTGCACGCGTTGAGCCGTATTATTCATGGAGCGAACTGCTCACTCGCATCTTTAACTGTCTCCTAGGACACGGTCAATTTTGACAAGGAATATCTGTCTCGGGATATTTTATTAGATTGAGTCTCATTTTATAACATTAAATTAATTCATGGTGCTTAATTTGATAAATATATTTAAATTCTTACTATGAAATCATTACAGATAAGGTCCGGATTATTTATCTTCGAGATTTTTATCTGTACGTCTCAAAGGGTGAGTCGTAGAAGATATCTCTTACTGAATTAATAAAATTTTTAACTTCACTTTTATCATACAGATAATAGTTATATTGTATTCTAAATGTTTTAATATGTTAGGGTTGTCAAATTATCTACTAATATTAAACTTTACTTAAAATATTGTGTAGTGAACTGAAAACGTTTTTTTGTGAATTTGTACTCTTTAATTAACATATGATAAAATGTTAAAAAAAATTTATTCATTGAGTATATCGTGATTGTAAATTTATTTTATTATTTGGTCATAGGAACACATAAGTAAATAATACAAGCTAAGACAGCTAGTCTGTTTATTTTGCATTTGAATATGTACAAGCAAATTTAGCAATTATCGATAATAAGTACTCTTCATTTACTTTGTAATTTATACAATAATATATAATATTTTTTTAATAAATTATTCTAGTCTAGTTATTCAGATATCTAATTAATCTAACAAATATTACATAGACAAATAAATTCATCAAAAAAGTTTTTTAATTGTCATTCGAAAATGGCGTCTGATTGTCTACGGTCATTATGTCAGGAATGAAATTCAAGTTGGTAAATAATTAAATTGGTGAAATATTAACTGTACAAGTACTTTTGGACGTTAATTTTAATCTTACCTGAGGCACTAGCGGATTTCTTCTTCTCTTTGAACGCAATGAACGTTTCTCGGACAGCTTATTATCCATGCCGAAAAAAAATACATAATTTTTTGTTTTAATTAAAAAAAAAGTGTGAAACTTTGTTCTTAAATTGAAAATATAAGCGTGAAAATTTGCGAGGTTAATTTTTGATGACATAATGCATCATTTCTTTTATAGTATAGATCTTAATTGATAGTTATTTTATTTTATTTCCTAATTAAAACTATATTTAAGGATTCTAGAGTTTTGGTGTAAAAGTAAGTCCTGGAGGAAAGTGATGTCAGGAGTTTTAAAAATCAACGAGCGTATATGACAAGAGTTATGAAAGTCAAAGCAAGCGAGGCATACAAAATATTTACAGTGCTTAATATTAAATCCTGACACTGGCTCACACCAAATACTTTTCGAAATTGTTTTCTAAAGTTATGTGTGATAAATATCGATGACTGAAAACTTTGTGCCCCGTATGGCAATAGGTTCGCCACCTATTCCGTTTGGGACGTAAACATAATGGTTAGACGAGGCTTAACAGCCGCTGCCTACACCTTCGGGTAACGAAGGCGTGAAGTTATGTTATGTAAATATTAAAATTTGTTTATGGCAAAATAGGGATCATAGTTACACTAGTCCATACTGGGAATAAGCCAGTGATATATCCCAGGTTTTATAAATTTATTTATAGCCAAAATAATACTCATTTATAACATATATTATATTTCAAAGATGCCGGCCACTTTATCTGACAGAACTGTTTTTTAACTTACTTTACTTTTTTTTATTTCTGGAAAATGGTTTCATTCATAGCATTGATCTTACTACCTATTTACATGGCACCAAATATTAATTTTATATCACATAGAGCTGCTCACATCTTCGAATAACACCCTTAAGCGTGAAGGTAGACATTTTTTTGTTCATACATCTCATCTGGTAATTCTGTGCCAACCCTAACGTTGTACTATAAAATGAAGCAGCTACCTATATCACAAAAAAACAAATATGTTATTACTTAGTAGAATAATTGTTATTAGGCAGTTAATAACTCTATTAAATAGAAGATAGTGGAAGAATGTGTGATATAAATTAATATACTCGTAAGTATTTTTCTGCGTCAAAAATGCTATAAAAATAATCTAAAACGTCTTAGCATATCACTGATAATGTCCCGCCAATACACAAGATCTGTCAGTAGAGTTTTGTATTCCTGGGAATCGCTTACTCGCGGTCGCGCTGTCAGTGATGATTAAAATACTGTAATTGGAAAACTAGCTTCCAATTACAGCATTTTAGCGCATTAAGCGGCATAATGCTTAGCGTTGATATTCCAACTACAGCATCGCTACGCACAATCGGGCACTCACAAAAATAGTGCTTTCGCATGGTGCGTACCATGGATACCAACATTACCAACTCATTTGCAGAAAATTTTAAGTGTTTTTTCTTTATGTTGGCATTGATCACAATATTTTAAATAAATTTTCTCTAGTAATAATAGTATTTGTTAAAAAATGTATAGCTTTCGTTTCGTTGTAGTTTTTTGGAAATAACCAAAGTTAATTCAACCTGTGTTAAAAAAACTAATATACATATGGATGCAGGTATAAGCATTGGCTTTTTTATTCCATATTTAATGTGAACACTGAGCTTAGCGCACTCTACTCGCGCATTTGAACACCAATTCGCGTCCCAATTAGGCTTCAACACAATTCGGCATTGTGCGGCACTGAGTCACATAATGCGCTGTAATTGGAAAACCTGACTGAAAACGCTGTAATTGACATGTGCCATCTACTACAGTCTATGCTAAATCTATGGTCAGTATACTGATGTATATAGTGTACTGGTATGTATAATATGTACATTTGTATTGTATAAACCTTGAATATAATCAAGAGGCTATATGCCTAATGCATATAAAAACACTGGACAAATTGCAAATTGTAAAAAAAACTACGTACATTTTTTTTTTCATTATAGTTTAAATTAATTTCTGTAAAAAGTTTAAAATGATCTCATACCTCATTTTGTTAGATCCGCCATTTGTGACAAGATGTTTGGTGTTCATTGTGGGTCTTGTATATCTTGAGGAGACTGACAATCACATCCTTTTGAACTATTCATGTTGTCAAAAGTTTTGGCTGCGGTTTTAATTTTTCTTAGCCTCCTTCTCCTAATTGTCTTAATTTGTTCTAACAGTTAGTTGTCTTTGCGATGCTGTTCCAATATCCTGACGATTTTGGTCGCCAGGTTGTTATCAAAACTAATATTAAAATATCTTAATAGTTTAATTGTTTGAAGGCACCATTCTCAGAAATTACTGATTTGAATAGTCCATTTCTCGAGGAAGACTTTTAGGCCAAGGAATTTCACACTACGACAAATAAAATAGTTGTAATACATAATACGACGGTCATTGGTGTCAATTGTTGCAAATAACTTTTGAAATATTATCGTTCTTTACCCGAAATCAAACTTGAGATTTCTCAAACAGAATTCTACAGTGAAAAGGCATTAGTCTGGACAACAATAATAATGTTCCAAGTTTGTAATGAACCCCTGACTTCTAGCTTAAATTATTCACTCTCACGAATACAGCAACAAGATTTTAGTAAGGTCTTTTGTGAATATATATAATACTTAGAAGCGAGAGAGAGATGTTGTTTCGTTTGGATATAAAATGAAACTTTTATGACAACCCTAAGAGTATAGATACAGTAAGCCTCATGAATACTAGTTGTACATTTAAGATTACATCCAATATAGATACATTGGTACAGCGATCGTGGAAATACCACGAACTGTCAGTATATCAACGAAGAGTGGCTTATGCCGCCTCGACGAGAGGGATGTCCTGAGGTTCTGGACACCTGCAAGATAGTTATTTACTATCGGGTGATCTGCTTGCTCGTTTGCCCTCTATAACATGAATAAATATATCTTTAGGTCAATACGTTTACTGGGATAGGCATAAAGAATTGAGAGTCACTTTCTCTTGGTATTTTCTCTGTTTTTAAGTCTTTTGTCACTCAACAAATTCCTTTATAAGAATACTATGATTTACAACTTAGGTTTCAAATGTAGGTATTACGATGGATATGAGAACACTATAACTTCAAGGCCACAATGCTCAAAGTATATACACAAATTCACGCAAGTCCCTTGCGTGGTAGGCAGAGAGAATGAAGCGGCATTAGACACGATTCTGCCACACCACAGTTGCTTCTTTGACTTTCATAACTCTTGTCATATACGCTCCTAAGACATCACCTTCCTTCAGGACTCGTTCTATTTGGTCATGGAAATTGTTAGTGAACTTCCTCAATTCCGACATTCATCCCTTTTTGCATTGTATATCTGCTTAGGCAATCTTGCATCATCCATTCTTTAAACCAACGGATCATGCCCTTTTTTACTTTTATTTGAAAGCGTAGGCAATGTATAAACGAATAGTTTCGACAATGAATTCTCGCTCAGATCGTCTAAATCTAATGTTGAAATAACCTGCAATAATGTTTAAATAAATATAACGATTCGAATAATTAATTAAAACTCTTTTGGTAGTCGTTCATAAAAAGGGCCCGAGGAGATAACAACGGCTTCGGTTCTTTGATCAAAAAAAAAATCAAGAGTCATCAGCCCGTACACAGATTAATAATGAATCTATCAAACGAAATAAATCACCTAACGAATTTTTAAACTCAAACAAATGTCCCAACTGAATTTAATGGCGGCCGATGAATCGATAAGCTTCGCGTTCTCAATTTGAAATTCTCGATTTTACGGTAATAACGTCATGTGTGTGTATTTTTTTTATTTCTTTTTTCGTAGAATTTTAAGCTCACCGGTTTTGTATTTAATGAAGGTATTTATTTTAAGTTATTTATTCTGAATAAATTATTTGTTCTAGTGAGGTCTTTTGTAATATATGTTTGTAACTTCGCGCCCTTTTCTACCCGAAGGTGTAGGCAGCGGGTGTTACTTAAGTTTAGATTCGCTGAATTTTAACGTTCAAAATGGTTTATAGGTGAAAGAATTTATTTCCAGATCGGGCATAATGTCGCCTATTAGCGTCATTTAATACACCTAATTTCCGAAAAATCATTGATTTGTTCCAGGATTCGATCTTACGACTGTTAGATTCAGAAGTGAGCTGATCAACCTCTAGACTACTTACTATTGTTTTTATTTCTTAGATTTTCGCGAATCACTTTCATAACATTAAAACAACTTTTTAGGATTATATCTCGTTTATTTCTTATTTTTATTTATTTATTTTATTTGATAATTTTCACATGAAAATGATCTCTATAAAGAGTTCGAAACGTAATAAATAAACGCGATATAATCCTCAGAAGTTGTTTTAATGTTATACTTACTATTGTATTTTCTAGATAACAAATATTTTTTTCTTGTTACAAAGATAGAGCTAATAATGTCTTTTAATATTTATAAGCAATCCGCGATATTGAGTATACTTCAAAGACGAATTGAGATGGAGTGTTGTGGGAGGCTCAGGGTGGTTTCAGAAGCGGACGAGGGTGCATGGATCAGATTTTTTCTCTCCGCAACATCGTGGAGAAACAACTGGCTGTTAACCGGAAGGTTTTCTGCGGTTTTGTGGATCTGGAAAAAGCGTTTGACAGAGTGTTACGAAAGGATCTGTGGGATATACTCCCGGGCTATGGGGTGAGCGGAGCACTGCTGCGCGCTGTGCAGTCCACTTATGAGGGCTGCACAGCGTGTGTGCGTGTTGACGGCGGCTTGTCCCCCTGGTTTGACGTCAATATCGGCGTCAGACAGGGTTGCGTGCTGTCCGCTCGACTGTTCATCCTGTACCTGGACAGTTGTCTCCAGAGAATGAGATCGATGGATGTAGGGATGCGAATGGGTGAACTAGTCGTGAGCTGCCTGCTTTACGCAGATGACGCCGTGCTTCTAGCCGAATCGCCGTCAGACCTGCAAACACTAGTCACTACTATGAAAGATGATTGCATGATCAAAGGCTTGCAGTTGAATGCGACGAAAACGAAAGTTATGGTGTTTGAAAGGGAGGATTCCAGAACAGATGCAAGGATAATGGTTGATGATGTAGTGCTGGAACAGGTGAATGAAATTGTATATCTTGGATGCGCTTTTAGCAGAGATGGAAGGTACACCGCGGATGTAGAAAGACGAGTGGCGATAGGAAATAGCGTAAACGGAGTGTTGGGCAGATTCCTGGGCGCAAAAAATATTAGCAGAAAGGCCCAGTTAGCAATCCACAATGCAGTCCTGATCCCAACACTAACTTATGGAAGCGAGAGCTGGGTATGGCAGAGTGTGCATGAAAGTAGAATAAACGCGGTAGAAATGAGGGCTCTACGCAAAATCTGCGGAGTGACTCTCGCTGACCGCGTAGAAAACAAGGTTGTAAGGAAGGAAGTTGGTTTGAAAGAGAGTGTCGGTGTAAAAGTAAGAAAGGGCATGCTCCGATGGTTCGGACATGTAGAAAGAATGGTTGACGCAAGACTGACTAAGCAGATATACAATGCAAAAGCGGACGGATGTAGGAGTCGAGGACGGCCAAGACACACATTCCAAGACCAAATAGAACGTGTTCTGGAGGAAGGTGATGTTAAGAGCCTCAAAAACCGACGCGCGTGCATGAAAAGAGTTATGAAAGTCAACGAAGCGAGTGAGGCGTGTAAGAATCGTGCCCTATGGCGCTCTGTTCTCTCTGCCTACCCCGCAAGGGATTTGGCGTGAAGTTATGTATGTATGTATGTATGTACGAATTGAGAGCATTTCAGTGCTTATAAAGACTTATTCCTCCTAAGAATTGAGAGGAAAATGTTTATGAATAATATTTAATATATTTATATTCTAGGATAGGATTTGAAGGGCCTCGTGGCGCATTGGTAAAACTACCGGCTGCAGCAACGAGGTCGGGGGTTCGATTCCCACCCAAGCACAAATATTTATGACCAACATGAATATTTGTGTGGTGTCTGCGTGTTTTTCCATGTATTATTGGTATGTATTTACAAAAGAAAAGTATATATGTATCAATATCCGTTATCTAGTATCCATAACACAAGCATTTAGTTGCGTAGCTTGGAACTAGAGGGTGCTGTGTGTATTGTGTCCAAGATATTATTATTATTATTCTTTGAAATGTTGTTATGATTATTTTAACATAACATAACTTCACGCCTTTTTCTACCCGAAGGTGTAGGCGGTGGCTGTTAAGCCTCGAATTGCCGTTATTGTTACGTCCCAAATGGAATAGGTGGCGAACCTATTGCCATACCGGGCACAAAGTTTTTAGTGATCGATATTTATTATGTGGTATTCGGCGACCCTGCCATCCTGGCAGGGTCGCCATGTGGTGTGCGGCGTCGGGGGAGTGGCTCAATAATCAAATAACACGTGTGTTTATGTCAATGGTTTATTAAGAAGAACTCTTTGTCATACAAGTTGACACATAAGACTAATGCTCCCACACTACACCTCCGGGGGCAAATTAAAAAAAAATAAACTTAACCTAGTTTACATTTTTTTTTTATTCTAAATTTCTATATCTATACTTTTTTTTTTTGTTTAAACTTTAAGCTCATAACATTACAATTTCGTTTTATTTTTATCTCTATCATTCTTTTGCAGTCACTACCTATAGTTTGATGATGGTAAGCAGTTGAATGCAATTTTGTTATATGTAATAATTTACATACCTCCTCCATTGTTGATGAAGTAAACTCCGTTCCCCGATCCGTTACTATAACCTTAGGTATTCTATATCGGAGTATAAAATTATTAACTAAAGCCTTAGCTACACTTACCGTATCCTTTCGGTGTAACGGGTAATCCTCAATGTACTTCGTCAGCTCACATTTTACTGTGAGAATGTAGTTATACCCTTCGATGTTTCTATCAACAGGACCTACGATATCGAGGAAAATTTTCTCTAAGGCTGTATCTGCCGTTGTCGTAATTACCATTGGCTCTTTAATATTTTTAGAGTATTTAAATTTTTGACACTTACTGCATTTTTTAACATATTCTCTTACGCTATTCTCCATTCCTGCCCAATAATATTTCCTTTTTATATTATTTATCATACGTCGGACACCCGCGTGTCCACTAGTTGGCAATAAATGATAGTCATTTAGGATTATAGTTTTCTCATTCGCGTCACAAATTCTTTTAACATTTTTCAAAATATTTATTGTTGGAACGGTCCATGTTTCTCTACATTTTATTTCATTTAATAAGTCTTTTATAAATGACCCATTTTCGTTCGTCTTAATTATACATATTCCGTCGACTTTTACCTCTCTACTAAAATCACTTAACATATTGGCAAATTCGTCTCGCGATATCTGCTGTATATAGTTAAGGTTTTTATTTCATTTAATAAGTCTTTTATAAATGACGCATTTTCGTTCGTCTTAATTATACATATTCCGTCGACTTTTATCTCTCTACTAAAATCACTTAACATATTGGCAAATTCGTCTCGCGATATCTGCTGTATATAGTTAAGGTTTTTATTTCATATAATAAGTCTTTTATAAATGACGCATTTTCGTTCGTCTTAATTATACATATTCCGTCGACTTTTATCTCTCTACTAAAATCACTTAACATATTGGCAAATTCGTCTCGCGATATCTGCTGTATATAGTTAAGGTTTTTATTTCATTTAATAAGTCTTTTTCATATGCAAAACATTTCTTTTCCGTCGTTATTTGTTTATTTATGCGTAATTTATTTAATTCTTTTCCTTCGATAAATCTCATTTCGGTGAAATCATTTGGAATCCTAAGTATTTCCCCAATCCTCGGTTGATCAGGCCTTGGAATCTAAGAAGAAATATTTGGGATATCTGTGTTTTCACCAGAAATGCTTGACCTCCTACTACTATTACCTATCTCTTTTTGTAATTTTAATTTCGCTTTCTGAGCCCTTGTTTGTATTAAAATTGATTCACCCATAGATTTAAAATCATCGGACGTTATGGTCAAATGCATACTCAATGCATTTGCGGCGCTGTTATCTTTTCCACGAATGTAAACAACTTTGTAATCGTATTCTTCTAACTGTAGGCTAAACTTTATCAAACGACTAGATGGATCCTTCATACTAAATAGATATATTAATGGTTTGTGATCCGACATAATAGTAAACCTTGTACCAAATAAATATGTAGTACCTAATTTATCGCCTTCTAAGTAAAATATATCGGAGTACTTCGTACATATACATTGTATTTGTTTACGAATATCTGAACTCAAGTGACTTAACTTTAAACTATTTAATATTTTTTTCGTTCTCTCTACCGAACTATCTGGTTTAACAAAGTTCAATATTTTATAGTTTGACATAGACATTCTAAATGCGGATTAAATATAGGTATTTTAACGTCATTATCATTTACATTGAGTATTCGTACGGGAATCTTCCCATTACTAGGTTTAACTAAAATATTTGCCAAATAAATATTTTCTCCTAACTCTTCCTGCTGAACTACATACTCACTCTCTTGATTTAAATTAGAATTTATGTTTAAATAATGTATCGACTCGCTCCTGGCCGGCAATGTTAAATAAATATTACTCTTAGTACTCATATGTAATTTAATAATACTACTTTGTTCATTACTTTGCAAGATAACATGTCGCAAGTGGAAATTTATAATTGCATTATAACTTCTCAGAAAATCTGACCCGAGTATACCGTCAGCATGGCACGGTATCTCATCCAGTACGTGGAATTTATGTTGAAACAAAACACCATCGTGTGACTCTAAACTTATTGCACTTGTATTTTCAGAATTAATGCAACCCGAAATGCCTCTTATTGTCGTGTAATTAGGTTTGAATGTACTGTCGTTTGGCACTTTATTTCTTTGAATTACCGATAAGCTTGCACCTGTGTCTAATAATAATGTGCATATTTGACCGTTGATGAATAATTGTAAAGTTATTAATCCGTCACAAGTTAATATTATATGGACGAAAAAATTCTGTCGAATTCTGTATACTAGTGTTTTCTATTGGATTCGAACGAGTCATATTTTCCTTCGGAAACATAGTATATGCATTATGATATTTTCGCGGTGGGCCTTGCGCACCACGAGAGCCACTAAAATAGCTCCTACGTCCACGTTTTCGTTGAAAATTCGGTTGCTGACCACGATAATTGTTAAAATTATTATCATGCCTATTAAAATTCCTGTAATTTCCCCGATTCTGACCATGATAATTTCGCGAGCCATGACCTCCACGACCACGCGAGAAATGCTGAAAATTCTTACCTCTGCCGCTAATATTGAGGAGTGTTCCCGACGACTCCTGCTCCGGTTGCTCCTCGTCCAGTGCTGCTTGTATCGCATCCTTCAGCGTTCCATAATTCCTTGCTGAAATAATGGTACTTAACCTACGATTTCGTAAGCCGTCAGCGAACTGCTTGATAGCAAATTTTTCATTTATAGGTTTTAGAATGTCCTAACATTTTTACAGTGTTCTTCTAATACTAAAATAAATATAAATAATAAATTGTTTTTTTGAAATATTTTCTTTAAAATATACTAACCATATTTCGTACTTTTCATATAAATCTGTAGCTTCTTTTAATTTTATTTCCGCTATCTTTCCTTTCGTCCTTGTCTGTCCTATCTTTACCAAATAAGTTTTTACTTTGTTCAACTCGTTAAATAATTCTAACAAATAATCCATCATTTACCAATACATATGAAATATAAAAAAATACCTGTAATTAGAAAATACATTACACATATGCACACTTTCATTTTTATTACTTTGATAGTATCTTCGCAAGTCCATAAATTGTCCACGTAAATAATTTTAGTTTATATTCATATTTAAATTGTATTTATTACACTTTTTTTTTCACTTTACTTTCTTTCACACTTTTTAGTACCTTTTCACTTCACTTTTTACACACTAATTTCTTCATTCGCATTCTCCTTGTTCCTTTTCCAGAAGGATCTTCTTAGGACTAACTTGTCAACCTCGTTTTGAATCATCTGCCTTTGTGCCTTTCGGATTTTTTTATAAAGAAATCTCGCCAATCCAATGCAGAAAATAGTAACGAAAATTCCCATCGTGATGGAAAATTTATTATTAATATTTAAATATGTTATAATATTTTCCATATTTTCAGTTTTGCTTCCTGCCGCGGAATTTTGCACTATTAAATTTTCTTCTTTTGTCTGGGACGAGCCCATAATTTTATTTATTTATTATTATTACTTTTTTTTTAACCTCTTGAATAAAAGCCGATTCGATTTTTGGCTAGGGTCGCCATGTGGTATTCGGCGACCCTGATATCCTGGCAGGGTCGCCATGTGGTATTCGGCGACCCTGCCATCCTGGCAGGGTCGCCATGTGGTGTGCGGCGTCGGGGGAGTGGCTCAATAATCAAATAACACGTGTGTTTATGTCAATGGTTTATTAAGAAGAACTCTCTGTCATACAAGTTGACACATAAGACTAATGCTCCCACACTACAATTACACATAACTTTCGAAATTAATTAATTTCCAAAGACATTAATGTGTGCCAGGATTCGAACCCGCGACTTCTGCATTCGTGCTCGAGCACTGGACCACCGAGACATATTATTCATTCTTTTTTCTTTACCTTTAAAGTTTGTGAGGCAGGGAAATAGATAGGTGAGGAAAGAGGGTAGTCGTCCGGATATCATTCTCACCGAACAAAATCCGGCTTGAGCCACTATGCGTCGATTTTCTGACAGATTTCAGAGTGCTTTGTGGCAACAAAACCTTAAAAGTGCTACTCAACTCAAAATCTGTTTACAGAAACCTTTAAAATGAAATTTATACAATATATATTAATTTGTAACAATTGTTAATTAAACATAATAACTAATAACAGTTTTGTCGACATAACAAAAGTCCCAAGTTCGAGGGTTCCAAAAACCTTCAAACATACTTTTACAAGGCTTCAGTACTTTAGTAAAACAGCTTTTAAGTAAACCTATTAAGCATTTATAATTGTATACAATTCACTAAATAGAGACGGTTTTATTGATTTTTTTAATATTATCACCCCTTTTTCTACCAGACGATATAGGCTGTGGCTATTTTAAGCCTCGACTCGCCGTTATGTTTAAGTTCCAAATGGGATCGGTGGCAGAACTTATTGCCATACACCGGGCACAAAGTTTTTAGTTATCGATATTTATCACACATAACTTACGAGATATATTTCGAAAAGTCATTGGTGTGAGCCAGTGTGAGGATTCGAACTATTTCGAACCAGCGACCTCGGGATTTAGAAGCTTTATTCTTTATTTACGCAGCTTGGTCCGGCTCGATTCAATAAAAAAAGTCTTTGGCGTGGGCATTAAAATATATAATTTATGTATTGTATTATTTATTTATCATCGCGAAACTCCATAAAGGTATTATTTTATTCTTCTTTGTAGAATATTACGTGGAAATTATTATTATTCAGACGAATATTATTTACGTTTGTATACAATTTTCCTTGTAATAATTTGAAGTTACAATAAATATCTCCTAATTGTGTTTTGTATAATAATAACTTACCGTTTGGTATTGTTTTATTATATTCAGTAGGCGTTGTCGGAGCTATTAAAAATCAACGATGGTAGTTAATTCTTTTTTAAATATTATTGTAGAATAAATATGTATTCAATCTATTATTTGCATGTCTTTTTTATGGAGCAAACGAGCGGGCGTGTCGCTTGATGGTGAGCAACTAATTCCGCCCATGGACACCTGCAACACTGATGAGTCTTACAGTTGCGTTGCCGGCCTTTAAAGGAGTAAGATGGGAAAATGGGATAGAGACGAGATGGGAGGTGGGCCTCCGGTTACCTATCTCACTGTACGAAACACGGCATGGACTACTTTACGTAGATATTCCGAGAGGTCGTGGTATTTTCTATGATCGTAGAAATCCCCTGCCAATTTTCAGGTTGCGCACCCCGCTGGTGACTTTAGAAGTCCAGGGTTCGAATTCTGACTCACATCAAATGAATTATCAGAGTTTTTTTTAAGTTGTGTGTGTACAGAATTGAATGAGTAAGTGTGGAATTGTGCCCGACAAATGTGAAAATGTTTCGCCACATATAAACTAAACCAAAAAAAGTAATCGTAGAATTGCAGCACGCCTTTCTCTGCCCCCAACTTTGGGTAAATAAGGCGTGATAATACGAAAAAATTTATACAAAAAAATATTTTCATCGTGCTGATAAATAATTCCCTTTTATTTTTTATAACTTAAAAAAGAGATGAGTTCATCAGTAGATACCTCATTATAAAAACAAACCCAGGGATTATGAAGGTACAAATATAACTCGATGAAGGCTCCTTCCAAAGACCATCATGATGTTTTACGGCATATTAATTATATAAGTCTGATTGCATCTAATTGTTTCCAATGTACATACATAAATTAACGACAAGTCCCTTGAGAGGTAGGCAGAGAGAACAGAGCGGTAATAATAGCTATAATAAGGCACTTAAATACTTCACTTGGTTTTATGACTTTCATAACGCTTGTCATACACACTTGTCGATTTTTAAGGTACTGTCAGGTACAATATTGAATCAAAATTACAAATTAAATAATATGTACCAAATAGTTTTTTTTTTTGTTTTGCTGACAAGTTTCACTATCAGACCCGGCGAACTTTGTTCCGCATCAAAAGTAATTTTTACAGCTTTTTTAATTAAAGTGCTAAATCTCGAAAATCATCATTTTTTTACTGCATTATACATAAAAACCGACCCATTGACACCCTCTATCTATTAAAAAAACCGCATCAAAATCCGTTGCGTAGTTAGCATATAAGGGGACAGACAGTGGAAAACGACTTTGTTTTAAACTATGTAATGATATGAAGGTGAATGAATAATTCCAGGAATCCGTGAAAATAATTTTCCGTAGCCGGAGTAAGAAGTCGTCTTTTGTAAAATATTCTGAAAATCGAGTAAGATTTTCGGAGTGTTCTGAGGTTACTCTTCAATCTTGAGTCTCTTGAGCGACATTTACTGTAACTTTGATGTGCCCCCTCTCTGTCTTTGATTTAAATGCCTGTAGAGCTTTCAAATTAAATTATTGAGACCAAAACCTCTTAGTTTGAAACTTTATTTTTGCTTTTTTATGGTAAATTGAGTCACCCGATGTCAAGCAACAAACGCCGCCCATAGATACCTGAACACAGATATTGTTGCAGTTGCGTAGCCGTCTCTTACAATGGGATATGGAAGGGGTCGGAAGTGGGATAGGAAGGGGAGAGGGGAAGTGGTTAGGCCTAAGGATATCTGTCTCATCAAAGGAAAAGCGGCTTGAGGCACTTTACATCAATATTCTGATAGGTCATGGTATTTCACCGGACGACCCGGCCCAATCCTGAAGGAAACTGCATGGTTCTACTGCTCTTAGGTTCTGTTAGCTTGTATTAGCTTCTGTAGTTTTTATGATTTTGTCTTTGTGTTTGATACAAGCCAATAGAATAATTCAATGCATTGATTCGAGGTGTCTACACCATGTAATAAAAAGCTTGAAGATATAGTTCTTACTGTTAAAAATATTGAATAAATACTTTAAAATAAACTCTTGGAATACTTATGATAAATAGGTTTTTAATCTATGTACATTGTTGATATGTTAAATTTTAATTTATAAATATATCAAATTATTTGAACTTAATATATAAAGGCAGTCTTGGCGGTCCAGTAGTCGAGCACCCCGGTTCTGAATTAAGAAATCGCGGTTTCAATTCATACCAATGACTTTTCGAAATCGATGACTGAAAACTTTGTGCCTGGTATTGCAATAGGTTTGCCACCTATTCAATTAGGGGACGTAAACATAACGGCGAGAAGAGGCATATAAGCCGCTGCCTACATCTTTGCGTAGAAAAGTCGTGTAGTTATGATGCATGTAATATAACAGAAACTCTTTTGGAGTAACCTCATTTCTGAAAGTAGCTTCACTTTTATCACAGGGTTATTTTTTTTTTTATTTCATCGCATATTTGTTTAAATTTTTAAATTTAGAACGTTGTACAGTTGGGTACTACAGAGCACTTTTGCCAGAGTAGGTACAACACATGTAATTTAAACTTAGCCGTTTGAACGACATCCCTGGGCCATATCATAATTACACATGGCTTCTGTATAATTTATTTATGAACGCTGGTTCTCTATTTCGGACTGCGGACAGGTGAAGCTGTTCTACATAGTACTACAAACCAAAACAGATCTTGTTATTTATTTTGTTGAAAACCTCAGTTAATTTATGAAAATTTTGTTCCCTTTATAAGTATCTATGAAGTCTAAACCATGGCTCGATTATGTTATTTTTTAAATAATATTAGCTATTCGGATGACTCTTACGGAAGCGATTCCTATATTATTCGTAATATAAACAATATAAAGTAATAAGTTCATTAAGTTAAGTTTAGGTTAAGTTTTACAGTGGTAGAGCCACGCAGCTTGCTGCATGAATGGGCCGGCTCGACGTAAATGGTTCTTGCCGCGTTTCGCTCAGTGATAGAGGTATCCAGAGGCCGAACCCTTTTCCTCCTCCTCTTTCCATCCCACTTCGGACCCTTTCCGTATCCCATTGTAAGGGCTGGCAATGCAACTGTAACACTATATGTATTCGGGTGACCATTGCTGGCGTTTGTTGCTTACCATCAGGTGACATGCCGCCCTATACCATAAAAAGCTAAAACAATCGAAAAAATCGATGACTGTTAAACTGGGCACACAATTCAACACAATTTATTTCTTAGAACTACAATTCATTCCGTGTGACGACACATGATTGCCCCAGCCTATAACTTCGCGTAAAAAAATGTATAAAAGTAAAAATAAAATAATCATATTACATAGTTTCAAGTATACATGTCTCATTCCTTGCGATCTTCCCGAATGTCAACTGGCATTACTATATCAAAGGTTTTTATATTTTCTTATATTCTGTACATAAACTCGACACAAATATGGGTGCAATCTCGGAACGTGAGCACTTCTCGACGTGTTGCGGATATATTTCCAACTTCATGGTTGGCAACACTGTTTATTAAACCATTTTTAGTGTTGCCAACTGGAAAAATTACACTCTTACTATTGACAGAATTCAGTCACGCGCCCTCTATCGATACCATAAGCACAGTTTATATGAATAATTTTGTGAGGGAATTCCAGATAAAGTAATAGTAAGCAACTGAATACAATATGTTTTTTCCAAAACTACTAACCAGCGGATTTCTGCCATGATTTCTGTATGGGGTCTGGAAATTTTTAAAAATCAATATAGAAATATATATATATATATTGATTTTAAAAAATTTCCAGACCCCATACAGAAATCCTTCAACCTATGTCTACTCAGCAGACAGTAATTTT
The DNA here is from genome assembly GCA_905147225.2 of Euproctis similis. Lineage (NCBI taxonomy): Eukaryota > Metazoa > Arthropoda > Insecta > Lepidoptera > Erebidae > Euproctis > Euproctis similis. The sequence goes on from LR990123.1 coordinate 10,957,379, forward strand.
ACCAACGCACCACGATACGATTATATTATAACCAAATAATCTTATATACGGGCCTATATATTTAAATATATCTTATATCTTACTAGCTGACCCGGCGAACTTTGTTCCGCAACAAAAGTAATAAATGAGTAAATTTTGGATATCAGGAGGTTCAATTTGTGTTATTTTAGAGCCAAGCAGTTCGCTGCATGAATGGGCCGGCTCGACCGGTGAAATACCACGACCTCTCAGAAGACCGATGTAAAGTGGCTCATACCGCGTTTCGTTCGGTGAGAGGGGTACCCGGAGGCCCACCTCCCTTCCCCAACCTTTCCTATCCCCTATCCCACTATATGATAATGATCGCTTCGTAATCGCTTCGTAAATAAGCCAGTATTTCTCGTAAGTAAAAAATAAAAATGGTCATTGTGGGTTATCCCTAAGAGACAGACAACCACCCCGTTGACATCTTCTAACTATTACAAAAAACCGCATCAAAATACGTTGCGTAGTTTTAAAGATATACCTAACCATATAAGGGGACAGACAGCGGAAAGTGACTTTGTTTTATACTATGTAATGATGATAATGATTGACGGGCCTCGTGGCGCATTGGTAAAACGTCCGACTGCAGCAACGAGGTCGGGGGTTCGATTCCCTCCCGAGCACTATTGTATATTTATAACAAGCATGAATGTTTGTATGGCGTCTGGGTGTTTTTCTATATATAGTAAGTATGTATTTACAAGAGAAAAGTATATATGTATTAATATCCGTCATCTAGTATCCATAACACAAGCATTTAGTTGCTTAGCTTGGAACTAGAGGGCGCTGTGTGTATTGTGTCCAAGATACTAATGTATTATACTTTCTGGTCTATCATTTTCATCAACAGTCCTTAGCTCAATTGGCTATTACTGCGGCAGACGCAATATTCTCCATATACACTTGAATCTATATCAAATATATAGGATTTCCACTATTTGTATTAGATGACTTATATTTATTAGGAGACTGTAATTGATTGACTGACCTCGTATTGATATTGATTATTAGCAGTTCCGGATTATTCTTTGATTAATAAAAGCTTATTAACTCGTACAAAGTGAAGATTGGTCGTTTTAATAAGATGAGAATTTGGTAATACAAGCTATCTTTTATCGGGACTAAAATATGTTCATAACTCTTTAATAATATGTTTTTATATATCAAATGATATTAAAACAATATATCATTCATTTGATGGTCTCGGTGGTCCAGTGGTCGAGCACACGGTTTCTGATCCAGAGGTCCGGGTTCGAATACTGCCACTGGCTCACACCAATGACTTTTCGAAATTGTTTTCGGAAGTTAAGTGTGATAAATATCGATGATTGAAAACTTTGTGCCCAGTATCGGTTCGCCACCTATTCTTTTTGGGACGTAAACATAACGGTCGGAACGAGTCAGCGGCTTATAAGGGTGGGGGAAAGGAGGGGAGACTCTGTCTAAATTTTTCACCGAACGAAACACGGCATTAGCCCCTTTAATGCAAGCATTCTGCTGTGAATTGCATAGCTCTACCAATGTTTCACGGCATATATATCAAGACAAAATTTTCGACCTTCTTGTCTGTCTGTTTGTATGTTACACTTTCAATTTCACTTGACAAATAGCCGTTTTATGAAGTAATCTAAGAAGTATATTCCAGAAAAATATCTATTATTAATTATACAAATAGCTGTCAAAGTTAGTTTACAAAAATAAAAATATTGCTCCCACAAATAGTTTACAATTTATATAATTAATATATATATTTTTAACTTACATATAATCAATTCATTATGATACAGTTGGCTGTCATACATTAGGATATTTTTGACATAATAAATTTAATTTGTCATATATTTGGAATACAAGTTGATAAAATATTAAAAATATATATACTCATTTTTTTTAAATATATTTGTCCTATAGGACAGGCAAAAGTCTTTAGACCATACAGCCTAGTCTGACGTAATACATTTTTGAAATTATTAAACTTAATCTAGCTTCATCTAACCTAAACTAATCATCCATGAAGTCGTGGCGCTTCATGGATGATGTACCAAGGGAGCCCTGACGAAAATGCATGCTACACACGATATTTACACGATTTTCCAAATTTGCACTCATATCGAACACTTATTCGATAAAACGCCACGAATTTTATCCAATACGACCCAAAGAACGGACACGCACTCCTCTACATTCAATGTCAAATAAATGAATTAAGTTAATGTCAAAAGTAAGTAATAATGATATTATCAGTTATGTAACATTAAATTAGATTTTTTGTTGGTTCATCGTTATCTTTCTGCCCTAATCTCATTTCTGATCAGCGCAATAGGCTATCATCTCTCTCCTTACTCCTTTCTAATCCTCTTCTTCATCATCTTCTTTCAGACAATCCATCCATATTTTCAGAGGTCTTCCACTTCTCCTTTTTTCCTTCCAGTTTCATATTTGTTAATATTTTTGCGCCATGCCTGCCTTCCTTTGTCATCACATGACATCATACCACGTGAGGCTGTTTTCCTCTCATATTCTCGGTTATTGCTGCAACTCTCAAGCTTTTCCTCTTAACTTTACTCCTCTGCGCTGTTTAGTCTCTAATGGTGAACTACCATGACCTGTCAGAAAATCAACATTATGGGGCTAATGCGAAAGCCCACCCTACCCTTTCCTCTCTCTATCCATTCTTGATACCTTCAACTGTAACTGGTAACGCAACTGTGCCCTAGGTGGCGTTAGTCGCGTAACTAGCTAGCCCTTTTGTCGCTTTTTCCTCATGAAAAATTATGCCGATTTTTACTTATTGGTTCTAGTACTGCCTGTGATCATTATTATAAAGGCATATCATTAAAATTATACAACTTCGTGAGTAATATTTAAATTTAAATAATGCTAAAGCGAATATAATGAAAAAAAAAACGGACCTTGGTCAGTCTCTATGAATATGTCTTCCCACAATTTATGCACGATAATTATCCATACAGAGACATATAAATATATAATGTATAGGTAATAGACCAATTATATAAGAAACTGGCTGTAGCCTCGACATCGTGTGCATGAAATTAAAAAAAAACTGAAATAAAAGTATGCTCTATGTTGCTACTTATTATGTCAGATTCAGTGAAACTCTCGACAACTATCTTCGAAAAAAATTGTTCGCGTGTGTTTAGTAAATACAGGTTTTTTTTTTAAAGATAACAATTTCATTTTTTGTATAAACAACAGAATCATTACATGTTATATTACAACTTGTATTATTATCGATAATGTTTATTTGATTAGTTTTGTAATTGGAAATACTACAAAAGTTATGATGAATAAATAATGGAAATTTACGGTATAAACATGTTAGGTTATATCCAAGATAATCCAAGATTATATACAAGGCTAACTGTGCCGTGTGACTTGGTTTATGTACAATATAATAAAATACAGCAGAAATCTGCACGCGCAAGAGTGTCGCCAAAATTAGTCCAACTGTTTGAGACATTGTAAAAAAGTGCTATTTCGGTATATCTGCTTAAAGGTCGTAGAGCCATGCAGTTCGTTGCATGAATGGGCTGGCTCGACCCGTAAAATACCACGACCCGTCGATCGAGAAGATCGACGTAATGTGGCTCATGCCGCGTTTCGTTCGATGATAGAGGTACCCGGAGGCCCATCCCACTTCCCTTTCCTATCCTACTCCCTCAAAGGTCGGCAACGCAACGGTAACACTATATGTGTTGCTGGTGTCCATGGGCGGCGCAGGTTGTTTACCATCAGGTGACACGCTTGCTCGTTTGCCCTCCTATCCCATAAAAAATGTGCCGTGCATGCTTAAAACATTAGAACCTTTAATAGAAAAGAGGTTTAATTTCTAGTACCATTAAGTTAGTCTATGGCAAAGAAGTGAATACAAAACTTACATATTCAATCTTTCTAAAACCACGAAACACATTTGTCTAATTAAATCACAATCTCATTAGAATCTATTCGCTGTTATGAGTCCTCTCTCTCGCCCTCTTGAATCACAAACAAGGCTATTACCACAGAGTATGTATACCGCAATTCGGGTTCCTCTATTGTTTCATCACAAAAGTTATACCTACTCTATGCCGGTTCATGAACGGAAATATCCCGCCATTTTTGGCTCTATCATACAATAAATATAGATCTATTTGAACGTATTCTTATTTGTATATGACATTGTACAAATACGAGAAGGGTTCCTCTCTGTATGTCGTATTAAGTTGCTATATTATTCTGACCCACGAGCGGGCAGAGGGTACAAGTGTGTGTGTACAGTGACCGGAGAGATAAAAGAAAAATCTGTCAAAATGGGTCACGCACGCCAAAGGTTTCGGTATCAATGTTAACAAATTTTTGCAACACAATGAAATTTTTCGTTATTTTTGTTCTGCACAATTTAAAGATCTAATTTCAGCCTAATCTCTACATAAAAATACTTTCAAAAGTAAATTGACATCTTTTGACGTGAAAGGACATAATTTTTGCTCTCCTGGGAATTTCTGGTGGAAGGGATCGGGCAAGACCTGTCCCCGCCGGCGTTGATCGCGGCAATGCTGGCGGGCGAGGAGGAGTGGAGGATTGTGGTCTCCTTCTGCGAAGCTGTGATGCTCCAGAAGGAGGCCGCCGAGCGGGATTGGGACAGAGCTGATGCGGCTGGAAAGGGTCGTCGGGTGGCCAGTCGCCGCGCGCCTCTTTACAGCGCGCGCTCCTCTGAGCGCGCGCTGTAAAGAGGCGCGCGGCCTCGCCTCGCCCTGGGGAGCATCGCCGAGGCTCCACGAGGATGAGCCCCCCTCGTAACAGGGGGGGCGACGGCGGGGTGATCCAGAAGGCTAAACACTCTGTACCACCCTAACTCCGGAGGAAGGCCGCCGCGACGTTTAAGTGGACTGCTTTGGGAGTCCCACACTACCCCCTGCCGTACCCAGGCCAGGGGTGTGCATAAAGCATTTCCTCGCGTAAAATAAAAGGTGGCGAACCTATTGCCATCCTGGGCACGAAGTTTTTAGTCATCAATATATATTCACCCATAAATGAAATAATGTGAAAGAAGAGAGAAGAATGAAAGAGGTGAAATAGGACCACCGACACATATTGTACCTAAATTTTAAAAAACATAACCTCTTTACTGCGTATTCGGGTGAAAGCCCGGAGAAAATCGAATAAATCGGTATTTGTACAATATTACTGTATCGATACCTATAAATAACCTTTCCGAACCATTCGACGGAAGTACAGGCGAACTATCGAATCGTAAATTTAAAATATGTTAATTAAAATATCATTCCAAAGTATAAAAATAACTCAATAAAATCTCTGCTATATTTTAATTTTATTATTATAATAAAATTCTCACGTACAAATATACTACTGGAAAAAATTAAGGGATCAAAAAAAAATTCCATATTTTTCGGTAGTTTTCAACAGGCCGTAACTTTGAGAGAAATGGTCGTACAGGAAATAAAAAAAAAGGAAATTGTAGCTCCAAGTGTCTAGTTTTTGGATTAGAACTTCAAAATTTTGTAGCCTCCGCGGTTTCTGAGTAATCGTAGAAAAACCAGCAGCAAAAAAAATCTTAAAATTTTTTTAGTTTTTTTTTGGTCTACGGGCGTGGAAAAATTTTTTTTAGCTTAACCACCATAAGGATCGGATACTTTGTTCAGTTAGCTTTAATTTCTTTTTTTAAACACCCTGATACATCCACTTCTCGCTGAGATATCGGTCTTCAAATGGAAAAGGATCTTTTTGTCTTTGATTATCGATATCTCAGCAACCAATGATCGCACAGAAAGTTAGAGGTGGGTTTCAAGAACTTAAATGAATTTCCCTTAACAGCTGTCCATTGTTTTTTCGAAAAAAAAATTTTTTCGTTCTGTCACATGAATTTGAAAATGCAACAAAAAAAGGGCTTTTGGTGGTTTTTTGGAAAATCAAGCGCTGGATCGAAAATATTGAGGAAACCGCTAATGTTAAGTGTGCCTTTTACAGTTCAATATGTCCACAAAAACCCTACAAAGAATCAAATTAATCCAGCCAGCCGTTTTTTTGTTTCACTTGATCGAATTTTTGAAAAAATTAAAGGATCACGTTTTTTGCTCTGAAAAGCTCATAATTTTTAAAAATGAGAAAAAACAATTGTTTTTTTCGAGCTTTTTCCACATTATCGTTTCAGATGGTGCTTTTTCGAAAAAGCAATGGACAGCTGTTAAGGGAAATTCATTTAAGTTCTTGAAACCCACCTCTAACTTTCTGTGCGATCATTGGTTGCTGAGATATCGATAATCAAAGACAAAAAGATCCTTTTCCATTTGAAGACCGATATCTCAGCGAGGAGTGGATGTATCAGGGTGTTTAAAAAAAGAAATTAAAGCTAACTGAACAAAGTATCCGATCCTTATGGTGGTTAAGCTAAAAAAATTTTTTTCACGCCCGTAGACCAAAAAAAAAACTAAAAAAATTTTGAGAATTTTTATGCTGCTGGTTTTTCTACGATTACTCAGAAACCGCGGAGGCTACAAAATTTTGAAGTTCTAATCCAAAAACTAGACACTTGGAGCTACAATTTCCTTTTTTTTTTATTTCCTGTACGACCATTTCTCTCAAAGTTACGGCCTGTTGAAAACTACCGAAAAATTTGGAATTTTTTTTGATCCCTTAATTTTTTCCAGTAGTGTATATAAAACCTCTCTGTGTAAAAATCTCTTTTTCCATTCTTTTTACCCGCGTAATGTACATAGAGTAATTTTTTTTCATTCAGTAAGTTCTCTTATCCCTCCAAAAACAGTGTAGTTCTCAATGTTTATGAAAGAACAGTAGTCTGTAGTCATAATATTATACGTCTACGTAATTCAGAACGCTAATGTGGTTGGTTCCCTTACCGGTAATAATTTTGTCTCTTTGATACATTTTCGTGAGTAAACTACTAATGTGTGTCTAGGACAAATATATGGACACGAGAATTCCCTAAGTTAGCTAATTCTGTAATACTAGAGGCCGTATTGTTATGTAGGTATAAGTTGAGAGATAATGAAATAATAATGTTACTAGGAGAGTAATGAGTTCGAATGTAGATGGACATATTGTCAGAGGAAGACCAAAAAACGACATGGGTAGATTGTATAACAGCGGATATGAGTATGGAGGGTATAGACTTGCAGATTCTAGAAGAGAATGGAAAAAAATACGATAACCTGTCCTAAAATCGACGTACAGCAGTAGTTTTTGACGAATTTCATCCGGTGAAATAGGTATCCGGTGACAAACCCCTTTCTTCTATTCTTCATACTCCTGCCACTTTAAAAGTCGCCAACGCAATGGTGAGTCTCAGTTGCAGAGGTCCGTGCTGCGTTGTCTAGCTTCCTATCAAAAATGGCCATGAATGGCCATGATTCGCGCTGTGTCTAATTTATAAATATTTTTATGTTATTATTTAATAGCTTTTTTATGTATCAAACAATATTTCACATATGACATAAAACATTGATCTTTCATGAATGTGTATGAAAGATTAGCGTGTATCTAAACCCCGATACGGCCAATGGCCCATCAATCCCTGTTACTGAAGCGGCGCAGCTCAAAGCGTCCTGTTTAAGCTTTACGACTGGCACTGTTGTTAGCTTTAAAACATAATAGACGCCTATTAGGTATTCATCACAAAGGTTTTACAGATAACGCGGAACATAACAACATATTTTACGATTCTCTCACTACTATTTATTGACTATAAAACCTTCCTCGCGTCGCTTCGGTTCGTATGAATTAGTTACATTCTAGTTGTTTTGATAATTAAGTGGTTATATTCCGTTCTCGTATACTTTTGTCGATATTATATTCAGCGCCCTCTATTTTTATAGCCAAGCCTCTAACCTTTTTATAACCAATTTCTACGAAAAAGGGGTAAACTAGAGAGGTGGGAAGCGACTAGGATGTCCTGTGGACATCTATCATACCGAAAGAGTCATAGTTACATTGGCGGCCTTAAATATAGGATGGGGGGTTTAGCAGGAGAGGGAGAAGGGAGATTGATTTCCAGATACCGCTCTAACCGAACAAATTGCGGCATGAGCCATTTTCTTCGATTTCTGGACCGTCGTATTCATGCATCCAACTACGTGGCGATACATGGAATGGTACAAAGTAGAAATAACAAACACTCTTACAAAATCTCTGAAAGAACAAAAACCATAGAATCCGAATTTCGGTAGGTACAAGTAGGTACCAGTAAGTACCACAAACGTAAGTCCAAACACCTCGCAATAGGGCGGACCGAATGACAATTAATTTCACAGGATCGAGTACGTTTAATTTTTACTGCATACCCAAACGTAAAGAGCGCCTTTTATGACTTAATTTTTTTTTCATTTGTAGATAACTGTATTTGGTAGAGAGAGAAAAAAATAATTTAGATGACATCGTAATTTATATAAACGGCCAGATTTATTTATGGAGTCACATCGGAGAAGAGGTAATATGAATTCTGTTCATGACGTTAAGCTCCCCAGACACGGTCATTTATTAAATGGATAGACGCTTAGTGATCAGATCGTTCAATGTACTGGTCGCGATATTGAAGTCATAAGCGTCCTTTCTTATATTATCACTTTTTTATTCCATATAGAACACATAAAATAGGTCAGATTTCATTTTTAAATAAAGAACAACAGAAAAAAAAGAAAATTAAAAAAAAGTTATTGTTCATTTCAGCGCCAGATCCTATTTGATTATGTAATTTTATGCATTCCTTCAGCTTACGAGACTTATTACTCAACGAGGTTGTATCATTTAACGGACTTTTCAATATGTATAGCTAATAAATATACATTTGAATAAATTATATCTATATAGAAAATATACATCATAGAAACATGACAGCTAAGAAAACATGCACAGAGTATCTTTGTTTTCACAGATTACTTAGTAAGAATTAAATTGAATCAACTTTGTCATGATCGAATGGAATAGGTACGGATAGAGAGAGTTCCGTAAATAAGAAAGTAAATGGCCCACGTGAAAGATGGACCTTGGCAAAGGTTTCTTGGGATTTATTATCCTTGCCAAATTTCTTTCTTTGCACACGGCGTCCCTATGGATTAGATGGTTAATTAATTTGATTAAATTAGTAAATTACAGTTGCCTTTTGGGCTTATCAACTATTAGAATTCGCTGCTGTCCTAATCAGTCGTAATTAGTCCTCGGCGGCTAATTCTGTGGCTTGTGGACGTCCATTAACTGTTACATATATCAGCTGAAACACTGATATTATTGTTTGTGGACTATGATTAGTTAAAATGATGTATCATATCCCTAATAACTAGTTGCAATAATTGAAATATAACTATACTGAATTGATTTGTAATGCTGTATATTTTGTTTTTTGTAACTTCACGCCTTTTGTTTCCGAAAGTAAACAGCACAAATGCCTCGGTTTGTTGATTTTTTTATGTCTCAAATGGAATAGATAGCAGTTCGCTGCGTGAATAGGCCAGCTCAATCGGCGAAATACCACGACCTCTAGGAATATCGGCGTGATGTAAGTGGCTCGTGCCGCGTGTCGTTCTGTGAGACAAGAGACCCGATCCACTTTCTCCTTTTTTTCGCTCCTACTCCCTTAAAGGACGGCATCACACCACTGTGCTCATGGGCGGTGAGTAGTTGTTTACCATCAGGTAACCCACTTGCTCGTTTGCTCTCCTATCCCATAAAAAAGGATAACTTCCGAAAATAATTTTGAAGTCATTGATGTGAGCCAGGATGCGATACTACGACTTCTTGATTCAGAAGCGCGGTTCTCGACCTCTAAACCACCGAGGCGTCTATACATTATTTTAAATCGGAAGCAATAAATAAAATATTTTTTTAAGTAGCCTTAGTTACTCGTCATCACACCAGTTACCTGCCAGTAAAAGTCCCGTCAAGTATATGTGTCATTATCATTATATAGTATAAAATAAAGTTGTTAAATATCGATGACTAAAAACTTTGTGCCCGATATGGCAATAGGTTCGCCATCAAATGGAATCATTTGGGACGTAAACAACAGCCGCTGCCAACACCTTCGGGTAGAAGAAAGCGTGAAGTTATGTTTATACTTTTGATGCGGAACAAAGTTCCGGGTTAGCTAGTGAATATAGATGTATAGATTTATCACAGCTACCAATCGAAGCGAAGCCTCAATTAATTCGAAGTTTGTCTTCCGTCTGATGGATTCCTCGACTGAATATCCATCATACAAATCGTACTCCAATTCTCAATTATTCTCATCAACATATCCATGTTTGCTGAATGAACACTAATTTGAATAAAATCATCTGCTCGCAATAAAACCGCTTCACACTTGGCTGAATTGTATTTAAATAGATTTGATTTAAATGTAGGAACCTATATGCTTTGTTTGTTGTTTATTTGAATAAATAATACACTCTCCATGACCAAACAGAACGAGTCCTTGAGGAAGGTGATGTCAGGAGCCTTAAAAACCGACGAGCATGTATGTATGACAAGAGTTATGAAAGTCAAAGACTACCACCCAAGGGACAAAAAAGTTGGCGTGAAGTTATGTATATATAACATAACATAAATTCACTCAATTTTCTACCCGAAAAGTTAATTTTTCGATGGTCCAGTGGTCGAGCACACGACTTCTGATCCAGGAGTCCGGGTTCGAATCCTGACACTGGCTCACACCAATCACTCTTCGAAATTGTTTTCGGATGTTAAGTGTGATAAATATCGATGACTGAAAACTTTGTGCCCGGTATGGCAATAGGTTCACCACCTATTCCATTTGGGACGATCGATATTTTAACATACATAACTTTCAAAAAGAATTTCGAAAAGTCATTGGTATTAGCTAGGATTCGAACCTGCGACCTCTTGATTAAGAATCGGAGTGCTCGAGCACTGGACCACTGACACTATAAAATAATCACCCACAGTCCACACACAAATTCATCCCAAGCCTTTTGTGTAGTTGGCAGATCTGTATGCCTTAAGATACGGGACTTCACACTTCACATATTTCTTTGATGTTCATGACTCTCGTCGGATACTATGTCTCCTGATATCACCCGATGAGAGCGGACTTATTTATTTTGGCTAGTATAAATTTACTACTTACTTACAGTATACGTCTGCCTATGCCCTCTTTCATCCCGATTTATTTCCACATGACGACACGATAAGTAAAACCATCAATTTTCGTATAAAATATTTCTTGATATACGAATATGAGTGGTCGTATAACATAACATAAATTTACGCCTTTTTCTACTCAAATGTGTAGGCGGTGCTGTTAAGCCTCGTCCCGCCGTTATGTTTTCGTCCCAAATGGAATAGATGGCAAACCTATTGCCATACCGGGTACAAAGTTTTTAGTCATTGATATAAATCACACACAACTTTCGAAACTAACTTCGAAAAGTCATTGGTATGAGCCAGGATTCGAACCAGCGACATCTAGATTTAGAAGCCGTGTGCTTGACCACTAGACCACCGAGGCTTTTGTAAGTTATATTGTAAAAAAATGGCCACCCTCAATGTTTAGGGGTATACAAAATAAATATTGATCGATTCTCATACCTACCCCATACGCACACTAATGTCATCAAAAGCGGTCGACCCATTTCGAAAGAGTTTGTTAGTGTTTATAATAGCAGGCCTAAAATAATTTAACCATCCCGCCATCTCAATAGCGTTGGAGTTTCCTAAAATCTAAACTTACTTGACATCTACCCTTTGAGTTCACAAATAGGATCTCTTATATAGATCTACACTCGAAATACGCAAACCACTTTCTAACGCAGTTGGGTAAACATATGCCAAATGATTTTCACAATCAAATTCGTGCTCTTTTAAACCTAAATAACAAACCAAGTGATCTTTTAGATTATAAAATAGTTTGACCTCTAAAACGTCCCCATAAACTTTCTGAGCGTCTAATGACAACAATAATAACCTGATGTATTGCCAATGTGTGACCAGTCAGTTGGACACATAACATTGAGTTGGAAATATATAATTAATTCATATGATCATTCATTCACTGTTTTAACAGTGAATGAATGAATATGAATTTTTCAATTATAGAGTCTCGCGGTGAACTGCATGAATGGGCAGTCTCCACCGGTGAAAGACCACGACCTCTCAGAATATTGACTTAAAGTAGCGCATGCTGCGTTTCACTAGTTGAGAGAGGTATCCGAATTTCCAACCCCTTTCCCTCGCCTTTTCCTATTCCACTTTCAGGTGTCAATTGACGGCGTTGGTGGCTTAATATTTGTGCTCGTTTGCACCAATAAAATAAAATATAAAGATTTATAACTATGAGCAGAAAAGCCCAGCTAGCAATCCACAATGCAGTACACATCCACAGCAGAGCTGGGCAAGGCAGAGTGTGCATGAAAGTAGGATAAACGCGGTCGAAATGAGGGAATTGCGCAAAATCTGCGAAGTAACCATCGCTGACCGCGTGGAAAACAAAGTTATAATGAAGGAAGTCGATGATGCAAGATTGACTAAGCAGACAAACAATGCAAAAGCAGATGGATGTTGAAGTCGAGGACGGCCAAGACTCACATTCCATGACCAAATTTAACGTGTTCTGGAGAAAGATGATGTTAGGAGCCTCAAAAAACAATGTGCGTGCATGAAAAGAGTAATGAAAGTCAACGAAGCAAATGAGGTGTGTAAGAATCATGCCTTATAGCGCTCTGTTCTCTCTGCCTACCCCGCAAGGGTTGGCGTGAAGTTATGTATGTATGTATAACTATATATATTATTATATGTTGTACCCACTTTTTATATTGGTTAGAGCTAGCCATGATGGCGACTTTGTGTAGAATAATAAAAATAAATAAAATAAATCTAAAATAAAACTAGTCTATGTCATTCCTTACTAAAAATCTCTCTTCCAGTGAAGCTCCAGTCAAAAGAGGATTTTCAGGGATTATCATTTTGAGAAAAAAAATTGTTTTAAAATTATATTTGAAAAGTTATTTTTAAATATTTTGCGTCTGTTTATTTCGGACCTATTCTAAAGGGACAAGTGTCTGCCCTATTTAGAATAAGTCTATTAATTAACATTTTATTAATATTTAATTAATATAGACTCGTTACTAATGGCGATAACCTTCAGAATTATCGATTCAAACTTCCTCGTAACAGTCGAGTAAGTCCAAGTTGATACAAAACTTTATTGATCATCAATAATTATTTCCTTAGATATAAATTAATGGTGAGCAAACTTCGCAGTTCGATTATTTACTTCGCGTCGCTTCGAAACAGAGGTTACCATACATATATCATTATTACATTTATATACCTGGCTTGATTTGTATGATACACCCCGCTTCTGAACCAAGAGGTTGCGGATTGGAATCCTGGCTCACAGCAATGACTTATCAAAATTATTTTCAAAAGTTATGTGTGATAAATATCGATGACGTAAATATAACGGCGAGTCGAGGCTTAACTGCCATTGCCTACACCTTCGGGTAGACAAAGGCGTGAAGTTATGTCATGTGAATATTGATAGTGAAATCGTTTAATTTTCTATATAGATTTCTTATTTAACTGACCCAACTAACTTTGTTTCGCCTAAGAAACAAAAAGAAGAGATAAAAATGGTCACTGTGACTTATCCCTAAGAGTTACGACGTACAACATGTCGAACGTTTTCGTAGACCTTTTGAAGGTATATAATAATGTAGTACATTGTTTTGATCTATCACTTAGGGTTCAGCGTTTGGAATTAAACTGCAAAACACCAAAATTATCACTTTTTTTACTACTACATTAAACATGAAATAAATCTAGAAACAATCTAGTGGACACCCTCTATCTATAAAAAAATGTCATCAAAATCCGTTACGTAATTTCAAAGATATATGATGGACAGAGGGCGGAAAACAACTTTGTTTTAAACTATGTAATGATAAGTACTTAGTATTTGTAAGGCTTTTTTCTTTGGAATATTTTTTCGCCTTCAATGTAGATACATTATCCGCGCTATAAAAATGTTTTATCAAACTCTGCAAAAGATGGAATCTTTATTTTCATGGGATAGGGGGGCAAACCAGCAGGCGTGTCACCTGGTGGTAAGCAACCAACGCCTTTCATGGTCACCAGCAACACATATAGTGTTACTGTTGCGTTGCCGACCTTTAAGGGATAGGGGATGGGAAAGGATGAGGAGGGGGGGGTGGGCCTCCGGCTACCTCTCTCACCGAACGAAACGCGGCATCAGCTACTTTACGTCGGTCTTCTGAGAGGTCGTGGTATTTCACCGGTCGAGCCGGCCCATTCATGCAGCAAACTGCTCGGCTCTACCACTGTAATCACATTTTTCTTATTTGTATTGATAAGAACCTGTTAGCAAAATTTCATGATGATCAATTGTCAGTGGCGTGTGCCTAATCGAATTTGGGATCTTTGAACTAGAAGTTGGAATGCTCATCCATGAGACGAAAGCGACATATACATTATATAAATGTGACAGACTCGGGAAATAAGAAAATACTATTCGTAAAAATATTTAGAGAAAATAATTGTTTCGGTGGTCCAGTGGTCGAGCACCCTGCTTCTGAATCGCGAGGTCGCGGGCACGAATCCTCACACTGGCTCACACCGATGACTTTTCGAAAATGTTTTCGGAAGTTAAGTGTAAAAAATATCGATAGCTGAAAACTTTGTACCCGGTATGGCAATAGTTTCGCCACCTATTCCATTTGGGACGTAAACATAATGGCGAGACGAGGCTTAACAGCCGCTGCCTCCACCTACGGGTAAAAAAACGCGAGAAGTTATGTTATGTTATGTATATAATTGAATCGAAAATTGTTACGAATAAAAGTAAGTAGATATTTATTCTCTTAATAAAATACAAAAACATGAAATAGAAAAGTTACTCACAAATAATTATACAGTTTCCTTAAACAACGGTTGTTATTAGCTACAACAATTTTGCGGATCACGTACATAGATGGGGGCTTAGCGATAGGCAAGCGACATATTTATCTTCCTTGACAAAAAACCAAAGGATCTTGGGATATTTTGTTCAAGTAAGAACGCATGTAATACATGCGTAACTTGAAGATAAACATTTTCTTTAACTAGCGACTTATTATATATCTACAGAATGTACAAACATATATATGAATGTACAATATTAACAGATACTCCGAGGTTTTGGACATGTAGAAAAACAGAAAAAAAATATTTACTATAATAAGAAGAAATAAAAAAATTACATTATTTACAATTATTATATACAATAATAAGTCTCGGTGGTTCAGTTGGTCGAGCACACGGCTTCCGATCCCGAGGTCCGGGTTCGAATCCTGACACTGCTCACACCAATGACTTTTCGAAATTGTTTTCGCAAGTGTGATAAATATCGATGACTGAAAACTTTGTGCCCGGTATGGCAACAGGTTCGCCACCTATTCCATTTGGACATACCGGCGAGACGAGGCTTAACAGCCGCTGCCTACACCTTCGGGTAACAATGGTGTGAAGCTATGTTTAAGTAAATAAAACAACATAACATTATATTATGTTTTATTTACAATAATACAATTGAAAAACTATTTGAAATCAAATTTCTTCGCATCTCGGTCTACTGGCAGCTTGCCCAGAAGACTGGCCGCATTGCCACGCTGAATGGCAATGCTAATCCTCTGTACGAAGAATATACCGGCCCTCTAGTTGCGAGCGGCTTCGATCAGCCTCTTTGCAAGATCTTTATAAAGTGCCTGGTCTCCAAAGTCTCAACCACAAACGGCTCAAATACTTAATCAACTACTAGAAAACATATAATATTATGATGCAAGATTGACTAAGCAGAGATACAATGCAAAAACCGATGAATCAAGGACGGCTACTACACACTTCCTATGGGCAAATAGAAAGAATACTCAAGGAAAATGATGTCAGGAGCGTTACAAATCGACGCGCGTGCATGAGAAAAGTGCAAATATCAAAGAAGCGAGTGAGGCATGTAAAAATCGTGCCTTATGGCTCTTTGTTGTCTCTGCTTACCCCGCAAAGGCTATGTTATGTTACGTTTATAGGTATTGTGTGTTTTGATAAACTTATTTAGATATTGTGATAACCAATCTGTTTTAAATGCAGTCTGTAGAATGTTTTGTTGGAAAAATATGTATGTGTATATTTTAATTTAGGGAATATAGATTTACTAAGCAGATATACAGAGCTAAATCAGAATGATATGAGAGTCGAGGCCGGCTATGATACTTTTCTTTGGCCAAATTAACCGTGTCTTAACGAAAGAAGAATCTGGAACATCGACAAGGCTCCTTAACAAGAGAATGAAAGTCAAAGAAACGAGTGAGATGTGAATGAAACTATAGGTACTTCATATTCCAAAATGACCTCATCCTGAAAAGGAGATTGATGTATTATTCATTCCATATTTGTATTAGAACAGCCTTAAAACAAAGATGTACCTAAAGTAATATTATTTTAGTGACATATTTTGATTAGAACTATCTAAAAACATGGAGTTATTCCAATAAAATGTTATTCAAACGAAAGTTAGGGAGACGAAACAGGAAAAACGGGATCAAAGAAAATCTATCAAACGAATCAAAGTCACCTTAATCAAAACGAATCTCATCTGAATCAAACAAAAACTTTTTAGACACATTACTGACTGACTCGCGTGCCTGCGAATGTTTTTTTTTATGTTTTAATGACCTGATAGCTGAGCTTTTTAATCCAACCCGGGTATATATTTCATATACAAAACAATACAACAAACTGTTAATTTTGTTCTGCAAGTGCATTTTTCACAGATAATTTACTCTACTTTGATCAAAGAAAATAATTTGACTTGTTTATAATACTTTTCAATGCAATATTATTTATATTAATATTAAATCTTAATAATCAAACGGTCAAACTATACATTTTAATCTCGAATTTCTAGAAATAATATCCATCCAATCTGTATGTTCCAAGTACCTATAACCCTTTGATTACTTATTATTAGCTATGGAGGACCGAAAATTGTTGGTAACCACTCATATATCATTTAATTTGATTTTAATTTTAACCTTTTTGCAACTGGCTGAATGCAGACACGCTACTGCCCGCAGTAGTGAAAAAAAATAGCAATGTGTTTGTTTTTAAACTACACTTTAGTTGGACAAGTTTAATACTTGTAAAACAGTTTGAGCAACTTGTATTAAAGTAAAGCACTCACAGCCTGTATAGGATTGCACTTTAAGATTGAACGGGAAATTTTGTAACAAAAAGTTTCGGCTCGCCGAAGGCTCTTTCTGAGACCTTTTGTTGAATATTATTTATACATTCATATATCTATAATATAAAAATGAATCGCAAAATGTGTTGGTAAGCGCATAACTCAACAACGCCTGGACCAATTTGGCCAAATCTTTTTTTAAAATGTTCGTTGAAGTTCAAGGATGGTTTTCACGGCGAGAAAAATTAGAATTATTGCTGGGAAAACCCTAAAAATAGCCCTTTTCTTTTTCCCATACAAATGATTTGTAACTAAAACGTAGTCAATTTGAGCTTTATTGCTATAGTATAAAGTTCATATTAAATTACAAGCACTCACTGGTTAGTGTTTGCTTAGTTCGTGATTAGGGTGTTATGTAACAATGTCCGTGTGTAACATCTGTCTCCATTGTCCCTGCTACATCGTCCCTCGTAATTGTAAATGCAATAAATAAAACAAAGAAACATGAAACTAAATAGGATGTAATAAAATAAGCAAGTAATAAGACTTTATTGTCCCTCGCAAAGGCAATACCAGTGCAATGTAAAACATTAGACCATTGTCCTTTTACTGCAGTTTTAAAGAACCCGAAGACCGTAATAAATCAGTGACCATCCCAAGTAACGAGAAAGCGTGGGAAAGCCATCACTCGGGAAGACACTGGACCGGACCCCCATTGTTTCCTGGACGTGAAGAGCTGTAGCATTAGACATTCTATATCTAGCATCGATCAGGATCACACCTTAGTTTAGTTAGCCTGTAGTTTTATTTTTAATTAAAAGACTTTATATCTAATATCGATTAGAGTCGAAATCTTAGAACTGTAATTAGATTTTAAATTAAAGTTTAAATATTTGAATTTTAAAACTTAAGTGGCGCAGTCGGTAGGATATTCGAGGCACACCGAGTTAGTTAATTAGGGTACTTTCTAACATCGAAATCGTCCTAACGTCGTGCTAACTCGACACGCCGCTGCGATCGACCGTGTTCGCCGAATATCCAGATCAAGAACCTGAGTTCCTGCCGAGAGGTGAAATCCAGACATCGATCCCGAAGATACCAAGATCCAGTTAATGTGAGTACACCTTAAATCGATTCTGTGTGTTGCTCTCAAAAGTGTCCTTATTCCTTTAAGTCATTTGCAGATTTTTTTTCTTAATTATCAGTGAATATTTAATTAATAACTATTTCTTATAATAAGGAAATTGTCTCTAAAGAGCTATCGCGCTCTAGACAGGCCCGTATATTACAAATAGATTTATATAGAGATCTTAATTTAGAATTAGAATATATTAGTGATAGTTTAGTTAACTCTCAGCACTATATTTTATCCGTGAAAAATACAAAATATCATTTAATATGGCTGACGTTGATTTAATTTTTAAAATTCTCCGTTTTGTACCGGACTTTGATGGCAAACCGCATGTGTTGCCTAGATTTATACAATTTTGTGATCATATAGTAGCCGAATGTATTGAATCCAACCCTAACAATAATTTGGCTAGATTATATCTTCTTAACGGCATCTTAAACAAAATAACTGGCCAAGCAGCACGAATAATTAATGCCAACGGTATACCCGAAGATTGGGCTAGCATTAAAAGAGCATTAATTAATATTTTTTCTGATCAAAGAGATGAGACCACACTATATAATGAGCTCATGTTAGCTTCACAGGGCAGTAGCTCACCACAAGAGTTTTATGATCACTGTGTTAGTTTATTTTGTACAATAATGACATATGTAACTTTACATGAATCGATCAATACCACTATAGAGGCAAAACGGCAAAAATTAACTATGCAGGCATTTGTACGAGGGCTAAAGGAACCTTTAGGGTCCCGTATCAGATGTATGCGTCCTGACACCGTAGAAAAAGCTTTAGAATGTGTACAAGAGGAACTAAATATTTTATATTTACAAAATCGTACCGAATGTAATATAGATAGAAAATCACATAATAATTTAATAAGCCATTTTACTCATACGAAAAATTTTATACGGCCGATGCCTACAGCGACTAACTACTCGCGATCACCTCAATCCCCGTGGCAACCGAATAATTCGTATAATAACCCTATCAACTTCTATAGACATTATTCAGAAATGCCGACGCGCACACAGCAGAAGTTCCGCGCACCGTCGTCAAATTACAACCAATATAATAATTATTTAAATACAATACAACAAAGACCCTTAATGCAAATCAACGCAGGCCTTAAGCCAATGAGTGACATTACTAATTTCGCTACTAGAGATAAACCTCCAAATGTACAACTAACTGGGCATGATTGGCGTAAGAGAGATAATCCACCCCCTTCTAACTACTCCAAAACTCAGGAAATTAATATTAACGAATTTACAGACTTTGAAAAATCCTATGATAATTCTTATTTGAATAATGCAGAGCATCATGATGTCGAACTGATAGGTCATACAAACGAAAACGCAAACGTTGATAATTATTCTGACGCCCAGACTTATCATTCCAATAACCAACAAGAATCTCTCTCGATTAATGAAAAGGATTTTCAGAATAGGCAGATTAGACAAGAAAAAACAGAAAGTGAAAATAAAATTGAGTTAAACCTGCAGTCCCAGAAACAACTGCCATACATTGAAATCACAGAACTCCGGCTCGAACCGAAAAAACTTAAGTAGTGAAAAAATAATTTATATTTGATATGCCTCCTATAAGACGAAGCAATTTAGGTAGAAGAACCAGAAATGCTACAAACCAAGCTAATTACCGATCTAATCGTACTGCACAAGAACGTGACGACGGAAATGAACGTGAAAGAATTCGGATATCACAAACGCGTGAAGCGCGAGCGCGACATTCAACTAATAATCGCGCAAGTTTGAATCGAGCTGCTTTCAGTTATGATGTGTCAATTGACTACAGTAACTACCAATGTGTTGTTATTGGTTCTATGAACTCGGTTTGCTCACACTGTAAGGCATTAAAATACAAAAACGAAGCCAATGGATTGTGTTGCGCAAATGGTAAAGTGAAATTGATACCATTGGATCCACCACCAGAACCATTGTACTCATTGGTTTCAGGAATAGGAACAGATTCTATACACTTTTTGACACATATCCAACAATATAACAATTGCTTTCAAATGACTTCATTTGGGGCAACAAATGTAGTTCGGGAAAATTTTATGCCAACTTTCAAGGTATGTATTATAGCAGTTACTCATAATTATTTTAGCGAACAAAATTTTCTGTCACCAAAGTTAAGATGTGTCACTAATCTTCAATTTCTTAATCACTTATATATCACTTAGTCATCATATTATATGGTGATTCAGTTTCAGTGACACTTTTATTATATTTTATACTTGATAGATATTAGTTAAAACTAAATATATACTTTTTAAGATCAAATATTATTTAAGTTTGATCACTGACAATTCATTAATTTATACCACACCATAATTTTTTTTTTTTTCAGATACAAGGGCAAATATATCACAGAGCAGGTTCACTGTTACCAGTGTCAGATAGCGACAACAAATTCCTGCAAATTTATTTTATGGGCAATTCACCACAAGAAATTGATCTGCGTTGTGCACATAACAATTTAGTAAAGAGGTCTATTGTAGAACAATTACAAACTTTATTTCATCAACACAATCAATTGATTATATTGTTTAAAACTGCCCTGGATCTGATGCCATCCGATAATCACAAAATTGTAATCAGAGCTGATAAAACACCTGCAGGTCAACATACAAGACGTTTTAATGCACCAACTATTGATGAAGTTGCTATCGTTGTAGTTGGAGAAAACTTTGAATCCCGTGATATTGTTTTACATCGTCCGAATGATCAATTACAACGTATAAAGGAAACACACCGCTCATATGATGCACTGCAATATCCCATTATATTTTGGCAAGGTGAAGATGGCTACGATTTCTCAATAAAAATGATAAATCCCATTACAGGTAACTAAAATATTAGTTTAGCTATGGCGATAATATCTCAGTCATTATATTATGTATTTTAATTTTATATTTCAATGTTATTAAAACAAAATCTATTTACAGGTTCTGAAACCAACAAAAAAGTCAGTTCAATGAACTATTATTCATACCGCCTAATGATTCGGGAACATGAAGATAATCACATATTGAAATGTCGGCGATTATTTCACAAATATGTTGTTGACATGTATGTTAAAATTGAAACGGAGAGATTAACATTCATCAGGTTGAATCAAACTAAACTCCGATCTAAAGAGTATATTCACCTTCGAGATGCGATTAATACTGATGGAAATGCACAGAATGTCGGTCGGATGACTATTCTTCCAGCAACATACATTGGAAGCCCTCGGCATATGCACGAATATGCTCAAGATGCCATGTCGTATGTTCGTCATTATGGTACAGCAGATTTGTTCATCACATTTACATGCAATCCGCAATGGATAGAAATCAAGCAGGAGTTATTCCCTGGGCAATCACCCATTGATCGTCATGATATTACAGCCAGAGTCTTTAGACAAAAGTTGAAATCTTTAATGAATTTCATCGTAAAACATAATGTGTTTGGTGAGACACGCTGCTGGATGTATTCTGTGGAGTGGCAGAAACGAGGATTGCCACATGCACACATTTTGATTTGGTTGGTTGAAAAGATAAGGCCAAATGAAGTTGATGCAGTGATATCAGCTGAAATCCCTAATGTACAAGTGGATCCTGGATTGCATGAGGTAGTTATCAAAAACATGATACATGGTCCCTGTGGAACTC
The DNA here is from genome assembly GCA_905147225.2 of Euproctis similis. NCBI lineage: Eukaryota > Metazoa > Arthropoda > Insecta > Lepidoptera > Erebidae > Euproctis > Euproctis similis. The sequence goes on from LR990123.1 coordinate 10,979,432, forward strand.
TTAATCAAAATTCACCGTGTATGATGGATGGTAAATGTTCAAAACGATATCCACGGACATTAATATCGGAAACAATTACTGGTAATGACGGTTATCCATTGTATCGTCGCAGATCGATAGCAGACAATGGAAAATCAACAATTGTCAAATTAAATCAACAAGATATTGAAATAGATAATCGTTGGATTGTTCCATATTCACCCATTTTATCAAAGACATTCAAAGCACACATCAACGTTGAATCTTGCCATTCAGTGAAATCTATTAAATACATTTGCAAATATGTAACCAAAGGGAGTGATATGGCTGTGATTGGAATTGGTGCAGAGAATTCCAATGATGAAGTTACCCAATACCAAATGGGCCGCTATGTCAGTAGTAATGAAGCAGTTTGGCGAATATTTTCTTTTCCTATTCATGAGAGACACCCTTCTGTTGTTCACTTAGCTGTGCATTTAGAAAATGGACAAAGAGTGTATTTTACAGCACAGAACGCAGTACAAAGAGCTGCTCAGCCACCATCTACTACATTAACCAGTTTTTTTGAGACATGCCAAAACGATGATTTCGCACAAACATTGCTATATTCTGAAATGCCAAAATATTATACCTGGAATCAATCCTCAAGGAGATTTATACGACGGAAACAAGGAAAACCAGTTCCAGGATATACAGATGTATATTCCACCGATGCGATTGGCCGGATTTATTCAGTACATCCAAGCAATGATGAATGTTTTTATTTACGACTGCTATTAGTCAATGTACGTGGCCCAACATCATTCCAACAGTTACGAACTGTTGATGGTGAATTGTGTGGATCCTACAGAGAAGCCTGTCAACGTTTGCAATTGCTTGAAAATGACGCTCATTGGGATCAAACTCTTGAGAGTTTGATCCCAATGAGCGTCATTTTCAAGCATGCTGTAATATCATCACACGCTCATCAAATACGAACATTGTTTTCTATAATCATATCTACATGCTTCCCATCAAACCCAATTGATTTGTGGATCAAGTACAAAGATTATATGTGTGATGATATTTTGTATCAAATACGGAATAGAATGGGAAATCCAAATATACAAATCAGTGAAGAAATTTACAATGAAGCATTGATTTCAATTGAGGACATGTGCTTGATAATGTCAAACAAACTATTAATTCAATTAGGCCTGACCGCGCCCAATCGTCCAATGCATGACGCTTTTAACCAAGAGTTGCATCGAGAAAAACTGTATGATCTCAACGCTTTGAAAGAATTAATTCAAACAAATCTTCCACTGTTAAATGAACAACAGAAGTATGTATTTTAAACTCTTATGAAAGTAACAAATGATGAAACTGGAGGGATTTACTTCTTAGATGCACCTGGTGGTACAGGAAAAACTTTTTTGATTTCATTAATATTAGCAACAATTCGCTCACAAAATAAAATTGCACTTGCACTCGCTTCGTCGGGAATCGCAGCAACTTTGCTTGAAGGTGGTCGAACAGCCCATTCAGCACTAAAATTGCCATTAAATATGCAAAGCAATGAAACTCCAACCTGCAACGTTTCGAAGAACTCTGCAATGGCAAAGGTTTTGCAGCAATGTAAATTGATTGTTTGGGATGAATGCACGATGGCACATAAAAAATCTTTGGAGGCTTTAGACAGAACCTTAAAAGATCTACGGAGCAATAATAACCGATTTGGTGGTGCTATGATTTTATTAGCAGGAGATTTTCGTCAAACATTGCCAGTGATTCCACGATCAACGCCAGCTGATGAACTCAATGCATGTCTAAAGTCCTCTAATTTGTGGAAACATGTCAAAGTACTTCATTTAAGCAAGAATATGCGTGTCGAGTTGCAAAATGACCAATCTGGAAACATATTCTCTAAACAACTCATTGACATTGGTAATGGCAAATTTCCTATAGACATGTTGACTGGCTGCATTAACTTTCCTCAAAGTTTTTGTCAGTTAACTCGATCAAAAGATGAACTTATTCAGAAGGTGTTTCCAGATGTTTCTCAAAATTACAGAAATCATGATTGGTTGAGCGAACGAGCTATACTGGCTGCAAAAAACATAGATGTAAATGAATTAAATTTCAAAATTCAAGAACAAATTACAGGCGAATTGAGGATATATAAATCAGTTGATTCGGCTACTAATCAAGATGATGTACTTAGTCAACTATCCACCGGAATTTTTAAACTCGCTGGATTTGCCAGGATTGCCACCTCACAATCTTCAATTAAAGGTTGGATCGGTGGTTATAATGTTGCGAAATATCAACCAACCGCGTCTTTGCAACGGTACACGGTTAGCGATAAAAAAATTACTAAACAATGTGATAGAAGCAACTATACTCAAAGGAAAGTATAAAGGAGAAGATGTTCTCATACCGCGCATCCCAATGATTCCGACTGATGTGCCATTTGAGTTTAAACGACTACAGTTTCCAGTGCGGCTTGCTTTTGCTATGACTATAAACAAGTCCCAGGGGCAATCATTAAGTGTTTGTGGTATTAATCTAGAAAACCCATGTTTCTCACATGGTCAATTGTATGTTGCCTGTTCCCGTGTTGGAAAACCATCAGATTTGTTTATCTATGCGCCAGGTAATCAAACAAAAAACATCGTATACCACAAAGCACTACAATGATAATAATAATAATTATGATTCACATGATTAACAATAAAGCGATTACTTACTTTTAAATCCTTATATATGTTTTATTTAATTATTTTTTATTTACAACGCCCTATCACCAGGGTGACGGTTCTGTTCAGGAGAATTTTTTAAAATACGTAGGCACAAAAATTGCCACATTACAAATCTTTTTGACAGGACGAAGTCTGTCGGGTCAGCTATCTAATATATAAAATTCTCGAGTCTAGATGTGCGTAATTGAAATTTTGTGTGCATATCGGGTAGGTCTGAGAATAGGACAACATCTATTTTTCATCCCCCTAAATCACAAGGGTAGCCCACCCCTCAATATTTTTTTTTAATTTTTCGACATTTTTCTTTTTCTTATTTTTTTTTATAAAACGGGATACAAACATACATACAACCCTACTATTTCAACCCCCTACGATCAACCCTTATTTTTTAAATATTATTTTTCGGCAAAACAACGTTTGCGGGGTCAGCTAGTAAAAATTATACAAAAAACGGTCGCCTTGTCATGCGATGACATGTTTGCGTTTGTTGGTCCGTTGAAATGAGTAAAAAGCATCTTTGTATTCTTGGCGGGTTAAGTTTCGTGGAGTTTTCTGTGATAAAATCCTTAGTAACAGTAAGCAATCTGAAGATGACATTAAGATGATTGAAGATGGAATTATTCTAGGAAATACAAGGTATTAGGAATATACAGAGGCAATACTAAAAGGTGGTTGGCAAAAAATATTATTTACCGTTTATAATCTGTTATAATACTAAGTCTACACTGAAGATTGTCTTTAGTTAATCCGGCTCAAAAGGACTAGTATCCAGAGCGCAAAAAAAAAATCTTTAGTTAATCCATTTTTTCCCAAATTTACGAGTATCCTATTAAAAAACACCAAACAAACACAGTAACCTAATTTCACTTGTATAAAATTCGGAAAGAGAAATTTGCTAATTCCCAAATCTGTAGGCGCTTCCATGAATACGTTAAGTAAAATTGGAACTTCAAATAAAAAAAAAACTCGAGCAAATACGCCTATATTGACAAATATATGTTCTAACAATTATTGAAAAGTCGTGACTTTGACATAACGATTCATGTTTACCAATAGGTGTTAGTGGCCAGTGGCCATATTCGAAATTCAGACATATTTTGATTATTTTTTTTGTAAATACCTATATCATTCAGCACTTTGGCTAATACGCAAACCACGTTCGCCAAAATACGAAACAAAAAAAAAAACATTCAGCACTTCTTTCTCGTATAAAATACGACTGTAAGTCAATTCTCCGAATTCTCAGTCCGTTTAATTTGACATAAAATTAGAATAGGATATGGACGGGATCGGGAGTGGGATAGATGATGATGATGGGACCTCTCTCGCAAAGCGTCATCGTTGTCAGTCATCGCTGCAAAAGCCACTTTACGTCGACATTCTGAGAGGTCGTGGTATTTCACTGGTCGAGCCGGCCCATTCGCGCAGCGAACTGCGTGGTTCTACCACTGTTTGAATGTTAAATGCGCATATATTTATACTTTGTGTGTGTTTAGCTGATGACTTCTCTTTACATAGCTTGGATTTAAATCTAGGCGCATATTAATGAAACTAACTCTGTTAATCGCACGGAAAATTATGAGCAAAATGGATTTAATGGAACCGAATATTTAATCAGGTGTCACGTAAAAGACCTGTCTACTCTTCCTGATATTAAAGGCGTGAATGTATAAAGAGGAGGATTAAATCTACACAACACAATAGTTAAATTAACGCATCCGAACACTTAGTAGGGTTGTGTTGATTGAAGTGAACTGAATGTGCTAACCGTAAATATAGCGACATCTGTAGGAAATCATTATAGTTCACACCTCTTAATTAAACCGTAATGTTTGATCAGAAGAAAGAAGAATGTTGTATGACTCGGTGTTCCACTGGTTGAGCTGTCCGCTTCTCATTCAGAAGTAATAGGTTCGATTCTTCCGGACTCACACCAGTGATTTCGCGAATATAATTTTATATTATAAATATCGATGACTGTTAACTTCGTGTGCCCGTGTAATGGCAATAGGATCTACATCTGTTCCTTTAAGGACGTAGCCTAACTAACGCCGAGTAGAAGCTTTAATAGCCGCTGCCTACACCTCCGTGTAGAAAATGGCCTGAACTTACATAAGTTATGTTTTATCAGAGATAGGTCTAAATTGATTTTACTTTGTTTGGATACTACAACACTTAAGACAATGATATTGGTCTTTTAAGAGCCCAAGTAAAAGCCGTTCGGTCAATGGTTACGACGTGTAGAAAGAATGAATAATGCAAGATTGACTAACCAGATATACAGCGGGAAAGCGAAAGGCTTTCCAGGACCAAATTAAACGCGTCTTTGTGTAAGGTGACGTCAGGAGCCTTAAAATCGAAGAGCGTGACCTATGAGTTGTCAAAGAAGCAAGTGAAGTGAGTTAAAATTGTGCCTTATGGCGGTCTATTCCCTTTGCCTACCTTACAAGTGACTCGGTCTAAAGTATGCAGAATCTTAATGCTACAATGCAATAAGATTCATCATTTGGCTTCTGATTTACAAGTGTTGAACACCTAAACATCAATGAGTATTTTCGGAAAATTGTTTCCGAAAGTTATATACACGTGATGATTAACGATAAAATCAAAACAATACTTGATGTACGGCAATAAGTTCGACTACAAAATTACACGAGATCTAAGTATACAAATTGTTAAAAAGGATTTTTTTGTCTAAATTTCAAATCAGTTTTGGAATTGAGCTTTCTACCTTTACGATTATTATGACAAATTTAAACGTAAAAAAAAACATAACTTCACGCCTTTTTTACCCGAAGGCGTAGCATAGGCGCAGTGGCTGTTAAGGCTCGTCTCGCCGCTAAGGTTGCGTCCCAAATAGAATAGGTAGAATGTCGGTATCACTCATAACTTTGGAAATTAATTTCGAAAAATCATTAGTGAAAGCCAGGATTCGAACCCGCGACCTCTTGATTCAGAAGCGTGGTGCTCGACCACTGGACTACCGAGACTTTAATTTTACGATGCATCAAATTATATATAAAAACTTCCAGATAGATAAGTCTCCTTTTTTAAATAAAACATGTCAGCTAACCAAAAAGAAATTCACTTATTAATAACACTTTTATAGTTAAAATTATACGCTGTTTCAAAGAAGCATCAACACAAAAGATCTTTGTAAATATACTAGTTAGCAAGAACTGCCTCACAGCGAACGAGAAAATTAATATTCTTGTGGCGCCCTCTTAAGGATATAATTAAAAAAGTACCTGCTATTTTGCGCCGAACAAAACGTAAGTGTGCAAGACGTCCCGGTACCTATACTACCCACTCCGTAAAAGATGTTCTGCACCGACTTCCACCAAAGTAAACTTTGCCAACTTGTTACTTTGCTAACTTGGTTCCCATCGCCTGCAAATGTGGTTACCTTGTTAAGTCAGCAAGTGGGGTATAAGTTTTCTGATGAGTCTTACGGTCTGATGTTAACTTTTAGTACAAGTATCAGTTACAAATATAAATTAACGTTTATAATATTATATTTAAAAGTATAAAAGTTAAATATATTTAAAAAAACGATTAAAATTATTAATTATGATTAACTTCACGCGAAATCCCTTGCGGGGAAAGCAGAGAGAACGGAGCGCCATAAGGCACGATTCTTACACACCTCACTCGCTCGTTCGTTCGACTTTCTTAACTCTTTTCATGCACGCGCGTCATTTTTGAGGCTCCTAACATCACCTTCCCCCAGAACACGTTCTATTTGGTCATGGAATGTGTGTTTTGGCCATCCTCGACTCCTAAATCCATCCGCTTTTGCATTGTATATCTGCTTAGTCAAGCAGGAAGTTATGTTTCTATGTAATTAATTATGATTAAAAGAGCTTGTAATATTAAGGAAAGGTGGCGAAATAGCATATGAAACGCTGTTTAATTTATATATTTAAAAAGGTCGTTGTTATGATTCGGATCCGACGCGAAATAGAAACTTCTAGAAAATAAATAAAAAGAGAAAATTGTTGGCATCATTGGTGGTACCTAACATTTTATTTGTTTTAAACAGACTTTAGACGTTTAAATAGACACATTAATTAAATGGCCAGACATTATCAAAAACTTTATCAAATAGGGGACAAACAAGCAAACTGGTCACCTGATGATGATAAGTGACTAGCGCCGCCAATGGACGTCTGCAACACAGATATAATACCAGTCTGTCTGATCGAAATACAGCATGAGCCACTTTACTTCGATATTCTGAGAGGTAGGTATTTCACCGGTCCAGCTGGTTCATGCACCAAACCTCTTGGCTCTATCACCATAAACCCAACACCAGTGCACTGTATTGTACTGTAAACTCTTTGGTGTTTTTAGTACGGGTTGTTTCGAAATTTATATTCGAATTTAAAAAAAAACATATGATTGGAAGATCGGACTGTCAAAAAAAAGGATGAAAAAAGAAAAAAATACCAAAAGAGAGGAATAAGTTAGAATGCGTATAATTGGGGATTAAAAATATTGATAGAAGCCTGATGTGGAGCAGTGGATAAGGAATTGAAAAGACAATAATAATAAAAGGTCATGTATTTAAAACTAAGTTATTTCTCTAATACAATCTATAATTGAATCTATCTACATTATTATTTTGTTAACACATGCACTGAGCTAAATAAATACCCTAGGATTGAATATAAGATTTGAGTCATTTTATATAGTGGATTTCATATTGATAGAACCAACGTCATAAAGAATGGGGAGACGATCAGTTGGAGGACGTTACAGTACCTACTCTGTGTTGTGTTAAATAATTCTCTGTGCATTTATAGCTCGAATATAAGCTTGATACGTGTAAAATACGGGTGTTTCAGCAAACAAAATGCTGTAGAAAATATATATATTAAATATCTACATAACGTACACAGAGGCTATTCCGTTTGTTTATCGTCAGCACACGAGGAACGAATTTGTTCCCCTATTTGTTTGACAGCAACAAACAATTCTCGCCCCAGTTCTTCCGTTTTTACACTACAACACGTGTAATACAAACAATATTGTTATTTATACGTACGGATAAACAATTATATTGAAAGGTTAACATTTAACAATTCGGGTCATACATAAATTTAGCACACGAGTGAGTGAGTGAATGAGTGAGTGAGTGAATGAGTGAGTGAGTTTCTGAAGTTTAAAATGTATCCAATACAGACGGTTTTGCGGTTTTTTTATTGGTAATTGACTTCGAAAACAATTGTTAATATTTAAGAGTGACTTTGATTTATTACAGATGAATTACAAATTATTATTTATTTAATAAGTTAAACCTTTTATTTACTAAGATAAACCTTTTATTTAATAAGTTAAATCTTAAGTTTTTCATAAATGCTTTGTAACAAAATTTCATCAAACTTTATTTTAAGCTTGAAAATATCGAGTAAACAATTAGTATACACTTTAAATGAACTTTAATATATCAAGCCAACATAATAATATTATTAAAAGAAATAGTTATTTATCTATAGAAGACAAATACGAAAGAAAAAAATGATAGTACAGAGATACTGTACCAGATAGTAGATCGCTTACGCTCAAGTTGTGAGGTTTTTGAAATATTCAATAACCAAAAAGAGATAAAAACAGTTAAAAAGAGATCAGACCTTATTGAAATACAGTACATGGAGTATGTATAAAAATACAGTTTTATCTTCATTATGGAAGATTAATTTTGCATACTGCGTCTGCTACTAGAGAAATTTATATTTTATACACCTTGGTAGCATTAAGAGTTAAGATATTTTAACTATGTATTATACAGTTTAGTGGACCGATCAAAATGAATGAAATGAAAATACTTAAGAACATAAGTAAGTAGCCATTTAAATAAAATAAGTGACCCCAAAAACAAGTTTAAAAATTCCAATATTCTATTATCATTTGTAACATTAACTATTATGAAAACAAAAATGGATTGATTGTTAGTAGACAATGTCACTTAGCGTAATACTGACAGAACAGAATACTGAGTAATCGACTAGAAATAATGATAGCAGGAATAGAATAAATTTATTTATTATTTAAAATCTACTTGAAATCAAAAAGAAGATATCATAATATCAGATTGACAGCCACAATACAACCTTGACACGATATCTGACATTAAAAAAACATACATAGTTATTTATTGAATAATACGACGCCATTATTTGTACCATACACAACATACATTATAATTTAGAAGTGTTGTGCCCATTAATCATATATTTGACGAAATATGTGGTTGATGAATGTGCCCACAACAATCGACAATCAAGCGAGCGCATAACGTACAACACTAGCTGCAAAGTAGTAGTAAGTATTTAGTTTAGTACTGCATCACTAGCGTTAAAAATGTTATTAATGTTTTGGCGGGAATTTTACAGAGTTATGTCATTTTTTTTTCTTAAGCACGCATAGTTTTATATGGATAAATATGTCATTAGACAATATCCTGTAACTATCTGGTACTTTTTAAATGTGTGTAAAAATAATAAGTCCTTAGCTTCGCTTTGTCTAATTTTCCCTTGTGTACTTGCTGTCAAAACTCCTTTAGAAGTTTCGAGTTTACAGGTTTGATAGCTGTGAGTGACATTTCTCTATGATTGTAATTTAACTGTTACGATTGATTGTTTAGTGAAATAATACAATTCAAGTCAATTTGTGTGAACTCCAACTGAGCGAGACGAGATTGACTGTGTTCAAAGATGAGTTCAATAATTGATTTGCCTTCAAGCGTTCTGATTGAATATTCGCTACACGCCAGTAGGGATGTGAAAAAATAATCGATTATTCAAATAATCGATTAAATATCGATTCTTTAAAGTAAAAAAATCGATTTTAATTTGTGATTATTTTTATATTACTAATCGATTAAAAATCGATTTTTTAAAGTAAAAAAATCGATTTTATTATAAGATTACTTTTATATAACTAATCGATTAATAATAGATTTTTTTCTTAATCATCCAATTACATATTACCGATTTTTCATCTGCAACGCCCCGATATTAAGTTTGGGTCTTCTGGCCCGGAACGAAAACTACTAAAGAATACTTTCTCCATAATGTTATTTTTAACGCCATCTATGACCGCATTCCTTATATACATTTGAAACAGTTTAGTTATTCATTTAATCAAATATTCACTATACTCGTTCCAACCATTTATTTTACTTTTGACACATGCTTTAGGACGTAACTGTTTCATTTACGCAATTATTAACTTTGAAACGAGTGAACAGAGAAATATATAAACTGCCCAATAATATTTATAAATCTTAATTATTACCCACTAAATACATTAATATGCCGTAAATAGCTCTATTTATAAAATTTATGTGAATATTCATTTCCGTTATAAAAAAAGTTACGTTCTATCGCATCTAGTGACAGGATCAAAAGTATTCGGTGCAAACTAATGAATCGCAAATAATCGATTACACTTATTTGCAGTTAAGTCAGCTGACAACTGAGTTTTGAATTGTTGTAATAGACAACACGTTAAAATTGTATCAGGAAGATATGGAAATCTTCATATCATACCTATAACATGAAATAAAACAACCAAAATAGGTATTTTAATATTATTTTATTATAACGAATCGTCGGATTCTTCATACGAACTCGAATCGTCGCTTGAATCATCTGCAGTGTTTATTATTAACTCTTGTATAGGTATGTTGTCAAATTCAATTTCCCGATCCCAATCAGAGAATATTGTATTTTTTGTCTTGTTGACGACACTCGCCCAGTTTTCAGGCGTCACATTAGCACATGCGTTTTTTAAAAGTTCTAGCATTTTATTTGCTGTGAAAGGAGGAGTTGTATTGTTTCTTGCGGCGTGTCCTTTGACTTGTGCCCAGATCATTTCAATTGGATTATATTGACAGTGGTACGGAGGAATTCTGATTACAACATGCCCATATTCTGCTGCCATTTCGTCGATGACATATCGTTTTGGCTGCTTTTTACTTTTTAAAATTTTAAGTAACTCTACTTTTAGTAGGGATTCGTCCACATCTTCCCCATTATCACGAAGCCAGTTTATAATCTCGTGTTTTTTGTTGGCCGTTGTTGGCATTTTATTAATTTGGCGAGAGTGATAGGGTGCATTATCAATAAATATTGTTGATGGCTCTTCAAGTGATGTAAGCATTTCTCTGAACCACTTTTCATACACGTCCGCATTCATCTCCTCATGATAGTCTCCTGTTTTTTTTTTATTTGAACGCTAACAGAGCGTCTGGTACAAATCCCTTTGTAGTTCCCGCATGGCAAATGATGAGGCGTTCACCTTTCCCCATTGGCACTGCAGAAGTAGAAGCAGCAGTATCGTCAGTCCAACCTTTTGATATGGAATGATTGGCATTGAGCCAAGTTTCATCTGTGAAAACGATATTCGACCAGTCTTCTATTTTCTTCGCTTGCCTTAAAAATTCACAGCGAGACAAGGCTATATCACGACGTTCCATTAAAATTTTTCTTTTGTCGGATTTCTTATACAAGAACCCGATTTGGTGCAGCACCTTTGACAAAGAAGATTTTTGACCACGAAACAAGCCACAATTTCGTAGAGACGCTACTAATTTTTTCAAAGTAGGAATCTCCTTTCTTGTATAATAATTGTATATATGACGACGAATAGCATCAGTATCAAAACTGTCAATTGCTGTCACTTTACGGGGCTGACGTTTTTTCTTAGGCGTAGATAGCTTGTTCTGTTCAATACCACTACTACCATAGGCTTCTTTAGTGATTTTCGCCACCGTTGGAGCACTAATACCTAATGCTGCTGCAACACGGTCTCTAACTTGCGTTACTGGTATAAGGAATCCGCCATTGCGGCTTTCCTTTTCAAAAAATTCACGAAGCCGCAGCACTAACTCTCTGGATTGTCCTTTAAGCACCATACCTTTCGGCATTTTGCAAGTAAAAATCTTACTGGGAGGAACGATACGTTCAACTCAACCAAAGTAAGAACAATGAAATCAATACGGTGGAATATAAATACTCAACACAGCGTATGAAAAATATGAAAAAGCACTCAGCGAACAGAAATGTGACTAGCACGAGAGTCTTGTTGCGAGTGAGAGACAACACAACAAAATGGCGTCGCCAGCGCGTCGTTCAGTGTTGCCAACTCAGATTAAAAAAAAAGGGGTAGGAGTTTGGAGCAGCGGACCCCGCTTAATAGAAAAAATGCTTTTTATTTTGCAAAGTTCAAAGTAAAATATTTTGGGAGGACTGAATTAGTTAGTGGGTATGCAAAAATTATTGTGCCCAAATAACAAATATATTTACAGAAGTGAAGTTTTTAAGTAATATGAAATATGTATTTAAGCAAAAACTAAAATATCCGTGTTAAATCGATTAGAAATTCTTCCTGACTAAAATCGATTATTACAAAACATTGTATCCGTAATACATTAGTACAACACTAATTGATCAGAATTCGACCTGTCAAAAGTAAAATAAATGGTTGGAACGAGTATAGATGGAGTCAATGAATAATACTATTTTGTTAGCCGACATTTGGTTGATTTGCTTTCTTTTATTGTTTATTTCCAAATTACTAAATATTACATGGAGACCTTTCTAGTCACATACCACAAAAACTATCTGATTAATTATAATTATGTCTGCCTGCTGAAATTAATGATTATCAATTAACGAATAATGACATTATTATATATGTCATTAATTATTCGTTGGTAACACTTCATTTTTCAAACGAAGTTTTTCGTGACTAAAAGTTTTGTTATAGTTTATAAAAGTCTTTTTTGGTTTTGTTTTTAAACAATGTCTACGACTAAAAGGACGACAAGTAGATGGCGTCAATATTTCTATGTTGACAATAAATCTGGCAATGCCAATTGTACATATTGACCAAAAATTTAAAAATCGATTTTTTTAAATAAATCGATTATTTTTTGAAATAAAATCGATTATTAATTAATCGATTTTTTCATAGTAATATATTAATCGATTAATTTAAAATCGATTTTTTATGTTAAATGTCACATCCCTACACGCCAGTCGAACGAATGAATGAATGAATGATTTTGAATATACCAATATTAACACGCACATAACACCTTCTACAGATAATTATTAACGCTTTATTTTGTTTCAAAAATTGTAATAACAACGTGCAATGTAAAGAATAATTGCTATACGTATCTGCCCAAATTTGTTTCTAAAAATTCTCGCACCTCGTAGTATTTTCTTTTTTTATGGAATACGTGGGCAAAAGAGCAAGTTGGTCTCCTGGTAGTAAGCAACTACCGCCTCCCATACAGTTGCGATGCTGGCCTTTATGGCACTTGGATGGAGAGAAGTGGAGAGGAGAAAAAGAAGGGAAAGGGGTATGGTCCTCCAGATACCTCTCTCACGCGGCACGAGCCACTTTTCGTTCATATTTTGAGAAGCCGTGGTATGTGGTGGTCGGCGCCGGCCCAATTCATATAGTAAACTGCGTGACTCTAAATTTTTATCTTATTACATGGATTATTTCATATATACAAATTTCTAAAACAGTTACTAAAATAGTGCAAACACTATTGCCAAAATTTAAAAATAACACAGACAGAAACTAAAATCCTAACACACATTTCTTGCTGCCTCCACCACTTGGCCTCCAGATTGATGTAAAGTGGCTCATGTCGCGTTTCGTTCAGTGAGAAAGGTACCCAGAGGCCCACACCCCTTCCCCGTCCTTTACTATCCTACTCCCTTAACGCAACTGTAACACTATATATGTTGCAAGTGTCCATGGGGGGCGCTGGTCACTTATCATTGGGTGACACGCCTGCTCGGTTGCCCTCCTATACCATAAAAAAATCATTGATTTGCTAATGATAGGTTCCAGCTTTACCGGTTTGCCCTTCCACCCGCCCTTTCGTCCATCCTCTCTACATGTTCAAACCAACTAGGCATTTATACATCTATCCTTAATCAGTTAAGTTACAGTTTTGGGTATTCCTTAAACCGCGTTGATTATTCTTAAAACCAGTTTTATAATAAATCATTCAACGATCTTTATGGTTTTTGGGTGGACACTGGAACTGGTTTTACGACATTTTTCACAATACTAATGTTGACATTTAAGAAATAATTTTAAGTTTATCATATTTGTTAATAAAGGTATATTAAAATACTTATTTGAATACATCGCGGTGTATGTTTTTTTTTTGTATTAATACACCAAAAAAAGATACACCGCGTCATACATAATCGTAATTTAATATATTTTTAATCATTACATAAACATGTTCGATTCATTATGTTTTTTTTATTTGCCCGAGGCTATACGTGAGAACTACAATGACTTTGCTAAATAAAATAATGCCAAGATACGAATCTACTATAAATTAAATTTTTACGACATAAATAAATAGATAGCATCTCGGTTGATTTTTTTCTTTGTAACACAGATTGATAGGTGATTGGCATTTACTGCCACTCAATACAGCGTTTCGCGATTTGAGGTATTTTTTTTTATTTTTTTTTTATGGGAAATAAGCAGGCGTCTCACTTGATGGTAGGCAACTAACGCCGCCAATGGATATTTGCAACACCTATAGTGTTACATACGCGTTGCCAGCCTTTCAAATGGATTAGGGGGTTGGAAATGAGATGAGAAGGGTAAAGGGTAGAGTCTGGATAATTTTCTCACCGAGCGAAATGCGGCATGTGGCACTCACGTAGATATTCTAAGAGGTTGTGTATTTCACCAGTCGAGCCGGCCCATTCATGCAGCAAACTGCGTGGCTCTACCATTGTGATGAAGGTGTTGGTGGCCTGGAATGCGGCAAGCCGCTTATGAATCAAGAAGTTATGGGATCGAATTCTCACATCAATGATTTTTTTGGGATATTTTTTTAAGTACAGTGGTAGACCCAAGCAGTTCGCTGCATGAATGGGCCGGCTCGACCGGTGAAATACCACGACCTCTCAGAAGACCGACGTGAAGTAGCTCATGTCGCGTTTCGTTCGGTGAGAGAGGTACCCGGAGGCCCACCCCCCTTCCTCATCCTTTCCTATCCCCTATACCTTAAAGGTCGGCAACGCATCAGTAACACTATATGTGTTGCTGGTGTCCATGGGCGGCGTTGGTTGCTTACTATCAAGTGACACGCCTGCTCGTTTGCCCTCCTATTCCGTAAAAAAAAGAAAGTTTTATGTGATAAATAAATTATGACTAACGACAACATTGTGCCCAATAACAATAGGCGCCATCACCTATTCCTTTTGGGACGTAAAAAAATCGACGACTGCAGAAGTAATAACCGCTGCCTATATACTTTTACCTTCGGCTAAAAAAGCCGTGAAGTTATCTATACTATAATATTATAAAGAGGAAAGATTTGTATTTTTGTATGTAACAAATAAATTCAAAAAGTACTGGACAGATTTTAATAATTCTTTTTTATGAGAAAGCTACATTATCACTGAGTAACATAGGCTATGTGTAATCATCGTCGTCATCGACATTTTGTTTGTACGCGAGTAACACCGTGAGGCGGGAAGAACATACAATATAGCGGTACGAAGTTCGCGCGGTCTGCTAGTATGTGATAAATGAATTATGACTGACCACAATATTGTGCACGATAATATAGCAATAGGTTCCAGCATCTACCCCATTTGGGACGTAAAAAAATCTCCGAATCGAGACCGCGTAATATTTTAACCGCTGCCTACCCACTTTTACCTTCGGCTAAGAAAAGGCATTGAGTTATAAAGAACAAAATTAAAGTGAGCGAATAGAGTTAGTTTAATTTTAATAAACTAACAAGATTTCTGATTACCTACATGTTGCTATTTTGTTGAAAGGGTAATGATACCTCAAGGGTGGTCTTGTTTTAGATTTTGAAGGTAAATTTAAGCTACCTGAATCAATCACGCCCCCACGGGACCATTAGGTTACTAACCGCTAAATTATAAAGGTCTCGGTGGTCCAGTAGTTGAGCTCTCCCGCTTCTAAATCAAGGAGTCGCCGATTCGAATCCTGTCTCACGTCAATGACTGAAAACTTTGTGCCCGGTATGACAACAGGTTCGCCACCATTCGCCATATTCCATTTGGTACGTTAACATAACGGCGAGTTGAGGCTTAACAGCCACTGTCTAGACCTTCGGGTAGAAAAGACGTGAAGTTATGTTATGTTATAGATCGCATAAACTGCTATTTTACATAAAAATTTGTAAATCTTAAGTGCTGCAGTAACGGTTTACTTGTTTTCTTAAATTCCCTTGCAGAAAGAACAGAGCGCCTAAAACACATTCAATTTGGTCATGGTAAAAAGGCATATCGTCGCCGTCCTTGACCCTTACATCCAGCCCCTTTTGCTTTATATATCTGCTTAGTTAATCTTGCATCAATCATTCTCTCTACATGCCTAAACCATCAGAATATGAATATTCCTGGCTTTTAAACCGATATTATTTTTATTTCATAACTTTCTCAGAGAAATATATGAGAATTACTTATTTTTCTTTAATAAAAATATCCTAAGTTATTTCTTATTCAGCTACCCGCCAATTGCCGTCAAAATCAGTTCTATCATTTCAGTGATAAGCCGTCAATTTCATGCATGTACCTTAAATTCATAAGCGTGTAGTAATAAAAAACTGTTATTTCAATATAAAAAGCAAACACTCCAGTTTTTATTAATTTAATAAATTTCATTTTTTTTTAATTTAGAAATATCTTTTTCTATCGATTAATAATTTTTTTATCCAATTTGAAGTTCAAGTATTCCCTCGTGTCTGAGGTGGGTTTGGGGAGGGTTCTTACGATGACTGAACAAATTGGCTCGCCACCAAAACTATGGGATCTAATATTTCATTCAGAAAAAAAGTGGCACAGATACCTGTGCCTTGGGGCATTAGGACAGATAGAAAAGAGTTTCGTTAAGACCAAAGTTCATGGTAAATTATGGACTCTACCAAAAAACTAGTCATAGTTTCAAGTTTAGAAACAGTATTTACAAATTAACTATACATATAATAAATTAAGTGTCGGTGGTCCAGTGGTCGAGCTCCCCGCTTCTGATTAAATAGGTCGCGGGTTTGAATCTTTGCTCACACCAATGACTTTTCGAAATTAATTGCTTCTATTTAACTAAGTCTTTGGGTATTACTTAGGGGGTACATATCCGTAACAATTACTTCACACCCCTACTACGCGAAGATATAGATAGTGGCAGGTTTTCTAGTCTTAAATATGTGTCGAAGTGGCGGAACCTATTGCCATTTATCGGTCACAATGTTCTTGGTCATCGATATTTATTACAGTTTTTTGTAATATAAGTAACAGTGGTAGAGCCACGCAGTTCGTTGCATGAATGGACCGTCTCGACCGGTGAAATACCACGAGCTCTCAGAATATCGACGTAAAGTGGATTGTGCCGCGTTTCATTCGGAGAAAGAGGTAAACGGAGTCCCAACCTCGTCCCTTCACGTCTCCCCATCCCACTGCCGACCCCTTCGCTATTCCATTTTCAAGGCCGGCAACTTCGACCCGGTGAACTTTGTTTCGTCTCGGATGCAATAAATAAAAAGTTTTTTTCTAATAAAAAGTAGCCTAAGGTGGCTGTACCGTCAAAATAAGGGCCAAGTATTTCAGAGATTACCCGTAACTAACAGACAGACAGAGAGACAGTCAGTAAAAATTGTAAAAAATGTTATTTCATGTATATATTATGAATGTAGTTTAAAGCAATTATTTCAGATTTACAAACAAACACTTCAATTTTATTTATATGTAAACGACATATCGTGACTGATATAATTACTAGATAAATAATATTATTTGAGTCGACAATATTAGCGTCTAAATGTTTGTAACAAACTTGTTCGGACAAGCAGACAACAATTATAACTCACGCCTTTACAAGGCAGTGGTATAGGCAGCGGTGATACGCCTACGGGATTATGTTGTTCAGATATATTTATAAATAGCAGTAGAGGCTTATTCGCGCTGTATATTTAAATGATTTTTTTTAAGCACTACATACATAAGTTCACGCCAATTCTCTTGCGGGTAGGCGGAGAGAATAGAGCGCCACAAGGCTCACAAGGCATGACTTTCATAACTCTTTTCATGCACGCGTGTCGATTTTTGAGGCTCCTAACATCATCTTCATCCAGAAAACATTCTATTTGGTCATGGAATGTGTGTCTTGGCCGTCCTCGACTCCTACATCCATCCGCTTTTGCATTGTATATCTTATTAGTCAATCTTACATTAATTTCATCCAATCAATCCATTATTTCTACATGTCTGAACCATTAAAACAGTAAACAAGTTAAATACCACGATCTTTCAGAAAATGAACGTAAAGTGGCTCATAACGTGTTTCGTTCTGCGAGAAAAGTAATCGGAGGACTAATCACTTCCCCCTACACTCCTTATCCCCCCCTATCCCTACTTCTCGTAAAATAAACAGTAATGTAACGCTAAAAAGAAAATCAGTACAAAATCAAACGTGACTTAATTTATTAATTGAGGAACAGACATCTTCAGAATCCTTCCCGCTTATAATATAGTAAAAGTAAGAGAAAAAGTCTCGGTGGTCCAGTGGTCGAGCACCCCGCTTCTGAATCAAGAGTTTGCCTGTTTGAATCCTGGCTCACACCAGTATGAATAACATTTCCTGAAAACTTTGTGCCCGGTATGGCAATAGGCTCGCCATCTATTTTATTTGAGATATAAACATAAGGGTAAATACAACTACGTAGAGTACATATACACGCTGTACATAATTTACTACGTACAGGGACGCTGCCTATATTCATAATTAATTGACGTTTGTTTGCTATAGAACCAAGGGTTACGGGTTCCGTAACAAAAATGGCAGCAATGTCTTTCGGAATCTGTAAAATCTCTCTGTTTTCTTCATACGTAGAGAAAAAATGTTTTTTTTTTTTTTTCAAATATTACAATAAACAATCTTGCTCGAATAATAAATGCGTAGTTTTTTTTTCTGTATTCGTTTTACAAAAATATTTTTAGTAACTGCTTTTAGGTACAATATGAAAAATAAAAAATCCTAAAACAAATAAAACAGGCATTTATGTAACTTTTTTAATATTAATAATAATACGCTTTTATACCAAAAAAGAACAACCAAATAAACGAGAAACATTAACAATAGTTTGAAATTTATGATTATTGGCACAAAAAAATAAACGCGTGGGTGGCACAACATCAAAGTCTAATTTGAAATCATTTATTTGATACGAATTCCTAATATATTAAACTATATGAGATTGATTTATCATATTATTGATAACAGAGACCACAAGATTTTTACAATCAATTATTTAAAATTATTATTTAGGTACATTTTGAGAACGTTTTAGTGGTAGAGCAGCGCAGTTCGCTGAATGTATGAGCCGGCTCGACCGATGAAATGCCACGAACTCTCAGAATATACATGTAAAGTGGGTTATGATTAGTGAGAGAGGTATCCGGTGGCCCAACCCCTTCCACTCTCCTCTCCCTGTCCCACTTTGAACCCCTTCCCTATCCCACCAATAAAAATCTTCCCAAGGAGGATTGACGATTAAACTCACAAAGAGAAAAACAAATTAAAATCATAAATTTTCCTAATTTTAATTTAGATAATGTCTTCTTTAAAATTTTAACTTTTTAATAAGGTCTGAACCAGCCAGATACAAATGGTATCTATAGCCAAAGATATTTTATTACAAGTTCATACATACTAAATGCGAAATGACTTTTTCACCAACCTATTATTTACATATAAAAATTATAGCTTACTTTTTGTAACTTCACGCCTTTATCTACCCGAAACTGTAAGCAGCGACTGTTACGCCGTCTCTACTCGTCGAACTTTATTCACGTCCCAAAATGGAACCAGTGCCGAAACCTATTCCTAACATGTATGTACCTATCGGGCACGAAATATTCTCAAAGAAATTAAAAGTCTCTCCACTTAATTTTATCAAGCAAGCAATTGTATTTATTAATTTGAAGGCAATCAATTTTATTACCAACTAATTCACTTAACATTTAATCCTTTACTTTCCTTAAATTTACGGACTCAACTGGCTCCGAGTTCAGTAGTGAGTGGCTGTTTCATAATAAATTGATAATAAATTACGTACTAAAATTACAGAGAATTTACTCTATAAATAATTGCTTTCTTATTTACTTCGTTAAATATCATTATAAAGAAAACCGTTTATAAATAAGGCGATTAACCAACTACCTCTCAGAATATCGGCGTAAAGTGGGCTCATGCCGCGTTTCGCTCGAAGAGAGAGATATCCAGAGGTTACTCCTCTCTCTATCTTTCTTCCAACCCCTCCTTGACCCATTTGAAAGACCGGCAACGCAACTAACTCTATCGCTATCTGTGTTACAAGTATTCATATGAGGCGTTAATTATTTAACAACAGGTGACACGCCTGCGTCCCTATCCCATAAAAAGGGCATAACGTAGATATTTTTATATATTATTATATTAAAATAGATCATATTATTATATAGATAGTCTCGGTGGCGCAGTGGTCGAGCACACGGCTTCTGATCCAGAGGTCTGGGTTCGATTCCTGACACTGGCTCACACCAATGACTTTTCGAAATTGTTTTCGGAAGCTGTGTGTGATAAATATCGATAACTGAAAACTTTGTGCCCGGTATGGCAATAGGTTCCCCACCTATTCCGTTTGGAACGTAAACATAACGGCGAGACGAGGCTTAACAGCCGCTGCCTACACCTTCGCGTAACAAAAGGCGTGAAGTTATGTTATGTTATTATTATATTAGTCATAGAATAAATAAAATATTTATAGAATAAATAAAATATTTATCACACATAAAGTCACTGGTGTGAGCCCGGAATCGATTCCACAACTTGTTGATTTAGAAACGAGCCGCTCGACGATAGCTATATTAATTTATTTTAGCCAAAATTCAAACCCATATGCATCTAAAGACATGTCTGGTATTAAACTAGTGTTAATAAAACGATAATCTGTTAATTGAGGAAGATTATGTATATATTATTATTAAAAATACCCTAAATGTAGCCAAATAGCCAAATAATATTGTTTATGGAGCTGTATAAAGTAGGCCGGGTCCACTAATTGAAATATAATTTGGCGAATGAAAACTTCTTTGATAAATTAATTAAAGTGTAATTACTCAATTAATATTAATATAATTTAGATTTGTTATTACCTATTTCAGAACAGTTGTAGTGTAAATTCAACTTATTCGATATCCTAAAATGTGAAATTGTTTTCTGTAATTAACTATTGTTTTAATTGGTCATACTTAGGATGGGGCGTAACGTAAAGAGTTTGCATAAAGTCCCATATAACGAGTCTAAAGTAAATAATTATGAAATTCAAAGATATTAATATAAATAAATGCGAACAAACTATTTGATTATCACGCATTTGCATATATTTAGCATAGACTATTAATCTTATAAATCTATGCGCATTTGGCTAGATGACATTTGTTCTTTTTTTTTAATTTTATTTAGGTAAAAGGATATTTTTTTAAATTTGTAATTATATTAACCATAAAGGGAACGTTCTATATATTTCACAAAATACTTTGTTAATTACGGTAATACATTCAAATGTCTACAATACAGAGCATGAATGAAATTTATGGGACAGATAAAAAGATAAACGAAGCTAGATACTCGTTATCTTCTCCAACATTACCACAGACAACTGCCGGAGTTTTTTTTTTTTAATTCCATAATTAATTTGGTTTAGGGAGCAACGTGTAAACAGCTTTATTGTCTGATGCCTGTTTTGTGAAGAATTAATTGACTATATAGTTTTTAAACTAGGTGGCTCACTTGATCAAAGTTAACAAATCCTTATTGAATTTGACGATTAGAATTTGAAGATGATTTTTACGTGACATGTCATATTTTTTTATGGCGTCCAATCTGTCCGCCTCTATGACAGTCTCTATTATTTGTGGGTGTGATATATGAGTTACAGGTGTTTATCGCTATGCTAATAAATGTCATATAATATTCTCTAATGTCAGGTTCTTTGGTTTTGACAAAATATTTTATTCTTTTTTTAACTCTTATAAAGGTTAAGAGCGTAAGATTTCTGATTTATAACATAAAATAACTTCACGCCTTTTTCTACCCGAAGGTGTAGGCAGCGGCTGTAAAGCCTAGTCTCGCCGTTATGTTTACGTCCCAAATGAAATAGGTAGCGAACCTATTGCCACACCAGACAGAAATTTCAGTAATCGATATTTATCGCACATAACTTTCGAAAATAATTTTGAAAATTCACTGGTGAGCCAGGATTCGAACCCACGACTTTTTGATTCAGAATTTTCTCTTATAATTTTAATTAAATTATGAGTTATATGTAATAAATTAAAAATATATGTTTATTAGGACTTTGATGCCTGATGCGTGGAGTTAGCGGTTCCCTCGACAAATGAGAGGGCAATGTGAGAGCATGGATGGTACATAGAATGCGCCTCTCCACGGCGCACATATACCTAATCCTTCTGATCTCGACTGGTGGCTATGCCTTCATACCCGGCGTTGATGGTGAGACTTACCCACATAGTACTTTAGGTATTTCATTTTTATTTTATAGTTTTAATTTTGTGACTAAAAAGTTTGTAATCATTATTTTTATATTTGTAACCTTTTTCATTGATTTAAAAATATAACTGTTCTTCTGTATCTATGGATATGATGGCTACAAATCTATGCTTCTTTTTGATCAAGTTTCTAACGATATAGCTTTGAGACAACCTTCCGCGTACCTTTATAGAATTAATTACTTCACAACATTAAAACAAACTTTCATGATCATATCGCGTTTATTTATTACTTATTTTTATTTATTTCCCGACGTTTCGAACTCTTTACCGAGATCATTTTCACGAGTGATGAACAAAAAGATGGTAGTCGTTCAAAAGCTATTTTCATTGATACAGAGAGCACCCACTTTTTGGAAATAAAAATCAAAAAGTTGCCGATGTTAAAAATATGATTTTTACTATTAGTAACCCACATCAGACCATGAAACAAAAAATTTAATATTTATTTTTAAGATATATTTACTAAAGAAAAAAGAAAAAAAATTTTTGTTTGTAAAGATCCGTTGTATGATTTAATAGGTAACAGTTGTTTTAATTATTAGATAATTATCTTATTTTCTTAAGTTAGTTGAAGTCAGAGTATAACTATTATTAAATATTGATTAATTTTAAATTTAAAAATCTACCACTGGGTCATAAACGCGGCCTGTGTCCTGAGAAAGACCCAGCAAGAAAACTCAGCGGCTGTTCTTCAAAACTGATTATTATTTCATTTTGGACGGGCTATTGATAGTATTATTATTTGTAATATTTTGAGAAAAGAAACTTGGTTTCCAGGTTAAAAAACTACTATATACTAAATACTTCAATTAATAGTTCTTTTATTATAGGTCCTGTGTCCAAGGTCCAGGCTCTAGAGGGAGGTAGCGTCACACTATATTGTGACACCACCCCTGACACTACGGACGATGAGTTCACCCTGCTGGTTTGGTACAAGAATAATCTGTCGGTTTACAGGTGAGAATCTAAACATTGCTTGTCATTTTAAGATATAGAATATATCTATCCATGCATAACAAAATACATAAAAAGATGAATTACAAACGCTGGCTGAACCCGAAGTGATTCAAGGTACCGCGCCGACGAGAGCCGTTAAATAGCGCCATAATATTTTTTTTTTATGTGATAGAAGGGCAAACGAGCAGGCGTGTCACCTGATGGTAAGCAACTAACGCCGCCCATAGACATCAGTAACACATATAGTGTTACTGTTGCGTTGCCAACCTTTAAGGGATAGGGGATAGGGAAGGATGGGGAAGGGGGTGCGCCTCCGGGAACCTTTCTCACCGAACGAAACGCGACATGAGCCACTTTACGTCGGTCTTCTGAGAGGTCGTGGTATTTCACCGGTCGAGCCGGCCCATTCATGCAGTGTGAACTGCTTGGCTCTACCACTGTAATACAAAATTCACTCATTAATTGCTTCTGAGGCGAAACAAAGGTTGCCAGGTCAGCTAGTTATTATATATAGCTCGAATGTATCATAATTTCGATGCCGTCACTTAAAATATCAAAATCTCAAAATATCTAAGTTCTTAGCTATTAAATATTTCAGGTCTAGGAGGCAGCTGCTGCCAGTCTAGTATTGTCTTATAGGATTAGTTGAGTTAGGCATAGATTTATATTAGGCTTAACATAAATACATATTCTATTTTCTAACAATCTAAACGTTGATCTCGGTTTAAGTCTCGGTGGCCCAGTGGTACGAGCACACGGCTTCTGATCGAGAGGTCCGGGTTCGTATCGTGACACTGGCTCACACCAATGACTTTTCGAAATTGTTTTCGGATGTTAAGTGTGATAAATATCAATGACTGAAATTTGGCCGTAACGCTGAAATTTGGCTGGGACGTAAACATAACGAAGAGACGAGGCTTAACAGCCGCTGCCTACACCTTCGTGTAACAAAAGTCGTGAAGTTATGTTTAGTTTAGTTGTGTTCTAAACGTTGATCGATAGAATTTCAGATGGCATTGCTGCCAACATAATAATATAGACTTTTTTTAAGGTCTATTAAGGCACGGCTCGGCAAATTTTTACGTCCCAAGATGGAATAGGTGGTGGAACCTATCGCCATATACGTTATACAACGTTATCAGTCTTCGATATTTATCACACAGAACTTCCGAAAAGAATTCTGCGTTCTGCGCGAAGTCATTGGTGTGAGCCAGGAATCGATCACATGACTTCTTGATTCAGACGCGGGAAGCTTGACCAGTAGACGATCGAGATGACCTATTTTTAATTAATAGCTTGAATAAACATACACCCACTTTCTGACGTAGACCAAATATTGTTGAAACCAAAACAAGACTAATGTTTATAGGAAATACAAATAAATACAAATTAAGTACAATATGTTTGCTGTTTTATTTATTACTCTGTGTGATAAGTTACATTATGGGGTAGGCAGATAAACAAAAACAACAGTGGCCAGAACTTTGCAATTTCCTGTATAAATTGAATTTTTAACAGTGATACCACGCAGTACGCTGCATGAATGGGCCGGCTCGACAAGTGAAATACCACGAACTTTCGGAATATTGCCACAAATTGGCTCCCTCCAGGTTTCGCTTGGTGAGAGAGGTACCCAGAGGCCCAACCCCTTCCCGTCTCCTCTCCCCATCCCACTTTAAACCCCTCCCCTTTGCCTTCTTTAAGGCCGGCAACGCAACTGTAACACTATTTGCGTTGCAGGTATCCATGGACGGCGATAGTTGCTTACCATCAGGTGGCAAGACCCATAACCTTAAAAAAACCTTTTAGTATCCTCCTTTTTAGTGGTATAGATATCCGGTGGTAGTCTACCCCGTTCCCTCTCCACTCACCTCCACGGTTATGAAGACATCAATAACATTCGACAGTAAATTAATATTTGTTTGATTGAAGCGGGTGGTCCAGTAGTAGAGTACCCCGCTTCTGAATTAAGAGATCGCAGGTTCGAATCCTGGCTGACACCAATAACGTTTCGAAATTAATTTCAGAGGTTATGTGTCATAAATATGGATGACTGAAAACTCTGTGCCCGGTATGGCAATAGGTTCGCCACCTATTCCATTCGGGACGTAGACATAATGGCGACACGAGGCTTAACAGCCGCTGCCTACACCTTCGTGTAAGAAAAGGGGTAAAGTTGTATAGGGCGTTATATATATACCTATGAATTTTCCTCACAGTTTCGAGATCCCTTTCCAACAATGGTCAGATCCAGTCTTCAACGTCAGCTCGCGTGTTCAAGCCAATGTTGGCACTCAGCCCACTTCAATCACGATCTCATCGCTGACGGAAGAAGACGAGGCGATGTACCATTGCCGAGTGGACTATCGGATATCACCCACCAGGAATGTTGGCGTGAATCTCACTATTGTGGGTAAGTGGCAATTTCAGGATCTTGGTGCTTTTGAACCTCGATAAAAGACATGGCTGTTTAAAATTAAATTTATCATCATTTTTGTCATCACATATTTCACAGTTTTATCTATTGCTGACAATTTACAAAATTGGATTTAATCAAGAAATAATTTGATTGGAATACTTATAAAAGAAAAGCATACAGATATTTTCTATCTATATATATACATAATCTAAATACTAGCAATATTTTTTTTGAAAAGTAATTCCTCTTTATTACACTAGCTACCTGCCAATAGAAGTCCCTTCAAAATCAGTCCAGCCGTTTGAGAGATGAGCCGGAACAAGCAGACAGACAAACATTCATTTTAATGTAGAAAGCAGTTATTTCAATAATAGAAACAGACACTTAAATTTTATTTATATGTATGTCTTCTCGATAGCTTAGTGGTTTATTACAGTAGTGATACTTATGTTCGATACCTGCTTTAGACCACTATCAGAAGTATTAAAATAATATGTCATCTATATGTTTTTCTATGTATGTATGTAAGTATGTATTTACAAAAAAAAGTATATATGTATTTATATCCGTTATATAGTATCCATAACACAAGCATTTAATTGCTTAGCTTGGAACTAGAGGGCGCTGTGTATATTGTGTCCAAGATATTATTATTATAATTAAACAATTATTAAACAATTTATTACAATTAAACGAAAGTTTTATTTGTACATTGAATATATTTTTTTACAATAATTGGGACATGATCTACAATCGATGTCGAACCCAAAAATATGGTTTTTAGAATTTTTGTTAGCTGTTTGTCTCTATGTTTGTTACGGATAAATTATAAAAGTATTGTATGCTTTTACTTAAAATTTTGTATAATTATAGCCAAGAGTTCGGGTCAACGCATAGGCTAGATATTATCACGCTATCATTAATTGGGGGTGAACAATGAACCCTTATAATGGCACGGGCACAGAATTTTTTGCTGTTTTATGGCGTCCGCACAGACGAAGTAGCGGGCAACAGCACTGGCCTTTGCCCGCTACTTCGTGCGAGTTAAATTTTTGGAACATTTTATGTACTGACATAAAATGTATCGAAACCTCAGGTGAATTTATAACATGTGTTATAATTTCACCTGAGGTATATATTTCATTAAGTGAACCAAGGATATACTGCTGACACCGCCGAATATTAAATACCGTGAAGGAAAAACAACTTCACAATGAGGTACTGTTCGCGACGCTAACTTATGGGAGTATGAATGAATGAATGAATGAATGAATGAATGAATGAATGAATGAATGAATGAATGAATGAATGATTTATTTACATCTCACAAGGAAGATACATAGTTACATTACAAACATTAAAGATCACACTTGCCATTACATAGATATTTTTCCTTGCAAGAGTCTGGAGTCTGAACTAGGCCGGAACCTGTACTACAGAACTCCAGGCTCCTCTCATTAAACAGTTTTATATTTAGGGTATGCATGAAAGTATGATAAATTCGATCAAAATAGGGGTAGCTCAAAATTGGCAGAATTACTCTCGCTGACCGTGTCGAAAATAAGGTTGTAAGAAAGGATGTTGGAATGAAAGAGAGTGTCGGTGTAAAAGTTAAAGTTAAAAATCGACGAGCCTTAAGACGTCTTAGGAAAGTCAACAAAGCGAATGAGGCGTGTTAGAATTGTGCTTTATTTCTCTGCCACCTATTCTATTTAGGACGTAAACATAATGGCGAGACGAGGCTTAACAGCCGCTGCCTACACCTTCGGGTAACCAAAGGCGTGAAGTTATGTTATGTTTTCAACATTTATATATAGAGAGAATTCCTGTTTGTAAATTCGAAATATGTATTATAGGATTATATGGATTACCAGGAAGGAAACACTGCAATTAGTTTATATATAATTTTTGGTCTGCCCCTATTACCTTAAGTCCTCTCTGGACTACGAAACTCTTAGAAAAAGACCATAAATCATCAAAAAGACATCGCTGCTAGTGGATCTGAAACCAGATATAGGTCAGCTGTCTAGCTGTACCTGAACTACCTTTGTGACTTTCTCAAATCTTTTTTTATAACATCAAGTTTTTTTCTACTGTACACAGATAAAAAAAATTCAGCAGCGGCGGTTAAGTCCCGAATGGAATAGGTGGCGGTTCCTATTGCCATACACCGGGCACAATGTTCTCAGTCATCGATATTTATCACACATAACTACCGAAAATAATTGGGAGAAGTCATTGGAGTGAGTCCGGAATCAATTCCACGACTTCGATTGGACCACCGAGACCACTTTATCTCTATTTTTATTTTCTCTTTTTAAACATTAACATTTAACAGGAATATTAAACAACAAAGCAACTTGAAATTTACAAATTAATCCGCTTTATATTTTCAGTTCAAAATTTAAAAGTTGACATTTAAAATATTTCAATGTGCTTGAAGTAAACTCACTTAAACACTCTGTGAAATTAATCTATTATTTTTGTTGTAATTTAAACAATTTTAATTTTTTTCAGTTTTAGAATAGACTGACAATGCTTATATATATAAGTATATTTAATAGAGTTTTTAAGCGTGTCTCTAGTTATTTACAGCTTAGTATTCACAAAATTTAAACCTAAATGTGGAAATTTTTAATGCAAATATAAAACAACACCTTAACAAGTAAAGTCATTACTTATCCATTGAGTGTGTACTTTCCAAAAGCCGAGCTGAAATTTGAATACACGGGAGTTCTTTGTTTCCTCTGTAACGCCTATGTAACGCGAAGGTTTTATTGTAAAAAGATTTATTTTACACATTTTCACCCTCCGGCTGTTCAATGCTTGATGCCGTTGCGGTATTGAAAATATCTCGATTAAAAAAAAAAGTAATAACCGCACCGTTACTTATAGGGAAGTTTGAAAATAGAATCAGATGCTTATAAATCGGTATTTTGTATGTTCACACCCTGATGCTCTAACGTCTAGGCCTTTACCCTCCGATTATTTGGTAATAATGCCTCTATCCTCCGATTGATATTCTATAAATACACTGATTGATTAATCATTTATTATGGATAAAAGGTCTCGGTGGTCCAGTGGTCAAGTGGCTTTTGATCCAGAGGTTCGGGTTCGAATCCTGACACTGGCTCACACCAATGACTTTTCGAAATTGTTTTCAGAAGTTAAGTGTAAAAAATATCGATGACTGAAAACTTTGTGCCCGGTATGGCAATAGTTTCGCCACATATTCCATTTGGGACGTAAACATAACGGCGAGACGAGGCCTAACTGCCGCTGCCTACACCTTCGAGTAACAAAGGCGTGAAGTTATATTTATGTATGTAATATGGATAAATGGCGTTCTCGACCACTATGACTATTAACCTAGAACAAACAGTCCAAGTAGGTAGAATCAACTTCGAGAAATAGGTAAACCGACGAATTCAACTCGGTTGGGCAGAGTTCGGGAAACTAAGGGAAATCTTCTCGTCCAAAATCTCTCAGTACCTTATGTTTAAGTTGTATGACCAATGTGTGTTACCATTGATGACATACAGACGTGGTGCTTGGCCTCATTACAATGCTCATCGTGCTAAGAAGCGGCCAATTCTTGGAGTATCTCTGTGACCGACATAGCCCAAAAAATTAGCACGCTGATATGGAGACATGAGGTGATGAAATTGGAAATCGAGATAGGCTGGCCACATCGCTCTATAAACCGATAAACGTTGGGTTATAAAGCTTCTCGAGTAGCGACCACGTTCTGGTCTACGCGGAGTAAGTAAAAAGTTGCCAGGTCTTAGAGGTACGGCCTCTAAGACCTGGCAAAAACCGCAGAAAGACAGTGGATACGAGTGGCACAGGACCGTCACTTGTGGCGTTCTATGGGCGAGGCCTCGAAAGGCTAATGATGACGAAATGGCGAAAAGTCATTGATTGTGGGCAGCACCAATGATTTTTCTTATAGGATTCATACCTTCTGCCAGGAAGTTTATGGCATAATAAATAATCAGGGACTCGAAAATAACTTTCCAAATATTTGTAATTGCTTTCTACTATGCATCCGTGAGCTTGCTTTCTACCATCCTGATGTAAAAATAAAACAGTTTACATTTATTTTTGTCTATACATAAACAATAAAACTATGTGTTTTATTAATAACAATGGCATGAAATTTACCATCTACTAATGTGTTATATCAATGTGACAGCTGTTTATTTTTCTACATTCACGGTTCATTCGTTCATTTCATACATTACCTACGTTATTGAATGATGTGTTATGAACGAACGTAAGATTGGTTAGAGAAAGTGTTAAAAGACCAATTAAAAGTAAAGATATTAGGTCTCCGATCCAAGCTTTTCCATAGTATTAATGTACACAATAATGACACTGAGATCTTAGTTCCCTTTTCTGCCACTGGCTGCGCAAGAATTTCGGACGTACCGATGTTTCCTACGTACGTCGCGTTTAATATTAAACATAGCTGTCTAATAGTCTGAATTGAACAAGTTCCCAGTTAGCTGCATGAATGAGCCGGCTCGGCCGGTGAAATACCACGACCTCTCGGAATATCGGCGTGAAGTGACTCGTGCCGCGTTTCGTTCGGTGAGAGAGGTATCCGGAAACCCGATCCCACCTTCCTTTCCTTTCCCCTCCTAATCCCTTATATGACGGTAACGCACCACGGCGTTCATTGGCGGTGAAAAGTTACTTTCGTTCAGGGTGTAAGGGATACGAGGTATCCCTAAGGGATAAGATACGAGGTGTATATAACCAATGTACGCACAGTATGCCTTACAAAGTGATCCACTGGCTCGTTTGCCTTCCTATCCCATAAAAAAGTGCTTCTCGAAGGAAGGCGCCCCCTACCGGTGAAATATCTTTCCCCTAAATAGAGACCATTCGTTCAACATTATGTTCGGACTCCTGTGACCTCTTGCCACGTACATCATTATCCATTAGCAGCATAGCATAGCAGACTATTTTAAAAGCATTTATTTTTCACTATTTACATATAAACTTTTGAATAAAAAAAAATTATTTACCACATTTATACTGCGTACTCGTTCACACAACGATACTGGTACCGGATACGATGTAGGTACCCAGTATTTTAACTGAAAATAAATCCGTTGAGGGGTTTTAATCTTTTGTTAGCTGAATAGAAACAAATATAATTCAAGTTATTTTCAACTTTACGATATTGAGGCTGTCTGGACACATTAGTTCTGTTTATAAGAAAGATATCAAAGACGTCTCCAATCCCTTTGATATGCACAGAAGGATCAAGCCGGCCTATAAGGAGATAATGCCTTCTCGTTACGAGTTAAGATAAAAAGAAAATGGAATGAAATTTTTTATGCGGTATTTCGCTGGTATTAAATTGAACTTTAGTATGTGATGATATGATTGCTTTTCAGTTTCGGATTATAGTATCTATGTTTATTTTTTCAGATCCGAAATGTGAGTGGGTACATTGTAAATCCCTCATTATTTCCATTATTATTTGGTTTCGTGAACATCATTATATTTAAATATACTTATTAGTAGTGAAATTATATATAAACAGGAAGGAATGTCGGTGTAAAAAAAAGTAAGAAAGGGCATGCTTGGATGGTTCGGTCGGGTGACTAAGCAGATATACAATGCAAAAGCGGATGGATATACGATTCGAGGACGACTAAAACACACCTTCCATGACCAAATAGAACGAGTTCTGGAGTTATGAAAGACGGAAAAGCGAGTGGGGCATGTAAGAATCGCGCCTTATGGCGCTCTGTTCTCTCTGCCTACTTCACAAGGGATTTGGTGTGAAGTTATGTATGTTTAAATTACCTATAAAATCACAATCAATCATGTTTTGTTCCAGTTCTACCCAGTATTCCGTTCTTCATGGACGAGTTGAACAACAAGGTTGCCGGCAGAGTGGGGCCTTACCACGACGGAGACACCTTGGTGTTACGATGTTTAGTCATTGGGGGTAAGTGAATCAATAATTTTACTTTTGGTTACTTTCTTTATCTTCGGAATTTCTTTTAGGAAGTTATACAAGCATACATACATATATAACTTCACGCCAAAACCCTTGCGGGTAGGCAGAGAGAATGGAACGCCATAAGGCACTTCTAACTTTCATAACTACTCTTTTCATGCCCGCGCGTCGATTTTTGAGGCTCCCAACATCACCTTCCTCCAGAACACGTTCTATTTGTTCATGGAATGTGTGCCTTAGCCGTCCTCGACTCATACATCCATCCGCTTTTGCTTTGTATACCTGCTTAGTCAATCTTGCATCATCCATCCATTCTACATATACCTAACGGATGTTATGTGTGATAAATCGATGGTAGACATCATTGTTTCCGATTTATGGCAATAGGTTCCACCATATTAGTTCTTGCTACATTTTTGGGGAGAAAAGTAGTGAATTTACTTTCAATGTATGATGGATTCATTTTTGCTTTTTTTTGGTTCAGGTCGTCCTCCTCCACGAATCAGTTGGTACTCTGGAGACACTCTAGTGGATGCCTCAGACGGGGACAGCGATATACCAAAAGTGAGAGAAAACGAGCTCTACCTCCCTCTGACAAGAGACAACGCTGCTGCCCTCTCGTGTAGGGCATCTAACACTAACCTAACACCACCTGTTGTTGCGACATTGGAGATTGAACTTTACCGTAAGTTATTAAAAATGTTAGTTATTAAAAAAAATTTGTTGACTAACAGTGAATGGTAAATGGGACGCACTCAGACTGGTTTAACATCTTTAAAGGTGTTCGACAAGGATGTGTTGCGTCGTGACAAATCTGAAAGAGACTGAATGTGGTTTAAGGACGTAAGAGTTGCGTGTCAAGTGCCTACTGTACGCCGAAGTTACTTGCTCCGTCGGCGTCAGAGTTACAAGACATGCTAATCTTGGTAAATGCAGGGTTTAGAAAAAAAGGTATGAAAATAAATGTAAGTAAGACGAAAGTTATGGTTGTGGAGAGAGAGAAAGAGGTAATAGTGTATGATATGGTTTTGGATGGCGAGAAATTAGAGCAAGTGAATGATTTTGTATATTTGGGAAGTATGTTTACCAAAGACGGTAAATATGAGGAAGATTTGAAAGGAGAGTGGCTAGTAATAGTGTCAATGGTGCACTACATGCCCTAATGCGTAGTCAGGCTGTGTCTGAAAAGGCACGCTTGACGATTCACAGCGGTGTGTTGATACCAACTCTAACATACGGGAGTGAGTGTTGGGTGTGGCAGGCGAAGCATGAAAGTAAGGTGAATGCAGTAGAAATGCGTTATCTAAGAGGTATGTGTGGAGTCATTCTTGCGGATCGTATGAAAAAGAGCGTGATAAGGGAGAAATGCAAGCTGAAGGATGATGTGGTGACCAAGGTGGAGAGAAGCATGTTAAGATGGTTTGGTCATGTTGCAAGAATGAATTAAAGCCGACTGACTAAAAGGGTATTCGAAGTGAATGTGAGTGGCTGGGTCGGGATCGGGAGAACAAGACGGAGCTACCACGACCAAATAAATGGTCTGTTTAAAAAAGGCAAAACCCGTAGCACCCGAAACCGACGTGAATGCATGACGAGATGTATGACTGTGGATGAGGCGAAAGATGTGTGTCAGGATCGTAGCTTGTGGAAAGCCAAAGTCTCTGCCTACCCCCATGGGATACAGGCGTGAGCTTATGTATGCATGTATGTACTAACAGTGAGGTAAAAAAGAGCTTACGATGTTATAAATGCAACGATGTTAAAACTAAATATATTAAAAATATTTAAAGATATTTTTGTCCCTCAATAATAGTTTTATTTATAGGGATCATATTTAAATGAACAATCGTGTCACCTGGTAGTTAGCAAGTAACGCCGACCCTTAAAATAAGATAAAGAAGAGGTCGAAAGGGACCTGGGGACCTGGGGAGGGGAGACAGAAGGAGTTAGGCCTCTGGATACCTCTCTCGCCGAGCGAAACGCGGGATGAAACACTTTAATTTAAATTTATACATAATACTTTAATTTAAATCGATATTCTCAGAGATCGTGGATCTTTCCGCGAACTCCCTGGCTCTACCTCTGTTAAATTCTATAGTCAAGATTTACTGGTTGTAAAAAAAATCTCTCTAACCTTCCTCAGTGCCAGCTTATAATGTGTCGATTCACTGGGTGAGAGGAACGATGGGTGACGCGCTGCAAGCTGGGAGTACTGCGCTAGTTCAGTGCACTGCTCGCGGCTCCTACCCGCAGCCAGAGCTGTCCTGGTGGGTCGATCACAAGCACCTCGTTCATCATAGTAACCAGGTACCTACTAATACAGTGCAGGTATTAAGAGTTAGTTCTACTCTAACATCATTCTAACCCTTTTAAACATGTCCAGTACAGGCAGATTTATATAAGACAATGACTTTAATAATGTTACCATCAGTCTCGATGGTCTAGTGGTCGAGCTCATGCTTCTAAATCAAGAAGTCGTGGGATAGATTCCTCGCTCAACCAATGCCTTTTCCGTACTTAGTTTACATGTTATAAATATGGAATTATTACAACTGTGTGCCCGGTGTATGGCAATAGTATGCCACGTATTCCATTTGGGACATAAAAATTAAGCGAGTCGAGGCTTAACAGCCTCTGCCTACACCTTCGGGTAGAAAAAGGCGTGAAGTTATGTTTATGTATATATGTATTTTACAATAAATGTGTGATTCTTTAATTATTACTGCAAACGAAAATCAATTATGGAAGATTTATTAATCATCTGTGGTCGGTAGGCATTTAGTATTATTATATTTCAAAAGCAATGATCGATCAAAGATTAGTCGTCATTCATTACTTTCGCGCCATTATTAAAATACTGGTACACCGTACCGGTCTTACCTTATTGAAATACATACAGCAATTAGAGTTGCCAACCCTAGTTAAAATAGGACTAAATAAAACTCTTTTTGATAAATGGTAGAACATTGAATTGGTCACATGAAAAATTACAATAAATTAATATTTCAGACATGGTACAATTCGTCGCTGACAGCCGTATCGTTTTTGGAATTAAATCCAACCGTACACGACGACGGCGCAACGCTCGCCTGCGTGGCAACCAATCCACTAATGGCGCCCAACAGGGGCTCTAAAGCTGACGTGTTCACACTCAATGTTACATGTAAGGTCTAATTTATTTTTCTTTATGACCATTTTTAAAAGATAAGAGGGCAAACGCATAGGCGTGTCACCCGATGTCAAACAACAAACACCGCCCACGGGGAATACCTGAATAAAGTACAGTTGGGTTGCTGTCCCTTATAATGGGAGGGGTCAGAAGTGGAAGCGGAGAGGGGAAGGGGTTGGGATTCCAGATACCTCTCTCACCGAGTGAAACGCGGCATGAGCAAATTTACGTCGATATTCTGTGAGGTCGTGGATTTTCACCTGTCGAACCAGCCCATTCATCCAGCGAACTGCTTGGCTCTACCACTGTTAAAATTTAGTGATACAGTTGCGTTGCCGTCCCTTACAATAGGATATGGAAGGGATCGGAAGTGGAATGGGAAACGGAGAGTGGATGGGTTTGGGCTTCCGGATACCTCTCTCACCGAGCGAAACTCGGCATGATCTACTTTACGACGATATTCTGAGAGGTAATGGATTTTCACCGGTCGAATCGGCCCATTCATGCAGCGAACTGCGTGGGTCTACTACCACTACTACTTCACTTTTCCCAATAATATACTATTATAACTCACCAATATCCTAATTACAGATCCTCCAGTAGTGAATGTAATGAAATTGGGTGACGGGAACGCTAACGAAGTTGTAGAGCTGGATTCCCTACACCTGGATTGTGACGTCAGAGCTAACCCACCAGTAGAAAAATTTACATGGTATTTTAATGTAAGTCATACACGTCCTTACAAAACACACGCATAAAGGTCAAACAAAAAATTACATACATTAAAATGTATGTAATTTTTAAGTTTTTAAGTTAAAACTTAAAACTAAACCTATCGACAATTTTCAGGATATAGAAATAAAGCCTGGCAGTATTTGGGGTGATACAACGTCGTCGCAAGAACTGCTGGTGAAGGAAGCGACGCGGGTGCACGCTGGCCACTATTCCTGCGCAGCTGCTAACGCTGTCGGAGGAACTAGATCTGTTCATATGAGTATAACGGTCTTCTGTGAGTGATAATTCTTTATTAACAAGCTACATATTTTCTTTCAGAATTAGATGATATTCTAATTTACAGATTATCTATATCAGTTGCAGGGATAAGCACAATCTCGCCGCTACCGTTCTTCCCAATCACAAACCATTCTAGTTTTCCAATTATAGCACCTGAACGCATTAAGCGGCATAATAATAATAATAATGCTTAACGATGATGTTCCAACTACAGCATCGCTACGCATAATCGGGCTTTCGCATGATTCGTGCCAGGGATACCAACATTACCAACTCATTGACAAAAAACTATCAAGACTTGATTGACTTGAAAAAAACATTTAGTAGTTTTTTCTTTAAGTTGACATTGATCAAAATATTTCATTTAAATTATCTTTAGTAGTAATATTAATTGTTAAAAAAATCATAGCTTTCGTTTTGTTATAGTTTTTTTTGGAAATAATCGAGGTTATTTCAACTATTTTTACTCCTCTGGCGAGAGGGTGGTTCAGGTTGCGCTTTTAGCCAAAGTTAATTCAACCTGTTGAAAAAAAAATGTAATATAAATATGAATGAAGGTACAAGCATTGACGTTTTTGTTTTCCACATTTTTTTTATCGGATATTAGGGCAAACGAGCAAGCGTGTCACCTGATGGTAAGCAACCTGCGCCGCCCATGGACACCAGCAACACATATTATAGTGTTACCGTTGCGTTGCCTACCTTTAAGGGAGTAGGATAAAAAAGGATGGGTAAGGGGCGAAGGGCCTCCGGGTACCTCTCTCACCGAACGAAACGCGACATGAGCCACTTTACGTCGATGTTCTGAGAGGTTGTGGTATTTCACCGGTCGAGCCGGCCCATTCATGTAGCGAACTGCCTAGCTCTACCACTGTAAGACATTAATATGTGAACACTGAACTTAGCGCACTCTACTGGTGCATTGGAAAACCAATTCATGTTTCGATTATGCTTCAGTATAATTCGACATTGTACGCCACTGAGTCGCATAATGCTTTGTAATTGGAAAACTAACCATAATTACTTTATAGGATAATCAGTATATATTTTCTAGTTTCCTAAAATCTGATGGTAACAATGTATATTTGTTAGTGTTAAGGCACTCAAAGCAATTTCTATTCGTCCGTTTATATTGGGTAAAACAGTTTTTCCCTAAGACCTAATTTCTCAATAACAATTTCATTCATCCAATCTATCAAATGTTCACTTCCAGATCCACCAGAGTGCTCTGGTATCGGCATCAGATTAGTCAGAGAAACAATACACTGCAACGTAAAAGCATTACCGGTTCCGGACACATACTTTTGGTATCTGCAGCCAGCGAATTTTGAAGAGCAACACTTAACAACCGGTTCTCCAATATTGGCGCTCGATCAAATCACCGGACCCTTGGCGGAAACATTGAAAGTATCATGTGAAGCCAGTAATGGAGTCGCTTCTCAGGATGAAAGATGTGACAGGACCTTCAGCTTTGAACATCTGCGACCTCCCCAACCTCACCAATGCTATATAGCATATGAGTATGGAGAATTCCAAATGAGATGTATTCCCGGTAAGAATTACATACTTAAATCTTTACGTAACATAACATAACTTCACGCCTTTTTAACCTCTGTAGGCAACGGCTGTTAAGCCTCGTCTCCCCGTTATGTTTACATCCCAAATTAAATAGGTGGCGAACCTATTGCCATACCGGGCACAAAGTTTCAATCATCGATATTTATCACACATAACTTCCGAAACGAATTTCGAAAAGTCATTGTGGTGTGAGCTAGGATTCGAACCCGCGACTTTTTGATTCAGTAGCGGGCTGCTGGACTACTGGACCACCGAGACCAAAATCTTTCTTACAGTGATACCTAAAATTATAAACTCAACGGTTTTTTTTTAAATCTAATCATCTTTTTAGTGGAAAATGCAACTTACTATGAAGTCTCCGTATGGCGTTTGTCTGAAAGCAATTCGTCTTTAGTTCTGGAACGTAGAACAAGCATGGGTTTTGGCACCGGTCGTGCTCAGGCTGCAACAGTACCTGGCAACACTTTAGGTGTTGCTGGCGGTCGGCTTGCTCTTAGAGCAACGCTCGGCCGAGTTAAAAGAGGAGATGAGGCCACTGCAAAAGCATGCAATAGATATGGTTGTTCTCCACCACTACTCCTCAAACCGACTGACAATTTACTGCATGAAGCTGACCCACCGTGGTGGCATTGTAAGTATGTTTAACATCAAATATATATTTAAATAACTAAAGCAATTTGATCCGTGTACTAATGTTAGCAGTAAAGCCCACCAAGATCCAATTCCCAATGTGGTACTGATCCTAACGCTAAATTTTATGAAAGCAAGAGTTGGGTATGGCAGTGTGCATGAAAGTAGGATAAGCGTGGTCGAAATGAGAGCTCTCGCTGACTACGTCGAAAACAAGGTTGCAAGGAAGATTGACTAAGCAGATATACAATGCAAAAGCGGATAGATGTAGGAGTCGAAGACAGCCTAGACACACTTTACAAACACGCATACACTTTCACACCAAATAGAACGAATCCTTTGAAGAATGTGATGTGATGATAAAAATCGACGAAAGTGTATGAAAAGAATTATGAAAGTGAAAGAAGCGAGTGAGACGTGTGTGAATCGTTCTCTCTCTCTGCGTTCCCCGCAAGGGACTTGGCGTAAAATTACGTCTCATCATTAGCCTTTTGAGGTGCACTGCTGTGTGCAGTTGTCCTGCGCAACAAGCATGCATTGGCCGCCGCGGATTTTACCATGTCGTCGGTCGACCTTGGCTTGACCTAGACTGGTCGACCGGCCTACTCCGCGTCGACCAGTTCGTGGTAGCCTCTCGAGAAACTTTCTACCCCAGCGGTAACCGGTTCGTCGAGCGATTTGGCCTGCCCATCTCCACTTCAGCGTGCTAACCTTATTTATATGTATATGTAAAAGATGATCTTGGATGACTGATTACTGATACCTGATCTGCCTGTGTGTAGTTCTACTAGACCGGGACGTAGGCATATCAGTGGGAGCCGTGATCGCGGCGATTGCCTTCCTGGTATCCACAGTGGCGGTTGTGCGCCTGGCGCGGAGGCCGCGTCGTAAGCCGGCGCCCGTCATACAGGTGCTGCAACTCGACGACGTTGCCAGGAACTATCTTGACAATATTGGAGGTCAGACCACATTTCACTTATGCCCCGTCCATTATATTATTGTATTTTAGACAGCTCACAAATAAATACTCGTTGCTATAACTTTGTTCTAGCGTCACAACCTTAAACTCCGAGCAGATATAACATAACATAACATAACTTCACGCCTTTTGTTACCCGAAGGTGTAGGCAGCGGCTGTTAAGCCTCGTCTCGCCGTTATGTTTACGTCCCAAATGGAATAGGTGGCGAACCTATTGCCATACCGGGCACAAAGTTTGTCAGTCATCGATATTTATCACACATAACTTCCGAAGACAATTTCGAAAAGTCATTGGTGTGAGCCAGTGTCTGGAATCGAACCCCGGAACCTCTGGATCAGAGGCCGTGCGCTCGCCCACTACGCCACCGAGACGTCCGAGCAAATATTATGCGTCAAAATGTCATATTTCATTGACAAGGTCACTGCGATGTTTAGGGATGTGGTTAGTCGATCGACTGTTATCGGCTTTTGATAATATGGTTGAACAAACTCTCAATATCCTTGTCAGCGAAGATTCGTTATCGGATGAAGAGAGTTGTACAGACGAGTGATGATTAGTGAAGAATTATTGAAACAATTATTAACATTTATATATTTATGTGATTATAAAATTTTTGGACTATAATACGTTACAAATGCCTTCATACCCTCTCGCCTACGTCCCGACACCATGAGTGTATCGGGATAAAATAAACATCTTCATTCCAAATTTCAGTCAAATCTGTGGTCCAATTCTGTAGAATCACGAGTGCGACACACAATCTTTTTATTATACATTTATAAAATTACACGAAATGTCTACAGATTTATCACTTTGTATTTCTACTTAGATAATTCGATGCACAATCATGATATGTACCTTTATTTTCATTTATCGACTTGTGATTTTTTAAAACAAGGTTTTAAAAAGTTATCGATATTTTGAATTCTCTTACAATCACTATTACCATCTGCCTAAAATACCTTAATTTAATGGACGGAGTGTTAATTTATTTGTCGTGTGCTTATTTTTACCGCGACTTAGAATGGAGAGAAAGACACTGGTACCCAGTAATACTTACGTTCTCCAAAGTACTAAGATTTGCAAAGAGCACCTACATACGGATTTTAATTTTAAGCAGGCAAATTCAACAGATTAAAAACTACAATGTTGTATCGTATTTTGAATTTCAGAGCACAAAATACGCGCATCTTGCAGTCTCCGGTCCTGTAGCAGCGGCTTCTCAGAGGCGTCCGCGTCGGGCGAATCTGTTCCCGTGGTGGACAGGAGACGCAAGCCTGTGTGGGAGAGGTGGCATGAACCACCACCGCCGGACGTCACACTCACCTTGCAAAGGGAAAGTGCTGTGTGAACATTGACAAATACTAGCCAATTTTGTGTCATAAGTGAACATCCTAAAAAATAAGTAACTATTGAATATAATAATAAAATTTATTACGTACAAACGCTTGTTTAATTATTGATGAAACCTATTTCTAATTAATATTATATGAAAATATTAGATATTTTTCGTTAAGAACGTAGAGCGTTTTTGGCTCATTCTGTAGCCTGTTACGTGTGTTTTAGCATAAGAGATGTCATTAGATTCACCTAATGTGAACTAAACGTAATATCAAACATATTGAAATATTTAAACTTGGACTGAGA
The DNA here is from genome assembly GCA_905147225.2 of Euproctis similis. Taxonomy (NCBI): domain Eukaryota; kingdom Metazoa; phylum Arthropoda; class Insecta; order Lepidoptera; family Erebidae; genus Euproctis; species Euproctis similis. The sequence continues at coordinate 11,020,169 of LR990123.1, forward strand.
TTTAGATTTATATGCAGTCTAGTGCATGTACCTATTATTCCCTTATTTCAAGTTTTTAGATACTATACAATTCAAGTTTGGGATATTAGGTCATAAGTGTTTTTTATGGAATAAAACGTCAAACGAGCAAGCGGGTAATGTAAGCAACAACCGCCACCCAAAGACACCTGCAGCACAGATAGTGTTACAATTGCGTTGCCGGCCTTCAAGGGAGTAGGTCGGAAAAGTGGGGGAAGGCGGATGGGCCTCCGAATACCTCTCTCACCGACCGAAACGCGGCATGAACATGAGCCACGTCGATATTCTGAGAGGCCGTGGTATTTCAGCGCTTGAGCCAGCCTATTCATACGGCGAACTGCGTGGGTCTACCACTGAAGAATCATTAAGTACATACTTTAATACTATTTAAAGACTACTACAAACGAGAATAACAACAATGGTGGCAGCGAGCGGCCAAAATAACTTTTTCGGTGGACGAATATACAATTATGTACATATGTTTGAATAAGAAATGGAGTAGGTACCTATTTTTAGGCAACTTTTAGCGAGTACTAATCGGGAAACTTCGTGATGTCGAAGACCAGGCCCCGCCGTCACATTAAGTACGAAATTGATGAAAAGTTAATCAATCTAGGCATAGTAGAGAGATACGATTCACGTGAAAATGCGACACAACACGATTACATCGATTATCAATACTCTGTCCACTATTTGAGTGGTTTTTTAACAGCTCACGCCCATGAAGTTCCGTATTGTGTCAGATAATAGTTTATACCAACATTTTAATAAACTATAGTACTTCATGGACAGGCACCGCTCCCTTAGTGATGTATTATTAAATTATAAACAGTTTCGGTGGTCCAGTGGTCGACCACACGGATTCTGATCCACAGGTTCGGGTTCGAATCCTGACACTCGCTCACACCAATGACTTTTAGAAATTGTTTTCGGAAGTTAAATGTGATAAATATCGATGACTGAAAACTTTGTGCCCGGTATGGCGATAGGTTCGCCACCTATTCCATTTGGGACGCAAACATAACGGCGAGACTAGGGGCGAGATTATGTATGTATTAAGACTATGTAAATAGTCCAGTCATTATAGTAAGTTCACCTCGGAATTTGAGATACCCGGCTGTAACTCTGTAAATACTTATATATTGACACCCTAAAAGTTGTCTAAAAACCTACATATGGTAGAGTGTACGCAACTATTAAATTTTAAGGTCCAAAGTCACGAAAATCGGTATTTTGCGCTTTCTTCGTTAATATTTCATTTCCAATGGGATTTTTGCTATTTGTATTCAGTATCAATATTGTAGATTACTAAATTCTCTACGAATTTTGTATAAAATTATTTTTATATGGTGAACCGTTTTAGAAATAAAAGGCGGAGAACGCGCGGTCACTGGACCGGTACCTGAGGTTAAAAATGCGCCATTAAAGTTGATGAACTGTCAATTTTTACATAACTTCACGCCTTTTTATACCCGAAGGTTTAGGCAGTAGCTGTTAATCCGAAATCTGTGAAAAGTCTCGATCATCTTCGTTATGTCAAGTCTACAAAACCTAATAAACCTGGACAGTTTTCAAATATTCCACCAGTATATTATCAGTTCAAACTTTCTAACCATCGTATTGCCCATTGACAATGTTACCACCTGCTCCAGACGATTTGCTAAATACAATTTTCTGGGATAATTCCACGTTAAGGTATAATTTCAAGTTATCTAAAAATTTACAAATATTTACAGTCATTGATTTATCGATAGTTCAACAACTATATATGGCGCGTTTTCGAGCGGAAGCACTGGTTGACCTGAAGTGGTCCTGTGACTGCGCGCTCTCCGCGCTGTATCTATAAATCGGTTCACCGTAAAAAAAAAATTTTTCATCAAAATTTGTAGAGAATTTAATAATCTACAATATTGATACATAATACATATAGCAAAAATCTCATTGGAAATGAGATATTTACGAAGAAAGCGCAAAATACCGATTTTTGTGACTTTTGACCTTAAAATTTAATAGTTGCGTACACCCTACCATATGTAGGTTTTGAGACAACTTTTAGGGTGTCAATATATAAATATTTACAGAGTTACAGCCGTGTATCTCAAATTCCAAGATTCTTACCTAATTTAACCTTAAATGACTGGACTAAAATAAGATTTTATGACATCGATTGATTAAATTAAACGATCGATCCTACTTTCGGTGTCACCAACTGTGTCAGTTGGCGACTTGTCAAAAAACCATTCTTAACGTGGACAGAGCATGGTGTACAAAATACTAATATCAAAAAGAGTACCGTCAAATGGGGTGAACAAATTTACCTCCTCAATTCTATTTGAGTCTAAACTAAAATCTATAACTTTTTTGTTTAATCTGCAAATAGGCAATCTACTTGGGTATTACTTATTATTAAACAGCTTATTTTTGTAACTCATTACTTCTGTATACAGACAGTAGGTTAAGTGTTATGTGTTACTTCGTAATATGTTATGATTACGAATATGCAATAGTTTAAATATATTGCAATGTGTATTCATTGTCATTTTATTTGAGTACCTATTTTCAGGCATGTTTTACTGCAAGACAGAAAGCAGGCGAGGCAAATGATTTTATATACAATTTCTGTTCTATGTTCAACAGTGCCGGGAGGCCGCCCACAAAGGTCACGTCTGCCGGAGGACCGATGGTAGATGGAGCAAGAAGGTCATTGAGTGGAGACCGAGACTTGGTAAGCGTAGTGTAGGACGCCCACCAGCCCGATGGTCAGACGACCTCAGAAAGGCTGGTTTATTTATTTATTTATGGAAAAGACTGGATGCGGAAGGCAGAGAATCGGATGTTGTGGCGCAAACTATGAGAGGCCTATGTCCAGCAGTGGACTGCAATAGGCTAATGATGAATGATGATGATGATTGTATTCTATTTATTTATTAAAAAAAAAACAACTTTACCTTTTTTAATTTATTCTATTTCCAATTGCTTACAAATTTACATTTGCATTAGAAATTAAAACAGACATTACAATTATCATACTTTAACTCTCGTTGCGCGAGTCGTCTAAGAATAACTATTACTAATAGTACAATATTAATCTTGGTTTTAAACGAAACGCTTACAAGTTACTGTAGTTACCATAGAGTACATAGTTACAGTAGTAAGCGGTTACGTACAATAAATAATCGTAACCTTCGTGTCTACAAAACTACGTATACGATTATAAGCCTCGTAATAGGTTACTGAAACCGATTACGCTAAATAACGCTCATGCCTAGTATAGAGTACTCCGACTATATACTCTGTCTGTACATAACTATATAACTAATAACAAGTTAACAAGCTGCCTACTTTACACTGTGGTGTTATAGCCGGACCTGCCGGTGGGGTAGTTTTTGGCGGGAATATAAAAGAGTCATGTCCGTTTTTGCACTATTGAAGTTATACTTCTTTAGGCGCGTTATGAAAAAATGATGAGAGTGAAATTTTAAGATGCGCGCGCATCTGTGACACAAAATTAACAGTATGAAGTGCTAATAAATTATATTCAGTAGTGATTTAAATTGAATATTTTGATTGATATTACTTACTATTTGTGAATATTAGTGAAAAAAATTGTGCTTATATACTTTTTCAAGTGCTCCAATATAATTGAGGTTAACTATCCGTATGTATTATTTATTGATATAAATTAAAATACTTTTATTTAATATAATTAACACTAAATATTATTAAATTATTAATGTTAAATAGTTATTATTGGTTATTTAATATTTACAAAATAAAGAAATAAATTTAATAAAACATTTAATAAAAAGTTTGTGATAAAAATTAAAATTGAACATCAAATTATAATACTAATTTTTAATATTTGCTATTAAATTGAATAAATAATAAATATTTATAAAAATAACTAAATAAATTTAATGAAAATTTTTTGATAAAAATGAAAAGTGAATATTAAATTAAGAAATCAAAAAATATATAAAAAATGACCAACCTTAAATTCAATTTTTGAATTTATTATTAAATTTATTTTTAAAATATTAAATAATCAATAATAAATATTTAAAATTAAGAATCTTATAATATATAGTACAAATTATGTCTTATATATTTATTATTCTCTAAATTTTGTTTTTAATCTATACTTCTATACTTATATTATAAAGCGGAAGAGTTTGTTTGTTTGTTTGAACGCGCTAATCTCAGAAACCACCGATCCGATTTCAAAAATTCTTTCACTGGTGTATAGTCCATTTATCGAGGAAGGCTTTAGGCTATATTATATTTTCAAATAAATTAGGAATCCTTACTATAAGTTCAATAATGTAACCTAAGGTGTAAGAAAAAGACCCGAAAAAAACTCTTAAATCGCGAACGCTGCAAAAACTATTGATTATAGAACAAAACAATGTACTACACTTTTACAGAACATGTAATTGTCGACAGAAAAGTCCGCGACGCCATATGTCTAACTATTGTAGTTATCGCACAATAAGTGTTTTTTGAATTTTTAAAAATAATTATAATGAGGTCGTTTTAAAAGTTCTTTATTTTGTACTTTGGTATTAACTCTACTCAAAATAAATTACTTCAATATAAAGATAGATTCAATACTTTTGTAGAACTTTTTGAATGATTCAATACGGACATTTAATTCAAAAGATATCGCAAAATACAAAATGTAAGTATACGTTTCTTAGGCAAATATTCCGCGCACATAATATTTAGGTTCGGGAGACCTGCCCGACTCGGTCATGAGAGCCGCTCATAGCTGGCAGGTAACTTTTTTTTTAATTTTCTTAGACTTTTTTTTTCTTTTTGTCCTAATGAGTTTGTAGTATTTAATCGTCTTAGGTATTTGTATATTTATTTTGTAATAATTAATAGGTAATGTGAACCTGTAACATCTGTGACCCCGTGTCTATTTAGACACATTAGATTAGAATTTGATCTATTTAAGAGTATAATAAACGGGAAATAACACGACAAGTGTAGGTAAACAAATACTTACTTTTATTATTGGCTTGATGTTTCGGCCTGGTTGCACTGGCCGTAGTCACAAGCAGACAGATAATTTGTTTACCTAAATGTGTCGTGTTATTTTCCGTTCATTATATTTATGTATTATGGAACGCGAATATTAAAAGATTTAAAAAGATTTTCATACTTAAGTAACCAAAGTCATGGGTCAAAGCTAGAGTTAGTGTATAGTTAGCTCTTCACGCAGATATTATAATATTATCTATAATTCTTTACAATATTGCAACTTCATTTAAATGGACGAAGCGCAAGATATCCCTACGCACCTCAATCTTGGCGTCTTTTGTTAAAATATAAAGACTTAGCGAGTTTGATACACATCTGCATACCACATAGTTGCCCATCTATATATATTTACATTTTTAATATCGTGATCTTTTTTAAAATTTAGTGAATTTATTTTGAGAAATATAGAAAATAGAAAATATAGAAATATAGAAAGAGTAATACCAAGGTGCCAAATCGACATCATTTAAAATATTAAAAAAAAAACACTTACTGTAAGTTAGCCATACTGGTAAGAACATGTGGTGGAATGGAACACAATGACAAATAGAAAAAAAGGTTCAAGTAGTATTTAAAAAAAACTAAAGATTAACAAAAAACTTCTGACAAAGTCCCTGGTATTGCTATTGATTGAAGTTGATAATAATTTTTTTATGGGATAGGAGGGCAAAGGAGAAAGCGCCCATGGACACCGGCATCACTTATAGCACAGAAATAGATCAAGATTATTATGCTGTGAAAAATTGTAAAAACAAAAGTAGTGAATCAAATATGAAAAAAGGAAATATTTCGTATGATCAGTAGGTACAGAAAATCAGTAGAAAGTATTTTTTTGAGATTATAAATTATTGTTTTACTTTTACTATGTTCAATAAGATCACTAGTTGTATATTTTTTCGTTATGATAAATATCCATTGCTGTCCGCATTCAACGCTCGTATACAAAAACATTGCGCGTATACAAAAACATAACACAATACACCTGCCAGTTGATCGCTGTGTCTGTTAATCGCTGTGATTCGAATGTTAGAGATGGGCACTCCATGTATCGTTGAGTCTTAGGACTTATCGATAAATTAATTCAATAATAATTTGAGTATCAGCTCATATCTTGCTTTGTCCCTACTTTATTCTAACACCACAAATTTCAACCAAAGTGTTTCGTAATTACATTGGCAGCAGTTTATTTGACAGTATAAGTTTTCACCAATTTGACCAATCGCCGATGGAAAATCATCTCGTTCTTCTCAAATGGGCAGTAACCGAGGTATATGTAGACGTTCGGCTTCGTTATTTAACCAGGACTGTAAGGCCAACCCTTACAAAAAGGCAAATATTTAATAAATATGTATAGTTTCAAGGACAGTAAAATATTTATAATTAAATTTTATATACTGTTGGAAAAATATGTTTTAGGTTTTAATATGTCGGATTGAAGTATTTAAGATGTTTTACTTTCTATGATTATCGTTACAGAAAATCAATTAAGTTAGTAAAATATAAAAATAATAAAATTAACACACGTTGCCGATATTAACATCGATAATCTAATGTGAGTGTCTCCTAACTAGTCACGCCGCTCACAATGAAAATGACGTCACGCTGAGGGCGTGGTTTTTCAAAACAGTGACACGCTCGAAATGTATGGAAATATGCCATCGCGGCCGTTCTATCTTGATCTATTTCTGTGACTTATAGTGCTATCGTTGCGTTGCCGACCTTTAAGGTAGAAAGATGGGGAAGGGAGGTGGACCTCCGGGTATCTCTCTCACCGAACGAAACGCGGCATGAGCCACTTTACGTCGATCTTCTGGGAGGTGGTGGTATTTTACCGGTTGAGCCCATTCATGCATTCATTTAACTGCTTAATATTTTAACTGCCATTATTTTCCTCATATCTACCTAGATAGCGACTAACAACCTTGTTAGTCGCTAATATCAAAAGCTAAGCATTAAGGTGTGTAATAATCGTGCAAGGGATCTGGCGTGAAGTTATGTATGTATGTATCAGGTGTAGTAAACAACAAGATAGTTTGTTCAAGACTGCCTTTATTTTCTAAATACCCTACATACAATCATTATACACTACATCTCTCTCCTCAGAAACAATAATAATATTAAATAATATAATTACATACATATGAAATACATGCATAAATAAACCATTAGATGAATTTTGAATAGGTAGGACATTATCAAACATTCGTTGCATATGCCAAATGATTGTATTTTATTGTAACTGTATATTGTTTTATTTTACATAAATTTTTGAAATTCAATAACATATAAGTACATAATTAATTATTATTGAGATTAATTACCAATTAATGTGCCAATATGAGTTACATTGTTAAACCGTTAAAGGGATTGTATATCTTCATTTGGTCTATATTAATCTCACGTTTATGCTTATTTAAATCTTTAGCAAATTACATTAATCAAATCAAATAGTTGATTTTATAGATTTCATTTTCTCTTTGGCAGCTTTTGCAGTAGCCCTCTCAGAGCGTGACATTACAATAATCTCATTTTGAGGAAATACAATGTTATCCTCTTCAGGTTCTGAACACGAATCATAGCAATCGGAACCACATGGAGACCGACAATTCGGTTGTGGTGCGTCACTATCGCACGGCATTTGATGAGAAGGTCCTGTTAAAGACGCGGCGGAAGGAATCCTTATTAGGTGTCTGCGATTTCTACGTGACACAGCACCTGTTCTATTCGTCACGAAATAGGATCGAGGCTGCGGCGCGCGCTCCACAATTCGCGCCCGCTCTCTCCGCGTCCCCGTCAGTGCTACCACGTTATCACCTGCCTTCAGTTCTGGCAGTGATCGAGAGCTACTGTCATACCATTTTTTGCTATATTCTTGATTTAAAACCATTTGTTTATAATCAGGTAAGTTGTTTCTTTCCGGTGTTAGTTTGCTGTCGTGGCAAGGGAGTCTCGTGTTTAATCTTCGACCCATTAATAGCTGAGCGGGGCTCGCTATGCCATTTCTAGGTGACGCTCTGTAATTGAGCAAGCTTAAATAGAAATCCTCCCCGGACCGGACCGCTTTCGTTAGCAAAGTTTTTATTGTGCGAACAGCACGCTCACTGCGTCCATTAGATTGTGGATAATGAGGTGAGGAGGTTAAATGTGTGAATCCCCACTGTTTCGTAAACATTTTGAACTCCTTCGAGGCATACGCCGGTCCATTATCAGTAAACAATTCTTTTGGTATGCCGTGTCGTGCGAATTGATCTCTCATGGCCAATATCACTTGCTTCGAAGTGATGTTTGACAATGGACATACTTCAACGTAGTTAGAAAAATAGTCTACCAATATTAGGAAGTATTTTTTGCTTATTTCAAATATATCCGAGCCGAGCTTCGCCCACGGTAGTCGAGGTATGTGATGCAGCATGGCGGGCTCCCGCTGAGGCCGCGGGGCGAGCCCAGCGCACACGCCGCAGCGGCGCACGGCGCGCTCAATATCACGCGACATCCCCGCCCAGAACATAACGTCACGCACGCGCCGCTTGCACCTGTCTATACCAAGATGACCTTCGTGTACTCGACTTATCATATCGGCTCTAAGAGCTTCAGGGATAAATACCGAATTATTTACCAATATTAATCCATCGATGTACTCCATAGATTCTCTATAGCTCCAATGTTTACGAACACACTCTTCAGTATCATATTTGTTAATGGGCCATCCGTTTTTGATATAATCAATGACAGACTGACATTCACAGTCTTGTTGAATGTGCAATTTTATAATATCTAATCTATCTTGGCTGAATCTTAAATTTTGTATCAGAAAACAGGTTTGCTCCTCCAACTCGTCGGATATTTTACTTTGTAAAAGTTCCGGGAGTGGTGCCCTGGATAATGTGTCAGCGACATACATGTATTTACCTGGCTTATATTGCACGTCAAAATCGTATCGTTGCACCCGAAGCATCATGCGCTGCAGCCTGGCCGGCACTGAGTCTAGTGGTTTTTTAAAAAGGAATTCGAGAGGTTTGTGATCCGTCTCCACGATCACGTCTCTTTTACCGAAAATATATTGATGAAACCTCTCCAAGGCGAAGACAATCGCCAGCATTTCCTTCTCTATTTGGGCATACCTTTGTTGTGTGTCGGTGAGCGTGGCAGAGGCAAACTCCACGGGTCGGCCCGCCTGCAGCAGTACGGCGCCGAGCGCATGCGAGCTCGCGTCCACAGACAGCACGGCGGGCGCGCGCGGACAGAACAGCGCCAGCGCCGGCGCCGCGCACAGTGCGCTCTTCAACTCGCACACTGCTCGCTCCTCGCACTCGCCCCAACACCATTCATTCTTATTTTTCAATAAATTACGTAACGGTGCTACTCTTTCTGAGTGATGAGGAATAAATTTACTCACATAGTTGACCATCCCGAGGAACCTTTCCAGAGAAGGTCGGTCGGACGGGCTAGGCATGTCAGAGATAGCCCTCACTTTAGATTCGTCTATTTTCATGCCATCGGCACTAAAAGTGTGGCCCAAGTACGTCACTTCTGTAACACAGAGTAAACATTTATCAGGATTAAATTTTATACCGACCATTCTTGATCGTTCGAGTAAGCATTTCAGTCGTCTATCGTGTTCTTTCTTTGTAGATGCCCACACGATTACGTCATCGACGAAAGAGTCGACACCCTCTAAATCTTCCAATAACTGTCTCACTTTAGCATGAAAAACTTCTGACGCCGAGTTGATGCCGTACGGTAAACGTAAATATTGGTAACGTCCGAACGGCGTTCCAAATGTGCAAAGATCCGCGCTCGCGTCATCCAGTTGTACCATCCAAAATCCAGATTTAGCATCTAATTTGCTAAAATACCGGGCTCCTTTCAATTTAGTAGCAATTTCAGTAATGGTGGGTAAAGGATAGTGCTGTCGCTTGATCACACGGTTGAGCGGCCGCGGATCCAAACACACTCGAAAACTCCCATCTTTTTTAGCCGCTATAACGATACCGTTAACCCATGCCGTAGGGTGCTGGACTTTTCTTATCACGCCCAGACTTTCTATGCGGTCCAATTCTTCCTTAAGTTGATCTCGCACACTTACCGGTATTTTTCTAACGGGACATATGCAAGGATTTGGGTTACTTTCCACCGGTATGGTATATGTGCCGGGCAATTTTCCCAACCCACGGAATAATTCGCTGTAGCTATCTAAATTTATCGAGTAAACTCTTTTTATCAAACCTAGTTGCTCTAAAGCATATTTACCTAGTATACTTTGGCATTGTTGTTCTGATATTACAAATTTTAATTTATATGTTTTATTTTTATATATCCAATTTATCATACAACAACCAATTATAGATAACAGATTGCCACAAAATGATTTCGCTCGTGTATTATCCCGCACAACGTTAGAAAGACACAAACCCAACTCTATGTAACTCTGCTTAGATATTACGTTGAGATCAGAACCGGTATCTAATTTAAAACAATGATCTATTCCACTATTACATAAGCACAGATATTCATACCATTTCGAGTCGTTCGCGTATTGACGCTAGAGTACGTACTAGAGTGTATAAACAGTATTGACTGTTTATACACTCTAGTGAGGAAATGTAATATAAACCATTATCACCTTCTTCGTATTGGTATTCTTCGTGCACTTCGTGTACGGATTTATACTTACGAGCCGGACATGTAATTTTATAATGACCTATACCGCCACAAATGAAACACTTAGCTTTTCGTGCCACACAAACATCACCTCCGTCACAAACAGCTGACCCACACGATGCACAGCGCCGTATACTTGTTCCAGCGCCGGCACTGCTGCCGCCACCGGCCCAGCGAGCGCGCGCGCTCAAGCCCGGGCCGCCTGCACCGCGCGGTCCCTGCGCCGCTGGAACCGCCCGAACGCGCCGTGCGAAGCTATACCGGGGCCGTCCCTTACGAATCATATCTACCGATGAGTTGTTTTTGGGCTCACTTTTAATACCTTCGATCTGTTTTTCACTGTCGCTAGATATTTCACTAGCTTGGCATATCTTAATCGCCTTCTCTAAAGTCAAATCATCAGTTCGCAGTAATCTATCGCGAACAGCCGTGTTTGATATACCACATACGATACGATCGCGAAGTAAACTATCTTCCAGTTGTTCAAAATCACAGCGTTGACTGAGAAGTCTAAGGGCGGTCACGTACCCGTCTATGTTTTCTCCTACCTCTTGACATCGCGTAAAAAATTTATATCGGACCATCGTGGTGCTTGTTTTTGTGCCGAAGTAGCCATTAAATTTTTCTATGACTTTATCTATGTCATCCTTTTGATGCTCGGTATCAAACTTAAATGTAGTGAAAATATCATATCCTTCCGGGCCAATCAAATTTATTAACAAGCTAGCCTGTACATCACCAGTTTCCTTGTAAACTCCTGATGCTTTCAAAAATACTTGAAACTGCCGTAACCATTTACGCCACGCATCGGCACGACCCGACGGTCCTCCTTCCAAACATAATTCTGCCGGTGGACGTGCATGCTCCATTGCAAATATATGTTATTGTGACTGTGTACTGTATATTTATACTGTATATTATTTTATTTTTACAATCACTGTACTCAATGCACAAGAATTAATTTATTTATCCCACCGCTGTCACCATGTAGTAAACAACAAGATAGTTTGTTCAAGACTGCCTTTATTTTCTAAATACCCTACGTACAATCATTATACACAAAACTTGAATTGAAAAAAAAAATGTTAGATAGTCCATTTATGAGGAAAGCTTTGAGGCTATGATCGCGGCAATAATCTTTTTAGTGTAAAATGTCTAAAATATGGCGGTACGAAGTTCGCGCGGTCTGCTAGTAATTATATATATATTTTAATGATGCCAAAGAAGTTTATCTTCTCACGCGCGTACATAGTACACGCACCCATTTTTTTTTTCTAAAATATGTGTTTCAACGGATATTATTGAATGAAAATCGTTGCGTTTTATATAATAAGTGTTCGTTTATGTGTGCAAATGTGAAAATGGTGTAAATATCGTGTGTAGCGTGCTCTTCATTGTCGTCAAAACTGCCTTGGAATCTCATGCATAAAGTGCAACCACTTTATGGATGAATAGGTTTAGTTGAGGCTATTTTAGGTTAGTATAAGTTAAATTAAATTTAATAAATTGACATATGTATTAATTTTTTAATTCAACTGAAAGACTTTGCATCCATGGTCATGAAATAATTATTAAAAAACCCTGCCGGTGTTCCGTCAACCGCAGTGCTGCCAACTCTACCAACTTTTCGGTAGATCTACCAACTTTTAGTGTCGTAGTCAAACCTACCACCTTGTACCAAAAATCTACCAACTTTTAAAGTTTTCAAAAATCCCAAATCAAACCTCCATGAAAATAAAATTATTGTTAACTAAGTTTATACTTTTTTAATTATTATTCAATAAAAACAATACAAGCTCAGTTTGTATATTATCCGCAATTCTTTATCGACTCAAACCTCTATAACATTGAAGTACAGCTTTTATTCCGCTTCTAGAATCAAAGTTATTGAATATTATTATTTAATCATTTCTGTGATCTGAGAAGATCTATTTTCTATTTTGAGATTAATTTTATTGGATGTTGTCAATGTTTAATTAAACCTAGTTTTACAACATTAATATTAGTTACTACTATCTGTAAGTGACTTATAAACTATGCTTTGGTTGAAGTCATAGACTCATAATTATTCGTTTTTCAATTATGACTATTTTCTATTGATATTTTGAATATTAGCGGTCTGTAATTCTGTTTTATCATTAGATTTCTAATAAAAATAGTTCAAATATGTCTCATCCAATCGAAAAGTAAATTAAGGATGCCAGATTCTTATTGGAGGGTCTCTAAAAGACTTGAAAAGTATGGGTGGTAGATCTACCAACTTTTCATAGTAGGGTTTGTTGGAAACTACCAACTTGTAGAACCCTATCTCCCACCTTGACGAATTTCGAGTTGGTAACGCTGGTTCCGTGTTTGTTTTTTAGTATTTTTTTTAGTTTTTAACCATACGCGGTACGTAGCATCATATCTATTTGTTGATTTTTGATCTATCGTGTTTCTTGTTTTGGTGTGTTCGGATGTCAATCTAAATGTCTGTAACAAACGAAGAAACTGTTCGAAGTATAATAACAAACTACAGTGTTCCATTAGTGTTCCGCGAGTTTGTTAAAAATTGGCCAGTATGTCAGTGGAATACAGAAAAATGGTGTTCAATATTTGGTGAAAAAGAACTGCCTTTTCGATGTTTAAAAAAAGATTTGATCACCGACGAACCCTGCTGGGAAAGACTGTGTTTAACTAGACATATGACATTTAGAAACTTTTTATCCAATGCTAATACAAAAGACGAATGGATGTATTTTGACTACAAATATATTCATCAATGGTTTAATGGTGTAAATGAAATTAGCAAGGTATTTATGTACATAATTAAGATTTGATGTACATAATTAAGGTTTAGTAGTAGTTTATTAATTGGTTTTATCTTAATAATTAATACCTATTACTTATGTTTATGTATCTTACGTAACAAAATTTTAATTTATTGCGACCGTGGGGTCGGAATAATTCGAAATTTGCATGTGGCCAATGTCAAAAAAATATATTACATCACTATACGCGAATATTTATAAATCTAATGCAATATTTTTACGAGATTCATAAAATTAAAAACACTCAAATTTTTTATTTAACTAAAAGAAACCAGCTTGAATTTTTTAACGGCATTAAACTCCATACTTTAGGATATAAGCTGGAAGCAGTTTGGATATTCTGATAAAAGTGCATCGGATGCAACACTATGGATCGGTACAAAAGGTGCTCATACACCAGCCCATCAGGACACATACGGAGTAAATATTGTTGCTCAACTGTATGGAAAGTATGTATAAATGTAGAAATATTCATTATGATACTATTTCCCTTTTATGACACTTTTGAAATAGTGTAACAGTCTCGGTGGCGCAGTGGCTAGCACCCTGCTTCTGATTCAAGAAGTACTGGGTTCAAAAATCCTGGCACACACCAATAACTTTTCGAAATTTTCGGAAGTTACGTGTGATAAATATCAATGACTGACAACTTTGTGCCCGGTATGGCAATAGATTTGCCACCTATTCCATTTGGGACGCAAACATTACGGTGTGACTAGGCTTAACAGCTGCTGCCTACACCTTCGGGTAGAAACAGGCTTGAAGCTATGTAGCATAGTAGTTCTGTATTTCAACTTACATCAATTGATAATGGCACAAAATTGGAGTTGTATAACTGATTCCAAGGGCTCCCAAAATTTCATTTGTGAATTACGGAAAACTATAATTCTAGTTTTTGAATTTTGTAACGAAGAAAATACATAAAATATATATCTACTAGTCAAATAAAATAAAATATATGATTGATAAACAAGCTATTCACTCAAATCAGGTGTTCAAGAAACCCCATAAATCATTTATTTTCATATCAGCTTTTGATTTTATAAGAAAACGAATAATATTTCATATTAATAAACAAATCAATTATATCTATTGTTTTAGAAAACGCTGGATATTATTTCCACCAGAGACCGGTGGCATGAAGCCAACAAGAGTGCCATATGAAGAGTCTAGTGTATATAGTGAACTGAACTTTTACTGTCCACATAATTTAGATGCGTTCACCAGTGAGTATATGTTAACTATAATTTCAATGTCATCATCAGCCCAGATCTGTACACTCCTGAATGTAAGCCTCCCCCTTTGCCACCCAAAAACCTTTCATCCCCAGCAGTCATTCTTCAAGTAATGTAGCCTGCCGACTTCAGCTTGCAAACTTTACGGACAATGTCAGTTACTCATGCATGTCGATGGGCCTCCGTATTTTGGATCTTATCTCTTAAAAAAATACTAAGAGTATGAGTATGCTGTCATGAGCTTCTTAATAATAAAGACCATATACTGTCTATAATTTAATTATGCTTGTTCTGCTTTGTCAGGCCAGAAACTATAATAATATATTGTCATAAAATAATATTGATAGAAGGCCATAAAATATGAATAGATAATGGGTGTAAGTAAAAGGGCATTAGAATGATGATGATCTAATGAGAATTTTTTAATAATAATGATATCTTGGACACAACTGGTCAAACAATATCATATATCTAAGAGGCCATCAATCATGTGCTATTTTTTAAATAATTTTTTGAGCCCCCCTTGACGTTGGTGATGTGCGGTGATATTTTAAACTGAAAAACATCACGTGTTTTTAGTACCTTAAAAAAATATATAATATTAAAAAAATATATATATGTCTCGGTGGCGCCGTGGGCGAGCGCACGGCCTCTGATCCAGAGGTCCGGAGTTCGATTCCAGACACTGGCTCACACCAATGACTTTTCGAAATTGTTTTCTGAAGTTATGTGTGATAAATACCGATGACTGACAAACTTTGTGCCCGGTATGGCAATAGGTTCGCCACCTATTCCATTTGGGACGTAAACATAACGGCGAGACGAGGCTTAACAGCCGCTGCCTACACCTTCGGGTAACAAAAGGCGTGAAGTTATGTATGTTATGTATTATGTATGTATATATAATATTACAGTGGTAGAGCCAAGCAGTTCGCTGCATGAATGGGACGGCTCGACCGGTGAAATACCATGACCTCTCAGAAGACCGACGTAAAGTGGCTCATGCCGCGTTTCGTTCGATGAGAGAGGTACCCGGAGGACCACCCCCTTCCCCATCCTATCCTATCCCCTATCTCTTAAAGGTTGGCCACGCAACAGTAACACTATATGTGTCCATGGGCGGCGTTGGTTGCTTACCATCAGGTGACACGCCTGCGCGTTTGCCCTCCTAACCCATAAAAAAAAATATCTCAGAATCTTCTTGGATGTAGACAAGCACACATTTGAATCAAATATATTTTACTTAATACAGGGTTCTTTCAGGTTTAACAGGTGGCCGTATGGTGGAATTATCAGCCGGTGACGCTCTCCTGGTGCCCAGGGGTTGGTGGCATTATGTACAGAATATAGATCCAATTAATATAGCAGTCAACATGTGGTTGCCTCATGTAAGTAAATAAACTAATAACTAGCCATTTCATCTCATTGTGTCTCAGTGGCGCAGTAGCTAGCATCCCGTTTCTGATTCAAGAAGTAGTGGGTTCCAATGACTTTTTGAAATTTTCGGAAGTTACGTGTGATAAATATTGATGACTGACAACTTTGTGTCCCGTATGGCAATAGGTTCGCCACCTACATTTGGGCAGTAAACATAACGGCGAGACGAGGCTTAACAGCGTGAAGTTCTCATGTTGAGTTATGTTAGCCATTTTAGTAATGTTGTAGCATTTAATAAAATTTGCTGAGTACTTTTATCTCATAACAATAATTAGAACTTCTAAGTACCAAAAAGATTAACTCAATTAAATATAAATTTCTTCTATTATTTTTTTTATGGCACGGCAAACGAGCAGGCGTGTCGCCTGATGGTAAGTGACCAACGCCGCCTATGGACACCACACATATAGTGTTACAATTGCGTTGCCGACCTTTAAGGGAGTAGGATAGGGATGGATGGGGAAGGGTCGAGCCGGCCCATTCATACAGTGAACTGCTTGGCTCTACTAAAATGTTACTAATATAAAGTATGAAATATCTTTTTTTTGCAGGAGAAAGACGGATCAACAAGAGTTTCTGAAGCTCTAATCAAAATATTTGTAGCACAAATATGTAAAGATCTACCGCAGGAGACTGCCAAGCAGATTGTTAATCCGAATGAGGTATGTGTTTACTGTAGTGTGAACAAGGAAATGTCTGTTTTTTTTTTAGGATAATTTAAATATTTATGAATATGATGACAGATATTAATGTTTATTTTTTTTCGTTTCCTTGTACAATTATTTCAAGCATAAAGATGCTAAGAAGTTGGTTTATTTATATCATATTCTTAGATTGTTTCATCAGAAGGGATTCTGTCTACAGAAGTAACTTTAAGCAATGTATTTTTTGTATTAGAATATTCAGTCAGCAACTTTCAAGCTTAACAGTGGTAGAGTCTTGCAGTTTGCTGCATGAATGGGCCGGCTTGACTTGTGAAATATCACGCCCTCTCGGAACGGCGTGAAGAGGCTCGTGCCGCGTTTCGTTCGGTGAGAGAGGTCACCGGAGGCCCTATGGGGCCGTCCATTAATCACGTGATGTTTTTTTCATCATTTTTGACCCCCCCCTCCCCCTTGGTGATACGTCACGTGTATTTTTAGTACCTACAAGGAATCTTAAGATGTTTAGAGTATTATCTTTAATTCATCATCAATCTCGCTGGTCGAGTACTCGAGCGGCCCGTTTATGAATCAAAAAGTCTTGGCATCGATTCTGGGTTCACACCAAACAATGTGTGACAAATATCGCTTACTTATTTAAAGTTTAATCTTATTTTATTATAAAATTAAGGAGGAAAAAATAAATACACGTCATATCTTACTACACCCCCCTACCCCCTCGTGATATTTCGTGATTTTTGCCAGACCCCTCCCCTCCCCCCCCCCCTTCTAACCTCACGTGATTAATTGACGGACCCTATGTCCATTCCCTTCCTGCTCCCTTAAAGGCAACTCACCACGTTGTTTATGCACAGTCTGTAGTTGCTTACCATCCTATTCCCACTCGTTCCGTATTTTATCCATTTTCATCACTACAGTCCATCCAGCACAACATTCGTTTCTCTGAAGCGTGTATTCTTCTTTCATCCATCCCCCTCATGGCCCAAAATTCTGATCATATAAGTAAGATCATATACTGGGTGTTATAGTATATACCAAGACATAACATGTACAACTTAAATATAACATACATAATTTATTATATAATAATATTATTTAATAAAAGCCTATTACGACCGCAAATTCGCGCATGACTGTCTTGTCAGTACCCTATGTTATTAGTAGATACGAATTGCGAATGGCCATTATTACAAATATTATTAAGACATTAAATAATTTTAATTGGATATTTGGACGGATTATCTCACAAAATACTAGTGTTAATTGTTTATTTTATTACATAACATTTACTTATGTACGGACGTAAAGTGGCTCATGCCGCGTTTCGCTCCTGGTATCGCGCCCAACCCCTTCCCGTCCGACTTCCGACCCCTTTCCATATCCTATTGTGACGGCCGACAAAGCAACTGTAACACTAATGAGTTAAGGTGCCCATGGGCGTCGTTTGTTGCTTGCCTTAGGGTGACACGCCTGCTCGTTTGCCCCCGTATACCATAAATAAAGGAGGAATTAAAATGGTGTTCTTGTTATGGATTAATTCTATTTAGTATACTGTAGCAGTAGCTTCACGCCTTGGATAACTAAGAGTGTAGGCGACGAAAATTTATTTTATAGCCCTACAATTTCTTTAGTCATCATTGTGAGTCAAAATTACTAGAAGTTAGACTTTTGACCCATCAGACCTCGATTTAAATACTATTAATAATATATTTATGGACTAAAGGTCTCTGTGGTCCAGTGGTCGAGCATCCTGCTTCTGAATCAGGAGGTCGCGGGTTCGAATCCTGACTCACACCAATGACTATTCGAAATTGTTTTCGAAAGTTATGTGTGATAAATATCGATGACTGAATACTTTGTGCCCGGTATGGCAATAGGTTCGCCACCTATTCCATTTGGGACATAAAGATAACGGCGAGACGAGGCTTAACAGCCGCTGCCTACACCTTCGGGTAGAAAAGGCGTGAAGTTATGTTATATTTATAGACGTTGTTCAGTTTAATTTTCAGTAGTTTCTATGACTAGACAAACGATTTAGGTACTTCCTATTGTATCAACGTCAACCCAAGCGCGACATTAGACCTAGGCTATCGATACAAAACTCTTTATTTCAAACCTACTCTCGACTACGTCACATCATGGATAAAAAATTTGTTTTTTAAAAGATTCCAAATTCAAATTTAGTCAAGATTGAAGTTTTTTTTTAACATCTTCAAAAAGTTTAATTATGTTTGTTGCTCTTCTCTGTGGATAAATTACATATTATTTTTACATTTACATTTTATTATTTTTATTGCGCGAATCGAACCTGCATGATGACACACGCAGCACTGAAGCATGACAACCTCCTTGACCGACATGCATGCGCTAGTTAGGTTCGTTAATATGATCACAAAAGATATATTATAAATCCATACATTTCCGTATTCTAGATCAAAATATACGACTTGTTATAACAACGCATAACTTTTTGTGCGTTTTTTAATATCCTTAGTCTTGAAGTCTGAATCATATTTCATTAAAATGAGCCGTTGCGTGTCAAGATGTTGGTAGGAAATGTTGAACGCGACCTTCATTCTCCATTTTGCTTATGACTTAATTTTTATACGTTTTATAACACTCAAAATGAGATCATCTGGTGACATCAACTTAGTTCTCGGTAACATCATTGCATCCTTCATCGGATGTGATAAATGGCCTTTTCAACTTATCGGGATTGGTGATCGCATTGAATAGGAGTCGCTATGCTCCAATGATTACGACATATGAAAGGAATGGAGGATGCAAGACTGACTAAGCATATATACAGTGCAAAAACTGAAGGATATGAGTAAGCGAAAGACATGACATACTTTTTATTGCCTTAAAAAATGACACGTGGGCACGACCAGACTTCAAAGATCAAAAGGTTATTTAACTACATCTACGATGTACTAGGTCCAGTAAACGATGAGCTAGCTGCTGAACTGATCAAAATATCTTTTAAGCGTATCTTTAACAAGATATTTTTAGGATAGGAGGGAAAACGAGCAAGTGTATCACTAAGTAGTAGCAGTAGTTGTAGTAAGCAACTAACGCCGCCCGTGGACACTTGCAACTATTGGATAGTGTTACAGTTGCGTTGCCGGTCTTTAAAGAGGCATAGGGAAACGGTCGGAAAAGGTATAGGGAAGTGACCGAGCGAAACGCAACAGACGTAAAGTGCGTAAGACGTAAAGTTTACAGTTGCGTTGCCGGCCCTTACAATAGGATATGGACGGGGTCAGGAGTGGGATGGTAAGGGGAGGGGGAAAGGGATTGGGCCTCCGGATACCTCTCTCACCCGGCAAAAGTCACTTTACGTCGACATTCTGAGAGATCGTGGTATTTCACCGGTCGAGCCGGCCCATTCGTGCAGTGAACTGCGTGACTCTACAACTGTTGGAATACTGTTCAATACACTAAGACTCAATAATTTATATTTGTGTTTCTATTTTGCAGGACGACATAGCTGATACGCCGCTGTCAGTTCTGTTCTTACAATTGGAAACGGTAGCTAATGCCTATTTGGATAATAGACGTAAGCTTCGTAGAGCGAAAAGGCAAAGAACAAGAGAAGACGACTCGACTCCTACAGGAGCTGATGATATCGATATGAAATCTTTGATAGAAGATAAATCGAATAACTTAGAAATAGCACCAACGATAACCGGTGATGAATTGGTGCAGTTGATTAAAGAGAATCTTATGGAGTATGCAAATAGTGATAAGACTGATGAAGAAGTTGATGGTACAACATCAAAATTGTGCTTGACTAAAGCTATAATAGACGCGTTCAGCGAGGCCAATGTTGTGGAGTTAGTCAAACATAACTTATTAGCACGGCTAAGTTGAAGACTAAGGCCGACTAAGTTGAAGACTAAGGCCGACTAAATTATTGAATATTCTGATATTGCATAGCAATAAATTTAGTGTTTCTTTTATTTGCAATAATAGGATAATGTAGAATCTAACCAAGTTAGATTGTATATTTAAAAATGACTACATCGTATATATATTACAATTTGATGTTATGTTTCTTTTTAGAGAGAATTAAAAAAAAAAAACAATTATTTTGAATAATTGGAATTTTGGTTTTATTATTTACGTAATATTCGGTAAATAATGTCGTCGTGAATATATTTTATATGTGTTCCAGTGTAGTTAAATTAAGTCCTAAGATATGAATATAAGTATTTGAGCCAAATACATTGTGATAAACTGTGCGAATAATGGTTTTTAATTTTTATTTATATTTGTATATTAATTATAATTTGGATATGTTCAAAATAACGCGCTCGCCTGGCAGATGTGAAACATCATTTCGTGCAAATAAAAATAGGCACAAAATTACAGTTCATGTGAGAGGTTTAAAACACCTTTAACCATCTTTGCTTATCAAATACGTATAGTATACATATTCCGTCATATAGTAGAGATGGAGTGGCGATACGTCGCCACGGCCTGTATCGCCACGCCGACAATCAGGTTGACACTTTGACACTCGCCTATAGAAGTTTCACATAAAAAAATATACGGAACTAGACAAAAAATTGTAATTATCAATACTGATAATCTAGTCTAAATTCTTTAAGAGCAAATATATATATTTTATATAGTATATGTGATCCGAATTCAGTAAGTACTGTAGTTAAGTTTAAAACTTTCTATGACTTGAGTATTACGACTTGAAGAAAATATTGTAAATGATTACGATAATAAACAATTTTATTACTTATTTGCATATTATTTATTTAACAAACATAACAGCTTCACGCCATTTTCTACCCGACGGTGTAGGCAGCGGCTGTTAAGCCTCGTCTCGCCGTTATGTTTACGTCAGACATGAAATAGGTGGCGAACGTATTGCCGTACCGAGCACAAAGTTTTCGGTCATCGATATTTATCACACATAATTTCCGAAAAGAATTTTGAAAAGTCATTGGTGTGAGCCAGGATTCGAACCTGCGACCTCTTGTTATAATTTACGTATTATTTATTTAAATCAGTAATTTAATCCTATTAAAACTATCCTAATTATTTATGTACTTTTAGATTTGCCCATCAAACTGTATCGTATGGGACACAATTCTTAAAAAAATATTAGTGTGTGTCGGTTGTGAACACGGGACATTTCAAACAGAAGTAAGCGTTCACAACGATTAAGCCGTAGATATCATAATAATATTAATTTAATTATTAGTATGGAAACTTACAATTCTATGAAATTAAATAACTGAATACTTTCCTGTTCCTAAAAATTACTTTCCTTACTGAAAAGGGGCAAATTGTTTTGGTCACCAATACATGCATTCACGCCAAGTCCTTTGCGGGGTAGGCAGAAAGATCAGAGTACCATGCGGCACGATTCTTTTATATTTACAACTCTTGTCTCACACATACACAGTCTTAAGTCTCCTGACATCACCTTTCTCAAGGAATTGGTCTATTTGGTCATGGAAAGTCTTTTGTGGCCGTCCTCGACTCGTATATACTCCGACCCTCTAGTATTAGGTGTTTTTGTAACGGTAAAGACGAATCTTAGTTCCCCTTTAAAATTACATTCACTCGTGTGCTCTATAGGCCACGAAAAAAATATTTACATGCGCACACACAACCAATATAACACTTCTTCTGGCGTAGTCTGTAGAATTATACCTAGGTATAATATATCACTCTCTCAAGGTTAGCAAATGTCTGGCCAAAAGGCTTTTGTCTTGGTTTTTTATTTTGAACAAGTTTAGCAAGTGTCTCGCAAAAAGGCTTGCTAGTTATTTTTTTTATCACATACCTACCTAAGACGTGTTTTCTTAGGTAAAAAACAAACAGACTAGACTTTTTTTTGAAGCATTTAAAAGAGTTTCTAGTCTATTTAATATTTTTTAGGGTCTCAGTGGTCCAGTGATCGAGCACCCCGTTTCTGAATCAAGAAGTCGAAGGTTCAAATCCTGGCTCACATCAATTACTTTTTAAAATTGTTTTCGACAGTTATGTGTGATAAATATCGATGACTGAAAACCTTGTGCCCGGTATGGCAATAGGTTCGCCACCTATTCCGTTTGGGACGTCAACATAACGGCTAGACGAGGCTTAACAGCCGCTGCCTACACTTTCAGGTAGAAAAGGCGTGAAGTAATGTTTTATGTATGTTAATATTTGGTGTCACACGCTTCCTCGTTCGCCCTCGTATTCCATAAAAATAATATGGGCTTAGGCTTATTGAATGATACCTAATTAATTTCGAAAAAAAATTGTTAACTCCTAACATATTTTAACTATAAAATGTATCCATATAGGGATATTGCTAACACAACTCAACAGGCGCTAGTATCCATCAACTTCTGGAAGAGATTTTCATTATGAATACTGGGCGTTGTAGAACTTGTGCTAATGAACCCACGTTATCGTATCGTTACTATTCAACAGTTGTAGAGTCTTGCAGTTCGCTGGTTGAATGGGCCGGCTCGACCAGTGAAATACCACGGCCTCTTAGAATATGGGCGTGAAGTGGCTCGCGTCGCGTTTCGTTCGTTGAGAGTGGTACCTATGCGGAGCCGTCCGGAGGCCTTATCCCCGTTCCCCTCCTACTTCCTTGAAAGGTCGGCAACGCACCACGTTGTTCATGGGCGGTGAGTAGTTACTTACCATCAGATGAGCCACTTGCTCGTTTGCCCTCCTATCCCATAAAAAACTATCCATCGTATGTTGTTTTTCTACAGTTTCACTCACTTAATATTTGATGAGGTTTGCAGTTGGAATTGCAGTTAGACACACTGGATCTTTTAATACCATATAAAATGACAGGCAATTGCCGCAGTGTGTACAAGTTGTACACTCACATATCTTCTCGCCTTTTTCTACCCGAAGATGTAAGCAGTGGCTGTTATAGTATGAGAGCTAGCAACGTCGGGAAAACAAGGACTTCGGGTCAGTCAGTTTTAAGATATGTTATTCTTCTTACATTTGTGCGCAGCCTTTTTGTACACGTAAAATATCAATTTTTCAAATCACTATAAGAAGATATTTGTTTGTTACATTATGTTTAGATGAAGTTTGTGTAACATATATTTTTTTGACAGACTTTTAAATGTGTCTGGCAGAAGGTCAGCAACCAGATACCAGTCTGGCAAAATTAATCTAGATTTTTAGATACATAAATAAAATCAAATCAAAAATTCGGTCATACTAAAATGTTCATCTATAAAGGCATCTGACACTGTTTTACCGACATCAGAATAGTCTGTCACAAAGTTAAGGTTAAGTATAGCATAAATATTATTATAACACATCAGTATGCGTACGGGATTTGTCGTTATATCGATGAATGTATACTGAACAAAACGCAATTACTACGAATCGAAGTCTCAATGCGCTTGCAGTATGCTGATCGCCTGACTAGCTTTATCTCTCTAACTCGCATACGAATTCTGAAACTTCGCATGAGAGTAAGAGAGATAGAGCTAGTCGGAAATAAATTGTTAAATCCTGGCGAATCTAATCAGGATAATTGAATATTTTAATCAAATTATTGCATTGTCATCTGTCTCTAACACGTGTGTAAAGTTTAAATAAAATCGGATCGTTCAAAGTAGGAGAAAATCGAGCTTAAAGAGTTTGATCACATACAGATGCAATTATTAAAAGGGTATTTACAAAATTCTTCCAATAGTATTATTAATAATACGGCTTTATTGATTATTAGAAATAGTAATAGGTAATAGGATGAATTTATAAACATTGTTTAATTTCTTTTGAAGGGGAACTCTGGGTGCTTCTCGATTCCTATGAAAAAGGTGAAGTCGCATACGCGTCCATTTTCACCACGATCCAGGGCCGCCAGCTCCTTCATTTCAGCATCGCTCAGACTAAAGTCCCACACAGAGATGTTCTGAAATCAACCACAAAATTATTACTAACTAGCTGATCTGGCGAACTTTGTTTCGCCTCGGAAGAAATATGTATTTTTTTTTTCAAAAAAATTTAGCCTAAGTTACTCGTTGTTACACCAGCTACCAATAAAGGTCCCGTCAATATTTGTCCAGCCGTTTCAGAGATTACTGGTGTATGGACTAATGGAGCTACCTAACGGATTATATTCATTTGAATATAGTTATAAACAGTTATTTCAATATTACAAACTGACACTTCAATTTTATTTATATGTATATATTGTTTTTTTGGTTTACAGGATTTAAATAGGATTAATTTTTATGGAGACTTATTTATTTATTTATTGCTTCCGAGGCGAAGCAAATTCCCCAGGTCAGCTAGCAGGTATCATATATTACAAAATGTGACGTTGAGGTTAAGGGGATCCTGTTTGTGGTTACAGACTATTCGTGCCGGGAGACTGTTAGAAGATAGAAGTACCTATTCCTTGGACAACAGATTCTGGCCTCTCCTACCTGTTTTATGCGGGCAGGAGTAGTGCTTTTGGGGATGGCGGCCAAGCCTCTCTGGAGATTGTAGCGCAGTATGACTTGTGCCGGGGTACGATTATGTGTCTGCGCTATGCGCAACACTTCTGGCAACTGCAGTAGATCAGGATACTCGATTCTATAAATAAACACAGATAAACTATTACTCTCGTATCCTTATCCCACGTTTAATTGGGGCCGGTACAATATGTCATCTATGTTGTCAAAAGATTTGGCTGTGGTTTTAGAACCGGTCGCCTGCTTGACGTCATCTTTCCTTGGGAATGTTTCCGTCTGTGGTTTGTCCTCCATCAGGAACGAAATGCAGCAGTAAATGATGTTGCCTTCTAATGTTTCTTAGCCGTCTCCTAAGTGTCTTAATTTGTCCTAATCTTTGCTAAACACAGATAATTTTCAAAATATTCAAAAACGTGTGGAAGTCGAGCACCCCGCTTCCGAATCAAGTAGTCGCTGGATGTAATTCAGAACAACAACTTCCGGGAATACTTTTCGAAAGTTATGTGTGATAAATATCGATGACTAACAACTTTGTGATCGGTGTGTGGCAATAGGTTCGCCACCTATGCTCTTTCTAAATTCAGTGAGTCATGGCTTAATAGCCGCGGCTATAATGATTATCCAAAGCTGTTTATGCATTTCTACAATATGGAGAAATAATCTGGCACAGGTATAGGACCAACTTGCAAGCGTGTCACCTGGTGGTAAGCGACTAGCGGCACCGAGAAGTGACAGTTGCGTTGCCGAATTGTATGGGGAGTGGGATGAGGATGGCAAAGGATTCCGCTTCCAGATACCTCTCTCACTGAACCAAACGCGTCATGAGCCACTTAACGTCGATTCAAGCCGCTTTTTGAAGCGTTCGTGTAATAAAAACCGGTATTTCATATATCCTACTAATTTGACTGTCTTTATAATCACCTAAAAAAACAATGAACAACCGTTTTATTTCTCACGTCGTCGTGTGAATTTAATTGTTATTCTCTCGTCTCAAAAATTATTTAACGCAAACTTTCAACTGGTTAAAAACATTGGAATTACATTCGAAAAAAAGTAAAACTTAGATACAATACACTGCCCTTATCTACGTACTTGATCTCTGCACTTGCACCAGATCTCGAGCACGCAAAGTGGCTCAAGCCGTCTTTCGTTCGTTGAGATAGGTATCCGGAGACCCATCCCCCTTTCCCATCCACTTGAATACCGGCAACGCAACTGTAACACTATCATTGTTGCAGGAGTCCATTGACGGCGCTAGTCACTTACCACCAAGTGACCCGGTTGCTGGTTTGCTCTCTTATCCCATAAAAAATATAGATAGAAATCTGCAGATTGAAAACAGAAAATTTGCAAAATCAGTTGCATTCTTTGGATAACTCACCCACTTTTCTCGGCTTTCATGTCGGCTAAACCTTTTGAGCCCAGCGGCGAGTATGCGACTATGGGCACTCCCAATTTTTTAGCAGCCGCAACTAAGGAAGGCTGTTGACACAGTAGATGTATCTCCACTTGGAGACATGCAGGCTTACTGATGGCACACACCCTCGCCAGTTGATCCTCGTTCATGTTTGATACACCAACATGCTTCACACGACCAGATTCTTTTAACTTCAATACAGACTGAAAGAAGAACAAACTTCTTGACTTCTTAACTTCTTGAGTATATTTTACATCGGTAGAGCCACGCAGTTCGCTGCATTAGTGGGCCGGCTCGACCTGTACAATACCAAGGCCTCTCAAAATATCGACGTGAATTGGCTTCATGTCGCGTTTCGTTCCGCGAGAGAGGAATCCGAAAGCCCAACCCCTTACTTATCTCATTTTAAAGGCCGGCAACGGAACTGTATCACTTTTGTGTTGCAAGTGTCGTATGGCGTTAGCTGCTTACCATCAAGTGACACACCTGCACGTTTGCCCCCTATGCCTTACATAGAAAAATACTCATAGAACTTTTTTACCACTTGAGGAACTTACTTTAGCGAACACGGTACATTCTTTAATTTAAATCACTGTTAATATCCTTGAGAAAAACTTCTCCGGGACCCCAAAAATTCTTTATTTTCAACCCAGTACTTTCGTCTTCGGAATCCTCTATAGATCTATCAAAAGTAATAACTTTGCTAGGAGCATACGTTACGCTACGGACCGGTGTTGCACTTATATTATCACATATAGGAAAAAAATCATATTTGTTTTTCCTATTTTGAGATGATAACTTAAAAGAATATTTCTGTTTTAATCTGCCAGTGAACGATTTGTAAATAGCTTGAAGCATATTCATCAGTTTGTTATTCCTCTTGGACTCGTGACGAGATGTACTGGGCAATTCATCAGGTATTGGTTCAGGCTCAGAGGAGACGTTTGGTTCTGTGACATTAAAATTCTGATCGGATACATTATTTTTCCATTTCTTCGGATCCAAAACATTAACACCATCCTTCGCACTTACAATGGTAGGTTGTATGTTTTTTCTACCAGAAATCAAAGATCGATCGACGCTTTTTGAAAGGCAAGTCCCTAAACAAGATATATAAATTAAATGAAGTGTAAATAAATATCTATAATAACCTATTTGGTTTTGTTTTTAACATCACACCGTTTGCTTTCCGAAACTTCAGGCAAAAAGTCCGAAATGTAATTAGTGGCAGAGCCTACTGTCATTCGTTTGGGAACAATTAAAGTAACTCCGCAGAAAAAAATTAGAAAAGTTATTTTTATTTATCGACTTATGACTTTTTAAAACAAGGTTTTTAATAAGTTTTTAATAACTATATAACCTTTAGCATCTGCCTAAAATACGAAAATATAGTACTTAGACGGAAAATAGGCACTATGCAAAAGCGAATGGAAGTAAGAGTCGAGGACGGCACACATTGTACATGACCAAATAGAACGGCTTCTTAATGGAGGTGATGTGAGGAGCCTTAAAAACCGTTAAGCGTGTTACAAGAGTTATGAAATTCAAAGAAGCAAGTAAAATGTAATTATCTATGTAGGAGTCGAGGATTCGTGCCTTATGGCGCTCTGTTCTCTCTGCCTGCCCCCCAAGAATTTGGCGTGAAGTTATGTATATATAATATTTCAATAGTTTAGTTACTAAATATATTTTGTCTTTAGTAGTTACCTCTTTTAATTTCATCTCTATACCTTGATCTCGTATTAGAGTAATTAGGTTTGATATTTTTTAATTGAACTTCTGTAACATCAGATGGATTAAGTTTGTTATTTTTTGCCGGAACTTCTGAACCGTTTTTAGTTTTAATATGTTCATTATCCATATTATATTTTGTTCGTGTTTCCGGTATTATATTTGAAAGTTGAGCTGTTTTTTTTGCACCTAACTTATTTATAGGTATGTTTGATTGATATTTATTATCATTCCTTGATGTAGATGCTTCATCCTCTCTGTCTATATTAAACTGTATATGCTGCTTATTTTTAGATTTCAATGTCTTATTTGTCGACTTATCATCATTTTCGTGGCGGGTCTTTGAATATTTTCTGTTGTAAGTTAAATCCTGAACTTTAAAAACTTTTACCCTTTTTGAATCAACATCTCTAGATGTTTGTGAAGGATTTTTTTTGCGTTCACGAAGTTTCCTTTTCAATTTCTCAAACCATCTACAAGAACAAATTTCTGACGAGTGACGTCCTCCAGAAGGCAAAAGATCCTTAAATTTTCTTTTGCCATTTATATCCATGGCAAAATTGGTTTAACAGCACAATTACCTTGGAAATCATTGTTACTAAGAGCCATTGATATTTTAATGATAAGATTAATACTATTTTTTTAATGCAGCATTTTCTTATCTATACTATACTATAATTTTATTTATCCAAAATTAAACAAGCAGGTTTAGATGTTTTTAAAGCACCTTTTAAGACGCCATCTTTGACAGACCCATTCTGTGTGTCTGTCATCTGACTGTTCATTTTCTTGACTATATAAATCCTCTTTTGTGAAGTATTTCTATACTTTTTGCTTTTTTAATGGGTAATAAATTGCTGTTTGTTATTTGAAAGTGTGTATTAAAGATTGATATGTATTTTTATACATATTATTTACAATATTCCTGAAATTATTTATATGTAAGCGTGACGCTATGTTCTCTTTCGTCTGCCTCTGTAAAATCATGCTCATCAGAGATGCATCCACATCTAGACAGTATAAATCTTCTGGTTCATTCAGATCAATACTTTCGAGTGATATTCCCGATGGTTGTTTCCCTTGTGGCTTTTCAACATTGTCTCTGGCACCAAGGCAGCGTGAGCATATCGTTTTTGGTGATATTACTCCATACCAAGATTTCATTTTATTAATAAGGCAACATTGTTTTTTAGTTGGCAAAGAAGTCACGGACTTCAATGTGATGAAATGAAAAAAAAACTTCATGTCTGACTATTTGAACATCTTTCAAACATTTTTGAACATCTTTCAAATTCGTCAAATCATTATTAATACTGTTATAATTCGTATAACGCTTCAGTTTTATTGGCGAGTGATATATCTTCGACCAGGAACATTGATTGTAAGATTTCTGAACGTTTTCTGGTTTCGGCTTAGAAACTTCGTTGGTTTTAATTTTTTTCTTTTTTCTACTTGCCAATTTGGTTGCTGGAGTTTGATAACAACAATCTTTGTATATTAAATCACTTCTATATATAGCATTTTTGTTAAGTTTTCTTAAAATATCTTCTTTCGTTTCAGTAATTGGGTCACATATATAATTTTCTGCTAGTGGAATACCCATAATTATGTTTTTTTCTATACATATATAGATCACTTTAGAAATTTTGTTACAAACGAACAACTACACTTGTCTAGATATTTACATTAAAATGACAACGTCAGAATTGCACAGATTAAATTAAAGTCTTACCTTCCATACATCAAGGAGGTTGGTTGAGTGGTCAACTTTCATGCTGCCATCTGGATTCTTGGGATGCAAATCTCCTGGTACATATTCGAAGGCGAATGGTGTATGTATCAGATATAAGTCGATATATTGGAGGTTGAGATTTTGAAGTGACTTATCAAAATATTCCTGTACTTGCGCTGGTCGGTTGCCTGTGACGGTGAAACAATGGTGAATGATTTGTAGATGTCCAGGTACACCACGATATGGGATCACTCAGAATAAGATATCTATATATTTCGAGACAAGCGCTTCGCATTATAATATAATTCTGTATCAAATATATACATACCTAACTTTACGCCCAGTCGCTTGCGGGGTAGGCAGACCGCAGAGAGAACACAGCGCCATAAGGCACGAGTGTTACACACCTATTCTATATGAAATCTTTCTATCTATTCTTATTTTATGGCTGCAGAGGCGTATTAGCGTCCAATTCACCGACAAATTTAAAGGAAACAGTAACATGTGCGTTTGAGAAAAATACCTCGGAGAACAAGAAAATACGGAAGTATTTACTAGATACGACGCGAATCGATATTTTGATAATACACATATGTATTCCATATACATACATACTTCACGCCAAGTCCCTTGCGGAGTAGGCAGAGAGAACAGAGCTCTATAAAGCATGATTCTTACACACCTCACTCGCTTCTTTGTCTTTCATAACTCATGTCATACACGCTCGTCGATTTGGTCATGGAAACTGTGTCGTGGCGGACCTCGACTCCGACATACATCCGCTTTTGCATTGTATATCTGATTAGTCAATCATGCTTTATCCTTTTTACATAAAAAAATTAAAGTTGACAACATTAAAAATGTGTACACTTACTAATTTGTGTAAGAAGGTTACTTACTAACTTTGCTTAGTGGTAACCATAATTTTAGATACATACATAAACTCACGCATGTATTTTTTTTATGGGATAGGAGGGCAAACGAGCAGGCGTGTCACCTGATGGTAAGCAACCAACGCCGCCCATGGACACCAGCAACACATATAGTATTACTGTTGCGTTGCCGACCTTTAAAGGATAGGGGAAAGGAAAGGATGGGGAAAGACGGGTGGGCCTCCGGGTACCTCTCTCACCGAACGAAACGCGGCATGAGCCACTTTACGTCGATCTTCTGAGAGGTCGTGGTATTTCACCGGTTAAACCAGCCCATTCATGCAGCGAACTGCTTGGCTCTACCACTTTTGAAACTTGACTTTAGCTTTCCACAAGCTACGAACCTGACACACTTTTTTCGCCTCTCTTTTTTCATCTCGTCATGCATTCACGTCGGCTTACAGTTCGCAGTTTGCCTTTTCTAAACAAAATTGTAAACCTATAATATTATCTAGTATATATTCCGTTACCTCCTGGCGGTAGCTTGGTGACGACGAATAACTCTTTTCTTCTATCAGGGTTATTGCCGATCCATTTGTTGAGAGCTCTGCCAAGAGCAGCTTCGTTTTCATAAACGTGTGCGCTGTCGAAATGACGATAGCCCGCATCTAGAGCAACTTCTACCGCCTTCTCGAGAACTTCGTCAGATGCCTGTTAACGAGGATATATTATAAACTTTTGAATAAATTGGAAACTTTCAAACGACCGAAACAACGAGGTTGTAACTTCACGCCTTTTTCTACCCGAAGATGTAGACAGTAGCCTCGCCTCAGCCTCGTCTCGCCGTTATGTTTACGTCCCAAATAGGTGGTGAACCCATTGCCATACCGGGCACAAAGTTTTTAGTAATCGACATTTTATCACATATAACTTTTGAAAAGTCATTGTAGTGAGCCAGGATTCAAAACCGCGACTTCTTGATTCAGAAGCAGGGTGCTCGAACACTGGACTACCGAGACTACGACGACCGAGAGGATTTGTAAAATATTTAAAAACAAATGTGTATGAATATATCATAATCACATCCGTCTAAAAGCTACTTGATAAGTGGATGTTTTTATGATATAGGGGGGGTAAACGAGCAGGCGTGTCACCTGATGGTAAGTGACCAGCGCCGCCCATGGACAACTGCAACACATATAGTGTTACAGTTGCGTTGCCGACCTTTAAGGGAGTAGGAAGGAAAGGGGGCGGGCCTCCGGGTAAACAACAGTCGGCGAATCGAGGGTTAACAGCCACTGCCTCTACCTTTGGGTAGAAAAAGGCGTGAAGTTATGTTAAACTGGTAGTTTCCAAACTCCTTAATTATAAGTGGTATAAACAAAAAATCTCAAAAATTTAATACCAATTCGAAGTATAAAGCAGCCTATACAGCAAGCTATATACTACTTATATACATATAGCAAGCAATCCACTAGACGTACATAAAAATTATACGAGTAGTCAGTCAGTTCCATAGACAATAATAATACCTGAGCAAAAACCTACGAACTCTACAATCATGTCAGATCTCTTTTTATTAGTCGTGATAATTTTTTTTTATTACTTCACAACAAAAAGAAGAATAATAAAATTCACAGTCTAAACTCATTAACCTCTATCCTATCACTCAAAAAACTTTAAAATGTAAATTAATATTATTAATATATAAAAAAAGAAACAATATGTGTAAGTTAAACAACAAAGTGAATTTTCAAAATGGATAATTATTTATTTAATAATGTAAAGATATTGATAAAAGATCCCAACGAGAATGTCAAAAGTGCATTGCTCCAGTGGAGAATTGGTTGCGGAGACCTGGTCTCATGACTGTGACATATGCGGAGCCTCAACATCCAGGGGTGTCTGCGAGTCCAGTGTGGACTATCTGGACAGTGACAGAGTATCCTGTGAATCTCGTATTTTCATCTCTCAATACTGCGAAATACCGTGCATAATAGCGGACTCCTCGACGCGTTTAGCGCGCAAATCAAAATGGAGTACATTCAAGGAATATTTTAAATTCATCAAGAAAGTAAAACATACAAACAATATAAAGAAAGAAAAAAAGATAGAAAAGATATTGGCAAAAAATATTGGCCATAGTAAGGATTAAAATAAACCAGTGCTGAAGTAACGATTAGCTTTTTATTGAATTTAAAGGCAATCATACAACTTGCAGCAACGAAGTCGGGGGTTCGATTCCCACCCGAGCACAAATATTTGTGACAAACACGAATATTTGTGACAAACATGAATATTTGTGACAAACATGAATATTTGTGACAAACATGAATATTTGTGTGGTGTCTGGGTGTTTTTTTATGTATTATAAGTATGTATTTACAAAAGAAAGTATATGTATTATTATCCGTTATCTAGTATCCATAACACAAGGATTTAGTTGCTTAGCTTGGAACTAGAGGGCGCTGTGTGATTTGTGTCCAAAATATTATATACCAATGACTCTTGGAATTCTTTTCGCAATTTATTTGTAACTAAGTTGACCCGCGCAAATTTTGTTCGGCATCAAAAGTAATTTTTACAGCGTTTACAATTAAAGTGCTAAATCTCGAATCAAAATAATTGGCTCATGCCGCGTTTCGCGTTTCACGCGTGCTCGTTTGCCCTCTTATCCCATAAAAAAACAACCCCGTTGGCACCCTCTATCTATTAAAAAACTTTATCAAAATCCGACGTAGTTTCAAAGATTTAAAGCATGTAAGGGGACAGACAGCGGAAAGTGAGTTTGTTTTATACTATGTAATGATGATGATAAATATACTGACGACACAACCCGGTGTGTGCCAATGGGTTTCATCATTTATTCCAATTGGGACGTAAAAATACGGCGTATGGAGGCTTATCAGCCGTTGCCGTGAAAAAGCTTTTTCGTACGAACACTACGTGGACGGCATTGTACCTATTAATAGCCTGGTACACAAACATTTGACTAATACCAAGTGTATGGAGAGTTTAAAAAATTGCATTTGGCTCTATACCTACTTTGTGTAATTCGGTTCTCTTTATCACCCCACTCCATTTTAATATCGCAAAATATTGTACAATGTATTGGCGCCAAAACGAGAGAAAACACAATGAACAATCGTATAAAAATGACATTCCAAATTAAAATGTAATATTTTTTTATTTTTAGTTGTAACAGTATTTATGGCCAGACTAAGTATATAAGTCTTTAAATTCATGTCTGAGTCCAGGAAATCATGATACATTTACTTTGTTTTGAATGAAAATATTATGATAATATTAAGAAATCGTAAATGTAATCATAGCCACAAGAAACTCTAAAGTCGAACCAGAATTAATTACTTTACACCATATCTACCACAAACTGTACGCATACTGCCGCATACATACCATTGACTTGTATATATATACTTGTATATATAATACCTATAGGTTTCCTACGATATGTATCAATATACATACAAACAAAGTGAAATCGTTTACGTTTACGAAAAGTTTACGTTTCCTATAAATTCTGTTGCAAGTCAAAATGACAATATATTAATAAATTAAAAACAAACAATACAAATTAATATTGTTATTAAAAAACTTACTTGCCAAGTGCCAAATCCGATACGAGGCATACGATCGCCGCCATCCAATTCAAAATATTGAGGAATCGACATTTTTACGAAATTCTACACAAATTTTATTTTTATTTAAAGTTTTAAATATAACGTCGCTAATTTGATGCTTTGGTTTTATAAAAACACAGCGATTGAACGAATGAACACTGAACGCGTCTACTACGCCTATTGACAGTGAGCGAGTGAGTAGACTACCGTGTCTAGCGTAGGCTCAGCTCAGACGACCTTGATATTAGTTTATGGGTCTTTCTTTGATAGTGGTATTACCGGTTCTATGCTAGTAATGTACCTTATTTTTAGATATACAGTCGACTCTCGTTAATTCGAAACTCGAGGGACTCATAAAATATTACGAATTATCGAGAGTTTGAAATATTAAATGGTTTTGTACTCGTGCGAGAAAATAAATAAAATCTCGAATGACTAAATGTTGATTAATTCATTATATGTTAACTGCTGCTACTGCTATTCTATAACATGACGGACTTTTGAGATGAATTAAGTAATCTTTCGAAAGAACTGTTCGTTTTTTCCCGTCCTCCAGCAGTTGGAGCAGCATTAATTTTCTCCTTGTCCTATTTTACAGCTGAGGAAGTATTCGGAAAATTCCAAATTAACTTATTTGAAGAAGTACTTTTGCAACACCACCTTACTTTTCACTCTCCTCTACTTGGTCGATGACTTCTTACTATAGGCAATTTGTGCGAAGTGTGTGTCGAATAGGCAAACTAATCAGAACAAAAACAAATGGTGTACGTTAAACTTTAAAACAACATAACTTTCTACCCGAAGGTGTAGGCAGCGCCTGTTAAGCCTCGGCTCGCCGTTATGTTTACGTCCCAAATGGAATAGATGGTGAACCTATTGCCATACCGGGCACAAAGTTTTTAGTCATCCATATTTAATCACACATAACTTTCGAAATTAATTTCGAAAAGTCATTGATGTGAGTCAGGTTTCGAACCCGCGACCTCTGGATTCAGAAGCGGGGTGCTAGACCACTTTACCACCGAGACTAAACATTTAAAATTTAAAAATGTTTTTACAATCTTACTTCTTTCTCTCTCTATAAATTTTTAATTATCAAGTGTTCGACGCCGATGTGTTCGAATTAACGCGTCGTTTTTGTTAAGTAGCAATGATTTTTTAGTTCGAATTACCAAGTGCATAAAAATGTATTGGATTAGTTCGAAATATAAAGAGATTTTGTATGGAACTCGTGATGACTCCGAATTATAGAGAGGTTCGAATTATCGCAAGTTGGAATTAACGAGAGCCGACTGTAATTTACTTTTTTTTTTAATTTTCTCCTTAACATGATCCTTTATAGACTGTTCGCTTACATTTCACAATACAATACGGTGACTGTTGTATAACCCTAATTATGTTTTCTAAATAAAAGTAATGTAAAGCCAAGCAGTTTGCTGCGTGAATGGGCTGAAATACCACGACCTCTCAGAAGATCGACGTAAAGTGCCGTGTTTCGTTCGATGAGAGACGTATCCGGAGGCCCACCCCCCTTCCCCATCTTTCCCTATCCCCTATCCCTTAAAGGTCGGCAACGCAACAGTAACACAATATGTGTTGCTGGTGTCCATGGGCGGCGTTGGTTGCTTACCATCTGGTGACACGTCTGCTCCTTAGCCCTCCTATCCCATAAAAAAATGTAACTTATTCCTAGTTAAATTCGCGAACACGTTAATTTTTTTCACCGCTATATCTCTACTAGTTTCACTGCTGCTCCACCTATTCTCGTAGGAATAGTAAGAGGCAAATAAAAATATGTCCGGATGAAATTCACACTTAAAAAAAATTAATTGACCGTATAGCGGCTAAATAAGTATTTTTCCGTATTGGTTTAATACATTGACAATTTATTGTGATAGGTATAGGATAACATAACATAACTTCACGCCTTTTGTTACCCGAAGGTGTAGGCAGCGGCTGTTAAGCCTCGTCTCGCCGTTATGTTTACGTCCCAAATGGAATAGGTGGCGAACCTATTGCGATACCGGGCACAAAGTTTGTCAGTCATCGGTATTTATCACACATAACTTTCGAAAACAATTTCGAAAAGTCATTGGTGTGAGCCAGTGTCTGGAATCGAACCCCGGACCTCTGGATCAGAGGCCGTGCGCTCGCCCACTGCGCCACCGGGACTGTTTTAGGTATAGGATATACTTAAATATTAATGTCATTAAGAACAAAGACTTCAGTTTTGTTTATTTGTACCTACATTTATTGAAACACAAATCTGAGAAAATAATGCAAATAACGGACATGTCTCTTCCACAGTCCCGCCAAAACTCCAACTCCCTCAATGGTATGAGTAGTTGGTGTTATGAAGATTATATTTACTATAACATAACAGCAATCAGACACGTACCTATTGCTACTCTATAAAAACCACAAATTGGAACTCTAAAAAACCATAGACATATTATGAGACTATAAAAATAAACAACTCCATATCTATGTATACACAAAAACCTCTACAAAAACTTTTTACGCTTATAAATTATTTACCTACACCAATTTTAAACAGTTTACAATTTAAATGTAATGCGCCCTACATCATTTATCAGTTCTGTTGATCTTTAATTGATGCATCCCTTGCTGTCCAGCCGCAAGTGGTTACCCAATTGTTGTCCATACAATTGTGTACAACTGTACTGTTCAATGTTATTGTATAATGAGCCTCTTCAGTGGTTACTAGCGTAAATAACTATCCGACGTGAATCTGTCAACGAACTTTATCACAATGAAATAGGAGATAACGTATCTGTATAATAATATCAATACACAAGTAATTACACACATACAAGTTTAATTTAAAAATTTGCCTGCTTTTGAGTCCAGAAGTCGCGGGTGCGAATCCTGGCTCACACCAATAATTTGTTTTTGAAAGTTATGTGTGATAAATACATTGAGATATATTACTAGTACTTTAGTAATATATCTCTATGGATAAATATCGATGACTCGCCACCTATTCCATTTGGAACTTAAATATAATGGCGAGACGAGGCTTAACAGCCACTGCCTACACCTTCAGTTAGAAAGTTAAGGCGTGAAAGTTACTTTATTATATCGGACGAATCTCGTAACACATTAATATAAGACATAAGTTATAGAGTAAAATAATAAGTGCTCTTGTCACCGCCGGTGTATCAGCCGTTCTAGAAACGAAACGTTTTGGTGCGCGATGATGGCAAGAGACCGGACGGAGACTTCTCTTTTGCCTTAGAAGATGGGTAACCTTTGGCTTAGGACGCTACTTGTATCGACAGTCTTACGCCATCACACCTTCCAAGTACGGTGGGCCGGTGCTGCTGCTGCTGCTTCAGCGGAAAATCTCAAGCGGCACAAATACAGAAATCTTGTTCATGATTAAGTTTTTGAGCCGTTTGGGCTTGAGACTCTAGAGACATGGGGTCCGAATGCTAGTTCAGCTTATAAAGATATCACAAAGAGACTCTGCTGGTTTCTTCTTCGAACAGAAGATAGGCATTTCCATTCAGCGTGGCAATGCATCCAGTCTTCTTAGCACGCAGAAATTTAATTTTACCTAGCCTTTTAATAATATAATTAATGAAAAGTCCAGTGTCCAAGTCCAAATAGAAGGTAAATGTTCTCATATTTGTTTTAAAATATATATTTAAAGAAATAAATGAATCTGATTGATAAGTTTATGTATACTTATATAAAAGTAAATAGGTATAACTGATACCTCGTGTGTGAAGATTGGACATTCAGAATTTATACTTCCTTCATGTTTACGATATTAATTTCAACGATTTTTGGAGATGAAATGATTGGAATATCAACAAAATGGTTGCTATCTTTCGTTATTATATTAAAATTCACTCATTGATTAGTTATTAACGCCTTTTTCTACCCGAAGGTGTATGCAGCGGCAGTTAAGCCTCGACTAGCCGAATTTTTAAGTCGCAAATGTCCCAAAAACACGAGGTACAATCATCTATAATTATCACTCATAACTTCCGAAAATTATTCCGCAAAGTTTCTAATTGATTTGAGCCCCACTCCGACTTTATCCCACGAATTCTGGATCAGAAGCCATCGACGATTGGGCCACCGAGAATAATTTTATTAATACATAATACTTTATATAGGTGCCTTGTTATTTGTAATCTATATTCGCACATTTTCTAATAACAACTCCCAAAATATTATTAACAGATGTGCATTTTGTATTCATATGTAATTAATTAGTTATTAATTTTAAACGCAACAACATTATAATACGTATTAATATGTTGTGATATCGTATTTCAAATCGATTTCCGTCCAACAATAGGGTACACAATCAAAAATACAAATTAATGTTCCCACAAAACCTTAAAGTAATATCCATCTTTTGTATACAAAACAGTATCGCTTTACAATTCAATTTGAGAAATGAACGAATGAATGAAACTACGTCACAACATTTATGGGGTTAGCGATGCGTTCAAATTTTGATTGTTGGCAAGCGATAGTATCTATTCAGCCAATTTCGAACAATAATATTCTTACCCTTATTAAGGCGGGGTTAGTTCGGGCCCCTCCTTCCATTTGTATCAGTTATATTATAGGGGTTGTTCGAGAAATAATGTTTAGTAGTGTTCTTATATTCAGAAATGGATACATCTCCTTTGCGATCGACACCCAAGTGTGGGTCCGATTTTAGTATAGCAAGGATTTTGAGTAGTGATACGACCCCGCACACAATTAGCCAAAGTGACAATAGACAAGTTCCAGATTGGCTATGTTGTACGCGGTATAGACCTCCTCGTTTACCACGTAAGGTTTTGTGAAATTTATGTTTTTTGTACGGTACCCTAATTATTAAAAAAATCATGCTACTATGTCTATGTTACTATTGAATAAATTAACTTGCAAATAAAATTAAATCTACAAATAAAATATGTATTTCAGTCGTAGATAAATATTTAAATCGGTTTAATACTTTCAGAGTTTTCCCACATTACTTAAAGGTACCTAAACGAATTCTGCCCTACTCTTAATATTGGTATATAAAGACAACGACTCTCGGTTGACAGGTTGACAAAATAAAGTCTGTGATATTATACATTTCTAATTTTTTTTCTTTACACTTTTGGTACCTTATCACGTTTCCGCAAATCCGATGGATTAAAAATATTGCTGTCAAAGGAATATTTCAATACGGACCTCTTACCGCAAGTCTCGATGGCCTAGTGGTTTACCAAGTTCAGTGGTCTGAAGTTAGAATCCTCGCTTACACCTAATAATAGTTGATTAATCAATGACTTTTCTCTGTTCAGGTAAATATCAATGACTAACAAAATAGTGGTCCAAATAAGGCAATAGCTTTCACCACCACTATGTTAGAAAATTTACTAATATTATAGCTGTCTGTACCTACCACCTGTTTCAAATATTAGTAGCTAACCCGGCGAACCTTGTTCCGCATCAAAAGAATTTTATACAGCTTTTACAATTAGAATGCAAAATCTCGAAAATTATCACTCTTTCTTTACTATAATATCCATAAATTATATATACAAACCACCCCGCTGACACCCTCTATCTATTAAAATAATCGCATCAAAATTCGTTGTGTAGTTTCAAACATCTAGGTATATAACGAGACAGACAGCGAAAAGCGAGTTAGTTTCCGATATATTATTTTGTTTTATGTTTACCTAATATTTAAACCAATTAAAGTTGTTTAATATGAAGGTATGTTGTTTCCGTTTTAGGTCCAATGAACACAATTGGCTGTCGTGCCAGGAGGTCAGGTCGTCACGCCAGGGTACCCTTCACCGCCTCCCAGGCGGCTGCACTGGAGGCCGCGTATGCGCGCGCGCCGTACCTTGCACCACCAGCCTTGAGGGCACTCGCAGCCGCGTTGCAGTTACGTGACGACAGAGTAAGTAACACTGCCTGTTTCTCTTTTTTCTTGTAATAACTTAATTATGAAAGTGGGAAGGCAGCCAATTATCGCTGTGAAGTATTATACCTTGAAAAGAAAATACTTAGTTATTTTTATGAGAAAGAAAGTAAAATACAAAGGTCACCTGGGGGTAAGAGATTATAACCGCCCATGGATATCTACAATATCGAGGCGGTCAGCTTCCTCACTCAGCAAGCTCACCTTGTTGCCTGCCTTTAGATTTGATGAGAACGAAATGCGACATGAGCTACATTCTGGCGATTTTCTATGAGTTCGTAATTTTTCACCATGCAATGGATGCAGCAAACATCGCAAACGAAGCAAACAAGTGTTTTCTTAGAACTTTGTATATATACTTAGAATATTTTAAAAGCCAGATGTGAGTGTCTTTACCAAAGTTAAAATTGTTTTTCCTCAATTAAGAAGCTGCAAAAAAAACTACGGGTTTTTTTCACAATATACGAATTGCCAAAAAATTTCAAGAGAGGTGAATCTCGGTTTTCCAGTGGTCGAACAACCCGCAGGGAAATCAAGGGATCGCAGGTTCGAATCCTGGCTCACACCAATGACTTTTCGAAATTACTTTTGTAAGTTATGTGTGATACATATCGATGACTGAAAACTATGTGCCCGGTATGGCAATAGGTTCGCTACCTATTCCATTTGGGACGTAAATATAACGGCGAGTCGAGGCTTAGCAGCCACTGCCTACTTGTTCGGGTTGAAAAAGGCGTGAAGTTATGTTATGTTATGTTTGCAAGAGAGCTAGACTAGTTACTGATATAGCTAGTTTAAATAAGAAAATATTCTAAAAAGAAATCCCAAGTTCCGTTAGTTGTGGACAGCAACTGGTGGTTTCATGGCTTGTTGTTATAATGTTAATCCCACGAATGAACAACAATACAAACTACAGTTATGACTTTTTTTTTTTTTTTTTTTTAATGGGATAGGACGGCACACGAGCAGGCGTGTCACCTGATGGTAAGCAACCAACGCCGCCCATGGACACCAGCAACACATATTATTATAGTGTTACTGTTGCGTTGCCGACCTTTAAGGGATAGGGGATAGGAAAGGATGGGGAAAGTGGGGTGGGCCTCCGGGTACCTCTCTCACCGAACGAATCGCGGCATGAGCCACTTTACGTCGGTCTTCTGAGAGGTCGTGGTATTTCACCGGTCGAGCCGGCCCATTCAAGCAGCAAACTGCTTGGCTCTACCACTGTCAACTATAATAAGAAAAGTAAGTCGTGTGAAAAATATGCATCATCATGTGACATGTCTTATTAAAAACAT
Source organism: Euproctis similis (assembly GCA_905147225.2). Classification (NCBI taxonomy): domain Eukaryota; kingdom Metazoa; phylum Arthropoda; class Insecta; order Lepidoptera; family Erebidae; genus Euproctis; species Euproctis similis. The sequence continues at coordinate 11,062,129 of LR990123.1, forward strand.
TTGCATATGTAGAGCTCGGATGTAATTTATCACGATAATGAATAAATGTAGATATTTTTAATATTTCACGCAGACAGAGTTAGTGTTTTTTCGTATCGATTAACTAAGCCAATTTTATAATAATAAATACATATAATAATATCAGCAGGTCAGCGTTTTTGGTTCAATAATTGTATTTTTAATATTATGTCATTTGTGTGTAATAAATCTCGGTGGTCCAGTGGTCGAGCACACGGCTTCTGTATCCAGAGGTCGTGAGTTCGAAACCTGGCTCACACTAATGACTTTTCGAAATAAATTTCGAAAGTTATGTGTGACAAATATCTAATATAGACTAAAAACTTTGTGCCCGGCATGGCAATAGGTTCGCCACCTATTCCATTTGTGACGTAAACATAACGGCGAGTCGAGGCTTAACAGCCACCGTCTACACCTTCGGGTAGAAAAAAGGCGTGAAGTTATGTCATGTTATTTGTGTGCAACGAGATTCAAACCTGAGTTCGTCTGAATAGAGGGCGACAGGGGTGAATCAATGCGGTAATTCAAGCACTCAACTACGTAATAGGTAGACACACCACATGTACAGAACTTTCCTAGTATAACGTAAAGCGTAAGATGTAGGCAGCGGCTATTATATTATGAATAGTAACGTTACGTCCCAAATGGAATAGGTTTAGAACCTATTGCCGTTACCTACACTGGGCACAAAGTTGTCAGTCATCGATATTTATCACACATAACTACCGAAAATTAATTTACATTACTTCCCAGTACGTGTACCAAAAAAAGTTGTCTATTTTTAAAGAGTGTTTTTAATTTTATTATAGGCAATCGATATCAATATAGGGTATGTAACTGCTATCGTGATCGCCCAGCATACAGTCATGGCCACGGCCCTGACCACAGCAATAACACATTTTTTTTGTAACTCCTAAAGGCACTAGTTCAAATTAAATTGCTATAGATCTCAGTTTCAGACATTTGGTAGCATTTTTAATTTAAACAACTCTCCATATTTTCGTTTTTAAAGAGTCACGGTTGATTTTAGTTGAACGAGTGTGAAACACCATAATCAGGTTTGATGTGATTTTTTTTATAAGAACTGCTTATTCGAATTTGCGATATTTATTTAGTATTTTTCGTATATAAGTGTGAAGTGATTAATTTAAATGTTGAAAGAGTTGTTCTAGTGACTCAACGACATATCGCTTTGACCGTTAGAAACGTTATTTATTTTAAAAAAGGAACTAGTTTTTTAATTTTGTTAAAGACAAGCGGGGTCTTTAAAGGTATAATATACGTGGGTTGGCGTACACAGTTCTAAATTTAAAATTATAGGTTGTAATTTAAAAAAAAAGAATTATTTTTACACATTTATTCATTCTATTATAATCTTTTTGTATCAATAAATAATAATTCGTAAGAACCTTTCTAGTACGTACTATAACAGCGATTCTCTTGTTTTGAACTAATTTTAATGCATAAACATGATCTATACCTATAATAAAATTGTAGGAAAGTTGAAACTGTACAATGTTTTTTTTTAGAATACTTGGAACATGATCTACAATCGATATCGAACCCAAAAGTATGGTTTTTAGTTTTTTTTTTCTATTTATCTGTATGTGTGTTACGAATAAGCTTTAAAAGTACCTACTGCATGCTTTTAAGTCTAATTTTGCATAAATATAGCCAAGAGGTCGGGTCAACACATAGGCAACAAATATTATCACGCTATCACTAATTGAGTGTGAGTAATGAACCCTTATAATGGACCAAGCACAGAATTTTTGCTGCTTTATGGCGTCCACGCAGACAACCTTTTATGATGTTGTTTTTTATTAAACAGATTAAAATTTGGTTTCAAAATCGTCGTGCCAGAGAGAGAAGAGAGAAATGTGTCACAGTGTCTCCGCCTATGGCAGTGACTTTACCTTCAACGGCTAACGCTTCTTGGAATTCTCCTAACAGACCCTGGACTACAACAAGAGAAGGAACTCATTACCAACCTTTCAACGTGAACGTAATCCCCGTAGTTAACAATGACTCGCCATGTCTGGAGCAAAGTTCTTGTTTTCAAGGAGATGGGAACCTGAGCGAAACTTCGTTTGGTGACTCCACTGACGAAGATCGCACTGACATACCGCTAGATATTGAAACTATCGAAGACTAGATCTAAAATAAATATGTGATAAAGAGAAAAAATAAAACAAATAATGTTCTGTGATATAACAGCTAATTTATAAACAGTTTAAGAAAATAATTAAGTACTTAACCATTCGTCATATTTTTAGAAAATAAAAATCTTATCTTAAAAATCAGGCATTCGCTCACGTGACAGTGAACGCCAATCAGAAAATGTCTCTTGAATGACGTCACGTCGTTTTAAACGTATAATTGCCACGGCGAGACGTCATTCAAGACGCCATGACAGGCTGCACCGTTTTTGCGTAGAAATTTGTTTGATTTTTGAATTTGTAAATATAAGTTTTTTTTTAAAAAAACAAGGTGTTTCGGAATTAAGTATATCTGGGGGTGTTACCACTTGAACGTCAGCTCCACAGATCTACATATATACCGCCGCTCCGGCGAATAAAAAGATATTCGCTATTATAATAATTTTGCTTTTGTCTCATAATTGGATTCTAAATCCCGAAGCCCTAATACATTTATTCAATTGTTTTTTGACATTTTGCGTTGCACTAATTTAAAAGTTAAGTTAAAGTCAGCGGGTTTGATCCTAACCCGAGTCCAAATATTTATTATGATTAGAATGGATTTTTGTATAGAGCCTGGGTGTTTTCCTATATATTATAAGTATGTATGTAATTACGCAGGAAAACTAAAATATATCAGGAGAGAACAGGGTATAGTAAAATAACTTATATTCTTATTATGATATTGTAATAAGTTAATAAATTAAAAATAATTATATTACTTGGTTTATTATTTTTATTTCTAAAACTTTAAAAAAAATACACCAAACACATCATGCTTCTTTCATCATTTCATGTTTTAATTTACGGTTTACATTTATTTTCTATAGGTATACAGTATTACAAAATAAATATGTGACTAAAAACTTTGTGCCTGGTATGGCAATAGGTTCGCCAACTATTCCATTTGGGACGTAAACATAACGGCGAGTCGAGTCTTATCAGCCACTGCCTCCGCCTTCAGTTAGAAAAAGGCGTGAAGTTATGTTATGTTATTATAAAATAAATCAGTAGAAAATTAATATCTGTACATTTAAAATAATAGATTAATAAAAAAACAGAGTATGATTAGACGAGTAAATAAGTGTAGAGGACTACAGTCGGATTTTTAATTAACAACAACCACTGACGTTTACCGTGTTGTCAGTTTTTGGTGAAAAAAAAAAAAGTGTTGTAGCAAAGCGGATGAATGAAAAAGCCCTTGAATGAATAAAATTGGCACGATTGTTTAGCTTGGGAATAGTTAGTCTATCGTAGTTCGGAAACTTGTAAGATTGTCCCATTTTCAATACATCACGTAATTGAAACTATAGATGTATAAAATATAACAATTATAGGTACGTAATAAAAATTATGTTTATGTTTTTATTTATGTTTTAATAAAAATTAAAAAAATATCTTTTGTTATATTCAATATTCATCGTCAGATGAAAAATTATCACTATCATGACATTTTTACGACTTAAATTTTTATACAGTTTTTAAAAATTCTGATAAAGAAAATTATTTGTTACATAATGTTTTAGAAAATTTGTTATAAAGTATTTAAAAATATTTTTGATGAGTCAAATTATTTATTTAATTGAGTAGAATAAGTTTTAGTGTTTAGTATAATTTGAGATGATTAACTATTTCATTCATTGTTCATTCATCTGATTGAATAAGAACTGAATGCATCACTATTACTTTATATTTGGCAACATTATTGTACAAAGTGACATTAACTACTGTCAGCTAACTTTGTTTAATTAAAAATACCACTATAAAAGGTGTTTTAATAAAAAATAAATCCCAATTCATTTGCATATTTTACCTTCTTATTTAAAAATAGACTTGTTCAAAATAATAGTACAGTTTTTATGAAATAATTTCTAAAAAACAATATAAACTATTTAATAAATAATTACATGTATCAAACAAACAAAATTAACAAGTTTTACAACAGAATTGTTTTCGGATATTTAAAACTACCAACTATACTTATTTTCTTTACTAAACGTCTACTACTGACATTGGCAAAACAGCCTGTTTTTGTATTTTTTTTGTTACATAACCAGCGCTCCTGCAACAGAATGTTCTTAAGTCTATTATCGTCATTGTACATTGTCTACATTGACTGCGCGCATTCCCTCAGAGAGGGGACAGGACTTCAGGTCTTCAGCTGCTGAGTCTGCTTGCTCCCCGCTAGTCGACTTACTCAAGATCTCGTAGTGGGCGACTTCATCTTTAGCTGGACTCGTCTCGTCCAAGCTGTATCTGTAAAATAGAATCAAACCGTTAAAGACTTTTCACCCAACTCATAAGACTCATAAAGAACAATATGTTTCGTCAAATCTATATAACTTCACGCCATTTTCTATCCGAAGGTGTAGAGGCTGTGGTTATTATGCTTCGACTAGCCGAATTTAACGTTTCAAATGGATAGGTGGCGACACCTACTGTCATACACCGGCCACAATGTCATCAATCATCGATATATTTTATCATATAAACTTTTCGAAAAATAATATTTACAATTTTTGTCCTGTCTGTCTAAACAGACAGACAGGACAAAAATTATGGTAGATTAGATAGATCTAGGTATTATATATTATACCGGGTAATCCCTGAAATGGCTGGTCCGATTTTTGGGGGATCGATTTGACTGCCGGGACATTTATTGCCATGTAGCTGGTGTGAAAAAGAGTAACTTAGGCTAAATGTTTTTTGGATAAAATCTTTTATTTATTGATTCCGAAGCGAAACAAAGTTCGCCGGGTCAGCTAGTGGTATATAAAAGTTACCCGCATGCTTTGAAGAATGCTGCCGCGGATGGATTGTGGGTGAGCGCGGTGAGGCGGACATAGCGCATACGTGTAGCGTGCGCCAATTTCTCCAGCACGGAGAGAACCCGCTGACCGAGACCTTGGCGGCGACCGTCAGATTCCACTTGCACCTCGTAACTTCAACAACAGTGGTAACAGTTAATAGTGGTAGAGCCAGGCAGTTCGCTGCTCGAATCGGCCAGCTCGACCGGTGAAATACCCCGACGTCTCAGAAGATCGACGTAAAGTTTCTCATGCCGCGTTTCGTTCGGTGATAGTGGTATAGATATAGAGGCCTACCCAATCCCCTTCTTTTCCCATCCTACTTGCTTAAACGCCAGCAACGCAAATGTAGCACTATATGTGTTGCAGGTGTCCATGGGCGGCGCTGGTCACTTACTATATATATATAATCCCATTTACATGTAAACCTGTACTATCTTTAGGTCTGTGAAAGTGTAATTTGTCTGTATGAGTTAGCGTGTCACTTGGAGGCATGTGACTACTAGCCTGCCCATTCAGCAGCGAAATGCGAGGTTCTTCCACTGCTAAATGATGTGACTTATATGAGATAGATAAAAGTATCTCAAATGATGACATACGTAAAACATAATTTCAAGCCTTTTCCTACCCGAAGGTGTAGGCAATGGGTGTTAAGCCTCGACTCGCCGTTATATTTACGTCCCACATGGAATAGGTGGCGAACCTATTGGTATACCGGGTACAAAGTTTTCAGTTACCGATATCTATTACAAATAACTTTCGAAAATAAGTTCGGAAGTCATAGGTGTGAGCCGGGATCGACCACTGGACCATTGACACTAAATATTGAGATGATATATCAAATTAAAACTATAATAAAAAAAATACATGATGGCGTTGAGTAATGACACATTTCGTATAAAGAGGATTTCGCAAAAAGATTATTAACTCGAGATCGGGGAAAATTGGACAACATCAAGGGTCATACGATAATGTTATTGAGTTCTCCCTATCAAGGAATTTTGATGTCATATTTTATCTTTTCCAATTTAATTGATTCCGGCTAGACAGAGGTTGTTCTCAAATCGATACGAGCATTAGTGAGATGCAGCCGCTGATTCTGTGGATCCTACTGTCCTGGGTTGCGATGACCAGTGCCGCTCGGCTGCTGGCCGTATTACCGACCAACACCAAGAGTCATCATGTCATGTACGGAAGGATATTACAAGCGCTTGCCAACAGAAATCACGACTTGACAATCATTACTCATTTCCCAATGGTACGTTTATGTTTTTTTTTGTACCAATTACGCCCAGGTAGGCTGATGAATCGTTTTATTTAATACAATAGGTAGTCAGTCAGTCAGTTAGTCAGTCTGTCACCATGATGTTTATCTAACAAAACTACCGCTATCTGTATCGCTAATCGAACTCGAGACCTTTGAATCAGAAACGGAATATCAAATCAATTGGCTAACGAAACTACGATGTTTTAATAATTTATTGATGAATTTAAAAGGGGGCGTCCATAAATTACGTGAGGTGTTTTTTTACATTTTCTGTCCCTCCCTCCCCTGTTGGTGAGATGTCGTGAGATTTTGTTCAACCCCCTCCCCCATCGCCCAAACTCACGTGAGATTTTGCAGAATGTGGGTTTCTTTACCATATGCTTATATCTAATTTGCTTCGTGCTTTTATTTACGACTAGTTAAGCTTAGTAATCAATATTGCTGAGAGTTATAAATTTAATAAAACTTTAACAATAGAATACTTTAATACTATAAACTACTGTGATAAAAGGAAAATAATATCTACCCTAATTCAGTCCATGGAGAATTACGCGCGGTCTTAAGAGAGACTATTGGAACAGACATGTCCATATGATTTTCGGTAAACTTATCTGCTCTTAAAGTGGTTAAATCTTGAACATGTACATACAATTTGATTTGAATGGACCAAAATAGTATTTTTTTTGGTTCCAATCAGAACAAAACTTGCGTGATGTCTGTCGAGACCCTCCCTCTCCCTAACGTGAGATTATATGAGATTTGACTCGACCCCCTACCCCCCTAAATCATCTCACGTAATTTATGGACGGCCCCAAAGATATCTTATTTTATAGTTAAAGTCTCGATGGTCCAGTGGTCGAGTACCCCACTCCTCAATCCAGTGGTCGCGGGTTCGAATTCTGGCTCACACTGACTTTTTGGAATTAATTTCCAAAGTTATGTGTGATACATATCGATGAATGAAAACTTTGTGCCCGGTATGTCAATAAGTCTCCACCTATTCCATTTGGGAAGTAAACATAACGGCGAGTCGAGGCTTAACAGCCACTGCCTAAATCTTCGAGTAGAAATGGCGTGAAGTTGTTATGTTATCATTAGCGGTGATCTTTTTTATGAGATAGGGGCAAACTAGCAAGAGACAAGCACCACTCACGAAACCCACAACATAGATGGCGTCAATGTTTCCGCCGATATTCTATGAGATCGTGATATTTCCCGGTCGAGCCAGCTCATTCATGCACTGAACTGCATGGCTCTACCACTGTTAATATTATAAAAAAGTAATTGTTCACAGAAATCAAAACTTTCAAACGTAAGAGAAATAAGTTTGGCGGGAACTATACCAGACATTGAGAACAATCTGAACGTCATCAAACATGACTATTTAAAACCCAGTTTCATTCGTAACTTGGAGAAAATCATGGAGGAGTGTGTGGTATCATGTGAAGTGGTGTCCAAGGTGCCTGCAGTTAAGGCACTCTTGAACTCATCATCAGAAAAGTTTGATTTGATCATAGTCGAAGTGTTTGGCAGCGATTGTTTTCTACCGCTGAGCGTCAAGTATGGAGCCCCGGTCGTGGGGTTATTATCAAGCGTGCCACTGCCGTGGGTGAACGAGCAACTGGGTAACCCAGAAGCAACTGCTTATGTACCATCATATATCGTTGGATATGGCCAAAGGATGAGTTTATGTGAGAGACTCGCTAATACAATATCAGTCATTATCGCCAAGATTCTTTATAGATACAAATCACAAATGCCTTCACAAGTAAGTAATAAATATCTATACATATAAATAAAATGTAAGTGTCTATTTTTAATATTGAAATAACCGTTTCCTACTGCATTCATATGATTATACATACAGTACATACACCACTGAAATGGCTAGACCGATTTTGACATGACTTCTATTGGCAGATAGTTGGTATAATAAGGAGTAACTCTAAAATCTTTCATTTATTGCTTCCAAGGCGAAACAAAGTTCGTCGGGTCGGCTAGAATTAAATATGGTCACGGTCATAGGAATTATTTAATTCGATAGGAGAGCACAAATAATTGGCCAGGTTTTTAACAACCATTAATATTCACCAGATTATAGCCGATCAGCTGTTCGGACCTGGACCGAGATTGGACACATTGTCAAAGAATTACAGCTTGATACTGTCCAATAGTCACTTCAGTATAAACGAAGTACGACCTCTGGTTCCGACTTTAGTGGAGGTTGGAGGTTTACACTTGGACGCTTCACCAGAACTTCCGAAAGTAAGTAATAACATAATATAACTTCACGCCTTTTTCTACCCGAAGATGTAGGCAGCGACTGTTAAGCCTCGTCTCGCCACTATTTTTACGTCCCAAATGCAATAGGTGGCGAACGTATTGCCACACCGGGCACGAAGTTTTCAGTCCTCAATATTTATCACACGTAACTTTTTTGTAATTAATTTCGGTGTGTGCCAGGATTCGAACTCGCAACTTCTTGATTCAGAAGCGGGGTGCTAGGCCACTGGACCACCGAGACTATTATATATCAGGACAATCTAGTACATAGTATATGTTTAAAGAGAAATATTTTTTTGCGGCTAAACTACGGGCAGAAGTGAATACAAGTACAAATATTAGAACGAGCGGAAACTAGATTTTGTCACATTTAGTCCAAGGATGTACTTGCGAACTGTTAAAAGACAATTGACCCAGATTGAATTTGCAGTAGAGAAAACCATTATCTGATCGGCCGAGGGACCTGGGGTCAGCTGCAGTGATAGTACTGACACAATAACTTATTGTTTACGACGGCCAACAATCAATTATTACCCAATCTATACTAATACTAGCTGTTGCCCACAACTTCGTCTGCGTGGAAGGGAAAAATACTATGCCTGTGCCATTATAAGGGTTCATTGCTCACCCCCAATTAGTGATAACGCGATATTAATTAGCCTATGTGTTGACCCGACCAGCATGCAGTACTTTTAGAGTTTATCCGTAACAAACATACAGACAAAAATTCTAAAAACCATATTTTTGGGTTCAATATTATTGTAGATCAGTATTTAAAAAAAAAATACAATACACTTTGACTTTAGTATGATTTTATACATATGTATAGATTATAAAGTTGAAAAGTTTGTTTTATTTTAACGCGCTTATCTTTTTTTTTTATGGGATAGGAGGGCAAACGAGCAGGCGTGTCACCTGATGGTAAGCAACCAACGCCGCCCATGGACACCAGCAACACATATAGTGTTACTGTTGCGTTGCTGACCTTTAAGGGATAGGGGATAGGAAAGGACGGGGAAGGGGGTTGGGCCTCCGGGTACCTCTCTCACCGAACGAAATGCGGCATGAGCCACTTTACGTCGGTCTTCTGAGAGTCGGTCGTGGTATTTCACCGGTCGAGCCGGCCCATTCATGCAGCGAACTGCTTGGCTCTACCACTTGTTATCTCGGGAACTACTCGTCCAAATTGAAAAAATATTTTTGTATTGGATACTCCATATATCCGGGAAGGCTTTAGGCTATATAATTTCACGCTACGAGTAATAGGAGCACAGCACTCACTGTTATAATCGGTAAAGCACTTAATATGGCGGTAGGGAGTTTAAAGTTAGTAAATAATATCTTTTTATTAAAATAGCTTGATACGAACTCGGTGCAGATTATTAGGTACTTTTAAGCCCAATTGATTATGTGAAGTATTTTATTTTTATAATAACTTCACGACTTTTTCTGCCTGAAGGTGTCAGAAGCCAATTGAAGCCAAGCCAATTACACAGGGCACAGAGTTGTCAGTCATCGACGTTTACCACACATAACTTCCAAAAAGAACTGTGTGTTTTTAATCTTACTATTCTTATTTTGTAGAAAATGAAAAATCTATTGGACGCATCTTCAGAGGGTGTAGTCTACTGGAGTTTCGGCTCCATGTCTCGTATTGAGACGATACCCAGCGAAGTGCTGTCCAAGATCTTCAAAGTGATATCAGAGCTACCCCAGACAGTGTTCATCAAGATGGACAGACAGAGGCTGGCTGACAATCTAACAGTTCCTGACAACGTGTACACCATGAACTGGATACCGCAACACGCGACTTTGTGTAATTAAAATGACTTTTTTTATGGGATAGGTGGACAGAACGAGTCTCACCTAATATTAAGCGCATCTTACGCCACCCATGGACAACTGCGACACAGATAGCGTTACAGTTGCCTCGCCAGCGTTTAAAATTGGATTGGGGAGGACTCTGAAGTAGGATGGGGAGGGTAGAGAAGGGTTTCGGCCTCTGGACACCTCTAGCACTGAGCGAAATACGGCATGAGCCACCTTAACCGTGATATTCTGAGAGGTTGTGGTATTTCACCGGCCCATTCATGCAGCGAACCATGCGGCTCTGGCACTATCTCAGCTCAGCCAATAGGTACTGTAATATGTGGATGCCTTTACGGGCCATTATAATAGTCCTCTCGACTCCCAAGAGTTTGAAAAGATCATATTTTTATATATTTTTTTAAAACAATTGACAATTCTGTTGCAGGTCATCCAAACATGAAACTATTTATATCTCACGGTGGATTACTTGGCACTCAAGAGGCTGTTGCCTGCGGGGTGCCTATGCTCATGGTACCTTTGTACGCTGACCAAGCTCTCAACTCCAGAGGAATGTACGAAAGAGGTGTGGCGGAGATAGTGAAGCTTGAAAAGTCGGAAATAGGCAACTGGAGGCAGCCTCTTCGCAACTTGTTGTCTGATCCAAAGTACGATTAAATTTTATTTAACGCGACATTAACTACTTTACGTAGATATTCTGAGAGGTAGTGGTATTACACTGACCGGCCCAGCAACCACCAGCAACCAGCGTGACTCTATCACTATCAAATATATACCCAAACTTTCATATAGACCTGATTCTCTTATATTTTTAAATTTCAGATACAAGAAGAACGCAATCAATTTGAGGAATATATTTTTAGATCGCCCCATTAGACCAGTGGACATGGGCGTCTACTGGATCGAGTATGTCCTGAGACATAAAGGTGCCACCCATTTGCGTTCCCCTGCGTTAGATTTGACTCTGTCACAATACTTGTTGCTAGACGCAATAGCATTTAGCACATTGATAAGTCTGCTAACCGCTTTCATCCTATACAAACTTTTTAGGTATCTCTGCACAAGATGTATTAAATGCTGGCCGAAAGACAAAGTTGTAATAGAAAAGTGTATGTTTAAAAAGAATTTAAAATTATTTTTGTACATTTTGTGGAAGTGTAAAGTAAAATTTAGTTAAGTGTTTATGTAGACTGTTTCCTTTTTGTATTATGGCATGTATTTTGTATTATATTTATATATTATATATGCATATACATATAAATATACTACTAGGTGTACTGTCAGTTAAAATGTAAAGAAAAATTAAAATTATTAGTTGCTATTATGGAAGAATGCCATGCAATATTATGTAATAAATTGAAGAAAAATATACTTATATAATAAATATAATTACTATCCCATAGAACTGTGTGTCACCTCGGAAGAAATAAAAATGGTCATTGCTGCATGCATGATTATGTGTGTCTATCTCTGGATATGCCATCCAGAGATAGACATACATAATCATAGTCTTTTTTGTAGACCTATTGAAGGTCTATTATAATGTAACACATTGTTTTGATTTATCACTTAGGGTTCATTCAATGTTTGCAATTAAAGTGTTAAATCTCAAAAATTTTTCTTAACTACACTATACATGAATTATACACAAAAACCACAACCCGTTGACACCCTTTATCTATTAAAGAAAACCGCATCAAATTCCGTTGTGTAGTATTCGAAGATTTATCATTTACCATTTCTCTGTGTCAGACAGCGGAAAGTGACTTTGTTTTATACTATGTAATGATGACAAATAAGAAAGTAATAATATATCTCCTCACCAATAAAGTACTGGATCACCGAAATCCATGTCAAACCGGAAATGAGAAAACGCTAAGAGTTTTCCTTGTTTCTCCCTTACAATGAGGTACCAAGCAGCATCATCTGTCATTTCTTCCACTTTGCGCTCTTTATTCCAACCCCATGCACAGGTTTCATACCTAAAACAAATCATACCAATAGGATTTCTAGGACTTTGGGATGAAGTCAAGTATGTGTATGAATTTGGATGAAATGAAATGAAATTGGATTACAATAAGAATGGATTAATTACAACAAAAAGAAAGGGGGAGCATGTAGAAAGTCATTTACAATAGAGAAGATAGGACTACCCACAGAAGTAAATGAGATTTAAGCAGTGGCAGTTACATGCAGAATAAATTAATTCTATTACCCTTACAATGTTTTCATATTCCTTTCTGTTAAGTTTATTGCCCAGTCAAGTACATTTTTCTGTAACTCAGTCACTCTTTGGATATACATTTCTACCTCTAGGTTATTGTTTCTGTAAACCAAAAGTTCTTTGCACAGTGATGCCATATCTCCTAATTTGTTAGCTGATGTTACATGTGACATACCATCAGCAATACGACGCTGTTCCAGCTTTCTTGCTTGACGCTTTTCTTTGTTTTTGTTAACGTTCGCTTGTGTTTTTTTCTGAAAGAATAAACGATCAATATGTTTTCTATGGAGTTATTAATGATTGAGTGCAACTATTTACTTACTCCCATTATGTTATCGACAGATTTCTTTTGAAATAAATACAAATACAATAAATTATATAGAAGGCGGGAATATACCGAGTTTATAAGACGCGGACCGTTTTCAAAACAATTTCGAAACGTCAGTCAAATGTCAATAAATTTCTATTTTGATCAAAGACTGACAAAGACGTAGACAAACATAGAGTTACTAATCAATATGATAGTAAAACGAATATTTTGTAGATTAAGTTTGATTATTAGCACATTGTAATTATATATACAATGATAAAAATATTTTTATCACACTTTGTAACTGTTTACTAATAACTAAGACGATGAGCCGCCGCCAAACTAAAAATTAAGCTGTCACAGAGTGCAAATCCGACGCATTGGAGTTGGTGCTGAAAATATATTCATCCGTTACATAAAATACTTTATCTTAGTTTTATTGTTTTTCTTCTTCTTGCAATCCCACATAATTAAAATATTCAACTTAGAACCCGATAAACTTTAAAGATAGTGGTATAGGTTTATGAAGTTGGCTATTAGTTCGATGCCCGCGATATTTGAAATCGTGGCCCTGAAAATTGATGTCGCTAAAGCTTAACAATTTTAAGTTTCATATTGATAACTTTTGTTATTGATTTCTACACATGCGTATGTTTTTACTTCCTACCGAGGTAAACTCGATGGAACGGAGTTTAGTAAGGTCGATTATGGATTCATAGTTTAGAATTTTTGGTTATAACTATTTGTTGGCTCTTAGCCAATTTTCATTCTGACAGTCTTCTTTTATCTTTAGTTTGATTTTTTTTCTAATGCGCCATATCTTTACACCTGATAATATTGCTCAATTATGATAATGAAATCTATTAAGCTTTCCCAAACAGAGGATTTGATGCCTACCTTAGGTTTAGGCACATGGCAGGTGAGCCATTTAGCTAAGTCGATAAATTTAATTTCTTTTGCATTTTCAATGATAAACTGTTTCTGGTTGATAACAATTTGTAGGCTCCCCCGGAAGTTGTGGAATCAGCTGTATACAAAGCTTTAGACCTCGGTTATAGACACATAGATACAGCTTTTAACTACAATAACGAGGAAGCTATTGGTAAAGCTGTATCAAAATGGATTCTCGATGGAAAAGGAGTTAGATCAGATTTGTTCATTACTACCAAGGTCGGTAAGACATCTTAAATTTAATACTGTAATTGTCTAAATCCGCCATATAAATCAATTTGATTTTCGTATAGGTTTTAATTTACAAGATCGCATATATGAAACCCCAATGTGTCAAGCCATTTCACATTTTTTTTTACGCCTTTTACAACCCGACCGATGGTGTTGGAACACTGTTAGTACTGTTACACATATTGGTAGAAGAACCTATAAGTGTACAACGGGCCCAATTTTTTCATTCATCCACATTTATCAAACGCAAGCATTGGTATGAGTCAGGATTCGAAGCGGTGAGCTCGACATTTAAGTCACTGAGAACTCAAAACGTTTTTACAATCTTATTTATTATAGGTGGAACATACCTATAAGCATTAGGTAATAAAACAAGATATTTTAAATATAAGTCTCGGTGGTCGAGCTTCTGAACCAAGAGGTCGCGAGTTCGAATCCTGGCTCACAAAAATGACTGCCTACACTAGCAGCTACCTACACCTTCGCGTAGAAAAAGGCATGTGAAATTTTATTTATGTTTGAACTGAAAATATTTTTTCAGCTCCCTCATGTCGGCAACAGAGCATCGGACGTGAGAAAATTTCTTGACATACAACTAAAACGCTTGGAAATGGATTACGTAGATTTGTACCTAATACATGTACCTTTTGGTTTCAAATGTGACCCAATAACCCTTACACCTATAGTCAAAGAAAATGGAGATTATGATTTGGACATAGAAACAAATCATGTTTTAACATGGCAGGTATAAATAAGCATTTAAACTCAACTAAGCAGTAACAGTGGTAGAGACACGCACCTCTCAGTAAATCGCCGCAATGTGACTCGTGCCGCGTTTCGTTTGGCAAGAGAAGTAGCCGGCGGCCCACTCCCTTCCCTATCCCATCCTAGAGATGGCAACGCTACTGTGGCTCTCTGGTTGCTTCAGATATCCATGGGTGGCACTAGTCGCTTACCATCATGGTTAACTATAATGTCCGACCAAAGGTCTATTGGTAATTTAATAATTTTCTTTAATATTATCCACAGCTAAAGAAGGATATCGGTGTAAAGTGGCTCATGCCGCTTTTTTGTCGGTGATAGAGGTATACGGACTGAACTAAGTGCAGTCCGGTCCGTCAATCACTCACTCTTTCGTAACAGTTCGTTTAATTCCGACTGTTCTCGGACCTTCGGCGGGACCTTTCGGCTTCGGCCGCATTCTGGGCCGAAGCCGAAGATCTCGCCGAAGATGGATTTTTGGCTGGAGGTGGCCGAAGCCGAAGCTTCGGTCGGACACTAGTTAACTAATAAAATTGTTGGCTTCAGGTCATGGAAGAATGTCAAAAAGAAGGGTTAATCCGTAACATTGGATTGTCTAACTTCAATGTGGCACAAATGGAGAAAATAATAAAATGTGCCCAAATAAAACCACAAGTTCTACAAGTGGAACTCCATGCGTACTTCCAACAAGTTGAACTGAGAAAGTTTTGCCAAG
This sequence comes from Euproctis similis, assembly GCA_905147225.2. Classification (NCBI taxonomy): domain Eukaryota; kingdom Metazoa; phylum Arthropoda; class Insecta; order Lepidoptera; family Erebidae; genus Euproctis; species Euproctis similis. The sequence goes on from LR990123.1 coordinate 11,077,722, forward strand.
AAAATGGCATTATTGTGACCGCGTACGCTCCTCTTGGTAGTCCAGGAGCAAAGGATCATTTTGTTAGCAAATATAAATATAAGTATAGTGTCATTAAAATATTCAGCCTGTGTTTTAGGTAAAATTTTTAACTAGCTTTTTATTCTTAATGTTTTTTTTGCAGCCCTGAAACTTTCCCAGACTTATTTACTTTACCGGAAGTAGTGAGTATAGCAGATAAATATGGTAAAACGCCAGCTCAAGTATTGCTACATTTTTTAGTAAAGGAAAAAATTGCAGTTATACCAAAGAGTAGTAATGAAACGAGAATAAAGGTAACTTAGAAACATAATTTTGACTTGACTTTAAAATGTGTCATTAGTTAATACTAAATAATATTTTTTCAGGAAAATATGCAAATATACGATTTTGATATAACAGATGATGAGATAGAATCCCTGAGGAAGTTGGACAAAGGGGAAAATGGTAGAATTTTTAATTTTCTATTCTGGAAAGGAGTGGAATATCACCCTGAATATCCATTTAAGTTAGCTGAAATTTAAAATTTGACTGACAATTTTAACACTGAATCTAGTCCATAATTAAACTACCTCGGTTTTTAATGATATTTTATGATCTTGTCCAAAATAACTAATTGTAATGCAACTATTGAGCTTCATATGTGATGTGATCAGTAAAACTGATTTAAAACGCTTGCCTTATGATATTATTTTGTAGTGTCCGACCGAAGGTCTATTTTTGGCCGGACCCGAAGCGGATTAATCGGCAATCTCCACAAGTATACAGTATACAATTATTAAATTACGAATAGTTTACCTTCGGCCGAAGCCGAAGGTAAACTATTCGTAATTTAATAGTTTTCTTCATATTATCCACAGTTAAAGAAGTATATCGGCGTAAAGTGGCTTTTGCCGCTATTTCCTCGGTGATAGAGGTATCCGGACTGAACTAAGTGCAGTCCGGTCCGTCAGTCACTCACTCTTTCGTAAGTTCATTTAATTCCGACTGTTTTCGGACCTTCTGCGGGACCTTCGGCTTCGGCCCAGAATTTGGCCGAAGCCAAAGTTCTAGCCGAAGATGGATTTTTGGCCGAAGGTGGCCGAAGCCGAAACTTCGGTCGGACACTATTATTTTGTCGATTATAAATCGAATATTAAATTAAATTATAATGATTGACATTGTTTTATTTAAAATCTTAAATTATTCATGTTTAAAATGTAATTTACAATTTATGAAAGCCTATAAAGCATTTTTCTTTGGAGCCGATGTTGTAACTCTCCTCGCCTTATCATGGTGTGGATTACTTTTTGTATGGCTCTTTCTGGATACTTTTGCTTTAGGAAATCATTAATGATAGTTTGTTCGGACACTTGTGAACCCACTGCGAAACGACGCTTTAGCTGTTTTTCAACACGAGACAGTAATTCATGGTCCGCTTCTGACGTAAAACCTTCTGCACCTGGAATGTAAACAGTTTACAATTGAATCATTACTTCTGTAATTAATTTGATCTCATAACATAACACAACTTTTTCTTCTACGTGTAGGCAGCGGCTGTTATGCCTAGTCTCGCCGTTATGTTTACGTCCCAAATGGAATAGGTGGCGAACCTATTGCCATACCGGGCACAAAATTTTCAGTGATGTTCATCACACATAACTTTCGAAAAGTCATTGATGTGACCCAGGATTCGAACCCGCGTCTTCTGGATTCAGAACGCGGGTGCTCGACCACTGGACCACCTAGACTACTAATTCGATTTATCATTTTAACAAACGATTGCTGATCAGAGGTTCCAAGTTTGTATCTAACACACATTATGACATTTGACTGCTAAAAATGTGCCCAAATTTTGACAATAGGTTCAGATATCTAATACTGTATAGACAATTAATTTTAAAGTTTCAGGCACAGTAGAATCTGCTTTACAATCGCCTACAAGGATAGATCTTTTAAAAGGTTCTCTCTCTATGTTCATAATATTTTCGTTGTATTAAAGAGATTGGGTGAAAAGAGTTTTGTTACCAGCTAAACTGCCTGTCATGGCGGCGTCTAATGTTGAAACTTGGAATAGGCGAAGCGCTTCAGTCACGTGAGATTCATTAGCGAACGGTTGTAGTTGCATTTTGGCGAGAGATTCCGATATTCTTATAACAGCTTCCAATTGTCTGGAAATAAACAAAAATCAATGTAACTAGGATTCACGAGATTTTTTTTTTATGGGATGTGAGGGCAAACGAGCAGGCGTGTCACCTGATGTTAAGTGACCAACGCCGCCCATGGACACCTGCAACACCTATAGTGCTATAGTTGCGTTGCTAACCTAGGAGTAGAATAGGAAGGGATGGGGAAGGGGGATGGGCCTCCGGGTACCTCTCTCACCGAACGAAACGTGGCATGAGCCACTTTACGTCGATCTTCTGAGAGGTGGTGGTATTTCACCGGTCGAGCCGGCCCATTCATGCAGCATGTTTGGCTCTACCACTCTCAAAAAGATCCCGTAAACTACTCAATTATTTAAGTTGGTATATATGTTTTTGATGAGGTTTATTGTATTACTAAACATATTTTCAGTATGAATAAATTTTAAGTAATAAACCTTTTTAAAAAATCTTTTATTTATATTTGTATAATTTATATACTAATAAAATCTTGTCGTGCGATTTGTAAATAACTAATACTAATTTAATAATGACAAATTAAAATAGCTTTATTTTCACGGGTCATGAGAAGAACCGGGCAAGAAACTCGTGTAAATTGATCTGCTAAGTTTATTATATTATCAATTGTAAGTAAACTAGATACTGATAGGTAGTTAAACCTCGGGACAAACTTCTATCTTGGATGGTCCACCATATTGAATTGAGAATGATGTTACATTATTTTTCGAGTTATTCTCAAAAAGCCTTTTTATTTGATACCCATACTGTAGAAATGGATTTAAAAAAAGTATGGCTCTATCTTGGATGATCCACCATATTGGATTTAGAATGACGTCATGCTATTTTTCAATTACTCTCACTGAGTTCTTTCATTTGATTCCCAAATTGTAGAAATGCATTAATAGTTTCATTCCGCCATCTTGGGTGGTCCGCCATATTGGATTTAGAATGATGAATCTTGCCTTATGGAGCTCTGTTCTCTCTGTGTGTTCCACAAATGACTTGAAGTACAGTTATGTATGTATGTAACTTTTGTACACAACTAGTTCAATAAATAACCAATTAGACGACAGTTAGGAGTGAAGGCGCACCTGACAGTGATGGGTATGGAGAGCCTCTTCTCGGCCTGCCGCTCGTGGTGGTCCGCCCCGCTCCTCATGAGCACGTAGCGCGCCTGCAGCCGCTGGGCGGCGCCGGGCGCCAGGCGCGGGCCGCAGCGCGCGCGGCAGTACGCGGCGTAACGACGCAGTACTGCCAGGGGCAGTTCGCCGGCCGCTGTCTGTCGCTCAGCGCTGTCGCCACCCATGTGCACCGATATTATGTGCTTTGCTAGGGTCTATAATTAAAAAAATAATAATTTATTAAGCTGCTTACTAATGTATTCGAATATGATAAAGCTGAAGAGTTTATTTTGCTTGTTTGACAAAAATAACGTAGTCAGTAATCAGTAGTCTCCAACTACTGATTACGCTGTGACCAATAGAAGCAGAGCACTAATATTTTTAGTAGTAAAAGTATTATATAGTGATGCATCACACAGGCGATCAGCTAGTATGTAATAAAAATAAAGGTATAAAACTGAGTCCCCATAAAAATGATTATAATATTATCACTATAGAATTAAAATTATAAATCCATACATATCCATCCATACATCAAGTCTCGGTGGCGCAGTGGTCGAGCAAACAACTTCTGATCCAGAGGTCCAGGTTCGATTCCAGACACTGGCTCACACCAATGACTTTTCGAAATTGTTTTCGGAAGTTATGTGTGATAAATATCGATGACTGAAAAACTTTGTGCCCGGTATGGCAATAGGTTCGCCACCTATTCCATTTGGGACGTAAACATAACGGCGAGACGAGGCTTAACAGCCGCTGCCCACACCTTCGGGTAACAAAAGGCGTGAAGTTATGTTATGTTACATACACTTATTATATATTCCTGTGTTTGTTTTGCAACCTACTGTTTAAAACTTTATCAGGGTATGTAATTTTTTTCTCATTAACTATATTACATGTGTGTAACTCACAATATCTCTATTTTGATCGTGTTCATCTTTTACAATAAATATCATGTCGAATCTCGACAAAATTGTTGGCATGAAGTCAATATTATCGTCCGCTTTCGTGTCGTCCCATCGGCCGAATACAGAATTGGCAGCGGCGAGAACTGAACAGCGCGAGTTTAACGTTGTTGTTATACCAGCCTGAAAACAAAACCATTTAAAAATAATAAATTTACTTTTACATGGCATTAAGGGGGGAAAAAACAATAAAAATAACCCCAAAGCTACAGAAAAACTGACACAGGGGGCTCCTGTTTTGTCAAATTCCCAACCACATACTAAAAAATACCAACCAACCATCAGACCATACCAACAATCAGATTTGGTGGTAGAGCCACGTAGTACGCTGCATGGCCGGCTCGACCATGAAAATACCACGACCTTTATGAATATAGGTGATTTTTCCGGAGGCCCAACCCCGCTCACTTCCGAATCCCCTTCTAACCAATCTTAAAGGCCGGCAGGTATCTTATGGACAGCTGTAATCGCTTACCAACCTGTGTTTCTTAATGCAATATTGAAATTAAATTAAGCAATACCCAATATTGTACCTTGGCAATAGAGATGGTCTGCTGTTCCATAGCTTCGTGGATGGCGACCCTGTCGTCTTCCCTCATTTTGTCGAACTCGTCTATACATACCACTCCACCATCAGCGAGCACCATTGCACCTCCCTCCATTACGAAGTTACGCTGTAGCAAAGTATTTATCACGTTAAAAACAGTTGAATAGATACCGGGTAAATTATTTCTTGTGAGATGTTAAAAAATAATCATTCATTTATTCCATCTATTTAAAAGGTAAATTGGAATTGGCAATAAATCACCATTGATACGGTAACATAAAATTTACTATGTAATACAAGTTGTAGCCTATTTTTAAAATACATAACATAACTTCACGTCTAGCTTTCTAGCTGAAGGTGTAGGCAGCGGTTGTTAAGCCTCGACTCGCCGTTATATTTATGTCCCAAATGGACAAGCTGACGCACCTCTTGTCATACACCGGGCACAAAGATCAGACATCGATATTTATCACACATAATTTCCGATCAAAATTTCGGAACGTCATTGGCGGGAGTTCGGATTCCATCCCACCACTTTTGAATAGTAGTAGCATAAAAAAACAGTAAAGGAACCCCGATTTTCGGAATATTATATTTTAAGTAAGTTTTAGTTTATACTTACAGAGCCAGGATCCCTAATGACTGAAGCAGTCAAACCGGCAGCACTTGAGCCCTTTCCTGAGGTGTAAACACCTATGGGGGCTACTTTCTCCACAAATTTGAGTAGTTGAGACTTAGCAGTACCGGGGTCGCCGAGCAATAGTATGTTTATGTCTCCACGACGCGTTAACCCGTCTGGCAATCTTTTGCGTGAACCTATAAAAATTAGACCTTTATTAGCCTATAAACTGGAACTAAATGTTGAAGTTTATTTTGATATAGGGGGCAAACGAGCAGGCGTGTCACCCGATGGCAAGCAACAAACACCGCTCATAGACGCCTGAACACATAGTGTTACAGTTGCCGGCCATATAATGGCCATAATGGGATATGGAAGTGGTTGGAAGTGGGATGGGAAAGAGAGGGGAAAGGGTTGTGTTAGTAACAACTTACCTCCAAACAAAAGGGTTGCAATAGCTTTCTTCATGTCAACAGCACCGAACACACTTGGAGCGATAGACATGGCGATACGATCGTATATGTCCGGCGAGGCTGCCAATCTTCTGAACTGTTCCTCTTCATCTGCAGTGAAGGGCCGTAGTCCTCCAGTGACGCCCTCCTCAGCGGTGAGCCCGACAGCACGCAAGTAAGAGGAACGCACGCCAACTGATCCCTTGTCGCGTCCTTCTCTCTACAAGATTTTCGAAATTAAACCTAATAATATAAGATCATAAAGATCATATATTATAATGTAACTTTTCAGTATTTTGCATAACATAATTTTGTTCCATTTTTAACGAGAAATTGATCACTTAGGTGCTACAGAAAAAATCACTGTTATTCAGATCTTTTCTTTTATTTAACATAATATTGAGTAACAGTGGTAGTTTTGCAATTCGCTGCATGAATGGGCCGGCTCGACCGGTGAAATACCACGGTCTCTCGGAATATCGGCGTGAAGTGGCTTGTGCCGGGATTTGTTTGGTGAGAGAGGTTTTCGGAGGCCCGATCTCGCACCACGGTATTCATGGGCAGTAAGTAGTTGCTTACCATCAGCTGACCCAAAAAAGATTAAAATTTACATATGCCTAGCATTGCGTAACCTTTGCTAATTCAATAAATATTAAATAATACAGGTGAGGTGCATGCAGGTCAAATGTCTTATTAAAGTAGTGCCACCAACATTATTTTTTAAGGGTTAGGGGGGCAATCAAGCAAGCGTGTTACCTGATAGCAAGCAACAAGCGCCGCCCATGTACACCTGAACACAGATAGTGTTACAGTTGCGTTGCCGGCCCTTACAATGGGATATCGGAGGGGTCTCACGTGGGATGAGAAGGGGAGAGAAAGTGACTTGTAATGGAATTGCTACTTACGCCAGTCTTAGCTATCTTCTTGATGGAGTAAATGCCAAGCACTGTGACCCTGGCACCTGGCGCCACCCGCTCACACAGCATACGTTCACAGTATACAGTCAAATGGCGCGGCAGTTCTCCTTGTGGTATACTTTCAGGGGCTTCTTGCAATTTTAATACCTGAAAAAATATCGAGAAACAATATAAAAATTGATAGTCTCGGTGATAGGTCAGTGGTCGAGCACACCGCTTCTGAATCCAGAAGACGCGGGTTCAAATCCTGACCAATGACTTTTCGAAAGTTATATTGGATAAATATCGATGACTGAACACTTTGTGCCCGGTATTTGAAACGTAAAAATATCGGCGAGTCGAGGCTTAACAGCCACTGCCTACAGCTTCGGGTAGAAAAAGGCGTGAAATTATGTTATGTTCAAAAGTATTCACCAGTCTTTTTAATCAAAACAACATCACATAACTTCACGCCAAATCGCTTGCATTGCAGTACCCAGAACTATATTTTTTTATATGTACAAATATATAAAACAAAATTATAGTAATTTACTTACTTGATAATCAATACATTTGCATTTGTCTGGAATGATGAAGTAAGGATCTAATGGGCACTTGGGACGACCAGCTTGTTCTCTGTAAAAAATAATCGTTAGTATTTATCAGATTATGGAATTTTTTTTTATGGGATAGAGGGGCAAACGAGCAAGCGGGTGGGCAGATGGTAAGTAACTTCTGACTGTCCATGAACACAGTGATGCTTTGCCATCCGTTAAGTCCTGTGGAGGGGAAACGAAGTGGAAAGGGGATTGGGCCTCCGGATACCTCTCTCACCGAACGAAATGAGGCACGAGCCACTTCCGTCAATATTCCGAGAGGGTGTGGTATTTCACCGGTTGAGCCGGCCCATTCATGCAGCGAACTGCAAGATTCTACCACTGGTGAACTACCAACATAAAGCTACAAATGATAGAATACTATTATAATGGAAAAGAATAACACTAATCTATTTTTTTTTAAAACATGCGTCAAAAACAGCAAATTTATAATGCTTAAGTAATAAAGTAAACACAGGAATAGAGGAACCACCATCTTACAACACACATTCAACTGAATTAAACAATATACAACTGACCAATAAATTTGAACTAAAAGAGAGAGAAGAGTTCTTTCAAATGCAAGCCAAAAACAATATTCACTCATGTGCATTTCTCATACTTACGTATTGCATTTCCTGGGCATAACATATCCTTCAAGTCCAGGTTTAACTGGCAAATTTGGTATGATGTTGCGACAAGATCTACATTGAATTGAAATTTTTGTCGCTTTTGCTTTTATCCCTGATGCAGATATTACGATACCAGGTATTTTCACAAGTCGGGATACAGTTTCAGACTAAAAATATGAATAAAAGATAGTATATAAGTAATGCAAAGGTGAGGCTCCTCCTCTGAAAGTACAACATGTTTTAAATGTATTAGATAGCAAATAATCTAATATATAAAATTCTTGTGTTAATATATTTAGGGACTATGTGAAGCAATATTTGAACATAATATTATAAGTTATAACACTGTACCTTCAGTTCCCTTAAGTTAGCAGCATGCGCATCAGACGATAGTAGTACTTGAATATCTTCAACTTTCTCCTCTCCCTCAGGTCTTGGAGCAGTTAATTCATCAGCAAGCTGTGATATATTTGAAAGTTTTATTTATAGTTGTAATTTACAATTTTTATTTACACTAGTTGAAAATAGTATTAAAAAAATTGCTTACTTCTTTAGCAGCCTCTTCCAAGATAGGCAAATGTTCAGTGGGCTTCTTATAAAGTTTTTCTGCTAATACTTCATCAAAACTAGATAAATCTTCAATGTTAATCTCTACCCAGAAATTACTCAAATTGTAATTACGTTTCAGAGCATCTCTGAAAGAAGTAAAATAATACAACTGCATATATTTACTATTATATTCTAGATTCGATCTATGTAACTCCACATTGATTGTAAATGAAAAACTTCTAGTTAGAATCTTTTAGGGCTCAGTTGAGCTTGTGATAATTATAAAATCGATAAAAACTTAAACATTACCTGTATTTATAGTTGAAATTCCCTGTATGAAATTGCCGAATAAACTCTTTAAATTTCTTTTTAACGGCTTGTAGGTTAATTTGATCCTGGGATTCATTTTCCTCGGCTCCAAAATTGTCAGAGAAAAATACACCGGGATCATCAAATCCTTCCATTATCACAAATTGTTTTTGCTACTGCAAACAATCACTGTTGTTTTAAAATATAAATATATCTAACTTTGGTGCTTCATATATTAAAGCTTTGATTGTGTTGTGTGGTGTTGTGGAGGCTTATTTTGTAAGTTTTGGCGCGCAATTTGACAGAAAATGTTTGACAATTTGACATTAATTTGACGTTTCATAAACGTATTTTTGGTTAGGCTGTGTTCAAAAACATGTCGGCAATAACGGGTATATCACTATTATGATAAAACATGAATCTATCTAAAATTAAGACATCATTCATAACTATTTTCAAGCAACTGTCTGAGAAACATACAAACATATTGCCTTAGTGCCTCTCTATATTCTTTTTTTTTATATAGATAAACTAGTTAACCCGGCGAACTATGTTTCGCAACAAAAGTAATAAATGAGTAAATATATATATATATATATATATATAAAGCGACAAATAATAGGCGAAAGCGACTTTTATTTACACAATGATGATACACGTTCTACACAGTTGGTGCATAAAAAAAACTAAAAATCGCTCACATTACGAACGAATTTGGTAATATTAAAACTATTCTTTCCATCTTACTGTGTCATGCATCTAATGAAGCAGGATATTCTAAAGATTCTAAAGCGAACGAAGATTGCTGTAATTATTCAAAATAAGTTTATTCGCCTTAAAAACATCTATCGCACAGCGTAATCTATACACATATAAATTAAATTGGAGTGTCCGTTTGTAATATCGAAATAATCGCTGTTTACTGGATATTTCATGCAATAGTCCAAAAATAAACCAAATTTCTCCGCAAATCTTTTTAAACTGGGAACGTGCCCAGAAGGCTGGTTGCATTGCCAAGCTGAATGGCAATGCTAATTCCCTGTGCGAAGGATTGACCAGCTCTCTGATCGCGACAAGCCTCGATCAGTTTCTTAGCAAAATCTTTATAGAGTGCACGAGCACTCTCCAGAGTCCCAACTCCAAACGACTCAAAAACATAATCACCTTCAAGGTTTCTTTTATTATATGTAAACAATCTACATTCAAAATTATGCCGCGAATACATTATAGTTACCATGGATAAAATTGGACGTCATGTTGTTTACAGTAGGTAACCAACGACAGTAAATAATTATTGGACTGAATACACAAGAAACACTATAAATAAATATTATTAGTACTAAAGAATTTTATTTATATTAAATTTACGAAAAAAATGATTTCGTAGAGATATTAATAGTTCATACTGCGAATTTAGATTAATAGCAAAAAATGGGAGACGTAAGTATTAACTTGACTATTAATTAAATGATATACTCGAAAATACTTTGTCTCGGTGGTCTAGTGGTCGAGCACACGGTTTCTGAATCCACCAATGACTTTTCGAAATTGTCTTCAAAAGTTATGTGTGATAAATACCGATGACTGAAAACTTTGTGCCCGGTATGGCAATGGGTTCGCCACCTTCCATTTGAGACGTAAACATAACGGCGAGACGAGGCTTAACAGCCGCTGTTATGTTATGTTTATTTATTAAATGTTTTATCAACCACTGCAAAATATACCGGGTACGCATAAAACTGTGAGGTATTACAACTGTGAGTAAATAGGTGGATGGGTAGATACAGCGTCCGGTGGACTAAATAGTCCATTGGCGTAAATCTATTCTAATTTAATTATCCCAATCCTGGGCTTACTAGGGGTACTAAGGTTCTGTTACTGACGTTTGCGATAGTTTTTTAGACCTTCACGCTCGCATTACCCGAATGGGTTGGTGATATGATCCGTATTTAAGAGAGAGCAACTATTTCAAGTTAAATACAGAAATTCCTCCAAAGGATTTCCATAATTTTACAGTGGTAGAGGCATGAATGGGACAACTTGATCGGTATAATACTACCACTGCTCAGAACATCAGCGTAAAGTGGCTCCTGTCACGTTTCTTTCGGTGTGATAGGGGACAAATGTGCAGGCGTGTCACCCTAAGGCAAGCAACAAACGCTGCCCATGAGAACATCTGAAACATATAGAGTTACAGTTGTCGGCCCTTAAAATGGGATATGGAAAGGGTCGCTAGTGGGATGGGAGAAGGCATGAGGCAGTTTTCGTCGATATTCTGAGAGGTCGTGTTGTCATGGTCGAGCCGGCTCATTTATGCAGCGAATTGCGTGGCTCTACCACTGTTAAAAATTATGATTTATTGAGTTTGCATGATATAATACTTATCGTTTTATTTTCAGCAAAAAGAAGATACCGATGCCCGTTTAGAATTTATGTCTGAATATTTAATGAAAACACTGAAACAAAAAGTTGAAAAATGGAATAAGTTCATCACAAGCGATGAAAGGGTAAGAAGCTTATGTAGTATTTAAGTCTGAAGGAGGAGGAGAAACTTCGTATCGCTTCAGCATAAAAAAATGTTGTGTTTTTTTTTTCATTTGCCCAATATGGATAAAGCTTAGAAGCTATACTGCTTTTCTGTAGTGTTGTCTTTTATATAGTTGTAATAGTCCATGTTTTAGATCGCAAGGTGTCGTGGGATCGTTACAATATACCTCTGGGGGTGCGGTAGTCTCATGATGAGGAGACCTTGACTGGCCTAGAACTAGAGGTTTAAATTAAAAGCAGAATAAATGGCGTTTTTTTATTATAGTAAATATAAAGTCTATAAAGTATTAACTATATTATTGTTTCAGCATATTTTATTCAGATACTTCGATTTTGCAAGATATGATGTGATTGTGTTTCGTATGAGCACGGCGGGCTTGCTGACATGTTCTACGGCGTTCCCACCAATTAGTAGAGGCAAAGTGGTTTACTTCTTGAGGAACGAGGAGAAAATCACTCAACAGAATTTTCGCACCGTAAGTACAGAGTAATCTGTTTTTTTTATGATATAGGGGGTCAAACGAGCAGGCGTGTCACCTGATGGTCAGCAAACAAACGTCACCCATGGACACTTGAACACATATATATAGTGTTACAGTTGGGTTGCCGGCCGTGGTAGGCCCATTCATGCAGGCACCTGTGTGGCTCTACCACTGTAAAATTTGGTATTTTGACTGTCTTTTTTTCAGAAATACTTAAAACCTAGTATTATAGACAACACCTTGCAGTATTTCAAAAATTAATGGTTGTTGAAATGGCATATCAGTTAATCGTCAGTGAATGAGCCGGCTCGACCGGTAAAATACCACGACCTCAGGACTAGATTATCGACGTAAAGAGGCTCAGGTCGCGCAGTCCCTTGTTATCTCCTCTCCTCATTTCACTTCCGACCCCTTCCCTATGGCGGCGTTAGTTTATTATGATCAGGTGACACACCTGCTTGTTTGCTCTCCCATCCCGTAAAAAATAACCAAGTCCAGAAGGATAATATTTCTTTCAGGCTATGACTATAGGTGAAATGTCCGGTAACGTGTTGATGGATCTGAGCGTGATGGCCGACGAAGTGATCGGTCCACTCCTCTGTAACCCCGAGAATCAGGTTGGCTGGCCGAAGATTGTGCAAAAGGATATGAAGAGGCATGTCGATGATTTGAGGAACTTGATGCATCAGGTAAAAAAACTTTTACGTTACCGTCATAATTTTCTATTTATTTGAATCGTAAGTATGGCATGGCATAGTATGGCAATAGGTTCGCCAGCTATTCCTATTCGTATTATTTGGGACGTAAACATAACGCCGAGACGAGGCTTAATAGCCACTGCCTACACCGTCGCGTAGGAAAAGGCGTGAAGTTATGTCAAGAAAAAGAAAAAGGTGTGTTTAAGTGTATATACTATGTAATGATGATAATTATAATTTCTATACTTTAGCTAAAAGGCGAAATGGCCAGCCAAGTGATGCTTCCGATGCCAGCTGGCGTATCAACTATTTATCAGGCCGAAGCGAAACTTAAGGAAAGGTAGGAAGGAATATTTTACAGAAATAGTACATGAAATAATAAATTAAATCTTTTTTATGACATAGTGCTACAAACGAGCAAGCGTGTCACCTGATGGTAATCAACTAAGGCCAACCATGGACACCTGCGACAAATAGTGTTATAATTGCGTGGTTGGGATGGGGAGGGGAACGGGAGGAGAGAGAGGAACGGGAGGAGAGAGGGAAAGGGATTGGGCTTCCGGATATCTCTTTCACCAAGCGAAACGCGACCTTTTTATGGTATAGGAGGGCAAACGAACAAAAGTGGGTCACCCAATGGTAAGTAACTTCTCACCGACCATGAACAACGTGGTGCGTTGCCGTCCTTTAAGAAAGTAGGAGGGGAAAGGAAGGGCAAAGGGAATCGGGCCTCCGGATACCGCTCTCACCGAACGAAACGTGGCACGAGCCAGTTTACGTCGATATTTTATAGGATCGTTGTATTTCACCGGACGAGCCGGCCCATTCATGCAACGAACTGTGCGGCTCTACCACTGTTAAGACTGTTTCTTGTATGCCTCATCAGTGACGGCGAAGATGTAGATCTGCAATTGAAGACTAACATAGAAGGTGCTGTAATTAAGTGGGCTCAACAAGTCCACGATCTGTTGTCGCAAGATTCGTATTTAGGTAATTATAATCTATTTCTAGATTTCACATTTTAGTTAGATACCTATATGTAGTTAATACTAGTTGACCTAGACTAGTTTGACATAACATTGACCCGGCGAGCTATGTTCCGCCTCAGAAGAAAAAATCTACATACACTAACAGCACGAACGGGTCCATGTTACTTATGTTCTGCACCGGACGTGTATGTTTGCAGTTTGACCAGTTGCCTATGCTTTCGGGAAAAAAATAACAGGGTTTTTGGCAAAAATAATGGAATTTATTTTATATATATCAAAAATAGAACTCGAGTGTTTGTCAGATTGTGTCACAACAGGCGCGAACGGTGGAGCTCCCAAAATAATGTGACAAGTCTGTAAAAATCAGCAGCATTATTAATATAAAAATAGCATTATTATTATTAATATAATATATGACAGTGTATAGTATTACGACACTGGTAGTAATGTGCGACTAAAAGAAAATACTCTACTACAAATGCACGTCCAAAGAGGGGAAGTGGAGGGGGAGTGGCTGTAGTCCACATCGCCGCAGTCACCAAAAGTGTGTCACCACACAACTCAACCGCCCTCCCTCCCTCTTAAAATCGGCGCCTCAGTAATACTAGTCTACCAACAGGTAGCAATTGATAGCTTGTAAAATATACATGAATTAGGAGCCTTGGTGGAACAGTGGTCGAGCACACGGCTTCTGAGTCCTGGCTCACGCCAGTGACTTTTGAAAATTAATTTCGAAAGTTATGTGTGATAAATATCGATGACTAAAAACTTTGTGTCCTGTACGGCAATAAGTTCGCCACCTATTCCATTTGGGATGTAAACATAACGGCGAGTCGAGGCTTAACAGCCACTGCTTACACCTTCGGGTAGAAAAAGGAGTGAAGTTATGTATGTCAAAGATGAGTTATATTTTTAATTCTCCTATGATACTTACAGCTTTCAAAAGGACGAAGTTCCCATTACCGATTGCCGATATAGATTTTTACGCCCAAAGGCTTCATAATTTGGAAGGCATCTATACTCAACTAAGAGATCCACGTGTCAAAAGGATGGCGCACTACCTGGAGGATACGAAGAGCGTCTACATAGCCTGTTTCAAAACTATGCTCACAAATGTAGTTGCCGGTAAAAATTGTATTTAGTTGTATAAGATTTAAAACAAATGAATATAGCAAGACAGGGTCGAGGGTATATTTATTCCCGACGTTCTTGGACTTGAAATTTTCCACTAAAGCTTAACCTACTGATCTTCGGGTGCCGTCTTCTAACGAAGATTAGTAAGTATAAACGCGACCTGAATTTTCGACACAGCAGCTATAAACGAGAGCTTGTTCTTTTATTGTACTTTAATTTTCAGCCAGAAAGCTTTTTTTCTTAGGCTTGTTTCTCTTCTTGGATAATATGATGCAGTAGATCATTTTTATACCTTAGCATTATAATGGTTTAATTAATAAACAACATTTGCATTTCCAGCGATTGTTGAATCTCGTGACATCTACGTATATCAAAGGCCATTAATATTTCAATTTGAGAATTTCGAAGGCACAGATTTTGCTGACGCGAAGCCTCTCATCAGGCCCATGTTTCACTGCATTGGATTGTTATGGGGCAATTCTAGATATTATTGCAACGTTGAAAAACTAATACGTGAGTGTTTCTTTATGAGATAAAGGTCTAACGAGCTAGCGGGTCACCTGATGGTAAGCGGCTACAGCCTTCTATGAACACTTGCGGCACAGATAGTTGCATTTCCAGGCGTTAAGATGGGATAGAGACGTAATCTATAAAGGAATAGGAAAGAGAAAGAAGGGCTAGATACCTCTGGATACCTTACTCACTAAACAATTCACGACATGAGCCACTTCTGAGAAGTCTTTTTTTATGGGATAGGACGGCAAACAAGCATGCGTGTCACCTGATGATAAGTGACCAGCGCCGCCCATGGACACCTGCAACAGATATAGTGTTACAGTTGCGTTGCCGACCT
This sequence comes from Euproctis similis, assembly GCA_905147225.2. NCBI lineage: Eukaryota > Metazoa > Arthropoda > Insecta > Lepidoptera > Erebidae > Euproctis > Euproctis similis. The sequence continues at coordinate 11,093,273 of LR990123.1, forward strand.
ATAAGGGAGTAGAATGGGGGAAAATGAGGGGAGGGAGGTGTGCCTCCGAGTACCTCTCTCACCAAACGAAACGCGACATAAGCCACTTTACTTTGATCTTCTGAGAGTTCGCGATATTTCAACGGTCGAATTGCCACATTCATGCAGCAAATTGCAAAATTAAATATTTTTTATTGAAACTCATGCAGTGAGTATCTCTAATCTAGATAAAAGTAGATCGGTTGTTCCACTGGAAGAACTGATTAAGTTTTTTTTTATTGTATTAAATATATTAAGTATTTTCAGCTTTGCTTCGTGAAGTGTGCAACCTTGTTATTCAACAGTGTACTGCCTCAATCGATCCCATGGCTATATTCCAAGGAGATCCTGAAGAACAATTGCTTAAGATTAAGAAGGCTTTGAATATTCTCAATCATTTCATGTGAGTGAATACAATTTGCAGTTGCCTTATTATATTCTCTTGTCACTTGTAATCATAGTAAGCAGTTTTGGTATTTAAATTCTTTAACTATTGCTGGACGAAAATATGCGGAAAATATAACCGCCTCATTAGTGTTGTAGAATATCAAATACCAAAAACAAATGCATATAATCCAAATTGATGCTGTGCGTGTTCATAAAACCTACAATGCCTTTAGGATACGGTACTATGTTTGGTCACATTACTTGGCCCATCTGACGGGCCTCGTGGCGCATTGGTAAAACTACCGGCTGCAGCAATGAGGTCGGGGGTTCGATTCCCACCCGAGCACACAAATATTTCAGACAAACATGAATATTTGCGTGGCGTCTGGGTGTTTTTCTATATATTATAAGTATATATTTACAAAGGAAAAGTATGTATGTATTAATATCCGTTATATAGTATAGATACTATATAACGGATATTATATATTGTATTATAGATAATACAAGCATTTAGTTGCTTAGCTTGGAACTAGATGGCGCTGTGTGTATTGTGTCCAAGATAATATTATTATATTATCTATGCGAATTTACTTTTGTATTCTTAGAATACCGTCAGATAAGTTTGCACCGATAATTTCATAATACATTTTGGCATTAAAGGATTAAAAAAGTCATCCGTCAGCACAGAATAATTAATTATCACTTTTGGAGATATTAATTATCACAGTTATGACTTTTTTGGGTCTATATTTCAGTGATACGTATGCAATGAATCGTGATAAAGTGCACACTTTCTTCCCGTCTGGAGCGATGCCGGTGCGGTGGTCATTTGACTTCGACCGAGTCTTTATGCGATTCAATGTTTACATGGAGCGCCTCAAGATGATAGAGTCCATACTGGAAGCCACTTCCGAGATACTTAAGTTGGAAAAGGTCGAGTTTTGTGGATTGAGAGGGAAGACACTTAGCACTGAGTGCTTGACGGTGAGAACATAGATAGTGTTACAGTTGCATTGCTGGCCTATAAGGGAGTAGGATAGGAAAGCAAGGGAAAATGGGTGGGCCTCCGGATGCTATGGTATTCCACCGATAGAGCCGACCATTATAAGTTATAGTTGAAGATTGGGATTGAAACAAATATGCTCAAAACCAATCTTAACGCTTCTGTTATATTTTAATTGGTTTGAATTTTGAGCATAACATAACATAACTTCACGCCTTTTGTTACCCGAAGGTGAAGGCAGCGACTGTTAAGCCTCGTCTCGCCGTTATGTTTACGTCCCAAATGGAATAGGTGGCGAACCTATTGTCATACCGAACACAAAGTTTTCAGTCATAGATATTTATCACACATAACTTACGAAAATAATTTCGAAAAGTCATTGGTGTAAGCCAGTGTCTGGAATCGAACCCGGACCTCTGGATCAGAAGCCGTGTACCACTGCGCCACTTGTAACATTCCTGTCAATGCGTATCTAGTGACTAGGATAAAATTCCTCTTGGTATGTTATGGTGCGTGAGACATACCTATTTTTGGAGATACTGGTAATGATATTTGTTATGTTACCCAAAAGTGTTTTATTTTTAGGTGTTGGAGGATTACCAGGCGAAGTATGTAGTCCTTGGTAACATCACTTACGATCCGTCTGATCCAGAGGACCAATCGTTTTTGAAGGATTTTAAGAATTTTCAGGGTGTCCTGGACGATACCGACCGCAAACTTGCATCACTGTTCTCTAAAGGACTTGACGAGTGTCACAATATGGATCATTTCTTCAAGGTCAGTAATGAACCAGGATTAAGCTACGGCATTAACTCCATCTCCCTGCATCAGATATTTGGTCCCATGGAGGTGCCACTTTGAAAGCAACCTAAACTGTTGATTCGATATTCGATGATGTCTGTTGTCTTCTCTCACAGTTCTTCCAAATAATGGGTGACTTGTTTCATCGTCCAATCATAAAAGCGGAATTGAAGCCGAAACTTCCCAAACTGCTTGATTTTATGCACAGCAATCTGGATACCGTTAAGGAAATATACGATGAAGAAATGGCGGTCAGTATATGTTTCTGAGGTTTTTAATTGGTTTACTCCTTTAGAATGGAAGATGAAGGAATGACTAAGCAGATAGATATCATAAAAGCGGAGGGACTTAGTAGTACAGGAAGGTCGAGAGGTATGACCAAATTGACGAAGTTAGACAGTGGCTCTATTAACAAGCCTGACATGAAAGTCAAAGAAGCGAGTAAGACGTTGTGTCACATGGCTCTAGATTTTTCTGCCAACCCAACAAATGACAAGGCTTAAATGTTATTTAGTTGTGAATGTTAAAGTATTTGTAATTCTATTATCTTTGAACTCGGGACATCTCAGTTAGAAATAGGAGTACCAAGAGGAGGAGTTTCAAGTCAGTCTGAAGCAATATTGATCTCTGTGTGGTTTTTTATTATTGCGCTTCTGAAGGGTGTGGTAAAAAAAAACTATAATATTGAAGTTGATATTGGTCGGGAAAATATGGAAATATAACTCGAATGTGAACAGCAAGCAAATGTCGTAAAGATGTTTCTAAAATAATTTCAGAAATTAGGTAAAGGTCCTGAAAGACCAATGGTTGATCCGTACTTACCACCTGTATCGGGTGTAATGTGGTGGGTTCATAAACTGCGACAAAGAATTCTGGGACCTATGGAGGATTTCCATATGTTTGAAGATCCGTAAGTAGTTTTAGTATTGTTTATTGTAACTGCACGCTCATATTTCCCACAGTTACCACATATGGGGTATGATTTGGTTATTTATCGATATTTTATTACTACCTACTGGTTTTATGGGCTGCATCTCCAGTCATATAACATACAAGTACCTTGGTAGACAAGTTCGATACCCAGGTTCGATAACCATCCGAATACATAGAGATGAATGTTTATGTGTGAATTATGAATCCGACAGCCGGAGGACTTAAAAAAAACCAAATTAAAATTAAACTAATTTATTTAAAACTAAACTTATGTCTAGACTTGGACAATGCTAGTACCGAAGTGTTAATAAAATTATACAAAATTAATAAAGCAATTTACAATACTAAGTAAGCGGGAGATTGCTTGGATGTCGCAATCGCGACATCGGTGGTCCGGTCTTCCTGTAAAGCGACAGCAGGTGTCGATATTGCTGACGAATGATTTCAACATCGATTCTGATCCAAACCAAGCAAGATGATCTGGCTCAGCAGATTTTAGTGTAGGCCAAGTCCGTAACATGTGTTTTCATCTATACATAAATATATATAAAATATTCTGTTGATCAATAACAAATTTACACTCAATGCATGGTTATAATTTTAATATAATTTTCGCTGCTTACACCTTAGCGTATTTATTTATTTTAAACAACGAAATGTTAAGTGCATTCACTTAACATTTCGTTCACATAAAAATTAATATAATCACCTGCCGTCCTACCGTGAGTGGCGCAGCACTCATAAATAACGGATATGTTTAAGAACATCTATTTCATTCAGTGCTAGATCCTTCCAAGAGTTGATTATAAAAATATTTAATACAATCAAGTTAAAAATAAATAACTGACATGTTGGGATGTGTTGCCCGCTAATTTTGTCTATTCTCAAAACGAAACCAACATTTTAAATTAAATCATCATCATCGTCATTATCTTGATTATCTCCCTGCCCTCTTTCTATCATTTGTGGTAGGCACAACAGATTTTTTTATCCACACTTCTTTCACAATTAACACCCTTCTTAATCGTGTCTTCATTCACACAATCCATCCACGTTTTCTTAGGTCTTCCTCTTCTCTTGTTTTCTCTCTTGCTATTTCTTTTATTACATTTATACCAAAAATTTTACTTTTATAGAATAACGGAGTCATCGTACGCTCTCTATATGAAACAGAAGCTCACTGAAATGGTAGGATATTTGAATGGTGTGGAAGACAAGCAGTTCAAGGCGTGGTGCACCACCGTGGCGCCCACATGCAAACTTCATCTGGCGAAGAATTTGATATATAGGGATCCCCCATTCGTGAGGAACAATTTTAGTCCGGAGGTAAGACTGAGTATTTAGCTAGTACGCAATGAGGATAATAAATACTACATTGCATACATACGGCATCAAAGATTACATGTCATGTTATTTGACTTGGAAATAAACAAGAAAGTACTTTCTTTTTACCAGATTTTATACTAGTCTTTTCTTCTAGTTCCTCTACAGAATTTTCAATTTTAAGTATGTGCAAATTATAATATTTAGTATATTCTTGCTTTAATTTCGGTTACTCTAAGGATGGTAGTTGTTTAAAGAATAAAATTTTGGTGTTAAAAGCTTTCAAATCATTGTTGAATATTGATGTTAATGTTTGGACTGACCATATTAACCCAAGATTACTTCAATTTTACAAGTTTAATTGATATCAAAATGAAAATATTTTTGTATTGTTTTTGTTAGTTGGTGATGTTACTACGCGAGATGCGTTATATGAAGTATTTGAACAAACAAGGAATACCTCAAGACGGGCTTGATTTATACAATAGGAATGAGAAGTTGCAGGTAAGTCTTCGTGCATTGGACTTGCTCGTTAGAGAATCCTATCAAAAAAGGCTAGGCGTCAAATTGCACTAATCCTAAAATAGCTGGTTGATATTACTAAACTTCTCTTATTATTGGTTGCACTAAATCAGCAGAATACCAAAACCATACCACCTTGGTCATCGTCTTCTTTGTTCCTTTTGTGCTTGTCATATCCAAGAAAAATATTCTCTTATCAGGTATATTTTTTAAGAACCATATCCATTTCTAGTTCTTCAATAGTTATTTTCATCCATATGCAGTATGACATGAATCGTATGAATCGAGCCATTGCGTGGTACAATGCCATCCGTGAAGGGAGTCATGAAACAGAAGTAGCGCTTATCGAGAAGGAGATTAGTGCTATCGACCAATTGCTCGGGCGTGGTGTTGAGGAGCTCACATGGAATGATGATTGTAAGGAAATAAGATATTTCAAAAAAATTCTGTATGTGGATTAAGGGCTTGTAGACCTTGCTTATCTTCTGACGAAAAAGATATGTAAAGTAGTGTGTTCAGTGTTAGCATCAAATTTATAGAAATAATCGTCTGCAGTGTAATTTTTAGCTGCGAATAGCTTTTTTCTGATTTGTTTGCATTTTTTAAAGAGTTCGATTTTGTGTCACCTTTTTTTCCAATGTTTGTTAAAACCTTGGTTATGTCAAAGTTAATGCTTTCAGTCGCTGATTGGATTGCTGAAGTATATGCGGCTATCAATACATTACAAGAGCGTGTATTGACCGCCCAGAATAACGTAAAGGAAGGTTTGGAGGACATTGCTCGTTGGGGTGATATTCCTCTACACAATCGCAAGTTCAATCCAGAAAAAAAGGAACTGCTCGCGTTTAACGAGAGACATCCTCGTTTTGTGAAAAGGTAAGTATAGTATGAATTTAAGAAATAATATAATAATCGTCATTCATCATCATTAGCCTGTTGCAGTCCACTGCTGGACATAGGCCTCTCCCAATGTGCGCCACAACATCCGATTCTCTGCCTTCCGCATCCAGTCTTTTCCAGGAGCCTTTCTGAGGTCGTCTGACCATCGGGCTGGTGGGCGTCCTACACTACGCTTACCAAGTCGCGGTCTCCACTCTATGACCTTCTTACTCCCTCTACCATCGGTCCTTCGACAGATGTGACCAGCCCATTGCCACTTCAGCGAGCTTATTCTACGAGCTATGTCGGTTACTCCGGTTCTCTGTCGGATATACTCATTCCTGAGTCTATTCTTCAGAGATACTCCGAGCATAGCTCGCTCCATAGCTCGCTGAACGATTTTAAATTTGTGGACTAGCCCTACCGTAAGTGTCCACGTTTCGGCACCGTAGGTCATTACTGGTAGGACGCTCTGGTCAAAGACTATAAAAAAATAAAACTAATTAGTTTTGTTTTATTGTTAATTAAATTATTTACTACATCCTTGCAGGCGTAACAAAATACTTGAAAGCTGGAATGATTTTCAAGATATCTTACAAGAAAACTACAAATTATTTTTCAATATACAAGATGATGACGAAGAAGAATCTGAAGAAGAAGTTTTAGAGGAAGTTGACGAAACAACAATGGATGCAGATGAAAAAGCAGCACGGGAGCAAAAAAAGATAGAAATTGCAGAACGTCGCGAAGAAAAACGTATTGCTAGGGAAGAAAGAGAAAGAATAAAAGCTGAGGCGGAAGAAATTAAATTTGCAAGACGAGAGGTACGTAGGTTGAAGAGAGAAGCTAAAGCAGCCGAGAGAGCTGAGCGAGAGGCAAGAAGAGCACAAGGTATTTAATATTATTCCATACTTTCCGCTGTCTGTCCCCCTCCGTGCTTATATCTTTGAAACAACGCAACTTATTTTAATACAGTTTTCTTAATAGATAGAGGGTGTCAACGGGTTGATTTTTATCTGCAATGCATATATGATGTATTAAAGAAAAAGTGATAAATCCAGAATTTACTTATTACTTTATTTTTAATGCGGACCAACGTTCGCTGGGTCTACTAGTGTTTTATAAAATATATTAACCTTTATTTGTTGAATAAAACGCGTACTTTAGTGGGTAGAATTGTCATGCGGCTATATAATTAGACAACAAAATGTTCTCAAATGTCGTAATTTAAATAAATTTATCAAATCTATCAAGACATTAAAACAATGCACGTTCATCCAGATATCAAGAAATATGGTTTGATATTTTTAACATGATTAAACACTTTCTGGATATATGTTAAAGGCGAAGAAGTTGATTCACCCGCAGAAGAAGAGGAAGAAATAACGGATCCAGATGAACTAGCCGATATAGAAGCTGAAAGAATTGAAATGGAAGAGGAAGCATTTAGGGCGGAACGGTGGCCTGCTTATGTTGTATACGTTGATTCACTTGTAAATAACCATTATATTACAAAATTTTGATTATAAAAAAAAATGCATTTGGTTTTACATACAACCATTTGTTTTCCAGGTATCCCGGCAGGTAATGAAAGCTATACAAAGCAGTTTGAATTTGTTTGAGAATAACACTGATTTAGAAAAGGGACCAAGAGTCGCATTTGCTGAAGTAATTGCAGAATTAAGAGATCCGAGTAAGTTATAATATACTTACACATATAAAGCAACAAACAAATTAGGAGAAGGAGGCTAAGGAAAATCCGACGCCAAGATCCTCTGTTGCTGCATTTTACTCATGGCGGAAGATAAACCGCCAACGAAAAAAACCCACGTCAGGCAGGCGGCTGGTCATAAAATCACAGCCAAAACTTTGAGAACATTTCGAGTTCGAAAGGATGACATGTTTCGCCGATCACACTTAGAGTGAGATAAGAGAGGATGATGAAAATGTGTTTAAGTAATATCAGCTACTATAATACAATTGAAAAAAAAACTATGGACTTTTTCAATATGTTTAATGTTGAAAAAGTCCTCAATGTCTCATACTTAAGTTTCACGGAACCGATTTATTAAATAGATTTACCAAATAAAATCTAAAAGATTAAAATTACCAGTATACTAAGCATCTAGTTTGTTTACATATTCATAATCACTATGACTAAAATATAACTCTTTGGTTGCAGACATTTTCTTCTCACCTTCTGTCGATGTCGATGAACCAGATGGTCTTTACGATACAATGAAAGAAATGATGAAAGATATGTTCTTGCAAGCAACATTATTCCCTAGAATAGATCCCATAGTTCCAATACCGTCGTATGAAGGTAAGTTTCTGAAATTTTCAAATCACGGAGAAAAATTAATTTCTTATTCGCAAAGGATTGACTAAATGCTCAAAGATAAATATTGTGTTATGAACCAGTTCACGCAAGAAAGATTACATTGCTGGACTGTAGTCAGGGTGTATTTGAAATAGCCAGTTCATACATACAAAACTTCAGAAGTACCTTACGGGGTAGGAAGAGAGAACAGAGAGACACGATTCTCACACACTCCACTCGCGTCTTTAATTTTCTTATCACTTGTCATACACGCTCGTAAGTTTTTAAGGGTCCTGACATCACCTTCCTCAAGGACTCGTTCAATTTGATCCTGGACAGTATGTCGTGGCTATACTTGACTCCAATATCCTTCAAAAGATTTTGCTTTTGCCGCTTATTAGCGTTTTACGTTAGGCATTTTAACTTTTCTATTCACAATAGCCTGGTGGATCACGCTAAAGCTCTTTTTCTTTTTAGATGATTTGGTCAACGAAGATGCTATGATAGATTTGTATCATGAGATTCTAAATCGTATTGAGAACAGCATAAATGACATTGTATCTTACTCTTCGGTAAGCATTTCTTATTACATAACTTCACGCCAAATACCTTGCGGGGTAGGCGGAGAGAAAAGAGCGCTATAAGGTACGATTGTTACACGCATCACAGGCTTCTTTGACTTTCGTAACACTTTTCATACCCGCGCATCGATTTTTAAGACTCCTAACATCACCTTCCTCCAGAACTCATTTTATTTGGTTTTGCTACAAGCATCCGCGTTTGAATTGCATATCTGCTTAGTTAATCTTGCATCATAAATTCTTTCTACATAACCGAACCATTGGAGCATGCCTTTTCTTACTTTTACACTCTTTCTATCCAATTTCCTTCCTCACAACCTTAATTAATTACTTATTTTTTTATTAATTACCCTTTTATTCTCTTCACTTGACATATTTTTGCCCGCATTGAATATGTGTCAAAATTAGTGTCCTAGTATTGGTAAGTTCTAGATTTCATCATTGAATTTTCAGAAATACGAAAAATATACACCACTATGGATGGAGGACAGACAAGAGGTGTTGACAGCGTTTTTGAAATACGGTCGTTTCATACCACCCGAGGAGTTTGATAAGTATGTTTTTGAGAATGGATGCGAACCGCCAAATGTGAAACCCTCACTGGAAGAGTACCAGAAGGAGGTGATTATCTGGATTTGTTTATTATTCAGACAATTGAACAAATAAACTTTCCACAAATCTATGATCCTGTCATAGATTTGTGGCACAAAGTTTATTTGTGCCAAAAATAATGAAAAAAAAAAAAGTAAAAGAATTTTTCAAATGGAACAAATAAAAACTATGCGGGCCTCGTGGCGCATTGGTAAAAGTACCGGCTGCAGCAATGAGGTCAGGGGTTCGATTCCCTCCCGAGCAGAAATATTTGTGACAAACATGAATATTTGTATGGCGTCTGGGTGTTTTTCAATGTATTATAAGTATGTATTTACAAATGAAAAGTATATATGTATTAACATCCGTTATCTAGTATCCATAACACAAGCATTTAGTTGCTTAGCTTGGAACTAGAGGCCGCTGTGTGTACTGTGTCCAAGATATTATAGCATTATTATTAGTATAGCTATTTTAGTATGGTATAATTTCTAAAATTATCAATGGTCTTAATAAATTATGAGACACTAATGTATGGACAATTCCAGATCGACAAATATAATGCAATGTACGATGAGGTGGCGGCGTTACCAACAGAATATCTCTGCAACGGTTGGTTGAAACTCAACTTGAAACGTTTGAATCAAGCCATCATGAATATAATATGCAAGTGGAGTAATTTGTATAAGGAAAATTTGAAAGAGCATGTTCACAAGAGGTAGTATATTATACTTTTTAATAAAATTACAGCCAGAGTATAAGTCGTATTACAGGATGGCTGGAGGCTTTTAATAATAAACGTAATAATATACACATAACTTCACGCCTTTTTCTATCCGAAGGTGTAGGCAGTGGCTGCTAAGCCTCGACTCGCCGTTATGCTTACGTCCCAAATGGAATAGGTGTCGAACCGATTGCCATACGGGGCACAAAGTGTTTAGTCATCGATATTGATCACACGTAACTTTCGAAATGAATTTCGAAAAGCCATTGGTGTGAGCCAGTATTCTAACCAGCGACTGGATTCAGGAAGCTTGTGCTCGACCACTGGACTACCGAGACTAAAGTTATAATAATAATATATTTCTTTTAATAATTAACAGCCTGGACGACCTCGAGGAATTCATAGCCTATGCAACAAAGGAATTAAACGTAGAATTGGGAGATGACGATTATGAAGGTCTCCTAAAGGTGATGGGTGTACTGATCGAAGTGCGTGCGAAGCAAGACAGTGGTACTGATCAAATGTTCGAGCCGCTGAGAGACATTATGTATGTCCTGAAAGAGTATGGGGTCGAATTCCCCGAAGAGACTTACGAACAGGTATGTGAGATCAACTATTAAAATGAAAATTCATTTAGATCGGTTATTTGATGTTAGTTGTGTAACTATGCTGCCAATAACTTTGCTTTTTATGAAATAGGACAGCAAATGAGCAAGTGGGTTACCTGATGGTAAGTAACTTCTCACTGTGGTGCGTTGCCGTCCTTTAAGGAAGTAGGAGGAAAATGGAAGGAGAAAGGGGATTGGTCCTCCGGATACCTCTCTCACCGAACGAAACACGGCACAAGCCACTTCACTCCGTCAGAATATGCTACATAATGCATGGCATATTTTTCGTCTATCAGATTTTATGATATTTGTTTACTAAAATTATGCGATGTTTATATGCTTCCGGACTGTTCAGGGTGAATTGCAACACAAATATTCAGTACACACTTTGGTAAGATTTATCCGATTGTTATTTTCACCAGGATTTTTATATTACACAGGTTCCAAGATATACTCATAAATAACATACAAAGATCTTGCTTGGACAGTCTAAAATTATACAAGAATGCAGGAATAGTAGATACAACAACACCTCGAGAGACCTATATTAGGAGTGAATTTCCTATTTTTTTTAGGATATAAATATGCACTCCAAGACTAAGTTTAATTATTCTTTCTAACACCTTAAATAGTTATTGATGGTTGTAGTGGCAATCGGTTTATTCTGATATCTTAGCTCTATAGCGAGAATTTTATACAGCTTATACTAGAATGTACATAATACTGTTTTCTTTTTGTAATAGCTGGATATTTTGCCTGAGAAGTGGCGAAACCTTGTGAAGTTGGCAACGATTATGAAGAATAATGTGGCACCGTTGCAGGCCGCCCAGGCCGCTCTCATTGCGAAACGCGTGTCTCTCGTCAATCTACGTCTGAATATGTACAGGGAACAGTTTAAAATTAAAGAGGTATATAACATTACTTAATATATTTCTACTTTTATTAAGTAAAATCTTTACACACTTTCCATGACCAAATTGAACAAGTCCTTGAGGAATGTGATGTCAGGAGCCTTAGATACCAACGAGCGTGTATGACAAGACTTACGAGACATGTCTCATAAGTTTTGTCGTTTGAAGAAATATGAACATTCTGTTTTTTCTGACTACCTCGTAAGGAACTTGGCGTGAGATTATGTACCTATATTTGCAAAACTATGGTATAACAACAAATGAAATAGTTGGAATTTAGTTGGGTAAAAATATTTGTTAATATTTTGGTTGTTTAAACTAATTGAGATATTGAATCCGTCCTTCAGATATTTTACGAGGCATGTAAGGAGCCGTACAGAAATATTGATAAGGTTTTCTACGAACTACAAAGCTTCGAAGATATATTGAAAGGATTGAAGAAGTCTTGTGGCCTATTCGATATACAACCACCCGATGAAAAGAATTTGAAACAGTGCCAGCGAGAATTGAAATTGGCTAAGGTATATATATTACTAGCTGACCCGGCAAACGTTGTCTTGCGGAAAAATATTATTTAAAAAATAGGGGTTGATCGTAAGGGATTGAAAATTTAGGGTTGTATATTTGTATCCCATTTTATAAAAAAAATAAGAATGAGAATATATGGAAAAATTAAAAAAAAAAATTCAGGGCTGGGCTACCCTTGTGATTTAGGGAGATGAAAAATAGATGTTGTCCTATTCTCAGACTTACCCGATATGCACACAAAATTTCATGAGAATCGGTCAAGCTGTTTCGGAGGACTATGGGAAAGAAAATTGTGACACGAGAATTTTATATATAAGATTTATGTAGCATTTTTAATAGGAAGAACAAGGTAAAAAATCTGTTAGTTTTGGTAAGACACGATAAAGTTCCAAAACTAGTGAGGTCTAATTTTGAAGGGATATCAAAGACCAGTTGAAAACCTTTTGAATTGAGAATGTTGTGCTCCATGAGTATCTGTAAGTTTCGACATATGTACCAAAGAACTAAAAGGAAGGAAAAATATTAATTGCGTACGTTAGGCATTAAAGGTTTGCATACCTAATCTTGTATGTGGTTTGTACGCAGTTTTTTGTATGATTGGACCGGTTTGACTGGTGAAATACCATGACCGCTCAGAATATCCACATAAAGTGGCTCTTGCCGCGTTCTTTTCGTTTAGAGCGGTCTCCGGAGGTCCAACCCTTCTTCTTTTACCTATCTTACTCGGTGACCCGTCTGCTCGTTTGCCCTCCTATAACATAAAAAAATAATTTAAAATATGTATAATAGGTACGCTAGGTTTATTACTTGATTGCATTCTGCTTGAACAGCAACTGTGGGACTACTACTATTTAGTGATGGGCACTATTGAGTTCTGGAAGAAATCACCATGGAAGAAGATTGATGCCGATGGCATGGATCAGGAATGTAAGAGGTTCACTAAAGACCTTAGACAACTCGACAAGGAAATGAGAGCATGGTAAGTAAAAACCAAGATGAAATGGAGACATCATCATAAACTATGCAACGGATTTCCCATTTGCAGAAAAAAATATATAATTATGGGACAACATGGCGGTATAACGTTCGCTAGGTACTCTACTGATAAGTATTAATCTATTTTGTCTTGTAAAAAACATAACTTCACGCCTTTTGTTACCCGAAGGTGTAAGCAGCGGCTGTTAAGCCTCGTCTCGCCGTTATGTTTACGTCCCAAATGGAATAGGTGGCAAACCTATTGCCATACCGGGGACAAAGTTGTCAGTCATCGATATTTATCACACGTAACTTTCGAAAATTTCGGAAAGTCATTGGTGTGTGCTACTACTACTACTTCTTGAATCAGAATCGGGGTGCTCGCCACTGCGCCACCAAGACTGTTGTTTTGTAACTAAGCCATTATTTATATGTTAGGGAACCGTACGCAGCAATAGAATCGATAATAAAGAATTTGATGACCTCACTGCGAGCAGTAACTGATCTACAGAATCCGGCCATTAAAGATAGACACTGGCTGGAGCTTATGATGGCGACAAAGGTAAAAATAAACTACAAAACAACTGCTTTTTTTTTTCATTTATTTCATTGATACATCTGTTCTTTTTTTTAAATAGAAAGCAGTTCATTTGCACGTCAGATCCATCAAAACACCAATACATAATCATTTCATAAAACCTGTAATGAATGTTGTAACAAGCGTTGATATAGATGATATTTTAAACGACTTTAAGTTATTAAATGTAGAAGCTAATTCAGAAACAGACAATAGGAAAAGCCCCAGTGTGTCATTGGAAAATAAAAACGAAATAATCGAAATATATCACCAAATACAAGATTACAGAAAGCCGAAGTTACTAGAAGGAAACAAAATATCAACGCACAGATTAAATAAGTCATATACTATGCAAGAAATGAAAGAGAATGGTTTTTATTTGAGGTCTGTAAGGAGGTCAGAACAAAAAAAGTTTTCATACCATCCTATCATATTGTCAGAATTCATCTTGTAGACCATAAATCGTGTAAATAATGTTTAGTTATTTAAGGTTTACTTATTTATTTAAGGTAAATATTATTCATATCATTGATACTGCCTTAACTATAGATAACAAAATTCAAATTGAAATTAAATTTCAGGTTAAATTCCATATAGATGATGATACAACTCTAGCAGATTTGCTTGCATTGAATTTACATAAATTTGAAGAGGAGGTCAAAATGATTGTCGATAAATCAGTCAAAGAAGCTGCAATGGAGAAAACGCTTAAGTAATATCGTCAAGAAGGTAACTATTGTGCTGTACATATTATGAAATACTTTTAAACCGTGCATTTTTTTCATAGAGAGCTGGAGATAACGTGGGCTCAGATGGAATTTGATTACTCACCACATGATAGAACTGGGCTGAAACTACCACGAGCCAGTGAGGAACTTGTGGAGGTCCTAGAAGATAATCAGGTATTTTAATAACTTTGAACAAAGGCAAAGTCAAAAAAGCTTTATTTTCATTGGTGTTCAGAGACACTTAAAAATTGTGAAAAGTACAGATTAAACATAAACACATTTAAAATTAAATATTAATCACGAGCGCTTGAAGAAAGTGGCTCCGTGGAACAAGAAAACACGGACGCAATCATCACGAGCCTCCTGATTCCGAATGTAGGGGCTATCATGAGAAGAATCGGGCAAGAAACTCATTTGCCAAATACTCTTTTCATGAAATAAATAACAATATTATTATTGCGACTGAAAACAATGCAGTAGGCTTGTGCATAACAGTTGTAACGGCCAGAATACTCGACTATGATGGTTTTTTTTAATACAAATCATTTCTTTACACAAAATATTTATATATTTTTTTTAAATATAAACTTATGTACAGAATCAAGTCCAAAATATGATGTCATCGAAATTTATTGGATTTTACGAGACTGAAGTCACAGAGTGGCAGCGTAAGCTTGGCACTGCAGACGCTGTAATCGCACTGTGGTTTGAAGTGCAGCGTAAATGGCAATACTTGGAGAGCATATTCGTGGGATCTGATGATATTCGATCTCAGTTACCTGAAGATTCTAAAAGATTCGATCACATTGATAAAACTTTCAAGGTTAGGCCTTACAAATCCTGCTTTTCTTTAGTTAATATTTATATTTTTATAAAATCCCAATCACTGGCGGTTCTTACATTTAGTAAATTTAAGATAGATTTTAGATAATATTTTAAATTGTAAAGCATACCTGCACTCGATATTTGCATCTAATAACCGAGCTGCTGCGATATTTGGTTAATAGAATGGTGGCATGATTTGGCACGTGGCAAGAGATTTTTAAATTACTTATTTCCAGGAACTCATAAAAGATATAGGAACTACGCCAAACGTGGTGAAAGCTACTAATAAACCCGGTTTATTGGATAAACTAGAAGATTTAATGTCTGCTTTGAATCTTTGCGAAAAGGCCCTCAATGATTACTTGGAGACAAAACGGTTGGCTTATCCTCGCTTCTATTTCGTGTCGTCTGCTGATTTGCTTGGTATGCTAACAATTATAAATATTAAAGTTTAAACCTGTTCTAAATATATCTTGGCCGATCCCGGCGTTGACTCTTGACTAAATAGCAATCACTTTTTCTAAATCTTTGCGGAAATTGCATGTGTTACTAATGATACGAAGACTGAACAAATGGGGATCGAACCCAGCTACCTCTAGCAATCGGTGCTATTGCCAATGCTAACCTACAATGCCTGTTATCTATTAATCTAGCACTGAAGTTTCATGGTTTCATTTTTTTCCAGATATATTATCAAATGGCAATAACCCACCAGCAGTATGTCGTCATCTGACCAAGCTATACGATAATTTGGCAAAATTGGTATTTGTGAAACCTGGCAGCAAGCAAGCGATGGAGATGATCTCTAAAGAGAACGAAGAACATGTGCCATTCAAAGCGCCTTGCTGCGACTGTTCTGGCAAGGTGCTTTATTTGCTACCTATACCTACTACATTTGGTCATTTTTAGTCTTTATGGTAAAGTAGATTAGCACAACTTCTGATCAACTATTTAAATAAGTCCTCTCTTCAGCGTCTCTTTCGGCAAAGATGCCGTGATCCTAGTCTCACATTTTCTCCACAGGACACAATTGATTGAATCTAGTTCGCAACCATATTTTATCTTGCTGAGCTCATTGGAGTTTGCCAAAATGTCCTTAAAAATTACCAAACTAAGTGTATCGTATTAAAAAAATATTAACATTGAACGTATGCTCTTTGACCTAGGTGGAAACTTGGCTGAATCGTGTTACTGAATGTATGCGATACACCTTACGTGATATATTTGAGCATTGTGTCAAATCTTATGAAGATAAACCCCGTGATGAGTGGGTGTTCGACTGGCCAGCCCAACCTGCACTTGTTGGTACCCAAATCTGGTGGACCACTGAGACCAACCAAGCTTTTGAAAAGCTAGAAGAAGGTACACATATATGAACTGAGTTTTTTTATTCCTATATGCATAATATAACATTTGATGTACTATTTAAATACATACATACATAACTTCACGCCAAATCCCTTGCGGGGTAGGCAGGGAAAACGGAGCTCCATAAGGCACGATTCTTATACACCCCACTCACTTCGTTGACTTTCATAACTCTTTTCATGCACGCGCGTCGATTTTTGAGCGATTTTCGACCTTCCTCCAGGACACGTTCTATTTGGTCATGGAATGTGTGTTTTGGCCGTCTTTGCCTCCTACATCCATCCGCTTTTGCATTGTATATCTGCTTAGTCAATCTTGCATCATCCATCCTTTCTACATGTCCGCCCTTTCTTACTTTTACACCGACACTCTCTTTCAATCCGACTTCCGCCTTACAACCTTGTTTTCGACGAGGTCCGCGAGGGTCACCCCGCAGATTTTGCGCAATGGCCTCATTTCGACCGCGTTTATCCCACTTTCATGCACACTCTGTCATACCCAGCTCTCGCTTCCATAAGTTAGCGTTGGGATCAGTAATCAGTTGGGATTTACTATTTCCTGTAATTTATCTCATGGCTTCACTTCTGTGAGCTTAGTTACCTAGCGTTCGTTTCATAGAAAAGCTTGTTGGAATAGTCACTCATATTTTTCGAGATTTTATGTGTATGTTTATTTATATGACACGTTATGTAGCCCATGCATACCCTACATTTTATAACCTAAATTATCTGTATGTATAAAAATCACTAACCATTTCCTAGCTGACATGTAATTTGTTTGTTTTCTACTATTGGTTCTATGATAGCTGCTTAAATTATTTTAGGTTATGAGAATGCACTGAAAGATTATCAAAAAAAGCAGATTGCACAATTGAACGCTTTGATCGTATTGCTTCTGGGTGATCTGACGGTCGGTGATAGACAGAAGATCATGACGATATGTACTATTGATGTGCATTCAAGAGATGTGGTCGCCAAACTGATCACGTCTAAAGTGGATAATTCTAACGCATTCCAATGGCAGAGTCAGTTGAGGTACCTCGTGTTTGTTATTCGAGATTTTTCTTCTTTTATTATTTTACTCTTATTTTATCCTTCATTATTACCCAAACTTGTAGATAGGGTTTCAGCCTTATTCATATAAGAAGCGTAAATGGATACGACGTGACACTTATAAACCGCCACATACTCATCATAAATATTCTTGTGGAAATCAAACCCGCAGTGACCGATTCGTGTCACGACGCTCATCAAAATAGTTTATTATTTTTAAGGGAAAGGATAATAAACGCTAGTCATCTGGTGGTGACTAGCACCGCCCTGCATTCTAAAGACGGTTCTCGGTGTTGCAGATCAACACCAAGAACCGCCTTTAGATCCTCGGACAATTGTTTGTAATTTTATATAAAAAAAATATGCATAACTTCAATTTATAATAAATTTCGCTTGCAGACACCGCTGGAGTGTTACAGTAAACAATTGTTTCGCTAATATCTGCGATGCACAATTTCTGTACGACTATGAATATTTGGGGAATACTCCGCGACTGGTGATAACGCCTCTTACTGACCGTTGCTATATCACACTTACCCAGGTGATGATTTCCATTGATTAACATTATTTGTCTTGACTTTCAATAATCACCGGCAGTCTTTATGTCACTATGTTATTTCAATATGGCATAAGAACCCTCTAAAAATACTTTACTTCACGCCCTTATCCACCCGAAAGTGCAGGCAGTGGCTGTTATAGACTCGATTCTAATCGTTATGTTGCGTCCCAAATGCAATAGGTGACGAATCTATTGCGTATACATCGGACGAAAAGTTTTCAAGTTATTTTATATTTGGATTAGTATTTTATATTTGTATGGGGATCGATAGTCAATGAGCCAAATACGAAAAAATGTAGTAATACATATCATGATTTTCACAGAGTTTACATTTAGTGATGGGCGGTGCTCCCGCTGGACCCGCCGGTACTGGGAAGACGGAGACAACCAAAGATTTGGGCAGAGCTCTGGGCATCATGGTCTACGTGTTCAATTGTTCGGAGCAAATGGATTACAAGTCTTGCGGAAATATTTACAAAGGTCTGGTGCTAGGAACTTATATGCCTTATTCCAATATAAATAGGTTATGTAATTCCCCTTTATTGGGCATAGTATGAAGATATTATTTATTCAACTATAAAATTCAGAATGTTTTAGTTAGAGCTTCTAAAAAAATAGCCTGGTGGAAGACGGTGGGTTTCTGAATAGCTCTCACGCGGAAGGAAAAGCGGTATAGCCAACATCGATTTTCTAAGAGGTCCTGGTATTTCACCTGTTGAACCGGCCTATTCATGCAGTGCAACAGCGTGGCACTATTTTTATTCTTCTAATTTTGGTAACCATCTTCTGACATTCATAGGTCTCTGTCAGACCGGTGCTTGGGGCTGTTTCGATGAGTTCAATAGAATATCAGTGGAGGTACTGTCCGTCGTGTCTGTGCAAGTGAAGAGTGTCCTGGATGCTATAAAGGGCAAGAAGAAAAAGTTGGATTTCATGGGCGAGATCATTTCTCTGATACCCACTGTGGGCATGTTCATCACAATGAATCCCGGTTACGCCGGTAGGACGGAGTTGCCGGAGAATCTAAAGGCTTTGTTCAGGTGAGATAGTCAAGTGATTATATGAAGGATACTCAAAAATTAAATTTTATGAATGGATTTGGTTTTTAAATAGATTTAAATTATTAGTCTTGGTGGTCCAGTGGTCGAGCTTCACACGGCTTCTGAATCCAGAGGTCGCGGGTTCGAATCCCGGCACACACCAAAAGACTTTTCGAAATTAAATAATTTCGAAAGTTATGTGTAAGACTAAAAACTTCATGCCCGGTATGGTAATAGGTTCACCACCTATTCCATTTGGCGAGTCGACGCTTAACAGGCCTTTTTCTAACCTCCGGGTATAAAAAGGCGTGAAGTTATGTTATGTTAAATAAGATAATTCTGAGTTCATTTGATTTTAATAGAGCTAATAAATTTAAATCTGTTCCACAGACCGTGTGCTATGGTGGTGCCTGATTTTGAGTTGATTTGTGAAATCATGTTAGTCGCTGAAGGTTTTCAAGACGCCCGTCTATTGGCGCGCAAGTTCATCACCTTGTATACGCTGTGCCGCGAGCTCCTCTCCAAACAAGATCACTACGATTGGGGATTAAGAGCTATTAAATCTGTACTGGTAGTGGCCGGTTCGCTGAAGGTAAGCTAAAAAAATGTGAACTTTAAAAAATAATACTATTTTATAAAAATCAACATTTCAAATCGGCAATCTGTATAAAGTATCAAAAACTTTATTTTTAGAAGAATTTGGCGATATCTTTGCTATTACTGCTCTGCCCCTTATAGTCATGTGAAAATACTTATGAAGTCAAACCATCGGAACCGAACCTTTGAAGCATCATTTCTTACTTTTTTCTTACTATTGGTTTATTATAACTTTTTAGCGTGGTGATCGTTTAAGACCCGAGGATCAAGTGTTGATGAGGGCGCTGAGAGATTTCAACATACCCAAAATAGTGACGGACGACACGCCCGTGTTCATGGGCCTGATTGGTGATCTGTTCCCCGCACTCGACGTGCCACGAAAACGTGATCCGGAATTTGAACAGCATCTGATCAACGGTGCAGTGTCTATGAAACTTCAACCGGAACCCGGTTTTATCTTAAAGGTAATTATGAAAATGATGTTGTTTTTGAAGTGGAACTTCTAATGTCTCTTGCGAAAGCATTTAACGCATTTAACGCCCCCTCGCGGGTATTTTAGATAATATATAAGATTAGAACATAAACCGGTTTATATAAACCAAGGAAGAGAATTTGCATAGCGTGATGAAAAACAGTACATAGACATCTAGTAGCTAGTAGCGGCACTATTTTGATCGCACCATGCCCCTAAAGTACTAACTGCATAAAAAATATTGTTTTTAATTTTGAAATTTATATGCAACTTAAAAATAAAACAAACCAAATAATTTAAATATTATTAGGAATTTACAAACAAGACACTTGTTTTACCATTTTTGAATATTATATTATAATAATAACAAATAATAATTAGTTTGACGTCGCTATAACCGAAAGGCCAACTTTGGGAATGTTACATAATAGAAGTATACATACAAGCACAGGAATAACTAATTCAGTATATACCAATCAATCAATCAATCATTTATTCACATAATTCTGAGTATTTACAGCATGGTGACATGACGTAAGTATGCATCTCTATAATTTGCCTAGTAAGGCGTGTGAAATGTACGTGCAGTTGTCAATAAATAATAAAATTATTACATGTAACATGTCAATAATAATAATAAATAATAATAATGAAACAATGTCATAGCTATTAGAACATTATCTGCAAATAAAAAAATAAAAAATCCATTTATGTAAATAAATTAAGCAATGTATAAGTAATTACAAAAAATGTTTGTCATCAAAAAATTCATTTAAACAGTATTCAACTAAAAAAAATCAATGTTCACATGCTTAGTGAACATTTAATAATTCGTAAATAAATAATATAGTTATTAAAGTGCAATAAGTAGCAGGTCAAATAACGGCTTTTTTAAATTCTATTTTTATTACTGTATTTCATTGTATTATAAAAACTAAATTTTGATTTGTCTTAATTATGTTTACCTTATGTACACAAACGGTTGCCGTTAGTGTACATATACAAAAGTTTAATGAGAGTACAAATACATTATATGGTAGGTATAAAAAACAAAATGGGTAAAATAAATAATTTCGTGCTAATATTACTTTTTGTGCTATCTGTACTAGTACATTTTTTGTAAATATGTATTTTTTTTGTAAATCATCAAGTAGTTACGAAGCTTACGAAGCGAGTGCCGGCCATGGCGGACGCGTCCCGTACTGTTAATATTTGATATTACAAAGATAATTATATCGATATTTTTAATTTTGCAATGTATATATATATGTGTCATATATTTTGTATGTATATATTATGTATGTAATAAAAATGTATTATGTAGTTCTTAAATCATAGAACTCCATTTTGAAGTTTTTATACACGCTAAGTTTGGATGATATTATTAACAGTCGTAGAGCCACGCAGTCCGCTGCATGAATGGGCCGGCTCGACAAGGGAAATACCACTACCTCTCATTCAGACATAGTTTTAATGCTTTTTTACAATATGGGTATCAAATGAGCTTGAGCTTAGGGGAGTAACTTAATCAAAGAATAATGAGGCGTCGATTAAGGCAGATCCTCCTAACTAGTAGTTACCAAGTCCTACCCAGATTTATACTCGAGTGGGGATCGAACCCGCCAATCTCCATTCCACAGTCGGTAGTTTTACTAATGCACCACGAGGCCCGTCGTAATGTAAGATGTACTCTTTTTAAATTAAGCGTGTTTTTTTTATTGGATAGGAGAGTAAACGAGCATGCGTGTCACCTGATGGGAAGTAACCAGCGCCACCCATGGACACCTGCAATACGTGTAGTTTTACAGTTGCGTTGCCGACCGGAAGTAGGATGGGAAAGGATAGGGAAGGGAGGTGGGCCTCTGGGTACCTTTCTCACCGAACGAAATGCGGGATGAGCCACTTTACGTTGATCTTCTGAGAGGGCGTGGTATTTCACCGGTCGAGCCGGCCCATTCATGCAGCGTACTGTTTGGTTCTACCACTGCTAGAACGTGTGGTGTTATACCTACATGTGTGTTTGTGACAAAGTTTCACTTCTCTAGCGCGGCGGGACTCCACGCACATGTTTTTTGTTTGAAATCTTTCATTGATTGCAAGTCCATGATACCCATCAAGGAAGTGCAGGCCAATATGCCTTATTCAGTCTGCTGATCACGTTGCTTTTATAGTAGTAACGACAACTGAATTGAGATCGTGGGTTTGATTTCCGTCTGTTGATTTCCGTCTGAGTACGATTACCTACTCGTGTACGTAACGTTTGTTCCGGTTAATCGCTGTAATGGCTGGACCGACCGGCTACTTTTTTTTTTAGGAAAAAATCTTTTACTTATTGCTTACGAAGCGAAACAAAGTTCGCCGGGTCAGCTAGTTTACGCACAAATTATATCTAACCCAATACAACTAATATCTTCACCATAGATGGTGCAGCTTGTGGAGCTGTTTGCAGTAAGACACTCCGTATTCATTAATGGTTTTGCTGGCACGGGAAAATCCATGGTGTGGCAGTGTCTCAACAGGACCTACCATATGCTGAAGATGAAACCGTTTTACAATGATCTGGACCCGAAAGCTGTTACCAATGACGAGCTATTCGGTATAATCAATCCAGCCACCAGAGAATGGAAGGACGGTCTGTTTTCGACAATTATGAGGGACATGGCGAACATGCCTGGTGATGGACCTAAGTGGATTGTTCTTGATGGAGATATTGATCCTATGTGGATTGAGAGTCTAAACACCTTGATGGATGATAACAAGGTAAGTTTCTTTACGCATGTTCCAAGAAATGGGAGGCTTGTATCTTAGCAAGTCATGTGATGAGGAAGGATGATGAGCATACCGCGAAAAGAATGATGAATCTCAATGATGAAGGCCATACGAGATGAAAAGACCTAAACATGGATGGATTGAATGTATGAATGTTAGAATTGGCCAGAATTTGATGAAATTTGGATTACTGGTAATTCTGTGGTTTATTTCTGTAAAGGTGCTGACTTTGGCAAGTAATGAGCGTATTGCTTTGAACAAGACCATGAGACTGTTATTTGAGATCTCAAATTTGAGAACTGCAACACCCGCAACAGTGTCACGTGCCGGTATTCTGTATATAAATCCACAGGACTTAGGGTGGAATCCGTAAGTACACTTTTTTGTATGGAATAGGAGGGCAAACGAGCAGGCGTGTCACCTGATGGTAAGTGAATAGCGCCGCCCATGGACACCTGCTACACATATAGTGTTACAGTTGCGTTGCCGGCTGAAGGTAGAGAAGGAGGTATAATGGAAGAGATCGGAAGTGGAATAGGAAGGGGAAACGCGGCATAAATCATTTAACGTCGATATTCTGAGAGGTCGTGGTATTTCACCGGTCGATCCGGCCTATTCATGCAGCGAACTGGGTGGCTCTACCACTGTCGAAATTTTTCACAAATGATTTCCAAGCGTTTGAATATATGTAGTTTTTTTTTCATGGGATAGTAGTGCAAACAAGCAAGTGTGTCCCGTGATGGTAAGTAACTTCTCACCGCCCATCAACTCACTGTGGTGCGTGGCCGCCCTTTAAGGAAGTAGGAGAAGAAAGAGTTGCGAGCCTCCGGATACCTCTTTCTCCGAATGAAACGCGGCACGAGCCACTTCACGTCGATATTCCGAGCGGTCTTCGTATTTTACCCGTCGAGCCGGTCTGTTCAAGCAGCGAACTGCAAGAATCTACCCTAGATATTGGACAAAGTGTGTCTAAAATGGAATTGCTATTGACTGATACAAGAGTTTTAATTACAGATTCGTAGCATCTTGGATTGACACGACTCGCGATGACGAATCCGAAAAGGCCATGCTAACAGTTATGTTCGATAAGTACATACCTTCACTGCTGGAGTCCTGCAAGAAGTACAAACGGGTCACACCGTTGACAGAGTTACAGCAGATCCAACTGACTTGTTACTTGCTCGAATGTTTCTTGAACAAGTCGCTGCTGCCTACCGACTGTCCTAAAGAATGGTGAGTTTTTACTGTCGTGAGTTTTTGGAAACTCACGAATGAAAAATGTATGTATTTAAGATACAAAAATAAGTGGTATGTTTATCGTCGTATCTTACGGCGTTCAGTTCTTTATGTCGTCTCTGCAAGGTACCAAGTGTGGTGCTGTATATAAATACAAATAATGTTGAAGTGTTTTTTTGTAATATTGAATTAACTTCCTTCTACTACATTCGTGTGAATATATTTACGGTACATACACCATGGTCTCCGTGGTCCAGTGGTTGTGCAAGCTGCTTCTGAATAAAGAAGTCGTGAGGTTGAATACGGGCTTACACCAATGGCTTTTCGAAATTATTTTCGGAAGTTATTTTCGATAAATATAGATGACTAACATCTTATTGCATTGCCCCGCTTATTGCATTAGATTCCGATACCTGTTCCGTTTGGGACGTAAACATAATGGTGAGTCAAGGCTTAACAGCCGCTGTCTAGACCTTCGGGTAGAAAAAGGCGATAAGTTGTGTTATGTTATGTTATTTTCATAGGTACGAGATTTATTTTGTTTTCTGCATCGTGTGGGGTTTTGGATCCGCACTATTTCAAGATCAACTCGTTGATTGGCGCAACGAGTTTAGCAAATGGTTCTGTAATGAGTTCAAACAAATAAAGTTCCCCTCTTCGGGCAACGTGTTCAGTTTCTTCATTGACCCTGAAACTAAAAAGTTCCTGCCCTGGTCCGAGAAGGTGGAGGTGTTTGAGTTGGATCCTGATTTACCCCTTCAGGTAATAACTTAGTTTTGTTTTCAAATTATTTAATTTATAACTACTTGGTTAAGTTATATACAAAATCAAGTTCTACAATGATGATGTAAAGATTTTATAAAATGGATTTTTTTTTCAGCAATGTTTAGTATCCACGTCGGAAACTACGCGTACCAGATTTTTCTTGGATCTGTTGCTGGCAAAATCGAAGCCAATAATGCTGGTGGGCAGCGCTGGCAGTGGCAAGTCTGTGACGGTGGCTGCCAAGCTCAACTCTCTGCCCGATTCTTACGCCATCACCAACGTGCCACTCAACTTTTACACGACTTCAGGTAAATTTAAATAAATATTCACTTAATCAACTAGCTTAAAATGCAATGTATAGTGTTTTTTTATGGCATAGGAGGGCAAACGAGCAGGCGTGTCACCTGATGGTAAGCAACCAACGCCACCCATGGACACCAGCAACACATATAGTGTTACTGTTGCGTTGCCGACTTTTAAGGGATAGGGAAGGATAGGGGAGGGGGGGGCTCTCACCGAACGAAACGCGGTATTAGCCACTTTACGTCCATCTTCTGAGAGGTCGTGGTATTTCGCCGGCCCATTCAAGCGGCGAACTGCTTGACTCTACCACTGGTAAGATAGCTTTAAATACATTATTTCATTAAAGCATTGTAGCTTTAAGCAATAAATTAGATATATAATGAACGGGAATCAAACGCGACACGTTTAGGCCAGGTTTCATTGGCCCTGGACACAAGCCGAAACGTCAAAAGCCAATCAAGGTAAATAATATTTACCTAAACGTGTCACGTTTCCCGTTAATTATATTTGTGTATTAAGCAACGGGAATGACTAAAACATTTTTTTTTAATACAGCAGGAGTTAAAAAATCTTAAACCCATTAAATTATGAATCGAATTAAATAACCATAACAAAGAGGACACGAAAGCAATAATAAAATGGTTGTTATTACATGACAATAAATGATCTCCTTCTCAAAAACATAATAAAGACTAAAAAAAGAAAAGAAAATTTTGTTAGGTAAAACTCGTATCTTAAATCAGCAACCAAACATTGAGGCAGTTCAGGTAGAGATGATAGGTATATGCGTAAAGTTTGTGAATTAATCAAGGGTTCCACTGGATCATTGCATAGTATAAAACAAAGTGTCTTTCCGCTGCCTATCCCCTTAAATGCTTAGATCGTTGTTAAGACGCAATGGCTTTTGATGTGGTTTCTGATTTTCACGATCATTTCTCGTGAAAATGATCTCTGTAAATAGTTCGAAACGTCGGGAAATAAATAAAAATAAGTAATAAATAAACGTGATATAACCCAAAAAATTATTTTAATGTTTTGAATGAGATTCGCGAAAATCTAAGAAATAAATATAGAGGATACCAACAGGGTGGTTTGTATGTATAAATCATGTATAATTTAGTAAAAAAAAAGTGATAAGCTTGGACATTTAGCACTTTATTTGCAAACGCTGGCTGAACCCTAGGTGATAAATCAAAACAATGTACTACATTGATATACACCCTTAAGAGGTCTACAAAAAAGTCCACGGTGGTATATGTCTATCTCTTAGGGATAACCCACAATGACCATTTTTATTTCTTCTGAGACGAAGCAAAGTTCGTTAGGTAAAAATAAAGTTTATATAACGTTCTGTTATTTGCATTATAAGATATTTATTAAACAAAGATTAAATTCTTTTATTTTTTGAAACAAGTGATTTCGGAATGCCCATACTTTTTACAATAAGAACATTGGCTTGACTTCATATGATTAGGTTTTTCATTGGACTCTTGAATGTTGGGATAAACAAGAAACTTATTATGTTCAGGCATTGACGAACACTGACTTATCAAATGACCTATCTCGTGACAATTATAGCAACGTCGATCCAAATATTTTGGATTCGTTTCGGCTCGTTTAAAGCTCGCAGATTCAGATTCACATTGTATTCCATTAAAGTGTCGCTTAAAGGTACGTATACGCTCATAGGTGCCCAAATGTCTGTCGAATGCTACAAAATTTGTTGGAGTATTTTCAAGTAATTCGGAATGTAACTGATGATCTATAATTCCTGAGATGATTACCTCTATTTTTTTCGACTCACTCCACCCTGTTTCTAGACGATCTATCAGCGCCAATTTATTACTTGAATACTCTGTGTACGTTGTTGCTTGATCACTCTTATAGTTTATCATGTCACAAAACACATCGTGGAACCTCTTCGTTGTAGCAAATTGTCGAGTAAGTCGCTCCTTGAACTCCGTCCAAGTGACACTCAGGGGGTATGAACTTGCCGCCCATTTTTTTGCTCGTCCACGTAAACGAGTGAATGCAATATTTCTAGTCTCATAGTCTGTCCATGAATTGTTGTTTTTGTGGTATTCGACTTCCTCACACCACTGGCCTGCTGAAAATCGACTTTCGTCTGGATTGAAGCGCGGCAAATAATACTCACTCGCTGATAGAGTCTTTGCTTTCTTATTAGTTGAGTCAAAATTCGTCATCATGTTTTGGAAAAACATCGGGTTAGTTTTATCTTCTTTTGACATTGGTACATCGATCATACTTTTGTCAGCTTCATATTTCGTCGTGAAGTCTTCTCTTTTTGACGTACTTGGTATCGCGGAAGATGTATTGATTGCTTCAGGAATGGATCCCACCGCTGCTGTCAGAGAATAAGATAAATCTCCTAATACTTTATTGCGATTAATATTCTCCATTGCTTTTTACTCATAGGCTAGTGCACATGACCGGTATAGGCGTTATTTTGACAGGAAATGTTTTTTTAATTTTCTTTGTCAACGCACTACTAACAAATGAGTCTAAATAGTACATAAACGATCTCTTTGGATCTCGAATACAACAAACTTAAAATAAAGATTGCATACCTCTCTGAAATATCTTATTACGGTCAAATGGGGTGAATTGGAATTAAGGGGTGAATTGAGATAAAACTAGGAAAACATTTGTACCTCAATTTTTGTATTTACCGTTTTGATATAATTGATACCATTTTTGTTAGATTTCTACTAGTGTTGATTCGAGGCAAACTGTTAAAAAAATTACACTCCGCTCGTAGCCAGAAATTTGGGGTTCAGGAACTTGGTCATATAAACTTTGTAACAACTTTTTTGAATTTGCGTGTGTTATTAAGATAAGTTATTTGCTCTTTGAACTCTCAAACAAAGTCACAGTAAGGCAATTTTCTGTTGTTCGGGGTGACTAGTTACGAACGTACGACATAGGGAACAAAAGGGACTTCAATAAGTTGAATAAAAACTAATTATTTATGAATAGGTATGGACATATAAGGTCCATATTATATTAGTAGTGTCCGACCTTTGGTCTATTTATTCTAAGGTCTAAGGTCTATTTTTGGGCGAAACCGAAGCCGAAGCCGATTCGGCAATGTAATGTAGTAATTTAATAATTTTCTTCAATATTATCCACAGCTAAAGAATAATATCGGCGTTGCTCTTGCCACTTTTTTCTCGCTGATAGAGGTATCCGCACTGAACTAAGGGCAGTCCGGTCCATCAGTCACTCACTCTTTCGTAACAGTTCGTTTAATTCCGACTGTTTTCGGTCCTTTGGCGGGACCTTCGGCTTCGGCCCAGAATTTGGCCGAAGCTGAAGTTCTCGCCGAAAATGGATTTTAGGCCGAAGGTGGCCGAAGCCGAAACCGAAGCTTCGGTCGGACACTAATATTTAGATCTATATCGCCATTAATTATACGCAAGTACAAATATTTGTGACGAGCATAAATGTTTGTAAGGCGTCTGGGTGTTTTTTTATGTATTATAAGTATGTATTTACAAAAAAGTATATATTTAATAGATATACGTTTTCTAGTTTCCGTAACACAAACATCTAGTTGCTTAGCTTGGAACTAGAGGGCGCTGCGTGTATTGTGTCCAATATATTATCAATATTATTAATTAGGATTTTAAATGGTTTTCTTTGTTTTTTTTTTTAACAATACCCGTATTGTTGCAGAAATGATCCAGAAAGTGTTGGAGAAGCCTTTAGAAAAGAAATCGGGCCGCAACTTTGGTCCACCCGGCAGCAAATTTATGATATACTTTGTAGATGACATGAACATGCCCGAGGTAGATACTTACGGCACGGTGCAGCCCCACACACTCATCAGACAATTTATGGACTATCGACATTGGTTGGTATATACTTTTAGTATAAGTGTGTTAATAATACTTTACTGGGTGCTAAGGTATCACTTCAGAAGCTCAGTAACGAGTTCATACGACTTTTTAAATGTCCATTGCTGGATATTGTTTTTTATAGAATAGGACAGCAAGTGAGCAAGCAGGTCACCTGATGGTAAGCAACAACCGCTGCCCAATGATATTTGCAACACAAATGAAGTCCCAGTTACGTTGCCAGCCTATATGGGAATACGGTGGCCGGCCAATTTATGCAGCGAACTGTGTGACTCTACAACTGTACAATTCCTGTACATTTTATCAGTAGTTAAGACGGCTCATGCCGCGTTTCGTTTGGGGAGAGAGTTATACAAAGGCCTCTTCTCCTTCCCTTTCTACCCTACTCCGGTGTCCTACTGGTGTCATTTATTTGGGGAAAACGGACATCAATCCGGCAAATATGAACAGCAATATGTCACGAGCTTTATAAAATAGGGTTCTTTACAATTTCTATATCAATGATTATAAATATAAATCAATATTTGGAACGTCTTTTTCAGGTATGACAGACAAAAGTTGTCCCTGAAGGACATATCGAACTGCATGTTCATGGCGTGCATGAACCCGACGGCTGGTTCCTTCACGATCGACTCGAGGTTGCAAAGGCACTTCTGCACGTTTGCCGTCAGGTGCGTTTGCTGATAGATTTTATAAATATACTTCATTTTATACAAATTTTAGCTAACAAAACGAACATTTTTTCATAACTTTACGCCTTTTTTCACCCGAAGGTCTAAACAGTGGCCATCACCGATTTTTTGCGTCCCAAATGGTGTAGGTGGCGAAAACTATTTCCACATATACCGGGCACAGTTTTCAGCCATCGATATTTATCGCACATAACTTCCGAAAATAATTTCGAAAAGTCTCTTTTGTGTGCCCCCAGATTCGATTCCACGAGTTTTTGATTCAGAAGAGAGGTGAAACTAGTGGACCACCAAAATAACAAAAAAATGAACGTAGAGGATAAAAATTCAAGATCGAATGTAATACTTAATCAAAAAATTGATAAAATTAACCTCATTCACGTAGAGTATTGGGAGAGACATTTTTTCTCTTTTTCTGTCAAGTAAATACTTGTAATGGGCCTCGTTCGTTTCTTGCAGTTTCCCAGGTCTGGACGCCTGTCATCACATTTACAAGCAGATACTTTCGCAGCATCTCGCCAATCCCCTCAACAAGTTCTCTTTCCAAGTGCAGCGTTTTGCTGAAACTCTTGTTGCGACCGCGCTCGCGCTTCACAACAAGCTCTCGTCCAACTTCTTGCCGACTGCTATAAAGTTCCATTACATGTTTAATCTGCGAGATCTTTCTAGTATTTTTCAGGTGAGTTAGCTGATTTTATAATAGCGCTTAGCTATACATTTTACTATTGATAATAATTATACATGCACACATACATAACTTCACGCCAAAACCCTTGCGTGGTATGCAGAGAGAACAGAGCGCCATAAGGCACAAATTCTTATAGGCATCACTCGCTTCGTTGACATTTCACAACATCATGGCCCCTGCATCCATCCGCTTTTGCATTGTATATCTGCTTAGTCAATCTTGCATCATCCATTCTTTCTACATATCCGAACCATTAATCATGATTATAATGATGACTGATGATTAGGACATGTAGAAAGAATAGTCGAAAAACGAATATTTGAGACAAGTGTAAAACGTTCAGAATCTGTGCTTATAAATAAAATTGGTGTGTGTTTGTAATATTGTAATAACCGCTTTTTATTACATGCATATCAATACATACACCAAATAAATACGGTACATAAATCAAAATAACATTACTTACCATTTTTGTATGTCTGTCTGTTGGTTCTGGCTAATCTATGAAATGGCTGGACCGCTCCTTACGGGACTTTCGCTTCTGACCTCCTGACCGATTCTGACCGATTTATTGGTTTAATGCTTCTGAAGTGGAACAAAGTTCGCATGGTCAGCTAGTTATTATTAAATAAAATACAACAATTTCAGGGCATTTTGTTTACAACTGGAGATGCTATAAAATCTTCAACAGAACTGATCAGACTGTGGATGCACGAGGCTACTCGAGTGTATTCCGACAAACTGGTGGACACCGCAGATAACGAGGCGTTCGCCAAGTTGATCGCTGAAACAATAAAAAAGAATTGCGAAGTAAGTAACACAACATAATTTCACGCCCTTTTCTACCCGAAGGTGTAGGCAGCGGATGTTAAGCCTCGTCTCGCCGCTATGTTTAAGTACCAAATGGAATAGGTGGCGAACCTACTGCCATACGGGGCACAAAGTTTTCAGTCATCGATATCGAGTAAGTAATATGTTGAAGTGGTTCAATCTTTGTATCGTGTGGCACCTCTCTAGAGAATAGTGTCTCTACATATTTTCATGTGGGTTTACTTTTATTTTATTATTTTTATGGGATAGGGTGGCAAAAGAGCAGGCGTGTCAACCGATGACAAGCAACAAACGCCGCCCATGGACTCTGGCCCATA
The DNA here is from genome assembly GCA_905147225.2 of Euproctis similis. NCBI lineage: Eukaryota > Metazoa > Arthropoda > Insecta > Lepidoptera > Erebidae > Euproctis > Euproctis similis. The sequence goes on from LR990123.1 coordinate 11,125,074, forward strand.
CAATGGGATACGGAAGGGGTCGGAAATGGCATGGTGAGGGGGAAATGGGGTTGCCATACCGTGGGCATAATTTTACTTATTTAGTTATGGACATTTATTTCACATAATAGAAAAGTCATTGGTTTGAACCCGAAAATGAGTTAAATGCTTAATGCTTGCTTTAAATGATTTTATATTTAGGGTTCACGTCTGCAAAGAAAATCCCAGCTATATTCCGTAATTAAACAATATTAACTACCTTATGTTTATTTTTGTTTGTTATGTTTGTTTATTTTATATAATATCATACATAAATGTTTCCAGGATTTCGACGAGAATGTGGTCTTTGAAAAGCCCTTGATCTATTGTCATTTCGCTGAAGGAGTGGGTGATCCCAAATATTTCCCCATCAGAGATTGGCCACATATCAAAAAGTTGCTTGACGAAGCGTTGTCCGGTTACAATGATCTGGTTGCTACCATGAATCTGGTATTGTTCGAGGATGCTATGTACCATATTTGCAGGTGAGATGGATAATGTATGTGGAAAATAGCGTAAATAGAGCCTTAGTTAAATCCCAAGGCTCTAAGAACCATAGCAAGAACTTGAGTCTATAAGCTTCAAAGAAGGCGGTCCTGTATCCATGTTCAACTGGAAGCAAGAGTTGGGAGATAGCAAAGTTATAGCGCAAAGTCTGCGGAGTGAGGCTCGCGTAAGGTTGAAGAATGAACTGCTGCTTATGCCTGAGTAATAGCATGAACGTATAGCGTATCTACAATTGCGAAAGATTACTTAGGACTAGAAATAGAATAATCTTGATGGTTGATTAAAACAACTTTTAGGATTATATCGCGTTTATTTATTATTTATTTATATTTATATCCCGACGTTTCGAACTCTTTACAGATATCATTTTCACGAGTATAAATATAAATAAATAATAAATAAACGCGATATAATCCTAAAAGTTGTTTTAATCAATGAGTGAGATTCGCGAAAATCTTAGAAACAAATAATCTTGATGGTTCTAGGATAAATCGTATCATGGAGTCACCTCGAGGCAATGCATTGCTGGTAGGAGTGGGTGGCTCAGGGAAGCAATCGCTCTCGAGACTGTCTGCTTTCATCTCCTCGCTGGAGGTCTTCCAAATACAGTTGCGTAAAGGATACGGCATTAACGATTTGAAAGTGGACTTGGGTACGTATCAAGAAGCCATTTGGATCGAAGATGCCAGGTTCTACAAGCTGCATTTTTGTAACTTAAGCTGATCTTCCATATGGACCATTTTGATAAGTAATATAGCAAAAGTAGCTGACTGCTGGAATTTCGTACCGCTATATTATATACTTTTGACAATAAATAAATTAGGATTCCGCTCCTAGTAGTCATAGCGTGATGATATATAAATAGCTTTCCTCAATAAATGGACTATCTAACACAAAATGATCTTTTCGATCCGAACTAGAAGTTCGGAAGTGAGAGAGATCACCGGGTTTTAGTGTTCATATCAGGTACGTCTGAGAATAGGACAATATCTATTTTTCACCCCCTAAATGTTAAGGATAGTCCACCCTAACTTTTTTTTAGATATTTTTCGTACAAAAATACATACAACCCTAAATTATTACTTACGATCAACTCCTATTTTGAAACTTTTTTTTTTGGCATCAAAACGCATGCTGGGTCAGCTAGTATTATCTTAGATATATCATGTAACAAAAATAATGTTTGTTCTAGCTGGATTGAATCTGAAAGCGGGTTTGAAGAACATTGGTTGCATGTTTTTGATGACCGACGGACAAGTGGCTGACGAAAAATTCCTTGTCCTCATCAACGACTTACTCGCCTCCGGTGAAATTCCGGAATTGTTTGCTGATGATGAAATTGAAAATATCATCAATGGCGTTAGAGCAGAGGTTGGTCTATTGTAAAAAAATCTAAAACAAATCGCAACAGTAAGAGTATCTACTGAGAAGATTGACTAAACTTAAGAAAACGAGTGTGGTATCAAAATAGTCACTAGACTCATGGCAGTAAAATTATTTACATTTCTAGAAAAATAAATCAACTTCAATCACCTACGACAAAGGCCCGTGTTAATTTAAAAGAAACTACAAGATTGGTAATAGAAAATTATTCATTTCAGACGAAAGCAACAGGTGTACCAGATACTCGGGAGAATTGCTGGGCATTCTTTGTGAATCGTGTGAGAACGATGTTGAAGGTAAGTGTTTATTATTTATTATAGGGCATAATCGCCACTGCGTACCCCCTCGGGCGTTAATGGCTTGATTTATTGAGCAACTGTGTCTTCAATAAGTACTGACTTTTATAAATTTCAGGTGGTGCTGTGTTTCTCTCCTGTGGGGGCTACTCTACGTGTGCGTGCTCGTAAGTTTCCATCTATCGTGAACTGCTCGGCCATCAACTGGTTCCACCAATGGCCGGAGGAGGCGCTGAAGTCTGTCTCCAAGCGGTTCCTCTCTGAAGTGGAGTCTTTACCGGTTATTACTTTCAGTCTATATTTTTCTTTTCTTTCCCCGTGTCAGACACGTGTTAACTTTGGCTGTGCTAGCTGATGAAAATTCTTGATTGTCCATTACGCTAAGTTTTGTATCTTTATTTCATTTCACACGGCTCCATCTAGTCTCAAAATGAACCATCTGAATTGAAAAAACAGTACAATAGTGTTCATAAACGGTTTGTTTTAGTAACCATTCTCTTCATCTTAACAAAATATTTGATTTCATCTTAGATGAGATCGTATCTATGACTTCTGCAAGAGTGTTCCAGATAACTTTATATTAGCATTTAAAAACTACACTTTTCTTTTTAGCCGGATCTTGTTGATCCGGTGGCGACCTTCATGTCCCTCGTACACCAGAGCGTAAACAGCATGTCTGAGGTATATTTCCAAAACGAGAAACGGTACAACTACACCACACCGAAGACCTTCTTGGAACAGATTGCTCTCTACTCCAAATTGCTGAACGAGAAAACTAGCAATCTTAAAATGATGATCTTGAGACTGGAAAATGGGCTAGAGAAACTCGCGTCGTGTGCCGCGGATGTCGCTGTTTTGAAGGTAGGTACCCCACCGCTCTTTACAAATTATCTTTTATTTATGATCTTTTCAAAATACAAGTAAAATTCTTGAATCTTAATTTTCTATTACACAGGTGACGTTAGCAGAACAAGAGATAATTCTGAAGGAGAAAAATAGAGCTGCAGAATCACTGATCGAAGTAGTGGGAGCTGAGAGTGAAAAGGTCTCTAAGGAGAAAGCTTTTGGTATGAGTTATCTTTACATTACAAAAACTTCTGTCTGCAGTTTTAGTAGATTATAAAGTGTAATTATAAAAAAAATAAGTTTTTATATAAATCTGTTAATATATAAAAGTGTAGACAGTGGCAATCACGCCTCGACAACTCTTATTTCTATTCCTAAATTTAATAGGTAACGAAACTTTTTATCTTACAACCAACACGATGTAATCCATATTTATGACTCATGACGTCTGAAAAGTAGTTTGTTTTAAACCCGGATTAAAACTTGGAACCGCTGAACTGGAAGTCGAAGTGCTGAATAACAGCTGAATAACTGGTGGACTGAGGTCTTATATCAAGTTAAATGTTAGTTCATGGATATGAACTAACATTTAACTTGATAACCTTCATCCAAATATTTCTTTGAACAGTCACCAATGCTTTTCGTTCAAAAGCTAGTTACTACAATTCTCCTCAACTAATACAATTTATTTTTCTATTCCGTACAGCTGCTGAAGAAGAAAAGAAAGTGAAAGTTATTGAAGAGGACGTGACGATAAAAGCGAAGATTTGCGCAGACGACTTGGCAAAAGCTGAGCCTGCCTTGATCGCCGCCCAAGAGGCTTTGAACACTTTGAACAAGAACAATCTGACGGAGTTGAAGTCTTTCGGATCACCTCCGGATGCTGTCGTCAACGTGACGTCAGCTGTACTGGTTCTGTTCGCCAAGAAGGGTAAAGTACCCAAGGATAGATCGTGGAAGGCGTGCAAAGTAAGTGTTCAGAAAATGTTATGCTCTGAAATGAATAGAGACAACGGGCTTTGTATATTTAGTACAAGAAGATTAATCCAGCGTTTCGAGTCATACTAGGCCTAATAGCTTTAGGCCTAGTTACAAAAAGTTTTGCAAAACCAATAAGTATATTTGTGTAATTGCAGTTGATGATGGCAAAAGTGGACCAGTTCCTGTACGATCTAATTTACTATGACAAGGAGAATATTCACCCTGATGTTATTAAGGTTAGTCACACTATACACATATAACTACATAACAAGAATTCAAAATGGTACCTAGACGTTCGGCCTTTAAAGGCGTGAAGTTACAAATACGTACACTGGACCAACTTCACACTATGCCCCTTGCAGGATCCACATGAAACATGAGAACCATCGGAGCATGTCCTCCTTTACTTTAACACCGACAATCCAGTTTATTCGAACTTGCTGAATTACAATTTTGTTTACGTTGAGGTCGGCGAGCGTCACTCCGCAAATTTTTCGCATTGCCTTTATTTCGATCGTTTATTCTCCTTTCTTGCGTAAGCTGCTACACTAAGCATGTGTTATTTTTATTACATTTGTATTGCTGAACAAATGTAATAAAAATAACAGTACAATTAATACATATTTAACATTTTTTGTATGTATGCATACAGGCTGTCCAACCTTACATTAAGAATCCCGAGTTCAATGCTGACTTCATTCGCGCGAAGTCAGCCGCAGCAGCAGGTCTGTGCGCGTGGGTCGTCAACATCTGCAAGTTCTACGACGTATACGCGGTGGTCGAGCCCAAGCGACGGGCTCTCAACGCTGCCAATGCGGAACTGCAGGCCGCCAGGGATAAGCTGTCCTTCCTCACAGACCAGATTTCTGTAAGATTCCATATAAATCTTTGTGTTTAAAAAAATGTTAGTCTTGAATTGATTTTTATGTCACATAACAATATCAAGTTTAATTACTTCATAACTGAATAGTCGTCCTGTAAAATGGAGCTGAATTATTATGTTGCTACTATGTATTTCAGGAACTGGAGGAGAAGTTGGCAGGATTAATGAAGGCTTTCCAAGAAGCCGTAAATGAGAAAATGAAATGCCAAGCTGAAGCTGATGCTACTAATGCTACCATTGACTTAGCCAACAGATTGGTCAACGGATTAGCTTCTGAAAAAATAAGGTCCAATTTAAAAATATAATATGCAAACCTCAAATCCCAAAAAATGCGTCTAGTAATATATTGAAATACCTAAGTATTTCTAATCAGCGTATTATTAACTGAAAATTTCTTTAGTACCAGCGTTTAACTCCCTTTCGCGATTTTCAAACTTTTCTATCAAGAGTCGCACGTCAGACCTGGTATTTTTCATGGGTTAAAATAAAGGATATCTATTTTACTTCCGCAAAATGTTCTGTCTTTACAATATAACGTCAGTTTTTATCATCAAGATTATTGTTTATAATTTAAATTTAATTATTGTTAATTTAGAAGATTTTTCATTGGATCTAACATTTTCTTTTGTAGGACGAAGTAGCACTGATATCGATATCAAGGTCTTTATATATATGAAATATAGTGATATTTATTCAGATGGTCAGCAACCGTGGTGAATCTGAAGGAGTCTGGCGTGATGTTGCCAGGAGACGTGTTGCTGGTGACAGCGTTCATATCATACGTGGGCTGCTTTATGCGCGGCTACCGTCAGGAGCTCATGAATGAGTTCTGGATACCGGCACTAGCTAAATCTAATGTAAGTTTCAGGTAAATCCTAAGCCCCGCAAACTAAATGGTTTGCCAGTTGCAATCTGGCAATTTTGAAGCTATCCATAATTATTACTGGCTACCAAAAAGATATAGTATTATGCCACAATTCTAACACGGTTTTTCCTAAACAGAAATCGCCTGTGCACCTAAGATTTAAATAAGTTACAGACAAAAGAATTAATTAAATAATTAATATATTACTAAATGTGGTTACTATGAAACAGCCGAAAATTGAAACGACAGAAGGCCTGGAACCATTGTCCATGCTGACAGATGACGCACAAGTAGCCACGTGGAACAATGAGGGCCTACCCACGGACACGATGAGCACAGAAAATGCTACTATACTCACCAACTCGGCACGATGGCCACTCATGATTGACCCTCAGTTGTAAGTTCTGACCTCTGACACAAGAGCTTGCATTTATTAAGACATTCACCAAGTATAGATATATAGACACACGCACGGTGCAGTGTATGTGTATGTATGTATTATTTTTAGGAGTAAAGACGTTGAAGAATAACGAAAAGCTGAAAAGTCGAGTGCTTCACGGAGGATGACTCCCTCTACCTGCGAGGGTTTTTTTCCCTGAATGGAGACCATTCATTTAACATTACCTTCGGAATCCTGTGTATCTATATTTCGTGATAACATTAAGAAATTCGAACGATTAGTGCCACACAGTTCACTGCATGAATGGGCCACCTCGACCGGTGAACTACTACGACCTCTCAGAAAATGGCCTCCATTCGAAAGGGCGGCATTAGTTGCCTACCATCAGCTTACACGCCTGCTCGTTTATCAACCTATCCCCCAAAAAAGAAAAGGTCGGTGAGATTTTGCTAGTGGTTCTGTTTCGTGCGGATCCGAGTTTACACCAATGATCTACCTGAAATATTTGATGAATTAATAATATCGACAGCCACTTATTTCACGTGACGAATAAAATTTATTCAGTGTATTGAGACCTGCGTAGAACCCGAGAGTTCTGTCACAAGCTGATAGTTCTTTCTATCAACAGACAAGGCATCAAATGGATCAAGTCCAAGTTCGGTGACAATCTTGTAACGATTCGTCTAACCCAGCGAAATTATCTGGATCGAATCGAACGTGGCGTGAGTAATGGCGATGTCGTCCTGCTGGAGAACATTGGGGAATCTGTTGACGCTGTGCTCGATCCGCTACTCGGCAGAGTACTTATTCGTAAAGGGAAAATACTTAAGGTATTATACTAATATTTACATTTTTTTTGGATCTAGGAGAAAAAAAATAATTATTAACTGTCATTTCTAATTTCGGAGCTCTAAGCTAGTTGGTTACCTTTTCGAAAAATCTACTGGTAGCTTTTTTTATCATTATCATCAGCCTTTTGATGTCCACTGTTGGACGTAGGCTTCCCATAAGGAACGCCATAGCTGATCCTCCTAGGACTAGGACGCAAAAGGTCCTATGCCTTTTGCGTCCAGTGGCTCCCGGCAATCTTGACCAGGTCGTCGGCCCACCTAGTAGGGGGCGCGTCCTCATAAATCAGTTCTTAAGCAAAGGCTTATCCAGGAATTCAATCCAGCGATTATCTACATAAAGGTCTTGTGTTTAACGCCTTGGCTTTTGAAGGAGTATGTAATTAAATTTGTAATGCAATGTAACGAAACTTTAATAAAATTTCAGATAGGAGATAGAGAGATTGATTACCATCCGAACTTCCGTTTTATAATCCAAACCAAATTGGCTAATCCACATTACCAACCTGAGATGCAGGCGCAATGTACTCTCATCAATTTCACCGTCACCAGAGACGGGTAGGATCTTAGTTTCTACATTGAGTTAAACTTTGTATAATGACTTTTCATCCTACAAATGGTACCGCAAATTGCAACTAATGTTTTTATGTATTATGTTACACAGTATGGTACAAGTCTATGACAACACTTCGCCTATGGTAAGCGATGGTGAGGTCGTTGGTGGTTTAATGCCCTAGTCTGTTTTTCAAAACATTATAGCTATTTGGGAACACAGGCGCTGGTAGTTTGTTCCAGATGTTAGACCGCTACGTCTTGCGATTGTTTGTTCACCAGTGGATCAAGGTGCAATCAGTTGTTGCAATGAATAAATAAAATCTAACATAAACTATTGATAATGATAGGTTAGAAGAACAACTCTTGGGTGAAGTGGTGAAAGCAGAACGGCCAGATTTGGAGGCATTGCGATCCGGTCTTACAAAACAACAAAATGACTTTAAGATCACATTGAAAACTCTGGAAGACGATTTGCTGAAACGTTTATCTTCCGCTGGACCAGACATACTGAGTGACGCCGCACTTGTAATTAATTTGGAGACTACGAAGAAGACCGCAGCAGATATTGAGATTAAAGTGGCTGAAGGGAAAATAACATCTGTGAAGATTGATGAAGCCAGAGAAAGATACAGGTTGGTTTGATAAGTCAGTTTCTATAGCTCGGCAAATACTTGGAGTATTATTGTAAAATCAAGTGAGAATATTTCTGCTAGTACATTATGTTATTTAAGGGCTAGAATTTACGCCATTGTTACACGAAGGTATAGGCAGCGGCTGTTAAGCCACGTCTAGCCGTTATAGTCCAGTCATTATAGTAAGTTCACCTCGGAATTTGAGATACCCGGCTGTAACTCTGTAAATACTTATATATTGACACCCTAAAAGTTGTAACCTAAATTTGTATTCAGTATCAATATTGTAGATTACTAAATTCTCTACGAATTTTGTATAAAATTATTTTTATATGGTGAACCGTTTTAGAAATAAAAGGCGGAGAGCGCGCGGTCACTGGACCGGTGCCTGCGGTTAAAAATGCGCCTTTATAGTTGATGAACTGTCAATTTTTTCATAACTTCACGCCTTTTTATACCCGAAGGTTTAGGCAGTAGCTGGTAATCCGAAATCTGTGAAAAGTCTCGATCATCTTCATTATGTCAAGTCTACAAAACCTAATAAACCTGGACAGTTTTCAAATATTCCACCAGTATATTATCAGTTCAAACTTTCTAACTTTCTAACCATCGTATTGCCCATTGACAATTTTACCACCTGCTCCAGACGACTTGCTAAATACAATTTTCTGGGATAATTCCACGTTAAGGTATAATTTCAAGTTATGTAAAAATTGACAAATATTGTCTCGGTGGCGCAGTGGGCGAGCGCACGGCCTCTGATCCAGAGGTCCGGGGTTCGATTCCAGACACTGGCTCACACCAATGACTTTTCGAAATAGTTTTCGGAAGTGTGATAAATATCGATGACTGACAAACTTTGTGCCCGGTATGGTAATAGGTTCGCCACCTATTGCATTTGGGACGTAAACATAACGGCGAGACGAGGCTTCACAGCCGCTGCCTACACCTTCGGGTAACAAAAGGCGTGAAGTTATGTTTATGTGACAAATATTTATTTCATTGATTTATCGATAGTTCAACAACTATATATGGCGCGTTTTCGAGCGGAGGCACTGGTTGACTTGAAGTGGTCCTGAGACTGCGCGCTCTCCGCGCTGTATCTCTAAAATGGTTCACCGTAAAAAAATTTTTTTTCATCAAAATTAGTAGAGAATTTAATAATCTACAATATTGATACATAATACATATAACAAAAATCTCATTGGAAATGAGATATTTACGAAGAAAGCTCAAAACACCGATTTTTGTGACTTTTGACCTTAAAATTTAATAGTTGCCGACACCCTACCATATGTAGGTTGTGAGACAACTTTTAGGGTGTCAATATATAAATATTTACAGAGTTACAGCCGGGTATCTCAAATTCCGAGATTCTTACCTAATTTAACCTTAAGTGACTGGACTATTATGTTTACGTCCCAAATGGAATAGGTGGCGAACCTATTGCCATACCGGGCACAAAGTATTTTAGTCATCGATATTTATCACACATAACTTCCGAAAACAATTTCGAAAAGTCATTGGTGCGAGCCAGTGTCAGGATTCGAACCCGGATCTCCGGATCAGAAGCCGTGTGCTCGACCACTGCGCCACCGAGAATTTATTCAAATCATAATATTTTTAAATCTTCATACACACACTTCAAATCATCAACAAAAACTAGTATGTACATCAAATCAAATTAGTACTTACGATTTTTCTTAAACTATCATCATCATGGATAATTATGAAAATTAATGACAATTATTTAGTGAGAAATTCAGCCTGAGTTTTGGACAGATACGGACTATAATGTCATATTCCATAGATACATACTCACATAATCCCACGCCTATATGTCATAGGGCTAGGCAGAGAGTTTGGCTTTCCATTAACTACGATCCTGACACACTCCTTTTGCCTCATCCACAGTCATACATCTCATTATGCATTCACGTCGGTTTCAGGTGCTTCGCATTATTCCGTTTTTAAACAGACCATTTATTTGGTCGTGGTAGCTCTTTCTTGATCTCCCGATACTCTGTTACTCACATTCGCTTCTGTTTTCGTCGGTTGGTTTTCATTCATTCTTGCAACATGCCCAAATCATCTTAATATATCCTCAGACTAACATTCCAGTATCTGTTGCTATATTGACTAAATTACATTGACTACTTTACACAGGTTTTTCAATATTTCTCAACTAAATGTATGGTTTCTTTATTTAATAGAAATTGTATTTTTGGGGGCTATTTAGTGTCAATTTTTTCAAAGTTGGTGTTTGCCACACGCTACCAGTTGCATAGCTACTTTTTCATTTAGATAATTGCGTAATTACAGACGTGCTGCTACAAGGGCGTCGTTGCTATATTTCATTCTAAACGACATATACAAGATCAATCCTATGTACCAGTTCTCCCTGAAAGCGTACAGTACAGTATTCAAAGACGCGCTGCGCAATGCTGAACCTGGTGATGATCTGGAAAAACGTGTACGGAACCTTTTGGACAGTATCACCTTCTCCGTGTACATGTACACGTCACGAGGACTCTTCGAGAGGGACAAATTGGTGTTCCTGTTTCTGGTCACGCTACAGGTGAGTAACAGCTGGCCTGATGATGAATTTTTAATTCAGCCATTGCAACCGTAGAGTTTTGCAGTTCGTTGCATGAATGGGCCGGCTTGAATATTAAATGTTCGATATTCCGAGAGGTCGTGGAAAAAAAAGACCTCTCGAAATATCGGCTTGAAGTGGCTCGTGTCGCGTATCGTTACATAAATAGTGTTACAGTTGCGTTGCCGGCTCCCACAATGGAATATGGAAGGGTTCGGAAGTGGGATGGAAAGAGCGAAACGCGGCAAGAACCACTTTACGTTGATATTCTGAGGTCGTGGTATTTCACAGGTTGAGTCGGCCATTCATGCAGCGAACTGCGTGGCTCTACCACTGAAATAAAGAATAATTGGGGTAATGATTTATAATTAAAACAGATATTACAATCTGAGGGTAGAGTGGACCCTAGAGAGCTGGACTTCTTGCTGAAGTATGCGGTAGCACCGGAGAACTCGCCTTTCCCATGGTTAAGTAACAACGCGTGGGGTGGGATTATCGCACTCACCAAGATGGAAGCATTTGAGGACCTCGACAAAGAAATTGAAGGTGCAGCAAAAAGGTATAAATGCTCTTTTTTATTGACATATATAACAAAATATACTCATTTACGTAGGAAGTAATAGTAAGAAAAAATAAATTAATTACGTTATTTACAAAATATACAATTAAAAAACTAGCTGAAGTAAAATTTCTCCGCATCTCGCTCTACTGGCAGCGTGCCCAGAAGACTGGCCATATTGCCACGCTGAATGCCAATGCTAATCCTCTGTACGAAGAATATATCAGCCCTCGGATCGCGAGCACGAGCACTTGGACCCAGTGTGCTAAAATACTTTTCATATTTATTACGCCAGATACTATTAACAAAATAACATTCAAAGTTGTTGTCGGTGTGTCTTGAGAATGATGTACCAAAAAGTAGTAGTTATGTTGGACATGTTTCAATTTCGGGACTTTAGATACGGAACCCTGGAATTTATTAAAATTTCAATTCATGTCATTTCATATCCAACACAAACAGTTTTTCTTTTATTTCACGGCTAATTAGAGATCATATTTGATGAAAAAGCTATTCGTTGATTAGGTGGCAAAAGTATTCTGAAGGTGAAGCACCAGAAAGAGACAAGCTCCCTGGTGAGTGGAAGAATAAGACTTCACTACAGCGACTGTGTATTATGAGAGCATTGCGTCCAGACAGAATGTCGTACGCCTCGAGGTAAGAACCAAAGTACCCAATGGCGTCACATAGTCATGAGTTAAAACTCGAAATGTCATTGGGATAATTATAACGTACATAACTTCACGCCTCCATTAGGTGAACGGATAGGCAGCGGCATTATGTAATTACTCAACAAGCCGCATCTGAATTATCATTGATTTCATAGCGGAGGCAGGAAAATCTATACTATTTCGTTGCAACAGGCGATCGTATGACTTCAATTTATCTAGTTCTCCAATTTGTTCAACATCAGCTTTCATTTTGTTTTGTATTCTACTTTTGGCGTTACCTATCACCCTACGTCTACGATATTTATCACACATAACTTTTACATAACATAACATAACTTCACGCCTTTTGTTACCCTAAGGTGTAGGCAGCGGCTGTTAAGCCTCGTCTCGTCGTTATGTTTACGTCCCAAATGGAATAGGTGGCGAACCTATTGCCATACCGGGCACAAAGTTTTTAGTCATCGATATTTATCACACTTAACTTTCGAAAAGTCGTTGGTGTGAGCCAGTGTCAGGATTCGAACCCGGACCTCTGGATCAGAAGCCGTGTGTTCTACCACTGGACCACCGACACTGTTAAATGTTATAATTATTTTTTTATAAGTCTACTTGTTTTCTAGTGCGTTTTGTGAAGAAAACTTGGGTACGAAGTATGTTGAGGCTCGTACTCCACCACTGGAGAAGTCCTATCAGGAGAGCAACTCCACTACGGCCATGTTCTTCATCCTGTCAGCTGGTGTTGATCCTCTTAAGGTAATTTATGTTGATCGATGAGTTTGTGCTAGGTTATCAAATGTGGTCCAGCTCGGAAAACGGGTGTAGGCACAATGTGCTCAGTTTTAGATAGTCGAACTTGTTTCTAAATTCAGCATTCGAACCCACGACTTTATGTATTTGATGTTACATCCAAGCAGGGTCTTGATTCGTTAAGAGTTAAAAAGTTAGGTAATGTATGACATCGAATTTTAAAAATCGAAGAAAATGTCTTACGACTTCATTAGTTTACATGTTGATAATTTTCAGGATCTTGAAAAATTGGGACGCAAATTGGGTTTCACAAAGGACACTAAAACTTTCCACATAGTTTCATTGGGCCAGGGCCAGGAGGTTGTGGCTGAGGAAGCCATGACTGTTGCCGCCGTAAATGGTCAATGGGTCATTTTGCAAAATATCCACTTGGTAGCAAAGTGGCTGGCAACCTTGGAGAAGAAGATGGAGGAATGCTTTGAAAATCCTTTAGAAGATTATCGGTAATTTAATTCGTTACTGAAAGTCTGAATATTTGTGCAGAGCGATGAGTTCAATGCTGTGATGTCATGTGTTGTGTGTTATTGTTGAATGTCTTAGTAAAAATGGCGGATTGTTGCGTTGATTTTAGACTTATATTTTATTGATTGGACGTAACTTTTTTAAAACTATGAGTTTTATCATCATGCTATGACCAATTTAAGTGAAGCACTCACCTATTTAGGTATAAAGGTTTACATACCTTTATCCATGTTTGGTAGTAGAAACTGCGCTGTTTTCCTGGTTAAAATAAAATATTTCCGAATGTTTGTTTGTCTCTAGACTATATCTGAGTGCAGAACCGGCTGCATCGGCCGCGTACCATATCATACCGCAGGGAATTCTGGAGTCTTCCATTAAAATTACAAACGAACCTCCTATAGGCATGTGGGCAAATTTACACAAGGTGGGTGGTTTTCATCTATCTACAAAATATAAAACTGGCTCAGTCATAAGAAGATCAATAAATAATAATTTAATCATAGTTTATATGTAAAGTTGCATGAGAATGCCAATAATAATCCGTATGTAATGTGATTAGAAATTCATTTAATGTAATATTTGACAATTTATGAAGATTACCTCTAAAAAACTCTTTAAAACAAATAGGAAACTATAAAATGTTCAAACGCACATTCCTTTCTTTCTTTCTCACTTTGTGTGTTTTGTACATTTGCATCCATAGCAGCATACAGTACTTAATAGATTTTTGTAGAGAAATATAGTTTTCTGTCTACGAGCAATTTTGCCCACTAAATTACGTAGAGTTCCATACATTATTTCTGATATGATGCAGTCATTGGACAACTTCAGTCAAGAAACCTTGGAGATGTGCAGCAAAGAGGCGGAATTCAAATCGATTCTGTTTGCTCTCTGCTATTTCCATGCTGTTGTCGCAGAGAGACGCAAGTTTGGTCCTCAAGGCTGGAATAGGTTAGCTGTATTTGAATTTAACATTTGATCTGGACTCCAGATCAAAAGCAAACCGTATATCAATGATAGCCAATCAAGGTGGATTCTAGACTTTATGAAAGATCAATTGGCTATCATTATTCCTACAATGTATCCCTTATCTTTCGGCTAGACTAGTAAAGTAACCAATAACTTGGAGACTTTTCTTGATCACTCATTGCTAGGTGCTTTCTAACAACAAATAAAGGAAGCATTACTCGCATCTTTGACTTTTGTTACTCTTGTCATACACGCGCGTCAATTTTTAAGCCTCCTTCCTGACATCACCTTCCTCCAAAACTCGTTCTATTTGGTCATGAATAGTGTGTCGTGGCCTACCTTGACTCCTACATCCATCTGCTCTTGCATTGTAAATCTGCTTAGTCAATCCTGCGACCATTATTTCAAATATTCAACACCTTTCTTACTTTTTACAACGACACTCTCTTTAAATCCAACTTCCTTCCTTACAACCTTGTTTTCGACGCGGTCAACGAGAATCACTCTACATATTTTACTCATTTCACTCTACTACTCTGACTACTACAACTGACTCCCCTGCCATATCTAACTCACGCTTCCATATGTTACCATGTCAAATATCTTTTTATCAGGGTGTATCCATTTAACTTTGGCGATTTGACTATATGCGTGTACGTTCTGTACAACTACCTGGAGGCTAATCCTCGTGTACCCTGGGAGGACCTGAGATATTTGTTCGGTGAGATCATGTACGGTGGGCATATCACCGACGATTGGGACAGACGGCTCTGTCGTACCTTCTTGATTGAATATATGCAACCAGAACTGGTTAGTACACCAACTATTAAAGTTTTGGACACACTACACGCGGAGCCATCTAGTTTCTTAAACTAAGCAAACAAGTGTGTGTGTTATGGAAACTAGACAACTTATATCAATACTTACTACATTTTTTGTTACTAAATTCATATAATCAGACTCTGCATTCGGATGTTTGAGATTGATTAGGTAAAAACTTTTGTTTAGGTAAAAATTGTTTTAAACGAGGGAATTTCAGAAGCTACTGATATGAATTGAAAAATTATTTCCATGACAAATTAGCCATTTATCCACGAAGTAATATAACATTACTTCACGCCTTTTTCTACCCGAAGGTGTAGGCAGCGGCTGTTAAGCCGCTGTTGAGCGGCTGTTAAGCCTTGTCTCGCCGTTATGTTTACGTCCCAAATGGAATAGGTAGCGAACCTATTACCATATATTTATCACACATAACTTCCGAAAGTAATTCCGAAAAGTGATTGGTGTGAGCGAGGATTCGAACCCGCTCTTGATTCAGAAGCGGGGTGCTCGAGCACTGGACCACAGAGACTAAATACAATCCACGAAGTATACATGGTATATACATAAATATACATTTACACGGGTCATTAGTTTTAGGTACTATTGTAACATAGTTTAAGTTAGATAACAAATTATAAGTTACATAGTGTAAGTAACATTGTTAATGGATTTATCCATTCCGAGATATAGAAAATTTAGTTTGATCGTTGATTTAAAACTATTTTTCTCACTAATCATTTCCACCATCACCAGGTAGATGGTGAGCAACAATTGGCCCAGGGCTTTATATCTCCCCCTAACTCTGATTACGTTGGCTACCATGCCTATATTGACGATTACTTGCCTGAAGAGACTCCATATTTGTATGGACTGCATCCCAACGCTGAGATCGGGTATTTGACGGCGGTGTCCGAGAGACTTTTCAAGGTAATTATTTTTGTCTCAATTATTTTCTACATTCTATCATTTCAAATTTCATTTGCTATTTTATTATTCTTGGTCTATTTGCAAAGAGCTTTTGTTTAGAAGGACCCTGGTTTCAGGCCCCTGATATTAAGCACACACCGACGACTTTTAAGAAAATTTTCCTCATTCATAAACATAAATACCACGCTTCGCGTATTTCAATATAAATATAGCTTTAAGTGACATTTGTGACTTCTGTACCCTCAGTGTTCCATTACCGATTCCAAAGGAACCAAAATCCAAAATCCGGCGTAACTACCTTCTCCCAGCCAATCTAGTTGAGAATAACTAAGAATAATAAAATCATCATTTTTCCGTCTCGGCGGCGCAGTAGTCGAGCACACGACTTCTGATCCAGAGGTTCGGGTTCGATTCCTGTTACTGGCTCACAAAAATGTCTTTTCGAAATTGTTTTCGGAAGTTATGTGTGATAAATATCGATGACTGTAAACTTTGTACCCGGTATGGCGATAGGTTCGCCACCTATTCCATTTGGGACGTAAACATAACGGCGAGACGAGGTCATTCTTTCGAACTATTCATGTTTTTTTTTATGGGATAGGAGGGCAAAGAGCAGGCGGGTCACCTGGTGGTAAGCAACCGACGCCGCCCATGGACACCAGAGGTCGTGGTATTTCACCGGTCGAGCCGGCCCATTCATGCAGCGAATGCACGGCTGTAATTTTATGATTTTATTTTATTCCAGGTGGTGTTTGAAATGCAACCACGAGACACCGGGTCGCAGGCTGGCGGTGGAGCTACTAAAGAGGAAATTGTGAGTTGAAATATGACGAATTTTATAATGTAACCAAAAAAATATCGCGTCGCACAAACGGACAAAAAGTAATATTTTTCCACGAACTGCTCTAATTGCCTATTTCAGCATCATTTTCATATTCCCATGTTTAAAGTGGGAACGGCACAATATACATCCATTTCCATTCTCTTCTTTCACTCGCCATCACTTGAAACATGCATACACCTTAATATTCATATCAACTTTGTATGTGTATTGTATTGTTCAGCTGCTCAGCTTTTACCTGTTTCAGGTTATATTATAAATTTCTCAATCGTCAATATAACCTCTTAATATTTAAAAGGTACGCATGCTATTAGATGACCTACTGGACAGAGTTCCCGAGCCGTTCAATCTCCAAGAGCTGATGGCGAAAGTGGAAGAACTGACGCCGTACACCATTGTGGCGTTGCAGGAGTGCGAGCGGATGAACAAACTCATGGGAGAAATTCGAAGGTCACTAAAGGAAACAGAGTTGGGACTCAAGGTATATTCTCTTATTTTGACAAGTTAGAACAACATTTTAAGTTTATAGATTCTTGTTTTGTTTTTTTGTGTATCTTATTTTATCATTGAAATAAGATGGATTTTGATGTAGGAAACAATTTCGGACTGTTGTAAAAACTCAATCTTGAAACATTCAAATTGTGAAGATGTAAGCAGCGACAGTTATTTCATTTATAAAATTGCTATACATTTGTCACAATTCTATCAGTCATGAATATTAAATGAATATAAAAATAATTGGTGTGTACCCAGATTTAAAGTCTCAACCACATAATAAGTATAACTAACTAAACGATATTAATGTGGAAATTCATCTGAAATCCGTCAAGAGGTCTCTCTCGGTGGTCCAGTGGCCGAGCACCCCGCTTCTGAATCTAGATATCACACTGGCTCACACCAATGACTTTTCGAAGTTCCTACACCTTCGGGTAGAAAAAGGCGTGAATGTGAATTTATGTTATGTTCATTTAAAATCATAGGGTGAACTCACAATCAGTAGCGACATGGAGAAGCTAATGGAGTCTCTGTTCATGGACAACGTGCCTGATTCTTGGACGAAACTCGCTTACCCGAGCCTCCTCGGTCTGGCGTCCTGGTTTTCAGATCTTTGCCTGCGGTTGGTCGAACTCGAGAACTGGTCCGGTGATTTCAATGTACGTATTTGTATTAGAATAAAACAGCTATTTGTAACTTCACATCTTCAAGCTTTTTTGGGTTATATTTAATAAAACGATTGATTATTTTGTACGTTCAGGCAATTAACTCTCGTCCCTAATCTTTCTTTTTATGTAATAAGAGGCAAATTAGCGATTGGGTCACCTGGTGGTAAGGGACTAGCGCAACACCGAAAGGCTCTCAGTAGCATTGCCGACCTTTAGGGTTAGGGTGGGCCACTGAAAGGCCAGCGAATACCTAGTTCACCAAAAGAAATTTATGAGGATTTCATCGATCGAAGTAGCCCATTCACGCAGTGAACTGCGTATATATTTATGCAGTGAGCTGTAATTCTACTTTGGTGGCAAGCTCATTAATCTCACTCAGTTCGCCGAAAAATCTGTGTTACCTCCTGAAATAGAAGTCCCACTAATACTATCACATAGTGCTGATCACCACTGTTCAGATCAGTTATTTCTTTTCATGAACGCTACAGCTACCACCAGCGGTATGGCTGGCAGGATTTTTCAACCCACAATCATTTCTGACGGCCATCATGCAGCAGACTGCACGTAAGAACGACTGGCCGTTGGACAAGATGTGTCTCAACTGTGACGTCACCAAGAAAAGCAAACAGGAATTCAAGTGAGAACTTCACGATAATATAACTGGAGTTTTAATAATTTTTTGTTGATTGATTAAAAATCCTTTGACCGTAATCGATTAAATTTAAAATATTACTTAAATGAGTATCTTAATTGATTCTGGCATCTTCCTTCTTTGAGATTGTTTCAAAATGCGTTGTAGTTATAATGAGTATATTGTAATTGGTAGTGCTCCTCCGCGAGAGGGCGCGAACATACACGGGCTGTATATGGAGGGCGCCCGCTGGGACACCAACACGGGCGGCATTGTGGAGTCGCGCATGATGGAGATGTTCCCCATTATGCCTGTCATCTACATCAAAGCTGTCACCCAGGACAAGCAGGACGTGCGCAACGTGTACGAGTGTCCTGTCTACAAGATTCGGTTAGATTATTGTATTTTAAGATTCTGCACCCATTTGGGTATGTCCATGCGACTATCATAGTCAAAATTCTGAAGCTACTGGTACGAATAACTTGACGTTCCCTCCACATATGGATGGTATCTTTTTGGGGTTAAGAGGGGAGTTTAAGAATTTTTTGGTACAGCCTAAAAGGCTGGATGGATTTTAGCATATGAAATATATAATAGTTTCAGGGTGACAAGGGTTATATTATTTTTCGAAATGTCTATTATTTAATTTTGTATGGTAAACGGTGTTAGAGAATAGTGTCTTGTGATATACACTCTACCCGCAGGCGACTAGTTGTAAACTTGTTTTTTTGGGAAAAGAGGGCAAGCGAGCATACGTGTCACCCGATGGTAAGTGACCAGCGCCGCCCATGTACACCTGCAACACAAATAGAGTTACAGTTGCATTGTCGACCTTTAAGTGAGTAGGATGGGATAATTTGGGGAAGGTGGGCCTCTGGCGTACCTCTGGGGTACCTCTCTCTACGTACAAAACGCTGTATGTTTACGTCGATCTTCTGATAGGTCATGGTACTTCACGAGTCGAGCCGGCTCATTCATGGAGCGAATTGCCTGGCTCTACTACTACTGTTAGAAAATGTGTTGTTGTAAACTGAACGATTATCTTTTTCTAAAATTTCAGTATGCGAGGTCCTACCTTTGTGTGGACTTTCAATCTGAAGACCAAAGATAAACCTACTCGCTGGACACTGGCTGGAGTAGCTCTGTTACTCGGCGTGTGATCTGATATTGTGCTAATTAATTTGCTAGAATTGTTTTCATTATTAAATTAGTTTTACATTAATATTTTGTTTATATTTTTCATATGAATTTCTACTCGACCCTCAGCATCATTTAATACAAAAAAAAAATGTTTGAAAAATACATTTAAATTTCCAGAAATTTAATTAAAACTTTATCAGAGGTCCACTAAGCGTTACTCCACACTATCTTTTAGAAATTAGTAACATAACATAGTGTCGAGCCTGTTTTACCTTGTCTAATAAAAATCATGCTATAGATTAGGTGTAAAGGAACGTGTTTAAAAAAAAATTAAATCTTTCATATATTTTCAATTCTGTTGAGTATTTATTAATGATTTTAAAATATATGGTGCATACAACAGCATTATTATTCACAATCATATGTCGTTAATTCTTTGCTCAACATTTCAATTGCTTTTAATTACTGTGGCTGTTAACATCTCATCGTATTTGAACAATAAAATTGGAGACAAAAAGTACACGAAAAGTTTTCCCTGAATTACACATTTACATTTTTTTCCCTCGCAATTTTCATTCGCATACCAACAAGCATGTCACCACGTTTACACATATTTGAATTAGAATTATTAAGTTTAAAATCTTTTATTGAAAATGAAATAGAGTCAAATAAAATCCAACGAGAAATTATTAAAGTTAATTATTATTTAAAGATAGAGAGTCATGCCCTGGCAGTGTAATACCATGCCATAGGACAGTCTTGACAATATCTGGGACAAGCGTGCAATACAATACTTATCAGGAAGACTACACAATATTTCATAATTACGAGCTTAATTCAATAATTTGAGGGCTCCGTTTACAATATAAAAATAAATATATTTTATTTTTTTACTTTCAAAATGGACGGCATCATTCAGTCTAAAGAGTCACACAAAATTCGAACAGTGCCAATAATATCTACGAGTGCAACACTTAGAGAGTACAAAAATGAAAGTACAAGTATTACGGAACGTAATTTTATAACTCAATCTGTCCCTTTCTAAAGCACCGTAAGGTTTTTTTCTGATTACTTTGACTTAAAAGTAATAAAACATCTTCGTTATTCCTAGATCGCGTTATGTAATACTTGGACGCCATTTTGCCTTCGATCTGTTACAGAGACACTCAATTAATTATATACAGAACATTTACAAAAGTAAATGTCCTGTATATAATTATAATTAATTGAGTGTAATTTTTTGATAGTATATAAAAATATACTATCAAAAAATTACCTACTATTAGGCATTTCTCACTATCTTAGAATTCAATGGGGCTTTGGGCGATGTATTGTCGTTATCAGAAGTAGGTTCAGAACCTTTCACGGTAAAAGTCACATAGTATCGTTTGTTCTTATCAAGTTTCTCGGCTGGCAATGCGATCAGCTGTTTCTCTGACCCGTGGGATACCTCCAACGTGACGTGCGCTTTGCCCATGCTGATTGGGGGTTTTGAGCTAATTTTTGGCAAAAACCCTTTGGATTTTTTGCCCGCACCCGCTGTTGAAGGCTTTGGCATTGTGTGATGATCCAATTTGTGTGGAACTGGAAAGCAAATTGAGCAATAATGCATACTATATTACACTACTGGAAAAAATTAAGGGATCAAAAAAAATTCCAAATTTTTCGGTAGTTTTCAACAGGCCGTAACTTTGGCCGCCAAAATTTTGTAGCCTCCGCGGTTTCTGAGTAATCGTAGAAAAACCAGCAGCATAAAAATTCTCAAAATTTTTTTAGTTTTTTTTTTGGTCTACGGGCGTGGAAAAATTTTTTTTAGCTTAACCACCATAAGGATCGGATACTTTGTTCAGTTAGCTTTAATTTCTTTTTTTAAACACCCTGATACGTCCACTCCTCGCTGAGATATCGGTCTTCAAATGGAAAAGGATCTTTTTGTCTTTGATTATCGATATCTCAGCAACCAATGATTGCACAGAAAGTTAGAGGTGGGTTTCAAGAACTTAAATGAATTTCCCTTAACAGCTGTCCATTGTTTTTTCGAAAAAGCACCATCTGAAACGATAATGTGGAAAAAGCTCGAAAAAAACAATTGTTTTTTCTCATTTTTAAAAATTATGAGCTTTTCAGAGCAAAAAACGTGATCCTTTAATTTTTTCAAAAATTCGATCAAGTGAAACAAAAAAACGGCTGGCTGGATTAATTTGATTCTTTGTAGGGTTTTTGTGGACATATTGAACTGTAAAAGGCACACTTAACATTAGCGGTTTCCTCAATATTTTCGATCCAGCGCTTGATTTTCCAAAAAACCACCAAAAGCCCTTTTTTTGTTGCATTTTCAAATTCATGTGACAGAACGAAAAAATTTTTTTTTCGAAAAAACAATAGACAGCTGTTAAGGGAAATTCATTTAAGTTCTTGAAACCCACCTCTAACTTGCTGTGCAATCATTGGTTGCTGAGATATCGATAATCAAAGACAAAAAGATCCTTTTCCATTTGAAGACCAATATCTCAGCGAGGAGTGGACGTATCTGGGTGTTTAAAAAAATAAATTAAAGCTAACTGAACAAAGTATCCGATCCTTATGGTGGTTAAGCTAAAAAAACAATAGACAGCTGTTAAGGGAAATTCATTTAAGTTCTTGAAACCCACCTCTAACTTGCTGTGCAATCATTGGTTGCTGAGATATCGATAATCAAAGACAAAAAGATCCTTTTCCATTTGAAGACCAATATCTCAGCGAGGAGTGGACGTATCTGGGTGTTTAAAAAAATAAATTAAAGCTAACTGAACAAAGTATCCGATCCTTATGGTGG
The DNA here is from genome assembly GCA_905147225.2 of Euproctis similis. NCBI lineage: Eukaryota > Metazoa > Arthropoda > Insecta > Lepidoptera > Erebidae > Euproctis > Euproctis similis. The sequence goes on from LR990123.1 coordinate 11,147,691, forward strand.
TTAAGCTAAAAAAAATTTTTCCACGCCCGTAGACCAAAAAAAAAACTAAAAAAATTTTGAGAATTTTTTTGCTGCTGGTTTTTCTACGATTACTCAGAAACCGCGGAGGCTACAAAATTTTGAAGTTCTAATCCAAAAACTAGACACTTGGAGCTACAATTTCCTTTTTTTTTATTTCCTGTGCGACCATTTCTCTCAAAGTTACGGCCTATTGAAAACTACCGAAAAATATGGAATTTTTTTTTGATCCCTTAATTTTTTCCAGTAGTATAGTTAGTTGTAAACAAATACCAGTCCAAGAATACTTACTGTACGCCGAACACGGTATACCGGTGTAGGCATGAACAGCGTGATAGCATCTGTGAGTTTTGCTAGTGCATAAACATGGATTGTCAGGTATGGCACTCATTTTGTATAATTCACTCTCTCCATAGTCAAATTCTATAGGACGCTCAGGAAGTCTGTCTAAATGTTTTTTACCACTCCTCTGTAACTTTCGCAAACTTTCATATAGAAATTTCTCGAAACTACTAAAAGAGAAATCTGGAGAATTGTAAGGCCCCAATCCAACATGCGCCAAGCTTGATTTATTATACTCTTCAATAGCTCTCTTAACTAGAACGGCTTCGTTAGTTTTACTTGTTCTTATCTGAAGTCGTTTCAGTTCTAGTAGATGTTGAAAAATCTTTCTTTCACAATAATACCTGAAAATCGCAAAAGGAAAATTTAACTATTTAGCACAAGACTAAATCAATTTATTTTATATATTAATTAAAAGAGCATACCGTCTCATATTAGTCTGGATCCTTTGAGTGACTGACTTCATATCAACAGCATATTTATCACCTGGTTTTCTCACTGGTATTCTGCTATCAGATTTCCCTGAATATCTGCCGCTGGCATTTCTTTGTTGATAGTATGCGATTAACCGTGGGCTTGTAATTTCACGGTGGACAGCCCTTGGACTGGGTTCGAAACCAGAATCCATTAAGCCGCTTGATTCATAGCCCCGTTCAGAATTTTCGCTTTTGGACCTTATGGCGATCCGACTTTTCGCTCTACTTTTCTTTCGGAATCGTTTTCTTCGACCATCAATTTCACTATGACTATATAACTCATTATCACTGACACTCGGAACTCTCCCCATATAGTTGCCATCTTTTGAAAGCTTTTCTCCAAGAACTTCTCTATTGTCTACAACAGAAGATTCTTCCAATCTAGTTGAAGTTTTTTTTAAAATCCCCGGTCCTATATCAGGACCGCTAGTAATGTCAGACAGTACTTTATAGCTTTCAGTTTCGTAAATACTATTTTTTCTACTACCAGCTTGACTTTCTTTACTCAGTTTTCTATTTCTTTTGGGTGTTTGTGATAGACTCAAATTGACATTGTATCCTTCAGAATCATCTTTCAGCGCTATAAGCTGGACAGCAGGGTCACTACTATCGATATTGTCATCGATTACACTGACAAGACCTTTATCAAAGCTTTGATTATTTTCTGTACTACTACCTGTAGCTGATGAATATTTATTTCTTTTTTCGTCTGAACTCAAAGCATTGTTCTCAATGCTCTGTTTTTGAAAAATACTGTCTTGAATTTGTTTGTCTGTATCAGGGTCCAAACTATGATCAACGGATTCGCCCATCAAATGATCTACTTGACTTTTAGTATCATTACTATCAATAATTTCGTCTTTATTTGAAAATGATACTGTAGAAGAACTACTTTTTTCAGGCGTCTCGGTTTGATTAAGAGGAATATCCAAGCTTGTTTTTAGCCCACCTGAAATTTCCTTATGTTCATTATCTGTTAATTCTGGGCCGGATAATACTTGAAAAGATTTTCTACGAACTAACTCTGAATTTGGTCGTGAAGTAGCCTGCAACTCGTTTTCCATTTTGCCATCTGAATTTAATGCATCTTCTTGAGATTCCTCATGCTTGACATTTTCAGATAAATTATTTTGTTCATTTATATCTTCAGATAAGGTTTTGTCTTCGGCTTTATTTTCACCAATGGTCGAATCCTTGTTATCATTGACTGAATTTATATTATCCGTCTGTTGTTCAGTACACTCTTCAGTTTTAGAAATATCTGCTGTAGTGTCTCTGTTTTCTGTTTGATTATCAAGAATTTCGTTTTCTATTTTAGCATGATTTTGGGTATCAGTAAGATCTTTATGTGTCACTGACAAGTTAGATGTTTCAATAGAAACATTATTCGAGGAATCCATAGTAACGTTTATTTCAGTATTATTTTGTTGAGTAGACTGATGCTCCATATGAATCTGAGCTTCGGTTGTAACCATATTTGTCTTTACAGACAATGTATCTGTTTCAGTCTCACTCTGAGCACCGCTTTTGACAAGTTTGTTTTCATTTTTATCGACTTCACATTGTACCGCATTAGCATCAACCTCAATATTATCATTTTTTACATCATTTTTTACATTATTTTTGTAATCATCTGTGCTTTTATATTTTATTATATTTACACTTTGTTTCTCATCATCATTTTCAATATGAATTGAAGTTTTTTTCCCCTTGCGTTTCGTACTGCGTCTCTCACTGGATTCAGAGCTACTACTCTCTGATGGAGAACTTGTTTTCCTTTTGCTACGTTTGTGATGTCGTTTATATTTATGTCTTCTGGAATATACTTCCGAATCTGTTGAACTATCTGATCTAGACCTATATCGGTGATGTTTGGGACTGCGTCTTTGACGTCTTGAAGGCTCACTCCTTGATCTATTCTTTCTGGAAGTCCCGTGTCTTCTGCCCCGGGATTTTTCTTTTTCATATGCTTCAAATTCAGTATCATAACCATCACTGAAACTTTTTTGTGATTGCATTAGCCTTTTTCTACGTTCTCTATGCTTATCGATATGTTTATTAGACTCAGTCTTTCTTCTTAATGATTTTCTGTTCTCCTCTGATGAGTCGTTTGATGAACGACTATCGTTATCTCTACTTTTCAAGCGCCGCCTTACTAGAACTGGGCTAGACAATTCAACAATTTCACGTTTCTCAATTCTTATTTTATCGTGAACATCTATTTTTGTACTTGTGACTCGCCTTGTTGGTAATCCGTTTATTGTGGCTCCATCAATTACAATATCAGTGTTTGCTAGTTTTGTTGCTGGTAGTCCACCGTGCATTTGCAAGTATTTTGCTGTAGATCTATGACCACGAGTTGTTGCACAATCTAATGGCGTTAATGGCTCATTTTTAGACGATCTTGAAACTGGATTCACTTCTGAACCTCTGTCTAACAATAATCGACAAAGATCAGCATTATCTGTAGCAGCCGCTATATGAAGTGGAGTACGACCTTCATGATTTGTAGCATTAACCTGGGATGGTCTACCGTCTAACAGCCATTTCACTAGTTCACGTCTTCCGGACGCAACTGCTTCGTGTAAAGGTAAATCGCCTTTAGAGTTGCGCAACCATAAATTAGTGCCTCTAGCTCCTGAAAAATTAAACAATAATTTGTTGCAGACTTAATTGGTTTGGCTTTGTTAAATAAACTCTTTTAAATTTAAACCTTTGAAACTTCTAAAAATATTTCAAAAAGTAATGATTTTATTAATTAAATACTAGCTATTATTTAAATTTATACAAACCAAGTATTCTAACGGTTTCAATCTGTCCCTTAGCAGCGGCTGTGTGTGCTGGACTTCTTCCTCTTCTATCTTGTCTATGAGCATCTGCTCCATGTTGTAATAGCGTTGAAGTTGCGTCAGCATGACCTAGAGCAGCTGCATAGTGTAGTGGAGTACAGCCATGAGAATCTGCCACATCTACTCGGGCACCACACAAACCAATCAAAGTTTCTAAAGCTTCCGTGTGTCCTCGGGCTGCAGCACAGTGTAATGCTGTTAATCCATCTCTGTAAAATTAAGTTTGTAGTATATTTTCATATTCGTGAGCATAATATTACTGGTGTGCTAACTTATGCAAATCACGAATCCAAATTGTTGAGAGGACACATATCAAGGAGGCACCTCACAGAAACTTTGGCAAATCTATGAAACCTATACCTAACCTATTAACCCACCACTTTCATGGAATTATGTGCAGATTTTTAGGCAATTCTATTCTTTTCTACTCGAAGGTTTCCTATTGGAATAGATCGCGGAACCTATTGCAAAATATATCAAGTAATACTACTATAATACTGCTTGTCAATATAATCAATCCTCGAAGAATATTTAAGACACTATTTGCAATCGATAGATGATTTACAAAACAGAGGCCCTAATACATATAAAAGTACTGTTAGATTCGCGATTGATCGCGATAGGCGATCGTTTTCTTTGCAATGCTTTAGTGATAACACGCCAAAAGGAAAAAAATAATTAAAACTGATACCAATAAGTTTTTTTTTTAGTATTGATCCATAGAGTAGTTATTTTAATTGTCGACTTAACCTTGAGCTTGACCATTACATCTGACTATACTACGAGTAAATTACCTACATAAACAATTTAGGTAGAAATAGAAACATGTTGTGGGCACATAAAAAACGAGACGAATTATTGATTTAATTGTATAGAATTACAAGACGCCAACGTTCAAAATTACAATATTCTTTAGTTTTGTTTTTTTTTTATAATCCTAGTCTAAGTAGTTTTTTATATTTTTTTAAATAAAACTTTTTGCAAGACAGAGAGTTTTTAAAGACAGTCATTACATTTTTTTTTTCCTTTAATATATGTATTACGAAAGTTATAACTGCATACCTTTTTCTACCCAAAGGTTTAGGCAGCGGTTGCCAAGCATCAACTCGCTGATTTTTTACGTCCCCACATAATTTGCAGCGGGTTGCTCAACCTCCTGACCTCTGAGATAATTTCACTCGAAAATTGAATTTGTCATAATACCGGTCAGCATCGTCCACTTTCGATCCGGCCTGATGTAGCGCCAGTACAGCAGCAGCAGAGCCAGCTGATGCTGCCCACAGTAGAGGTGTTCGTCCATCTGCATCTCTCACGTCCACTCGGGCACCTCCCTCTTTCACCAATGCACGTAATACTTCTAATGCTGTCCCTCTGCTCTGTTGTAAATGAAATTACCATAACGTAAGTCCACGCTTTTTCTGCCCGAAGGTGTAGGCAGCGGCCTCGTCTCGCCATTATGTTTATATCTAGGCATGATACATGCATATCATTCGCATCTTCTACGTTAACGCTTTTCTTAATGATGTCGTCATTCACACAATCCATCCGTACTTTCCTAAGTCTCCTTCTTCTCTTTTTTTCTTCCACATGTTCATCATCCCTCCTCATTACATGCCGAGACCACGTTTTTCGCAAGGCACGATTTCCTCTTATCCCCACAGTTATTGGCTCAGCTTTAAAATTTAGAAAAGATTTTGCAAGTCAATATGCAAAAATGTTTGGGAAATTATTTTTACTTGGTGATCAGTGGCTGCGGGAGCTCCGCACATTTGCGCTGCGTAGTGAAGAGGATATCCACCGTGCTGGTCAGGTGTGGCTGCGTCAGCACCTGCTGCCAACACCGCTCTCAGTGCACCCACTTCACCACAGACTAAAATGTATATCAACACATATTATTGGATTCCATATAAATTCTTTTTTATTTTTTAAATATTAAACTACTATCTGTGGCAGCAATGTCAACTGCGCGAAATCTAAGCCTATATTACTCCTTATTATATCAGCTATCTACCAGTAAAGATCCTATCAAGATCGCTACAACTGCTTCAAAGATTACCCGGTACAAATACATAGAGAAAAATGTATAAGCAAATAAAATAAAATTACTTCAAACTGACAGAGGATATTACAAACGTAGAACAATTTTACTAATTTCCATAGAATGTAGCTATTTTGGTAGTTAGATGGAGGAAGGATGTGAATGCTAAAGACGTAGGTAATATTAGTTTAAATAGAACAAATTTACTAATGACTATTTACATCAACGACTATTTACGTTACCTTTAAAATCATGAATTGATCTTGATAGCTTGATCTACATAGCCCGAGATTGTTAACAATAATAATAAAATACTAATATCTTAGACACAATACACACAGCCCCCTCTAGTTCCAAACCAAGCAACTAAATACTTATGCTATGAATACTAGATAACGGATATTAATACATACATACATTTTTTGTAAAAATATACTTATAGAAAAACACCCAGACGTCACACAAACATTCACGCTTGTCATAAAAGTATTTGTATTCGGGTGGCGATCGAACCTGCTAACCTCGATTCTGCACTCTGTAGTTTTGCAATGGATCAATTTAAAATTTTGTCAATGCACAACGAGGCTCGCCAAATTTTAAATTGATCCATTTTTACAGTAGAAATTTAACTTAAATTTATTTAGTCTATTGAAGGAAGGTATAGATTCGAAACGTCTTATATCAAAGTTTGATAACATTCTTCCATCTCTCGTCGCTTTTAACACCTATTGAATACTTGAAAACGGGGTTAAACCGACCTATATCTGGACCCTTATCCGTTTACCTTCCAGAAGATGTGGCGTAAAATTATGTGTTTTAAACGTGTGTTATTATATATCTTTGAGTAATTAATGTACCTAATAGTGTACATTTATAATATGAAATTATTAATGTCTTCAATCGCATGTCGTGTGGTATTTCAAAAACATTAACCTGTCAGCTCGTTCACTTGACATTTCAACTCATGTAGTTCTAGAAATGGACTGCGGTCTGTGTGAGGTTAAGGCCTCGACCTTGCCAGCCGTTCAATACGCTGGACACCCCCGGATGTCCCCCTAACACACAGAACGACTAACGCCCAACTGCCCCCCGTCTACATAACTTGCTTTTTATATAATAACTTGTATAACGGTATTTTAATATAGATTTGCAGAATATCTTAGTTTTCATGGTATACAAATTACATATTGTGAAGTACTTTTGAAGGTATTGGTACCTTGCCCCAAAATACTCCGAATTATCTCAAATAACTTCCGAAAACGTTTGCAATAAAGGTCATCGGTGTCTACCAGAAATCAAACTTGGGACTACATTCTACTCTATATTAATATTCTACATTATTTAATATAGAGAGTTTTGATATTCGCATGTATATATCCTAAGATTATAAAATTGAAGATTGTATTGTTTTTTTTTCATAAAAAGTTCTAATCTCCGGAAATTCGGCGATTATAAAAGAATCTTTTAATTGTAAAAAGACTATTTATTGACGAATTAGTAGTAAATGCTTTATACTGGGTGCGTTCCACTTATAGCCCACAACGACCGCGACCACGACCGCGGAAATTGCCGTTTCACTAACGTTTTTCGCCGCGAGCGTTGCGGGCGAATGTTATAAGTGTGTGGAACGACGCACAACTTGAGTGCTGTGTGCTAGCAATATGGCGGCATGGTGAAAACTTTCGGCAAAGTTATGAGTAAATATTTCGCATGAGTATGAAATATATAAAATATAATTTAATTCAATATGGATTCTCGTGAATTTTAAATAGCGTTTTTGACAAAACGACTGAGAGTTGACTCGGAAAATTTATCAAGTTCTGATGACATATGTCATTTTGGAATTCCCGCCATTTTACTGAAAGTCCACTAGGACCTACCAATATTTTGCGGGCGAAGCGGGCGCGATGTGGTCGCAAACAGTGACGTCATCTATGACGGCCTTATGTGGACTGATACTGTGGGCGTTACGGTCGTTGTGGGCTCTAAGTGGAACGTACTCAATGTTACCCTACCACCAAAGAACGGAGTACTAGAAAATTGTAAAAAGTATTTAATATGACGCTACAAAGTTCGCGCGGTCAACCAGTTCACCAATATTAATTTATACAGTGCATAATATACTAAACAAATAACAGTTGCATCTGTTCGATAAGACGCAGTGGATAAATAATTGCTTCGCGTGCGACCTGGCATCAGACGCCAGCTCGACGTGGTGATAATCACCAAGGTGGGCCCCACGCCACCCAGTGACAACGGTTGGATAACGACTCACTCCAATCTGATAAAGTGATATCTTTTACAAAAGCCTGGCTATATGTAGCTTAAAGTTTTACTCACTTAACTTCACACCAAGTCCCTTGTGGGATAGACAGAAAGAAAGCGGCTCTATAAGACACGATTCTTACACATCTCACTCTCTTCTTCGACTTACATAACTCGTGTTCATATATGAGCTCATCGGTTTTTAAGGCTCTTGTCGTCATTTTGCGCTATGACACATTATATTTGGTCAGGGAAAGTGTGTCGTAACAGCACTCAAGTACTTGATCATACAACAAAGGATCAATACAAACAAAATTTTTCTTTAGTAAATATATTTATGTAAATAAATATTTAATTTTGTTTTCATGGCCTGATGTGGGTTACCAATAGTAAAAATCATATTTTTAACTTCAACTTTTTTATGTTTATTTCTAAAATCTGGGTACTCTCTGTATCAATGAAAATAGCTTCTGAACAACTACCATCTCTTTGTTCATTACTCGTGAAAATGATCTCTGTAAAGAGTTCGAAACGTCGGGAAATAAATAGAAATTCTAAATAAACGCGATATATTCCATAAAAGTTGTTTCAATATTATGAATGTGATTCGCAATGAAGAAGTAAATATACATGTATGTTCTTACCTGTAGCCCAATGAACTACGGTATGATGCTCGTCGTCTCTGGCGTTCACATCAGCCCCTGCAGCAAGCAAAGTCTGTACGAGGGGTACGTTCCCGTGGACCACGGCAAGGTGCAGTGGGGTGAGACCGTCAGCGTCTCGCGCGTCAGCCAGCACTGGTGCCGCCATCAGCACCCGATCTGCACACGCTGCACGCGCTGCTGCAGAAGCAGCTCCACCGCTCGAAGCGCAATAGTGCAGTGCGCAACGTAACCCACGGTCACGAACTCGCACCGATGCTGGCTGCTTGACATTAGCGTATGTTATAAACCTCAGCATTAAAATTACACAGTTCTCTTTGCTGCATGAATAGGCTGGCCTCACCAGTGAAATACTACCTCTTAGAAAATAGAATATTAGGGAGGTAACTGAAAGCGCTTTTTCCTCTGAAATCCTTCTCCCTATCCCACCATGAAGGCAGGCGACGTAACTGGAACCCTCATAGTGTTGCAGGTGTGTTTGCTCACCATCAGGTCATCAAGATACTTGTTTTCCTCCTTTCCCATAAATCAAAATTAGTAAAGAATGTTCTCTTGATCAGTGCACAAATGTTCTTCACCCAGAGACCATTCTATCTCTATACAATAGGGAATTTTACGAATTTTTGAAAAGTGTTGCAATAAGTTCCTATAGTGCTACTAAACCACTAAAAAAAATCTGGATTTTTTTTTCAATCAATAAGTACCTTAAAAATGCATTTAAATATTACGTTTTTTAAAATTCGCGCGTAATTTTACGAAAACAGACGAAACGAGGTGATGACGTCATAGGGTCATATTTAGCAACTCGGAAAAATCGCAACTCGAGTTGACTCGATTTAAATTACAGGTATGTGAAAATTATCCACTTGTTAACGAAAAAAAATACACTATACAACTTGATATTCGGTGAATATTTACAGTTTCTATATGTTTACATTATTATTCTATTTTATTCTTTTATAGCATCGGAGGATCGTTAATTACTTACTGTTACTGTTATGCTCCAGTCAGATCCGCGGATCCCCGCGAACTCGAGGAGTTTTGGGAAACTGTTAGGGATATTCTGGATCTGGTTGAGGGAAATGAAAGGATAATTCTGTGTGGTGATCTTAATGGATGGGTCGGAACTAAGAGAGATGGCCTGGAGGCTGTTCTTGGTCCGAATGGAGACAAGAGAGTGAATGATGCTGGTAAGCTGATATTGGACGTATGCCTGGAACGGAACCGTTGCGGCAACATCTTACGAGGACATTACTATGGAAGAGATTGAATGGTCGATACGAAGTATGAAAAATGGTAAGGCAGCTGAATTGATATGCTGTCTGCTGAAATGATCAAACACGGTGGAACCTGTGTCCGGGACGCTTTCCTGACCTTGAGCAATCTCTGCTGGAGGTCGGGTAAGGTTCCCATGGACTGGAGGCGCGCTGACATTGTGCCATTGTATAAATGTAAGGGATCACGTATGCAGTGTTCCAGTTACAGGGCCATAAGTTTGATCAGTTTAGCAGCAAAAGTGTATGGGAAAATTATTGGAAGGAGAATGAGGGTGATATCTGATGGATTATTGAGGGAGGTTCATGGTGGTTTTAGAAGCGGACGAGAGTGCATGGATCAGGTTTTTTCTCTGATGAATGTAATCTCTGATGAATGTAATATTCCTGATAAATTTATCTTCCTGTCACCGTTATTAATATCGAGCAAGAAACAGTAAAATAATCAAATTTACTGTATGGAAACTCCGGTTAAATATTTATTTTATTTTAATTTAGTATGTACTGATTGTTAAAGCAACAATATAATACATCAACGGTGACAATTTAAATTATCTAGTTATCACTGTTCTTAAGATACATATTGAAGCAGGTAACAGACAGGCAGCAAAGACTCAGTAAAAGGTTTTGGGTACAGAACCCATAAAAGGACGTAAGAGAAGCTACACTGATCTGCTTCACGTAACTAGACTTGTGACTCGAATTACTTTTTTAAAGATGAATCAACCTCTTATCTAAAACAAAAAACCAGCAGTGTAAATTTTTTTTTCAACTCGAGTTGGTTATCTCCGACTAGAGTCAAGCCCAACTCGAGTTCGTAACTCAAGGTGACAATCACTAGCTATATAATTACACGAAGTTGACGAAGTTCAAGTAGTACCTCTGTGGTAGTACCTATTCACTATTGTAAACAAATCGCCGTAAAAGTTAGGTTATATTGTAAATTATGTTATTAATCTACATATCCTTGATGAGTTGTTCCTGAATGCAAGAATAAACGTAAAAACATTTGGAAAATTATGGATTCAGGTGCCGACTTATATCAATATGAGAAAAACTTGGTTCGAAGTTGCGTTAAGAGATCTCAAACTTTTACGTAGCAAATCTCGTTTGTATTTTTGTGAAGATCATTTTGTGGTAAGTATCTTACCACATTATTTATCTAAATTAATATCTTTTACATGTGTACAGTTCCGTTCACTTGCGAATTTACATTTTATGTTTCAGATTGAACACGACATAGAAAACTATACAAGTTAGAAAATAATGGATTCAGTTATGAAGATTCAAGTGAAATTACATTGCGTGCCCTCTAGATTCGAATAGAAAAAGAAACATGTGTCCTCTCTAAATGAATCTCATCTTACTGGATCTAAAAAGCCAAAATTATCTACATCTATAGATCATATAGAAGACATTGTCCAAGTTTCATCATCATGTATTGAAGGTAATTTGTGTGAATATCATAAATAAATTCATTCATATTATTAACCGATGGTTTCCCGCTACAGGGCAAAGACCTACAACTCTCATTCCTCTTTATCCCGCTGAGACTTAAGCTTACAAAAATAGAATTTCCACTATAATATAATATCTGCAGCACTCTTCAGCTTTGGTACACTGCTTACCTTCTAATGCTTATTACTTATGTAGTTCTTTATATTACTATTACATTATTTTACACTTCTAGATTCATAGACAGTATTGAATGTGAATGTGATATGGAAAATAAATGTGAAAAAGCTGTGAAAACTATCCAAGCACAGGAACCTTATGAAACACAAATATTTATAACCCAGAAAGATTTAAGTATTCAGGCTCATTGAAAAGCACAACACAGAAGTAAATAGGTTCCAACTAGTATAAAATATAAAGATAAAATCACTTTACTGATAAAATTTATAGTGTTTAGTGCTACATCTTATTTTAAAATTTGTAGATAAAGAGACACTAAACCATTTAAGTTTTAATGTACTGCTGCTGGAATGAAACTATCTAAAACGGAGGTGAAACAGACAAAGCAAATAGCCAGTCTGAGAATACGCGTAGGGTGGGTGATTAGAAGATTACGAGAATTTAAAATGTTAAAAATGCATTCAGCTGTAATATAAATCTTATTGGAATGTTAGATTTATGCGTAAGAACAGCATGTGCATTAATAAATTTACAAGATTATTTGATTAAATGAATTATTATCACTATTAATTTAATTTTGTTTTATTAATTTGTTAGGTACTGTGAGGATGATGTGAACTCTTTGGTATTTTTAAATATAAACTCTTTGACATATTTCTAAATTTGTATTTTTGAATTTTTAAGAAAACATTTTTGAATAATGTAATATTTGTATGTCAATAAATAAGTAAAGTCAGTTTATGATTGAACTCCAATGGAGTAACTAAAATAGCGTCGCGTCGTCGCGTAAATATCAAACGTCGCGTAAATATCAAAAGAGTTCATGTGAAAAAGTAGTTTGCGCTTAATTAAAAAGTAAAATAGTAAAAAAGCTGGATATGGTGCCGAGGGCAGAGCAACGAAGGAGTTGATGCGGAGCAACACTACAAATTTATTATAAAGGGCATGTATTATTTATATTATAGTATTACTCTGAATAATATGAAATATTGAGATCTACTAGTGTTCTTATTTTATCACACACATGCACTGAGCTTATAATACCCCTATATCAGATTAACCTGATAAGTTACATTATCATTTAAGAGGAGAATCTCAATGCAGCATTCCTTGTATTCAATAAATTGAGGAGCTGAGAGATGAACCCTATACATATATGTGAGACTCGATAGTCCGAGCTCGTTACAGTACCTATATTGATACTAGCTAGTCTTTGTGATGTCATTTGACTAGTGATTTAAAGTATACTTACTATACCTTCCACACCCTCAAGGTTACTTTAGCACTAAACTATTTAATATATGGACTATTCATTGAGAGCAATTTTATTATACCTACTGAAAACTTTACCAAACAATGTAACCTCGAATTAAAACAAGAATATCATTGTGGTTTTGGAATTGGCATACTTGTAGTTCATGATTATAAGACATTAAGTTATAAGTACATAGATACTAACTCATTAATGTCTCCAAAAATAAATAAATGAATATATATTTCACGTGGCATGAAAACCTGGATTAACTGTTACAAGTACTGTTTTTGTACAACACATACGCTAGCCTATCGATGTACGTAATAAAAGAGGCATAACGTAACTTCACGCCTTTTTCGACCCGAAGGTAGTTGCCTCGGCTCGCCGTTATGTTTACGAGCCAAATGGAATAGGTGGCGAACCTATTGCTATACCGGACACAAAATTGTCAGTCATCGATATGTCACACATAATTTCCGAAAATAATTTCGAAAAGTCATTGGTGTGAGCCAGGATGTGAACCCGTGACCTCTGGATTCAGAAGCGGAGTGCTCGACCGCTTGACCACCGAGACAAAAATTAAGACAATATTTAAAGTTTAACTTTAATAATAAACGTCAATCAAATAATATCACTTTGGGGCCGTCCATAAATTACGTGAGGTGTTTTTTTTACATTTTCTGCCCCTCTCCCCCTGTTGGTGAGATGTCGTGAGATTTTGTTCAACCCCCTCCCCCATCCCCCAATCTCACGTGAGATTTTGCAGATTGTGGGTTTCTTTACTATTTGCTTGTATCTAATTTGTTTCGCGCTTTTATTTACGACTAGTTAAGACTAGTAATCAATATTGCTGCGCGTTATAAATTTAATAAAAAAAATGCAATAGAATACTTTGATACTACTGTGACTACTGTGATAAAAAGAAAATAATATCTACTCTAATTCAGTCCATGGAGAATTATGCGCGGTCTCAAGAGAGACTACAGGAACCAACATTTACATATGATTTTGAGTAAACTCATCTGCTCTTAAAGTGGTTAAATCTTGAGCCAAAATAGTTTTTTTTTGTTTCAATCAGAACAAAAATTGCGTGTTATCTGTCGAGACCCTCCCTCTCCCTAACGTGAGATTATATGAGATTTGACTCGGCCCCCTCGCCCCCTAAATCATCTCACGTAATTTATGGACCCTTTATAATAAAGAATGGAACAATTTAAGTAACAAATCGTTTTCTTGAGTTAAATATGCTAGAATATAAATAAACATTGAAGTCATAAAAACCCCAAAAAACCCATCTCAATTTCTTTTACCAATAAATTTGGGGGAGGAAACTTCTAACTTATTCTCAGGTAGTTAGCAGTTCTTATTTATATCCTCTTTGGTACTTAGATTGACACTGACACTTGTCACTGAGGTATTGACATTTGATTTGTTTCATACTTCATTCGATATGACCCTATGACGTAAACGAGCGTCTCCCGACAGTATGAACTTGGCTGTGACGTTTTTTTTTTTTTTTTTTTGAATGACTACTAATTGTTAGCCTTACGGCTGTTACAATTTTACGCGGACTTTTGGTGAGCGCTGAGGGCTCTCAACCTAAGACTGTGACGGAGTGGCTGTGACGGAGTGCCGTCTCTTATTTATATGCTTTTTGGTGTCAAACGGTGATTGTGCGGTCATTCATGACAGCTTAAATAGTTTATAATGTTTTTATAAAAAAAGTGTTGGTTTAACTCTAAATCTATATTTGTATTTGTTGTATTCAAATTGTAATTGTTTATTTGCTTCGGCTTATTGTAGAAAATACGATCTGTAATAAGAAAGTGAGCATGAACATTTAATTGGCGATTCTTTGTTTTAGGTTGGTCATACCTAAAACCTGATCTTACATATATATTTAAGAATTCTTCACAGGAGTTGTTTTAACTTTTTCATCGAATTGGAATTTATTATCTTAAACATTTCAATTGCAGATATTTTTTCATATTATCTGAAAGAATTAGCCCAGTTTGATAAGGATAAACATGATGCACAGATGAAACAGTTTTATAACTATGTATCGAGTAAAATAACCGATACCCGAGCCGAAAAGAAACGTCTAAACGATAAGAAACTACCAAAGGTAATTAAAATTTTAAAGCATGAGCAAAAATAAAAAAATTATAAATTAATTTAAAAATTAACAGTCTCGGTGGCGCAGTGGGCGAACGCACGGCTTCTGATCCTGAGGTCCGGGGTTCGATTCCAGACACTGGCTCACACCAATGACTTTTCGAAATTGTTTTCGGAAGTTATGTATGATAAATATCGATGACTGACAAACTTTGTGCCCGGTATGGCAATAAGTTCGCCACCTATTCCATTTAGGACGTAAACATAACGGCGAGACGAGGCTTAACAGCCGCTGCCTACACCTTCGAGTAATAAAGGTGCGTGAAGCGTGAAGTTATGTTATGTTATAAATATTTTAACTAAAAAAAAGTGCAACCTATTTTGAAGTAAATTTTAATTCGTAATTTGTTCATTCTTCAGCTTAAGGACAATAGTATGGGTGTTGTATACATTTTTTTTTAGGTAAAGCCGGTGGAAAGCAGTGACACTGAAGATATTTCAGACATCGAGGAAGATACCATAGCCTCAAATGGAGAGGAAGATAGCGAAGAGTCTACCGATGAAGTGTCCGATCAAGAAGAGTCCGATAATGCCATGATTCAAGAAAGAAAGGAAGAAGTTGAAAAACCTGATGTCGATCATGAAGCTGAGCCTACAGTCGCAATTGTAAATACAATTGAGGAAAAATCGATTGAAGAGAGAAAAGAAGAGAGTGAACCCAACAATAGTTCCAACCCTAATAATAGTGAGGAAAAAGTAACTGATTAAGATTGAAAAATTTTTATAGTGACGGATATACTCATTTATACTCAAATATCTGCTAATTTTAAAGATATAAACCAACATGATTTTTCATTACTATAGTTACAAGTTAAATTAACTAATTATAAACCTATTCTAATATTTTCTGTATTTCTAATATTAAATTTATTGGCTTACTACCTACTATTTTAAACGCATTTCTACTTTTAAGGCTTACAGATGTATAAATTTGATATAAGTTTCATTGAAAAACAAATGTATGTATAAATTTGAAATAAATAAATAAAAGAATCTAATACAAAAAACGTAAACAATTGTAAGACAGTTATATTGAGTCATAAAAAGTAATAGTTCTATAGTTGTAGGTGTAGGTGTAGTAACTATATGTAATAATTATAAGTAGAAAAATGTAACATTGAAAAAATGACATTTTTACTTATTGATTAAAACAAGCTTTAGGATTATATCGCGTTTATTTATTTTTATTTATTATAAAATTTACATGGTATGAGAGAGTTTCAGCCACAGTTAATACTTTTAAAAGTAAAAGTCAAAGAAGCTTAGTCATTGGCAAATCAATTTTTTTAATCTAATAGATTCCTACGTGTATGTATGGTCAAACGAACAATGAACATTAACAGCTTCATTATCATAATCACAAAGGCCTGAAATAATTGCATTTTTTTCATTTATTGTAGGCTTCTGTAAATTAGCCTTTTTTATTACTTTTTTCTTGGTTGAATAAAATGTCAACTGCTTTTCATATTCCTTATTATTACCTATTTCATTTGAGTTATTATCACCTTTATTTTCTTTATTGCACAATCGGACTTGTTTGTCAATTTTCTTATTTGTATTAATATTTTCCTGAAGATTAAAATTAATTTCTTTTGTTACATTTAGTTTATTTACCATTTCTATTAGTCTATCCAGATGCTTTTCTACTGATAATGAACTGTCATTACTCAAGTTAACAGTATTAACTAAACCCAGGAGCAATTCAGTCTTATTTCTCAAATTTTGGTTTTTATTAATATCACAGTCGCGAACACTTCTATTCATTTCCATCAAGTTCATTATTTCATTGTTCTTGATGTTTTCTTTATCACTGTTACAACTCTTAAAGTCCGGTATCATCGAAAATTCTCTAGCTACTGCATGTATATGCTTACATATGTTCATTTTTATCAAGTTATCTACACAAGAACATTTATACGTATGGATACAAATATTGCAATCTTTACACATTAAACAAAAAATATCGCATGTCTCTTGGGCTTTAATAATTTGATATTCTTCTTGAGAGTTAGATGAGGACATAACTATCCACTCTCTTTCATCTTCCACTACTGTTATATTTTTAAGTTCAATATTATTACTAGCAACATGACTGAGATGGATTTTTCTCATTTTTTCGGTAGGAACATTTTTTGACAATTTAATTAAACGCTTAAAATAACTATCACGAGCTAATTTCATCACAGCACAAATACTTTTATCTAGCCGTTTAATTTTTTTACCTTCTAGATAAATATACTTTAATATTTTATGAAGAGATTCTAAATACATATTTGTATTTATTCCCAGACCCAGCCGATAACAGTAAGCCCAACTATTTACTCGATTACAATAAAAACGTTTAAAATAATCACCGAATGCTTTAGTTTCATTATCGTTTAGCAAATCATTCACGACTTGTTCCAAGTAGACTTCGAAGTCTTCAACGCTCGTTAATTGCAATAAAACTCTAAGCGTTTTATAAACCACAGCTTTTTTTTCAGAGCCACCACTAATTTTGTTTAAATTCTGACGCCAATTTTTATCAATATGCCAGGTGCACAGTAGTCGGTGAGGAACTGGACTCATTACATGAGCCCAAGCATTGTAAAATGCTGGAGCATCATCAGACATAAATACTTCAGCATTAATTGTTCCAACTTTCGATTTTAGTGTGTTAAAATACAATTGAAAAAGTATTTCATCAGATCTATTTGAAAAACAGTAAGCTACTGGGCAACCCGATCCAAATTCATCCACAATGACGACAGTATATAATTGAAAATCGTAGCCATTTGTGCCGTGAGTGCCGTCAATACAAATTTTTTTCGTACCAAACTGAGTTAATTGCTGTGCTTGAAACTCGGTCATTAAAATTAATACGAAATCGTCAGCTTCAAGTCCATCCTCACTTCGGGCCCTTTGTTCTTTATAATATAATACTGGTGATTCTGTGCCCAATTTGTTCATTTGCTGAATCCACAACTTGACGCTTACAGCATCATTACTATGACATTTTGTCGCATACTGAATATTAAAGTCTCGCACAATATTATGAATATCTTTACGGTCTAGCAGGAGTAACCTTGGAGACATATCATTGTCGAACCCAGAATCTCGAATACTGTCCAGTACATGTTCAAACGTAACACCTTCTTTGAGTTTTCCTAAAAAAGATAATAAAAAACTAAAAATTTATAGCAAGAACATACTTTAAAAAAAAATTTTTTGCCAATTATATACCTGCAATTTTTAGTCTTACATCTCTATTAATTGTTATTCTACCAATATCCTGAGTGTGGCCACAGTGCGATTTCCAATATTTCACAGATACTGCTGGTTCATGAGTGTTAGTTTTTTCGTTTATTGTGAGTTCAATTCTACTTGGACATGCTTTACCAATTTTGTTGCTTCCCATTGATTTCGCAACTCGAATATTGTTACCTTTACTAGAATAACAATAAGAACGATGGCAGTTAAAAAATATACGATTCACTCCACTCTTCAATGATTTGCAGCCCGTATCCTTTGTGTACAAAGAAAATGTCCTCTGCTGAATATTATCTTTCCAAATGTTAAATTCTATAGAAGGAAACAATAAAAGTAATCAGTATTAATTAAAACCTAATAGCAAAATCAACACGTGCAATACCCTGTGGAAAAAGTCTTATAAATTCTGATACAAAACAGCTAACTGGGTATCAGGATTTAGCAGTTAAAAAAATATTTACAAGATTGAAAAAAATTTCTGATACAGATTTCTATAAGAATTTATCAGTTAAAATTGAGACCAGTTTTGTATCAGGAATTACTGCTTATTTTTTTATAAGAATGATTAAGACTGAATAAGTCATGAGATTTTATATATATATATATATATATAAACCAACATGATTTTTCATTACTATAGTTACAAGTTAAATTAACTAAATATAAACCTATTCTAATATTTTCTGTATTTCTAATATTAAATTTATTGGCTTACTACTATTTTAAACGCTCTTCTACTTTTAAGGCTTACAGATGTATAAATTTGATATTTGATATAAGTTTCATTGAAAAAATAATAAATATAATAATCATGATTATATACTTCATTGATCAAATAATGAATGTTTTCTTTTACTTTATGTTATGGATAAATGTCTGTAGATTCAGCACAAATAATTTAGGAATGATCGAAAGTGAGTCATAAAAATTGAAACATAATAAATATAATTAACCTGAATATGATCGCTTGGATCTTTTACATTGATTATTTGAATAATTTTTGAATATTGATGTAAATCTTTTAAAAACTGATGCAAACGTTATGTGGATTAATTGATTAAATCTCATAAAATTATTTACTATGGAGGCATTCAATTTCTTTGAAAATCCTCCCAAACTACTTATAGAAATAAATATTATTAAAACTGATCCCGATGTTTATGTGAATGAAATCATAAAATCTTATAAAATTATTTGCCATTATAGCATTCAAGTTGTCTGAAGTTTCTCAAAAAACACTTCTAAGCATTAATCTCATTAAAATAATGGAAATATAACATGAATTTACTGATTAAATCTTATAAAAGTTCGGTTAGGTTCGCATTTAATTAATCTTGAATGTTGTAAATCAGTATACAATCTCACACCACCACTCCGACAAAGTTCTCCTTAAATCTCATTTGTTCTCGTAATTATTATATTCCTAAAATAATTCAGTTTCCCGAACTTATAACTCATAGCTAAACAATTTTATCATTCAACTCTCATAAATTCTAATTAAACTTAACAGAGTTTTGCCTAAAAAATTGTTAAGCCCTCTATTGCTAAGAAAAAATAATTGTATAAGAATTTTCGAGCTTTTTCATGGACAAATGCAGATCACTTTCTCATAACCAATTTTTTTATGAGAATTTATGAGACCTTTTCACAGGGTATTTAGTTTATTGAAAATAGAAATACCTTCCATTGAATTAAACGTTAAACTTTCACATTCAACTTCAAATCCATGCTGTACTGCCAAATGTTGACGTAAAGTATCATAGAAGGGTAGTTCTTCATCACAAAATTTTTCAGGACAAATTAATCGCGTTTTTCTAGTGGCACCAACGCTTGCATAATCGTGTTCACAAGCAAGTTTATGAATTGTACGCAAATGGCGAGTTAGTGATGATTGACACGTGAAAGTTTTATCACAAACATTGCAAGGAAAATTTTCAGTTGATTTTAGACCAAGCGGTTCTATGTTATGTTTATTCCGCAGATGTGCGTACAAATTTTTTCTCTGGGTAAATTCATTACCACAAACTGAACACTTATTCAAATTATCTGTCATACTTATAATTGTAATAATATAACAAATGTATGTATAAATTTTAAATAAATAACTAAAAGAATCCAATACAAAAAACGTAAACAATTGTAAGACAGTTTGTTGAGTCATAAAAAGTTATAGTTCTTTATTTACTACACCTTACTCAATCGACTAGCGCGCCATCTGTCATTGTGATTGCTGTCGAAACTGACGCTTACCCCACCATGCTTTCGACAGCCAAGTTCATACTGTCGGGAGACGCTCGTTGACGTAATAACATGGTGGCTTTACGTTTTGACACAGATTAAAAAACCCAAAATTTTTGTATTGAAATTAAAAATTTAGCTTGATATTAGAGGGCATAAAACGGACATTTTCTGGTAGCCCTTTGCCTAAACTATCATAATATATAGATCTTGTATTTTTTCTCTACTACAGTAAAATACCCTATTGCCGCTGAGATTTACTGGTCATTTATAGGCAGGGCATTTCTTTCTCGAAACTAATGAAACTACAAAAAGGGATACACCTTTTTTAAAACATAATTTTATCACCGAATCCGTTTAAGGCGTTTAGAAAAATTGCCATTAAAATTTGAGTGACAGTAACAGTATTTCATTAACACAATCCAATGGACTAATATACTAAAAAGGAACTAGGCTATACAGTATTGAATGTTTCATATTGAATTAATATTGAATTCAAGAATAATGGCCTGCCCCATTAATGGTACGTTTAATAAATGATGACCTTACTGTCGAAGGAAAAACGCTAGCTCGTTAACAGGTGAAGAGGTTATGACAACACGTGTACTAAAAAATACGCCGCCATGTTTTTTTCACCTGTCACGCTTGTACTAGTGCATGTCACGTGGTAAACATTCCCTTCCTATAGTTTTCTTGTCTATTGTCTATCTATTGATTGACTGGTACGCCCTTTCTCCGTATATCGGCGTGTTTCGCTGCATTTGTGTCGAAGCTATTACACGATTACGATTAAGTCAAATGTTTGTTAGCGTAGTTCTGTTACGTCTTTATTATTTTACCACCTTCAAATCATTCAAAGTTCTATCAGAATGGTTATATAAAGCTATTAAATTTAATTTTTCAATACCCAATGTTGTGTAACTAACAATTATAAACGAAATACAAGGAAATTTTCAGGAAGTAATGACTTCAAGAACTTTGTGTAAATATCGTCATGTTTACAAAATACAAGTTGTAATGCGATTGAAATATTGTCAGTATCGCGTGACTCCCCTTTTCTAATAAAACATTGATAGCATTTTCGTCTATACATTCATACCTAACTTTACGTTCAAGTGTTCGTTCAAGTGGTAGGCAGAGAGAACAAAGCTCTTTGTATTTTAACATCTAATTTTTTAAATATATTTATATTAATAATTTGCAAAAGACTGTTTCAGTAGAACTCACGTCTTTGTTCAGTATTTCAACCACCGCCTTGTAATCAGCTTGTTGGCAAGCATACATAAGAGGGGAACAGCCCTGCTGGAGTGGAGAGTTCACATCTCCAGTCTTCTTCGATCCCGCAGCATTTTCCCGTTTGATCTTACTGCTTTTGTCGAGAAGATCACCTTTCAATCTAGTTTTTGGTTTCTTTAGAATACTCGGGATGGGTTCGCCCCGGCCGCTGGATACGCGATTTTCCATAACAGAATGTATTAAAGTTCTAGGGCCATGTGTGTTATGTGTCCCGATGTTACTTGAGCGTTGAGGTGCTCGCAAGGGCGAGCAGGCGCGGAGGGCGCGTGCCTCAGACTGGCCCTCTGCAGCCCGACGCTGCCCGCTTGGACAGCGGTGGTGCTGGGCGGTGGGCGGCTAAGCGTCACAGAAACCCCCACAACCTCACAACTACCTCCGCCCAACACCTAATCTATTAACATACTCGAAGCGGTTCAGGTTTTGAAATGATTATTTAATACATCTGTAGATGTTCTGTATTTTTTGTACATATATGTATTACGTCTTGTAATCCGAACTAAGCAGAAAGTGGATTTCAACTTTAGCATAAGCTTAGGTTTATATGTCTGTGTTACATAGATGATTATAATATATTATTAACTAACAGAGAAGGTTTTTTTTAAGTCATCAGTCATCTTCTTATTTGCATCTTGTAGCATCAATGATATTACAAGATCAAAGGTACAGTATGTGATTCGTGTAAATAGGTTATATACCTACAAGATATAAACTTTTTTTAATGTTTCAAATTGAGAACAGGTTTTTTTTTTCATTTTAATCGTTGCTGTTTTTCCCGCGCACCGCATAGGGGAAGGTCGGGTAAAGTGGCCACCCTAAGCTTTGAATGACTACCGCTTAAGTATATATTAATATAATTTTATCTTATATTATTAATATATACTTTCTAGTTAATGTAGTTTTGATATCACATTGTTATTTTCACATAAAGCAAAGAATATATTACTATTTTATGAGTTTTAACAAAAATGGGAAATTGACCACTTTACCTACCCAGGGCAGGTAAAGTGGCCTACAAAAACCTACGAAGTGGGTAAAGTGGCATAGTCTCAATAAAATACACTTTTTGTAATATTTATTCAAGTTTTATTAGGAAATAATATAATAGACGACAAGAAGATAAAGGAACTCAATTTTTCTTAATTATTAACTTTGGTGTCAATTTCTTATAAAGAAATATTTTAGGAACAAAATTCACAAATAAAGTCGTTGTCTAAATCATCACAGCCCGAGCATGCTTCATGGGCCCACCTTTTGCAGACAGAGCACTGTATCCAGCCATCATCATATTTTGACTTGGACCAAGTTTCGCCGCAGTAAAAACATCCAGGGTCGTCATCCTCATCATCGCCATCAGTTTGGACGCATTTCTTAATCTTAGGTTTCTTAGCATTTTTTTTTGAAACAATAGCAAGTTTAGAAACTCTTTTTGGTGCCTTCTTTTGTTTCTGTTGTGTTTTCTCTTCTTCTAACTCATTTTTATATGGACTGCTAGTTAAGACCGCCGTGCGACCCCTCTTTCTGTTAATTTTTTTTGTTTTAGGTAATGCTTTAGGAATCGGAAACAAGTCTTTAGGCGTTATTGCGAAAGAAGTGCTTGGTTGTGGTTCTAATATTGGTGACGTGATAGTGCTTGGTTGTGGAGCTAACATTGACGAGGTTAATGTGCCAAGTTGCCAATCTAATAATGGCGACATTAACGTGCTTGCTTGCGTATCTAACATTGGTGGTGTCATTGCTAGTGTTTCCTCTTGGGTATCCTGTAGAATTGATGGAGACTCTCCTCTATCAAGTGACTCATCCTCACTGCTGGGATCATTTTGTTGTCTTACCGTTTCAGCAAGAACCGCATCTGTTATGTTCGCTCGTCTATCCGGTATCTCATTTTCTTTGTTGGCTTCATTCTGTTGTATTTCCGGTTCAGAAAGAGCCACATCTGTTGTGTCTGCAGCCAAAAAGTCATGATCTTTAAAGACGTGGCGATCCATTGGCTCTATTCCACATTTACGAAAACCATTGATTGCAATAGACTGTTGGGCTGCCTCACTGTAAGCTTCACCAAAGAGTTTGCTAAATTGGAAGACAGTTATTGCTCTCCCTGGGTTATTGCGAAGATACTTCTCAACTGCTCGGATGTAGTATTTGTTTACAGGCCCCATGAAAGACACATCTAGTGGTTGAAGCCTGTGACTGCAGTGTGGTGGCAAACACAAGACGGTGGTGTGATTTTTTCTTGCCAAGTCAATAAAATCCAAATTTTTGGTGTGCGTATTATGTCCATCAAGAATCAGGAGAGCTGGATCATCTTCACTTGGCTTGGCGAATTTAAGGAAATGTTTAAACCATTCTGTAAAAATGTCCAACTGCATCCACCCTGATGAATGACAAGCAAACCCTGTACCTGGTGGTGCCCCATCTTGAAGTTCCACCTTCATTCTTTTCCGAGGAAAAATAATAAATGGAGGAATGTAGTTTCCACCAGCTGCCATACAAATTACAACAGTGCTTAATGTACCTCGCTCTGCTGAGGTAATAGCGCCAACCTGCTTCTTGCCCTTTTGCGCCAATATTTTAGAGCTCTTACTCTGCACTGTCGTAAAGCCAGTCTCATCAACATTGAAAATACGATGAGGTGGGTAGCTTGTTTTAGACCTAACCTCTTCTAGAAGATCAAAAAATTTTGTGACACTTACTTTATTAAAGCCCTGTGCTCGAGCAAGTGAGGTTGCTTCAGGGCTTCTTAGTGCCAGTTCCGGATGACGTTTTCTAAAAGCAGAAATCCATGCTTTTCCAGCCATTTCAGTTTCTTTATTAAACTTGTGTTCTATATTATTGCGTTCAGCTAACTGATAAGCCAGTCTCCGTACATCTTGTAAAGTTAATCCATAAAATCGCTTTTCCATGTCTAAAATGTGATGCACCAATTCTTGTTCTTGCTCCGGACTAAAAGTTGGACGGCAAGACCCCAATAGTTTTTTATTTTCAACGGCTTCTTTATTTATTCCTTTTACACGTCTTTTGAGCGTCGATCGAGGAACTTCGAATACTTTGCTAGCCTTGAGGTAGCCCATTATTTCGTTTCTTACAGCATCAATGATATTACAAGATCAAAGGTACAGTATGTGATTCGTGTAAATAGGTTATATACCTACAAGATATAAACTTTTTTTAATGTTTCAAATTGAGAACAGGTTTTTTTTTTCATTTTAATCGTTGCTGTTTTTCCCGCGCACCGCATAGGGGAAGGTCGGGTAAAGTGGCCACCCTAAGCTTTGAATGACTACCGCTTAAGTATATATTAATATAATTTTATCTTATATTATTAATATATACTTTCTAGTTAATGTAGTTTTGATATCACATTGTTATTTTCACATAAAGCAAAGAATATATTACTATTTTATGAGTTTTAACAAAAATGGGAAATTGACCACTTTACCTACCCAGGGCAGGTAAAGTGGCCTACAAAAACCTACGAAGTGGGTAAAGTGGCATAGTCTCAATAAAATACACTTTTTGTAATATTTATTCAAGTTTTATTAGGAAATAATATAATAGACGACAAGAAGATAAAGGAACTCAATTTTTCTTAATTATTAACTTTGGTGTCAATTTCTTATAAAGAAATATTTTAGGAACAAAATTCACAAATAAAGTCGTTGTCTAAATCATCACAGCCCGAGCATGCTTCATGGGCCCACCTTTTGCAGACAGAGCACTGTATCCAGCCATCATCATATTTTGACTTGGACCAAGTTTCGCCGCAGTAAAAACATCCAGGGTCGTCATCCTCATCATCGCCATCAGTTTGGACGCATTTCTTAATCTTAGGTTTCTTAGCATTTTTTTTTGAAACAATAGCAAGTTTAGAAACTCTTTTTGGTGCCTTCTTTTGTTTCTGTTGTGTTTTCTCTTCTTCTAACTCATTTTTATATGGACTGCTAGTTAAAACCGCCGTGCGACCCCTCTTTCTGTTAATTTTTTTTGTTTTAGGTAATGCTTTAGGAATCGGAAACAAGTCTTTAGGCGTTATTGCGAAAGAAGTGCTTGGTTGTGGTTCTAATATTGGTGACGTGATAGTGCTTGGTTGTGGAGCTAACATTGACGAGGTTAATGTGCCAAGTTGCCAATCTAATAATGGCGACATTAACGTGCTTGCTTGCGTATCTAACATTGGTGGTGTCATTGCTAGTGTTTCCTCTTGGGTATCCTGTAGAATTGATGGAGACTCTCCTCTATCAAGTGACTCATCCTCACTGCTGGGATCATTTTGTTGTCTTACCGTTTCAGCAAGAACCGCATCTGTTATGTTCGCTCGTCTATCCGGTATCTCATTTTCTTTGTTGGCTTCATTCTGTTGTATTTCCGGTTCAGAAAGAGCCACATCTGTTGTGTCTGCAGCCAAAAAGTCATGATCTTTAAAGACGTGGCGATCCATTGGCTCTATTCCACATTTACGAAAACCATTGATTGCAATAGACTGTTGGGCTGCCTCACTGTAAGCTTCACCAAAGAGTTTGCTAAATTGGAAGACAGTTATTGCTCTCCCTGGGTTATTGCGAAGATACTTCTCAACTGCTCGGATGTAGTATTTGTTTACAGGCCCCATGAAAGACACATCTAGTGGTTGAAGCCTGTGACTGCAGTGTGGTGGCAAACACAAGACGGTGGTGTGATTTTTTCTTGCCAAGTCAATAAAATCCAAATTTTTGGTGTGCGTATTATGTCCATCAAGAATCAGGAGAGCTGGATCATCTTCACTTGGCTTGGCGAATTTAAGGAAATGTTTAAACCATTCTGTAAAAATGTCCAACTGCATCCACCCTGATGAATGACAAGCAAACCCTGTACCTGGTGGTGCCCCATCTTGAAGTTCCACCTTCATTCTTTTCCGAGGAAAAATAATAAATGGAGGAATGTAGTTTCCACCAGCTGCCATACAAATTACAACAGTGCTTAATGTACCTCGCTCTGCTGAGGTAATAGCGCCAACCTGCTTCTTGCCCTTTTGCGCCAATATTTTAGAGCTCTTACTCTGCACTGTCGTAAAGCCAGTCTCATCAACATTGAAAATACGATGAGGTGGGTAGCTTGTTTTAGACCTAACCTCTTCTAGAAGATCAAAAAATTTTGTGACACTTACTTTATTAAAGCCCTGTGCTCGAGCAAGTGAGGTTGCTTCAGGGCTTCTTAGTGCCAGTTCCGGATGACGTTTTCTAAAAGCAGAAATCCATGCTTTTCCAGCCATTTCAGTTTCTTTATTAAACTTGTGTTCTATATTATTGCGTTCAGCTAACTGATAAGCCAGTCTCCGTACATCTTGTAAAGTTAATCCATAAAATCGCTTTTCCATGTCTAAAATGTGATGCACCAATTCTTGTTCTTGCTCCGGACTAAAAGTTGGACGGCAAGACCCCAATAGTTTTTTATTTTCAACGGCTTCTTTATTTATTCCTTTTACACGTCTTTTGAGCGTCGATCGAGGAACTTCGAATACTTTGCTAGCCTTGAGGTAGCCCATTATTTCGTTTCTTACAGCTCTTATAGCTTTTTCCATTGCTGCCGAGTCCCATGTCTGTTGCTGCGTCTTCCGTTTGTATGTATTTGGCATACTTATCTAAAACAATAACAATTAAAACATAATCGAAAAAATAAATTGAGACGGGTAAAGTGACCTACTAGGTCACTTTACCTGACTACTGAGTATGCCACTTTACCCGAAACAGCAAAGCGAAGAAAAAAAAATTGCTCAAAAATCAAATGAGGTTATATTGTGCGCGTTTGCCGTGAAATAACAAGTCCATAATACAGACTAAACCGTTAAAATATTACATTATTTATAACTTTTGTTCGACACAGTAACATATCATAATGTTTAAACCACTTACCTTAGATCATAGACCACAAAAATCACTTTTTTTGCAATAAAAACTTAACGCGTGAAGCAAGCGTGTCTGTGTTTACTGGAGTACTAATGGCGTCGGTCAACGAAGTATTTACACATGCCGTTGATAGATAGCGCTAGTTTATTGGTCATAAAAACGACGGTGACCACTTTACCCGCCTGGGCCACTTTAGCGAACCTTCCCCTACTGATCCATACCTAACTTCAACAGAGTTTTGAGTAAACATTCTATTAGTTGGAATTCCGTCTAAAAATATTTTGCAACCCGATAGTGATTAATTTGAAAAGAGAAATTCCAGTGTCGGTTTTTTTTTAATTCCCACATGACACTTACATTACCCGTCTGCCAAAGAATTATTACTGACAGACCATTAGTCGTCATACATTATCACACATTACCTTGTAACAGATTAAATCATAGGGGCTTATTTGACTCCTGATATATTTATTTCATAATAACTGTACATTTGTATGTATGATGTATAACTTAAAACAACAAAAGGTCATAGGACAGTTTGACTGTTATGAATCAACCTTGAAATTCGGTTTCTGTGGTAGCTAATCAAGATTACAATAATTTTCGTGTCCTCGAAACAGTCTTAATGCTGTTGTGGTTTTATGTTATAATATAATATTGTATTGCGTGTGCTTAAGGTTATTAGTAAGTTCAATATTGTAGACTTATAGAGCTCAAGAGTTGACACATCATCTAGTTTTTTAATATATGTTATTGTGTATATTAAAAGTTGTAGAGCCACGCAGTTCGCTGCATGACTATGCTCGGTACTGAATTGACTCATGTGACTCATACCACTTTTCAGTGCCAAGAGAAAGGTATCCAGAGTCAAATCTGCTGGACTCTTCTCTCCCCACCCCCATTCTATCCCATATGAAAAGTTGCCGATGTTCTTGGGCAGCTGTAGTCGTTTACTACCAGGTGACAACTCACGTTAAGATCTCTTTCCCATGAAAAACAATGTGTAGATGGCTTTATAATAGCTATCGTAAATTACATAGCCGGAAAGGCTCGACTCATTTTAATAAAATTTTGTCTGCATATCGAGTAACTTTGAGAAATTTCGCTTATTTCTATTACAATACAACGTTCACTGGCTCAACTAGTACATACATAACTTCACACCAAATCCCTTGCGGGCTAGGCATAGAGAACAGAGCGCCATAAGGCACGATGCTTAACGGCTCACTCGCTTCTTTGACATTCCTAACTCTTATCATGCACGCGCGTCGATTTTTAAGGTACCTAACATCACCTTCCTTCAAAACTCCAACATATTCTCAACTCTTACATCCATGCGCTTTTGCATTGTATATATGCTTAGTCAATCTTGGATCATCTTGAATCACGCCCTTTCTTACTTTTACACTTTCTTTCTTTTCTCTTTCGATCAGCTAGTGTATATGTCACGCTAAGAGTGAATAATTGAAGATTATTAATAATTATGTATTATTATTAATAACTACCGAAAGTTTTGGTTAAAGTGATAAATTAATCACATTTGTCGGTTATTATTAATAATTTAACCCTAGTAGTGATAAATGTAATAAGTGGCTCGGCTTAGTTGGCTCGGTGTTATTGTTTTAAAAGCACGTGCACGTTATTTGTTGTTGCTTACTAGGGTTAGTTAGTTGTTTAGTTTAGGTTTAGGTTAGGTTTTAGGTTTTTTTTTTCTAGGCAGGAGTCGCAATCCTCGTGGACAGCCAAACTACGTCACGTATGAGGTAGTTTGGGTAATCCCGGACTCTTACCGGCTAAACCTGTCTCCTGCCCTCTATGCTTTCTCCATAGACTGAGACTCCATAGACTATTATAACTTTTACCAATATGTGTCGTGAATTATTAATAATTACTACTAAAAGTAATAAATTTCGATCGTTTATTCACATTTACCAAAACATGTGGTTATTATTAACAATTTTGTAAAAATATTAATAATTTTCAATTAATCAGATTTACCGTAACATATATATATCACTATTACATAGTATAAAATAAAGTCACTTTCCGCTGTCTGTCCCCTTATATGCACATATCTTTAAAATTACGCAACGGATTTTGATTCGGTTTTTTTAATAGTTAGAGGGTGTCAACGCGGTGGTTTTGATCTATAATTCATGTATAGTGTAGTAAAAAAGGTGATAATTTTCAAGATTTAGAACTTTAATCGCAAACGCTGCCTGAACCCTAAGTGATAAATCAAAACAATGTGCTACTTTAATATACACCTTTAAAAGGTCTACAAAAAAGTCCGCGAAGGCATATGTCTATCTCTTAGGGATAACTCACAATGACCATTTTTATTTTTTTACTTTTTACGATAAATAATGGCGTATTTACGAAGCGATTTAAAACATTACAGTATTCATTTTCATCCAATTAAGTGTCTTAAATAGATTGTGCATGTAATATAGATGGTGCTGGCCCTTTACAGCATGCAATTTAAACGAATATTTTCGAAGATATTGCAGTATTAACATAGCGGGACAGCAGTTATTACTTTTGATGCGGAAAAAAGTTCGCCGGGTCAGCTAGTATATAATAGCATATAAAAGCAGTTAAATGTGTTTATAATATATATATAATATAAACACATTTAACTGCTTTTACGTTTTCGTTCGTTAGGTGTGTCGAATATACTTATACTATATAGGAGTTAGGCAGAGTGATGCGTGACGTGAGGCCGACACGCCACCTCGCCCGTTAGAAGCCGAGCCGATTCTAATCGTACTAACATAATTTACGTTGCGAGTATAAAGATGATTTTGCGCGTAGTACATTTTAAAACTATGTATACATAAGTATCATAGTAGACACTCATTGTTTTCCTGGCCCTGCCCTTATCCCACTTTAAGTGGGGTCGGATGTCGACAAAACATGTCTACATTTCTAACGATCCATGTTGTCAAAAGATTTGGCAGTGGTTTTATGACCGGCCGCCTGACTGACTTCAACCCTCCTTGGGCATGTTTTCTGCGATCGAAACGCGCACGAGCCACTTTACACCGATATTCTGAGATGTTGTGGTATTTCACCGGTCGTGCCGGCCCATTCCTAGAGCGTACTGCGTGCCTCTACTACTATAATATCATATTAGAAACAATACTGGTAAAATATAAATACTTAAATAAAACAATAGCATAACATCAATCGAAATCCCTTGAAATATAGGCAGAAGGAATCCAGTGCAATCAGCCAAGATTTTTACACACCTCACACGAATCCTTCTGCTTCAAAACAATTAAATCGTGTTGAAAAATTCGTCGTGCTTCCTCAACTTTCATTCCAGGCCTTCCATTTTTGCATCGTATATCAGCTAAGTTATATCCATCAAAATAATTAAAACATCCGATAAGTTTTACGAATAAATATTTAATCGTCTGGGCGGTCCAGTGGATGAGCACGACACTTCTTATTAAGAAGTCGTGGATTCAGTTCCGGGCTCACATTAATGATTTTTCGGAATTAATTTCGGAAGTTATGTGCGATTGATATCGATGACTGACAACCTTGTGTCCGGTGAATATCAATAGGTTCGCCAACTATTTCATTTGGAACGAGTAACATAACGACTCGTAGAGTCGAGGCTTATTCCTGACCTCAAGAGAGCAGCTGGTAGAACTAACCACAAAGCCCACACACCCAGTTTTGATATTATGTGTGGGTAGGTACAGTAGGTATATTGCTAGTTTTTTCAACATTTGTAATTTATACTTGCGCTATTAAACAATGGCGTGCTTCATAAAATAAGTAAGTTTACCGAACTCCATGTTAATATGTAATTATAGTTCTTAAAAAGTTTTTTGTTATACCTTCACTCTCTTTTAATAATCAAAGCTATATATAACAAAGTTACAGCTTTGTACTTTGAAGACATTGACAAATATGCATTAATATTGGACGCTATTTTATTGTTCATAGCTGACCCGGTGAACTTTATTCCGCGTCAAAAGTAATAAATAAGTAAAGGTTGGATTGGATTTGGATTTATCACTTTGATTTGGATTTATTAAACATGAATTATACATAGATACAATCCACACCGTTGACACCCTCTATTGATTAAAAAAAAATTAACAAAAATCATATTTTGCAAATTTAAAAATGGAATAATTTTATCAAATTAGTGTATTGTCATCGGTCCTCAATAAATCTACAAAGTTTGAACGAAATCTGGCCGTTTAAGGTGGGTCAAAATCGCGCCCGAAGAAGTCGGTTACAAACAAATATACAAACATACAGATGAAGCTAATAAAAAGCTAATAAAAACACCAGATGAAAATCCGTTGCGTAGTTTTAAAGATCGAAGCAGATAAGGGGACAGACCGCGGAAAGCGACTTTGTTTTATACTATTAGATGATATGTAGAAAGAAAGTTAGTTTGTCGACAAGGTAAATTAAACAATTGGTAAATTGGTGATAAATCTGTTCATATAAATCTCAATGAATCATCGCAAATTGAATTATCGAGATTTATTTTTTGGTAGTGTAAGTTGTTACATAACATAACATAGCTTCACGCCTTTTTCTACCCGAAGGTGTAGGCAGCGGCTGTTAAGCCTCGTCTCGCCGTTGTGTTTACGTCCCAAATGGTGGCGAGGCTATTGCCATAGCGGGCACAAGGTTTTCAGTCATCGATATCCAACACACATAATTTTCAAAAAAGTCGAAAAGTCATTGGTGTGAGCCAGGATTTGAACCAGCGAATAATTTCTGATCTCGTGTAATATGTTATTTTTAGGTAGCGTAAGTTGTCAGTCATCGATATAAATAAAAAAGGTGAAAAATCAATAATGTATACACAAATCCCAAACCAGTATCCCTAAATCGGAAAAATCGGAATGCTATCTATGCCACAAGCGAATCAGGGCATCAGGATCAATCTATAGATAATGAAATAAAATGGTTTTCTTTTTAATTTTTAAGTTAAGAACTCACAATTTAGTCTATTTGTTATAGTTTTTTTTTTAAATTCACCTGTGATACCAATATTTCCAAAATGCCTAAACACATAGTTAATTTAAAAACATACCTCGACCATGTTTTTATTTTTAAATTAAGAACTCGTAATAAAATCTGTTTAGTTTATACTGTGATTTTTTAAACATGTTATATTTCCTAAATGCCTAAAGAGGTATAATTAGTATTGTTCAAGCAACGGTGTCACAGCAACTTACTGCTTACCTCACGCAACCTCCAAAGGGTCGTAGAAAAATAAATTAATTTCTCCCGCCTTCCGCAATTCGCCTCACATCTGATGTTTAGTCGACCCACTGACCTCGTTCCTGAACGGAAAGGCTCAAAGTATGTTCTAAACCTAAGTACCACAATATCAATAATATTAAATAACCCACAATTTGTTACATATTATATATATATTCTTATATATATATATTTGGCTTTAGTGGTCTGGAGAGCGATCGAGCACCCCTTCTCAATCAAGAAGTCATGGATAGAATCTGGGATTAGACCAATGACTTGTCGAATATATTTTCGGCAGTGGTCACACCGTTCGCTGTTCGAATGGGCCGGCTCGATCGATGAAATACCACGACCTCTCTCGGTTTTTGCCGCATTTCTCTCGGTGGGATAGGTATCTGGAGGCCCAATGAGGCTTTTTATGGCATAGGGGGCAAATGATGATGCATGGAGGAGGGCTTGGGCTTTTGGACCCATGTAACGCGGTATGAGCCACTTTACCTCGATTTTCTGACAGGTAGTCAGGTAGCTCATGTTTCACCACTGGAATCAGCTTATTCATTTTTTTTATGTAAGAAGAAGTCAAACGAGCTTGCGGGTCCCCTGGTGGAAAGCGACCACCGCCGCCCATGCCGTCTGCAATACCAGGGACACTACATCAGCGTTGCCGGCCTTTCAGATGGGAATAGGCTTGTTTCTTGAAGGTTCCTAGGTCATAGCGGTCCGGAAATACCGTCGCCGGCAACTGGTTCAACAAAGGAACGGTGTATCAAACTGCGTGGCTCTACCACTGAAGAAGAAAAGTGGCTACGACTACACCATAAGGCCAGTCTTATGCCTCCGAGGATGTGGATCATACATCAGAAAGTAGGTCGTACGTCGACCTGGTTACCGGATCACGATATTTACTTTCCACATTCGTGTGCACGGTGTCGAGAATTTGACACGACCAGGTAAAATGTGGATGTACGTACGTGTTTGACTCAGTTTAATAGGAGAAACCAACTAGCTAGTAATTTTTCACGCATAATTTAAGTTTTTTTGTCTGTAACATTCAAAGTAGTAAGTAAGCAAATACATACATACATTTCAAAATGTTTGTTAAAATAAGTCACGATAAACAATTCTGTACCTCAGGCATCGATATTTTATGTGACGCATAGGAGAAAATAGTCATTGGTGATTCGAACTCTTCCAAACTTACCAGGAATCAGAATGGGAAACTTTTTCTTTCATCCAATTTTTTTAATGTTTGTCCAGTTTGGATAGGCTTAAAGTTTTGAGACCATACTGCCTTGTGTGTGGTTTTTTTTTAATAACAAACTTAAACTAACCTAAACTAACTTAATCTAAGCTAAGTTATCATCCCTCGTGGCATGTTATGCATAATGTTTTGAGGCAGTTTTGACGACAATGTAGAAGAGCACGCTACACTCAATATTTACACCATTTTCCATATTTGCACTAATATACGAACACTTATTAAATAAAACGCCAGGAATTTTATTTAGTAATATCCATTGAAACAGAAATTTTAGAAAATAATACAAAGAACGGACATGACTCTTTGACATTCCCGCCAAAACTCCTTCTTTTACACTATATGGACAGGCTAAAACTTAAACGCCGTATTGTCTTTTAACTTAACATAACTTTACGCCTTTGATACCCGAAGGTGTAGGCAGCGGCTGCTAAGCCTCGTCTCGCCGTTACGTTTACGTCCGAAATGGAATAGGTGGCGAACCTATTGCCATACCGGGTACAAAGTTTTCAGTCATCGGGAAGTATCACACATAACTTACGAAATTAATTCCGAAAAGTCATTTGTGTGAGCCATGATTCGAACCCGCGACCTTTTGATTCAAAAGCGGGGTGTCCGACCACTGGACCAACAAGACTTGTGGAAATAAATCACGATAAACAATTCTGTACCTCAGGCATCGATATTTTATATGACGCATAGGAGACAATAGTCATCGGTGATTCGAGACTCCTCAAGATTACGCGGAAATCAGAATGGGGTTGCGAAGACACCAATCCAGTTTATTTGAATATTTTTTCTTTCGCCTTATATGGACAGGCTAAAACTTAAAAGCCATACTGCCTTTTATGTAGTAAAGCTTTCATATAGTATAAAAAACAAATCTTCAAACACCAGCTCCAACTTCTTGTACCTGAATACGTGAGTTATTGCAATTAAGTTGTAATCGCGCTGTAAAAGCAATTATTTAGTAAAATAATACATAACACTGCAAATTATGTTCCAATTCTTTTTAGTATGATGCTCGTTAAGATCTCTCGTTATATACCAATTATATTTTATACTAGCCGAGTCTTACGACTTCGACTGCTTGGTATTTAATAAAATAAAAATTCTACTATAAAATTTGTCTATGTCACTCCTTATTACATCAGCTATATGTGGCGATGAAAATTTTAGAGATTTTCCTAAACAAATAAATAAGACTGACTGGCAGTCACATATGTACCGTATGCCCAATACATTTTATTATTAAAAAAAAAAGAAGTTTCTTTTTTTAAAATTACACACAGATAACTGTCTTTTCGTTTTTTTTGTTAAAATCAAAATGGTAATAGTCTCGGTGGCGCAGTGGTCGAGCACACGGCTTCTGATCCAAAGGTTCGGGTTCGATTCTTGACACTGGGTCACACCAATGACTTTTCGAAATTGTTTTTCGGAAGTTATGTGTGATAAATATCGATGACTGAAAACTTTGTGCCCGGTATGGCAATAGGTTAGCCACCTATTCCATTTGGGACGTAAACATAACGGCGAGACGATGCTTAACAGCCGCTGCCTATACCTTCGGGTAACAAAAGGCGTGAAGTTATGTTATGTTATGTGTGTTTATTTGACACAATTATGAAGTTTCCCCACCAAAACGTTAAGGTATTCGCAGAGGAAGTAATATTCCGGTCGGCTGCCGTAACAAATCTACTGAACGAAGGTCGTGAACGCGATAGCGGATCTGTATGGCGGTTGTTTTGTTCAGTGGTCAGCGGTCGAACTGAATATAGGTCAACTAGCGATCGTGATAAAAGCAAACTCACCACGACTTGCGATTAAAGTATGGAAATCAAACGATCACTCTCAATTTTACGTCCAATAAAACGATTTACTTGCTTTAATATAAACGTGTGCCTAAAGCTTAATATTTATTGGCTGACCACTGAAACAGCGTTTGGTAGGTCAGCTAGTCTTCATTAGATAGTATAAAACAAAGTCGCTTTCTGCTTTCTGTCCCTTTAGGGGCCGTCCATTAATCACATGGGCTTTGGAAGTGGGGGGGGATGTGACAAAAATCACAAAATATTACAAATTGTATTAAGATATCGCGTGTATTTATTTGTTACTCCATAATCATTGCATAGTGTAAAACAATATCGCTTTCCACTGTCTGTCCCCTTATATGCTTAGATCTTTGAAACTACGCAACGGATTTTGATGCGATTGTTAATTTTAAATCTCATCTCATCATGTATGTAGTATTAAAAAGTCATTCATTATTATGCACCTTCAAAAGATCTACAAAAAAGTCCGCGATGGTATGGTGCCCATGTCTATCTCTTAGGGATCATCCACAATGACCATTTTTATTTCTTCTGAGGCGAAGCAAAGTTCTCTGGGCTGACTACTTAGATAATTATATAATTCTTCTGTACGTGTGATGACAGTGAACTCCTAAACGGCTGGAGCGATTGCAATGATTTTTTTGCATGAGTTCAAGTGCATTCGAGGAGAGTTTAGATTCACAGTCTAGATACGGACTACATCACCATCTGCTGGGTTAAGCCCAGTTAAGTAAACTACCGGGCTTATTTGTAAATCTAAGCCAAGCTAAGTTCTAATTTAAGCTAAGTTTCAGATCTTTTTGAAGACATCGAAAAATGTACTGAAAAACCTACAGACGTTTAGTATAAAATTAAACGAACATAATTGATAATCACGAAATGTTTTTAGATGTGCTATTTCAAAACCAAGAATAACAAAATGATTATATTAATTGTATTCAGCCAGTCTCGGTGGCGCAGTGGGCGAGCGCACGGCCTCTGATCCAGAGGTCCGGGGTTCGATTCCAGACACTGGCTCACGCCAATGACTTTTCGAAATTGTTTTCGGAAGTTATGTGTGATAAATACCGATGACTGACAAACTTTGTGCCCGGTATGGCAATAGGTTCGCCACCTATTCCATTTGGGACGTAAACATAACGGCGAGACGAGGCTTAACAGCCGCTGCCTACACCTTCGGGTAACAAAAGGCGTGAAGTTATGTTATTTATGTATTCATTAGTTACGTTGTTTAATACTTTTCATAGTCCATTGGCATATCACGCAGGACAGCGTATGTCCGGTTCGCTAGTTTTTTTTTTTTATATAAATTATTTACTATTTATATAAATAGTAATATAAATATAAATTATTTACTTTTTTTTTATATAAATTATTTACTTTACAACATCAAAAAAAAAACATGATTTACCAATCAATACTATAAATTACTAGTAGAAAAACTTACCACATTTCAACTGGCACATATTTTAACACAACTGCACTTTTAACTTCTCTAAAAGGAGAAAAAAACAATTCAAAACTTTCCGCCTTGCTGTCAATCAAACTTAACCGATCGAAGCACCCATAATAACTACCAAAAGAGAGACGAACATGGCGCTTCCAAGTCCATATTTATGTTTCATTAGTGATGCTATCGAATTTGTCGATATTTGGATATGGAGACACCCACGTTGATGTCCATTGTGATAATTAGTAAACAAAAGCAGGTGACGGGGCAAGGGTTTGTGTGTCGTGCTGGTGGGTAGGGTTGCCATGACTACCGAAGGGAAGCTCAAACGTTGCTATAGACAACTCGCCTGGTAGACGCCAATGTCGTGCTATACCGTACAAGGTTAAGCTGTTAACTTTTTTTTTTTTGGATGATTATAATTTGAGTGATTCAAGGTGTATTGATTCCGGTATTGGTAATTGTTTTGACCAGTTCTGAACTGGTTTTGACCACTGATTCATAATTATTCTATGTACCTACTTTGAGTGCAGTAGTTTTTCCATCCTATAAATGTAGATGATGATCGGGTCTCGGTGGTCCAGTGGTCGATCACTCGCTTCTGAATCTAGAGGTCGCGGGTTCAAATCCTGGCTCACACCAAAGACTTTTCGAAGTTCTTTTCGGAAGTTATGTGTGTAAAATAACTATGACTGAAAAACTATGTACCCGGTATGGCAATAGGTTCGCCACCTACTCCATTTGGGTCGTAAACATAATGCCGTGACGAGGCTTAACAGCCGCTGTGTACACCTTCAGGTAGAAAAGACGTGAAGTTATGTAGTCCTCGACTCCTACATCGGATGGATGTAGGAGGCTTTTGCATTGTATATCTGCTTAGTCAATCTTGAATCATCAATTCTTTCTACATGTCCGAACCATCGGAGCATGCCCTTTCTTATTTTTACACCGACACTCTATCAATCCGACTTTCTTCCTTACAACGTTGTTTTCGACGAGCTCAGGGAAGGTCACACCGCAGATTTTGCGCAGTGCCCTAATTTCAACCGCGTTTATCCTAATACAGCGCTCCATTTACACTATTTCCTAACGCCACTCTTCTTTCTACATCCGCGGTGTACCTTCCATCCCTGCTAAAAGCGCATCCAAGATATACAATTTCATTCACCCGTTCCAGCACTACATTGTCAACCATTATCAAAGTTAGACGAAGAGCAGAAATGAGTATTAAGAACTTTAATATCGAGAGCAGAAGAATTTGTTATTTGACACTGTTTGCCAACTCCTAAAGATTTAAGAAACTTCCAGACCTTTGAAGGGTCACCGTTTTGTACGGATATGTGTATGTCCAATAATTTGTTTTATTACGGACTAATTTCAGGAACTACTGATCCGATTTTATAAAAATTCAGTGGTGGATAGCCCATTTATTGACAAAATCTTCGTATTTAATTACACTATATTTAATAGGAGCGGATCAGTCACTTTTATAATAGGAAAGAGATTTAATAGAGCCATGCAAAGTTCAGCGGATCAGCTAGTTAGGTTAAACATAGGAACAAACTAGATGTCATTTATTTTGAACACTAATCAATATATAAGAATACAATACCAATACTTTCCATGACCTAAATATAACGTGTTCTGGAGGAAGGTGATGTTAGGAGCCTCAAAAATCGACGCGCGTGTATGAAAAGAGATATGAAAGTCAACGAAGCGAGCGAGGTGTGTAAGAATCGTGCCTTATGACACTCCGTTCTCTCTGTCTGCTCTACCCGCAAGGGATTTGGCGTGAAGTTATGTATGTACAAATCAATATATTATTTAATTGTACTACTAAATACTTGACATATAGCGTGTTGATAAAATTAATAAAATAAATAAAATAACTAGACTCTGATTCATTATCAATATATTATTATTTATTTAAGATATTACACTTTGTATCTTATTTATTATATAGATTGTACGATTTTTGAAATAAATATTCTTTTTTCTATGGATTGACAATAACACATTTACCGTTAATACTTCTTTTACATCCTGGGGGACAGAGGGCACTACTTAGCTTGGCTGGTAGCTCGGCGAACCTCGACTGAAAGTTGATCCTCTCACAAGCAATGGAGATTGTGGTGGAATTGACTGCCACAGCTGCAGCGATCGGCCACAGATGTCTGCAAGGTCCAAAATCGCCTAATCTTTCACATCGGCCGTTGTAAGTGACGGTGCCATCCGTGGTGCAAGGGTTCTTCTCGCATACTGGAATGGCTGATTCTGTCTTGAGAACTAAGTATGAGCCAGCCTCGCATGGACCTCTTCTGTATGCCGGCCAACACTTGTCAGATTTGGGATGATATAAGTATGCTGAAATGTTACATAAAATTAATCAATATCACAAATTTTTACTTTTACACGTCTCGATTGAGTTGTGGGTTCGAGTCCGGGCTCACATCAACGACCTTTCGAGATTATTTTCATAATTTATGCGTGAAAAATACAATTCAATTACAATGACAATATTGTGCCCGGTGTATGGCAATAGGTTCCGCCATCTATTCCATTTGGGACGTAAAATTAAGCTAAATTAAGTAAATTAAGACATTAAATTAAGCTTTAAAATTTACATGCTTCATCTTTTTTTTTATGGGATAGGAGGGCAAACGAGCAGGCGTGTCACCTGATGGTAAGCAACTAACGCCGCCCATGGACACCAGCAACACATATAGTGTTACTGTTGCGTTGCCGACCTTTAGGGGATAGGGGAAAGGAAAGGATGGGGAAAGGGGGTGGGCCTCCGGGTACCTCTCTCACCGAACGAAACGCGGCATAAGCCACTTTACGTCGATCTTCTGAGAGGTCGTGGTATTTCACCGGTCGAGCCGGCCCATTCATACAGCGAACTGCTTGGCTCTACCACTGTTAAACATCTCAGTAAAATAGATATACAATCTATAAAGTAATTTCAGTTTTTATTTTATTTTTTTATTAACTTCACGCTCTTTTCTACCCGAAGGTTTAGGCAGTGGCTGTTAAGCCTCGACTCGCTGATATGTATACGTCCCAAATAGATTAGCGGGCGAAAAAATTGCCAAACTGGTTTGCAATTTTTGGTTTGGCTTCGATATTTGTCACACATAACTTTCGAAATAAATAAATAAATAAAAATTATATCGCGATTATCTTATATATAAAATTCTCGTGTCACAATTTTCGTTCCCGTACTCCTCCGAAACGGCTTGACCGATTCTCATGAAATTTTGTGAGCATATTGAGTAGGTCTGAGAATCGGCCAACATCTATTTTTCATCCCATTAAATGTTAAGTGTCCCCCTAATTTTTTTTTTTTAATTTTTCGGTATATTTGTGTTTTGTATTTTTTATTATTAAACGGTATATAAAAATACATTCAACCCTAAATTTTCAACCCCCTACGATAAATCTCTATTTTTTAAATTTTATTTTTCGGCAAGACAACGTTTGCCGGGTCATATTATATTACTCTTTACAGAGATCATTTTCACGATCTCTGTAAAGAGTTCGAAACGTCGGGAAATAAATAAAAAACTTGTGTGGTTTTATGAAACCACCGTAAAAGTGAAACTTTTTTTCACATTATAGACATTTAACTAAAAATTTTCGAAATATTATTTTTTTCGAAAATCGAATGTAAGTCACTGTTCACGTATTTTAGTTACCATAAAATATTTCCTCCAGTAAATATGATATTTTGATTTATTATGAAAATGTGACAAATACATATATAAAGAGCACTATCTTATCGCTAATAAATTGACGAACATAACTGTGTCACATATATGTAGTTCCGGTGGTCCAGTGGTCGAGCACACGGCTTCCGAATCGCATAGGTCGCGTGTTCGAATCCTGGCACACTTTTTGGAATTGGAAACTTAAGTAAAGTAAGAAAGGCGTCAGTCTGCTTCCTCCACTAATTCGTTATTTACAAGTCAGTGGCAGTTTTGCAAAGAGAGAGAAAACTAGTTTAATTTGAAATCGAACCGGACGTCACCGGCTTTCAGGGGATTGTGCGATAAGGGCGATTTTAATTTAGTTGCCATCTTGTATTTGTTAATAGGGTTTAATAAATGTTTTTTATTTTACGTGGTCACGACAATAATTCCTAGATGGCGCTACTAGGTTGCTACTATTGATGATTCTGCCGTAATATCGTATTATATCGATAGATGTCGCCCGAATCGACAAGTATTCCAGCTACGGCACTAGGGTTAACGCGACACCTATTAAACGTTAACAACATTACAACAAAGGATCTTTACAAAACAAAACGATATTTTTTCCTCCAGTAAATATGATATTTTGATTTATTATGAAAATGTGACAAATACATATATAAAGAGCACTATCTTATCGCTAATAAATTGACGAACATAACTGTGTCACATATATGTAGTTCACTTTTTTTGAATTGGAAACTTAAAAGCCTCCGTCGTTTACAATACATACGAATTTATTATATTCCCTTTTATCGTGTCATTTGTTATATTAATAATATAATTTTTTTTTTCTCCGCCTGCAATACGTACGTACGTATATGTATGTAAAAAACAAACAAACCCGATCCTAGAAAATGTGTCGAAATTGGTAAAGAGGACGGTAATTAGACAATCATTCATACGGGCCTCGTGGTGCATCGGTAAACCGCACTACCGATAACACGAGGTCGGGGCGGGTTCGATCCCACCCGAGTGCAAACAAACAAATATATTTATTGTGTTGTTTGTACGTGTAAATAAACGATAATAGACGTGAAAGGCGCTCTGACGAGCGCCTTTCACTTTATCCCTACTCCGCGGCCGACCGTCACGCGACATGCAACACGCAGA
Organism: Euproctis similis; assembly: GCA_905147225.2. Lineage (NCBI taxonomy): Eukaryota > Metazoa > Arthropoda > Insecta > Lepidoptera > Erebidae > Euproctis > Euproctis similis. Next base: position 11,189,985 of record LR990123.1, read on the forward strand.
CGAAAAAGTTTGAGACGATGTAATAAAAGTTTCACTTTAAAAATTTTTTTTTTTGATTAAAACAACTTTTAGGATTATATCGCGTTTATTTATTATTCATTTGTATTTATTTCCCGACGTTTCGAACTCTTTACAGAGATCATTTTCACGAGTGACGAACAAAAAGATGGTAGTTGTTCAAAAGCTACTTTCATTGAAACGTCGGGAAATAAATACAAATGAATAATAAATAAACGCGATATAATCCTAAAAGTTGTTTTAATCAATGAGTGAGATTCGCGAAAGTCTTAGAAACAAATTTTTTTTTTATGGGATAGGAGGGCAAACGAGCAGGCGTGTCACCTGATGGTTAGCAACCAACGCCGCCCATGGACACCAGCAACACAGTGTTACTGTTGCGTTGCCAACCTTTAAGGGATAGGTGATAGGGAAGGATGGGGAAGGGGGGTAGGCTTTCGGATACCTCTCTCACCGAACGAAACGCGGCATGAGCCACTTTACGTCGGTCTTCTGAGAGGTCGTGGTATTTCACCGGTCGAGCCGGCCCATTCATGCAGCGAACTGCTTGACTCTACCACTGTCACTTTTGAATAAATGCGATATAATCCACAAAAAGTTGTTTTAATGTTATGAATGTGATTCGCGAAAATCTAAGAATTAAATAATTTCGTCAAGTTATTGGTGTGAGCCAGAATTGGAACCTCTAAATTCAGAAGCGTTAGGAAAACCGTTAGCGTTATAATGAGTTAGGGTAACAGTTACCTGGTCTACAATCACAAATCCAGTCATCTTTCTGATCACCAGGGTATAGTAATTCGTCTGTTGGACACATAGCTGGTATGAAGACAGGCTGGCGGTTCTGTAAGCATCATCATCAAATCAATATCTTTGAAAAATTAGGGGCTTAAAACAATACATATACCAGAATTCGAAAATAAGTTTGGATAGCATTGTGGTTTAGTACATAGCTTTTGATGCAGTAATCTAGAGATTACTGCATCAAAAGCTATTATACAAACTTGTTTTCACAATAAATTTATCACACGTTTGTTAAAAAATTGTGGAGAGTTTTCCGAAAATCCGAATACCGGATTTGAACTAGATCCGAATTTTCGAATTTTCGGAAAACTTTCCACAATTTTTTAACAAACGTGTGATAAATTTCTTGTGAAAACAAGTTTGTAAGGAAGGAAGTTGGATTGAAAGACTGTCGGTGTAAAAGTAAGTAAGGGCTGCAATGGTTCGGACATTTAGAAAACATGGATAATGCAAGATTGACCAAGCAGATATTGACGATCCCCATGGTGCATTGGTGAAACTATCGACTTCAGAATCGAGGTTGGCGGATTCGATGCCCACCCGACTATACAAATATTACAAATACAAATATTTATGACAAGCATGAATGTTTGTATGGTGTCCGGGTGATTTTCTTTGTATTATAAATATGTATTTCCATAGTATAGTACTATATGTATCGTTTCGTAGGGTCGCGCGGTCATCTACTTACAAAAATTAAAATATACATAGACCTAGCTCCACATACTAACTCCACGTGTACAAGGTCGCAGGTAAAAGCTAGTATCACTCATAATAATGCTATGTCATACGATTGAATTGATATTCGATTGATATTATAATTTATTTATTTGTTTGTAATTTATCGGCCATTAATCAATGTTGCGGTTTTCTTTTTAATTTTGTGAAAAACCCAAACCGTCGCGTCGCGTGGGTAAAAATTACGTAACACATTAAATAACTGTCCATGTAAGCGAAAAGAGCCTTTCAATTTGATCTACTTTTTAAGGAAAGTGATAAACAATATCGAATGTAACTGTGAACTTTCGAGATACAGTGAAATCGACCGTTCGTTGTTAAAAGTTATAATTATCAAAAAAAAAAAAAACTTTCAATATAACTACAGAACTATTTACAAGAGGAACTCAAAAATAATTTAAAAAACCATTTTCGTAAAACTACACCAAGCATATAAAAAAAAATTCGTAAAACAATTCGTTCAGGAAGACATCTTCATCATAATCATAAGTATCATAACATAGTATAAAACAAAGTCACTTTCCGCTGTCTGTCCCCTTATATGCGCATATCTTTAAAACTACGCAACGGATTTTGATGCGGTTTTTTTTAATAGTTAGAGGGTGCTAACGGGGTGGTTTTGTAACGGGGTGTTTTATAGTGTAGTAAAAAAAGTGATAATTTTCAAATTTAGAAATTTAATCGCAATCACTGCCTGAATCCTGAGTGATAAATCAAAACAACATACTACATTATTACACACCTTTAAAAGGTCTACAAAAAAGTCCGCGAGGGCGTATGTCTATCTCTTAGGGATAGCCCACAATGACCATTTTAATTTTTTTACTTTTTACGAGAACTAATCGACTTTTTACGAAGCTATTTTAAACATTACAACATTAATTTTCATCCAATTGAGAGTCTTAAGTAGATTGTGCATGTACTGGCCCTTTGCAGCTTGCAATTTAAACAAATATTTTCGAAGATATTCCAGTATTAACATAGCGGGACAGCAGTTATTACTTTTGATGCGGAACAAAGTTCGCCTGGTCAGCTAGTTTAAAATAAAAGGTGAATTAATTGAACTTAATATAGTCCTAGTGAGAGAAGTCCTTAAGAGTCCTAATTAACATGATAAAAAAAATCTCACTTACTACCATCGAATGTCAACTAATTGACAACCAAATTAAAACCCTCATAAATTTCCTCAAGAATTACACCACCTTAAATAAGATTACCTCAAACTCATAAGGATAGTCGCGATAAAGGACTTTGTTTAATGTTTACAAATTTAAAAGGAACGATCTGAAAATATCTTTTTTCATCTGAGGAGGTTTGTTTTAATAGCTTTTAATAAACGCATAGAAACCATTCCCCACGACACCCATGTGCTGTCTGCGCTGCGTGCTCTAGATGAATTTTGGCGGGAATCACAATTGTAGTACTTATGTACATATGATTCATAGTGTACCTGCGTAATATGTCTCGAGTATAAAATCAGGGAAAACCCCAACCAATGTATTAATTAAATATTTACATAACACGACAAGATAAAACTTAACTACACGAGTCCTTTATATAATACATTTTGAATATTGATTAGTTTACAGATCAATGTCCAAAGTACCTAATTTTATTTTAAGAACAGGAAGCAACTATTTTAAAAACTACAGTGGCTCTACAGTGCTAGAGCCACGCAGTTCGCTTCATGAATGGGCCGGCTCGACCCGTGAAATACCACGACTATATAATACAACTATAGAATATCGACGTAAAGTGGCTTTTGCTTGGTGAGAGAGGTATCCGTATGCCCCGTTCCCCGTCCCCTTCCTATCCCACTTCCTACCCCTCCCATACCCCATTTTGAGGGCTGGCAATGCAACTGTAACACTATTTGTGTTCGCTTGCACGTTTGCCTCCCAATACCATAAAAAAACGAAGAAGATAAGCGGGAATCACCCTGCGTTGTATGTATGGCATTTAATGAGGAGGGATGATACACACGTTGTCAGAAGAATAATAATCCTGAATGTGGAGGGAAATAAGAGAAGAGGAAGACCTAAGAAAATATAGATGGACTGTGTGAAAGACGACATGATTAAGACAAGATAACAATGGTAGAGCCAAGCAGTTCGCTGCATGAATCGGCCGGCTCGACCGGTGAAATACCACGACCTCTCAGAAGACGGACGTAAAGTGGCTCATGCCGCGTTTCGTTCGATGAGAGAGGTACCCGGAGGCCCACCCCCCTTCCCCATCCTTTCCTATTCCTTATCCCTTAAAGGTCGGCAACGCAACAGTAACACTATATGTGTTGCTGGTGTCCATGGGCGGCGTTGGTTGCTTACCATCAGGTGACACGCCTGCTCGTTTGCTCTCCTATCCAATAAAAAAAAATGTGGAAGATGCGAATGTTAGGGAAGTGTGGATAATAAAAATCTGTTATTCCGACCACAAATAATAGGAACAGGGCAGAAGAATGATGATCCAGCAACTATTATAAAGAAAATTTTCTTGTAACAGATTAACAAATATGTATCAAGATCGACTTCTTTCTAATTCGATTTGAAAATAAACTTTTATTTTGCTTTTGTTTTGTGTTCCTGGTTCCGCGTAAGCACCTTATGAGGATAACATAACATAACTTCATGCCTTTTTCTACCCGAAGGTGTAGGCAGTGGCTGTTAAGCCTCGACTCGCCGTTATGTTTACGTCCCAAATGGAATAGGTGGCGAGCCTATTGCCATACCGGGCACAAAGTTTTCAGTCATAGATATCTATCACACATAACTTTCGAAAAGTGATTGGTGTTAGCCAGGATTCGAACCCGCGACCTGTGGAACCAGAGCAGCGGGGTGCTCGACCACTGGACCACTGAGACTCAACTTTAAGAGGATATTTTTTTTAATTGATGTACTTGTCTACGATTTTTGTATCTGATAAGACCTAATTAATAAATATGATTAGATTTGATATTATTTAATTTTATGTGGGCAGCACAAAATAAATATTACTTGGAAGTAAGAGCGTGCGAGAGTAATGAAAATCGAAGATGGAAGGGCTGTGTCAGTATCATTCGGATCTTTCTATCGCACAAAGAAATTGGCGTGAAATTATATATTATATTATTGGATATTTTTTATTTTTTTATTGAATGAATCACGACTCAGCTGGTTATATAAATATGTTTTAGTCTGATTAATAATATCAATATAGATGTTTTGATACAGTAATAATTATTATTTTGCTATCTATTTTATGTAACTACTAGTAAACCCCCTGTATGAAGTGTCACTTAGTTTTAAGATTTTCCGTATTTGCGAACTATTTCAAATACTGCACGCCCGCCTTGGGTAGTAGCTTGATGGTATAACACCTACGATATTCCTCGACGAAAATGATTTTGCAATGGAGAAATATTTTTCATATCGTATTTTTAGATATACATATTACATATTCACGCCAAATCCCTTGCGGGATAGGCAGAGAGAACGGAGCGCCATAAGGCGCGATTCTTAGATACCTCACTCGCTTCGTTGACTTTCATAACTCTTTTCATGCACGCGCGTCGATTTTTAAGGCTCTTAACATGACCTTCCTCCAGAACAAGTTCTATTTGGTCGAAATAAAAATTAATGATTCTTTTAGATATTATATCTGTTCAAATAAATAAACAAAGTCAATACATACGTACAAAACATAATCTAACTATAATCTGAACAAACAAATATATTATATTATAAATGTATGTTAATGACTGTAGGCATGATGATAAAGACGATTCGCCCATGACCTACGAATGTACACAGTTAGAGGTCAATAGGAATTTTGTTTTATTGTTTTTTTATTACTATTTAATTATAGAACAGTGGTAGAGCCAAGCAGTTCGCTGCATGAATGGGCCGGCTCGACCGGTGAAATACCACGACCTCTCAGAAGATCGACGTGAAGTGGCTCATGCCGCGTTTCGTGCGGTGAGACAGGTACCCGGAGGCCCACCTCCCTTTCCCATCCTTTCCTATCCTACTCCCTTAGGGGTCGGCAACGCAACAGTAACACTGTAGGCGTTGCTGGTGTCCATGGGTGGCGTTGGTTGCTTACCATCAGGTGACACGCCTGCTCGTTTGCCCTCCTATCCCATAGAAAAAAAAATCACAGGGTCACCTACTTATAGGATTATGACAATTCTGTCGTAAATTTAGTTTTAATAATAAATATTTTACAATATAATACGACATGTTACATTTAAAACAAAATTATGGAATAAATATTTTTCTGTCCGTATATCACTTAAGGTGGGATTTGGACAACTTCATCCTTTTCTAGTCTCTTCTATCACTTCTCTTCTCCATCCATCCATCTATTTATCGGTATTCTCTTCGGTATTCAATTTTGTGACTTTTTCACTCATCATCACATGCTAATCACTTCTAATTTGTTCCAAGATTATTTCTATTATCCTAATTAATCGCCATAAAAAAAATGTTTATAATTGATTTTAAAACATAACAATTCTCTGACGCAAGCATTAACTTCTAATGAATACAACTAAATAAATATTACCCCAACTTACATCTTTGTTTGATAAGGAAGTATCCTCCTCTGGTTCAGGGAATCCAATAGATTGCCTATTCTGTATCTGACCCTTCACATTTGTTATTGCACCGAGAAAGACACAGCAGAGAGTAATATACCACAAGGAAGACATTTCAAAATATATCTTCTGTTCTTCCAATATGACACTTAAAGTAATATTTAATTACAGTATAAAAAAATATAGTCACAATTAACTTATATATTAAATTAAAGTATATAATAAATAAATAAATAATATTATAATACGACCACGTGTCTACACAGCCAAAGTACGACTAGACTATACACAGATTTAACATCAATGCGAATTTATCTGACTCTGTGCGTACAAATTAAAAACAAGTTTTCGTTTATAAAAAAAAAAAAACCATGTGTGTGCAGCGAATTTTATTACATGTCAAGTATCTGTGGCCGTAGTGAAGTAACTTCGGGGTTTTTGGCGGGAATGTAAAACTGTCATGTAAAAAAAGTCGGTTGTTTAATGTCTGTAAAATCGGTTTATATTTTATAGCGACTATAGTTGAACGTGTTAATATCATAAGAAAATACTGATAATTAAATTTACTACAAAAAACAAAAATTAATTTAAATAAATTACAGCCGTTCCTAAATCGATGGTTCTTAAGAGCGAGATAACGCCGCATAGAAGTAACGCCGCATGAGTCATGTTTTTTCGTGCATGCAGCCAGTTCCATCGACGTAAAACGTAACTAGGAGTTGTTTTAAAACATAAGAAACATTATTTATGTCGTATTAGCCTATATTATGTAAACATTTATTTACACCTACAATGTGTATTATATCTAAAGGAAACCTGAAACCTTTCCAGTGTTGCATAGTTGAAGCCTGCTAAATAACAAAAATTCTGCCTACATTTTCCTACAGATGAAGTTTAAACCACCAACGAAAACATTCTGCAAGGAGGGCTGACTGAAGGCAGGCGGCCGATCATAAAACCACAGCTAAAACTTTTGACAACATGGATAGTTAAAAAAGACGACTTGTTGTAGCAACCCCTGTGACTTGTTGTGGCAGGATAATATAAAATGGAACCTAATCCTTTCCGTTTTATTCCACACTAGCAGACCGCGCGAACCTCATACCGCTATATTGTATGTAGCTTCCCGCCTCACGGTGTTACTCGCGTACAAACAAAATGTCGATGACGACGATGTTACACATAGCCTATGTTACTCAATGATAATGTAGCTTTCTAAAGAAAAAAGAATTATTAAAATCGGTCCATTACTTTTGAGTTTATTCGTTACATACAAAAATACAAATTTTTACTCTTAATAATATTAGTTAGTATAGATTCCTGTTTATTCGTCTTTTATTTTGTCTTAAATAATTACTGTTGCCTTACCTTCAGTTGCTGTTGGCAATGCGAAAATCGCGATTAGCCAGTAAAATCAAAAATTTATAGACATTTTTAGTGCAGTTTCTCTCATTGATTTCTTAATATTGATTATTTTTAACACAATTCGTATTGTTTAAAATACAATAGGTCCTAGTATATTGCTATGGGACCGTTCAATGTTTAGTCAAAATCATAATTGGATTTAAACTCGGGATTTATGAATCAAAAGTAGACTATGAATTTAATATAAATAAAAGTTAGTATATTTACTATTCTACTAGCTGTTGCCCTCTACTTCGTCTGCATGGACGCCATAAAGCAGCAAAAATACTGCCCCTGTGCACGTATAAGGGTTCATTGCTCACCCCCAATTATTAGACGTATAATCATTCAGTACTTTTAGATTTTATCCGTAACAATCATACAGACAAACGGTATCAATTGTAGATCATGTCCCAAGTATTCTAAAAAAAAATATTCAATTTACAGTTTTAAGTTTCCTGTAATTTTATTATATTTATAGATATTTAAATTTAATTAATAGAACGTAAAATGTTATGTATGAATATGCATATTCCAACAAGGAAACAATTTAAAAAGTAAATGATTCAACAAAACTAATAAAGTTAAAACAAACTGTATAAAAAGTAACTTTGATGAAGAATTCCATAAACTGTTGGCTAGCACCCCGCTTCGGATTCAAGAAGTAGTGGGTTCAAATCCTGGCACACACCAATGACTTTTCGAAATTTTCGGAAGTTACGTGTGATAAATATTGATGACTGACAACCTTGTGCCCGGTATGGCAATAGGTTCGCCCCCTATTCCATTTGAGACGTAAACACAACGGCGATACGAGGCTTAACAGCCGCTGCCTACACCTTCGGGTAGAAAATGGCGTGAAGTTATGTATGTGTATGCTATGTTAGCTAATTGCAGACTGTTGATCTAGACACGTAGTCACCAATTACCTTTTTTTACACGAGGAAATGCTTTATGCACACCCCCCGCCTGGGTACGGCAGGGGGTCGTGTGGGACTCCTCGATCCTAAGGTTGCCCACTAAAATCACTAAAACCTCGCGGCGGCCTTCCTCCGGCGTTGGGGTGGCCCAGGATTTGGATAACCCCTCTGGTCCACCCCGCCGTCGCCCCCACCCTCTGTCACGAGGGGGTGCTCTGTAAAGAGGCTGTAAAGAGGCGCGCGGCCGGCGGCGTCCCAGACGACCCTCCCCGGCCGCTCCGGTCATCCTTCCCGGGCCGCGACCCGGGCGCACCCGAGGGTAGTCACCAATTACCTATCATAGATTATGAGCGGAAATCATTACATAGTATAAAGCAAAGTCGCACTCCGCTGTCTATCCCCTTATATGCTTAGATCATTAAAATTACCCAACGGATTTTGATGCATTTTTCTTTAATAGATAGAAGGTGTTGGTGTTGTGTTTTATGTAAAATTCATGTACAATTTTCAAGATTTAGCACCGGAATTGTAAACGCTGTAAAAATAACTTTTGATGCGGAACAAAGTTCACCGAGTCAGCTATAGATAGGTAGAGCCAAGCAGTACGCTGCATGAATGGGCCGGCTCGACCGGTGAAATACCACGACCTCTCAGAAGACCGACGTAAAGTGGCTCATGCCACGTTTCGTTCGGTAAGAGAGGTACCCGGAGGCCCACCTCCCTTCCCTATCCTTTCCTATCCCCTATCCCTTAAAGGTCGGCAACGCAACAGTAACACTATATGTGTTGCTGGTGTCCATGGGCGGCGTTGGTTGCTTACCATCAGGTGACACGCCTGCTCGTTTGCCCTCCAATCCCATAAAAAAAAGCTAATATATTATAATGTAAGATTACTAATATATCTATTTAATTGTTTATTATAAAATTAATTATTAGTAGTAGTTTTTTTTTTTTCAGCTACCTCTTTGACTATCTTAATATATTTAGGTACATTACCTGTCACTTTGTATATTCGCTATGGACGCCTAAACTATTGCATGATTTTGCAGACTGTGTGCAGTTTTATCTAACCCAAAATTTACTACTCTGTGTAAAAAGTATCGGGTATATGTCAATAAAGAGACCCGCGTAAAAGAGGTCGTTCTAATTTTTTTACTGCATGTTGGTAGCACTGTACTGATTTAGCGCGCAAAATTTGAACGGGATCTGTCATTTAATTTGTTTTAAAGTAAACTTTTTGTTGGTCATAGTTTTGAGTCCTCGGCGATTTTTACAATGGAAAATATTGTTGAACAAAGAGTGTGCCTTAAATTTTGTGTTTCGAATGATATTTCATGTGGTGAATCACTAAAAATGTTGCGAAATACCTACGGCGAATCATGTATATCGAAAACAAGGGCTTATGAATGGTATAAGGCTTTTAAAGAAGGCCGAGAAGTAGTAGTAGACTTGCCTCGTTCTGGTAGACCTTCAACCGCTACGACCAAAGAAAACATCGACAGAATCAAGAAACTAGTGCTCGAAAATCGACGTATGAGTCTGAGAGAGTTGGCTAGTGAGGTGAACATATCTTTTAAGTCCGTCCACAATATTCTCATTGACATTTTAGGCATGAAACGCGTCGCCGCTCGACTAGTTGAGCGAAAATGAGCTCAATTTTGTTCAAAAAGGGCAGCGAAAGCATGTCGCTGAAGACATGGTTTCCCGAGCTTCTACGGATCCGACCTTTATGAAACGTATAATAACTGGCGACGAGACATGGGTTTATGAGTGTGACATGCAAACAAGCCAACAGTTTTCAGAATGGCGTCTCGAAAACGAGCCGAAACCCAAAAAACCGCGGCAAAGTCGCACCAAAATCAAGGTGATGCTGACAGTTTTTTTTGACTACCGTGGTGTGGTTCACTCCGAATTCCTTCCAGAGGGAGAAACAGTGAATAAAGAATATTATTTAGGCGTCATGAAGCGTTTGCGTGAGAGTATCCGCCGAAAACGTCCAGATTTGTGGCGACACAACTCATGGATGCTGCACAATGATAATGCACCATCACACACAGCCATTATAGTGAAAGAGTTTTTAGCGAAAAATTCAACAAACGTTCTCGACCAAGCACCCTATTCACCTGATATGGCTCCGTCTGACTTTTTTTTATTTCCCAAGTTAAAATTACCACTTCGAGGAAAACGTTTTGAGTCAATAGAAGCCATAAAAGAAAATTCGCTGAATGAGCTAAAAGCCATACCGCAAATAGCCTATGAAAAATGTATGGAAGACTAGGTGAAGCGGTGGAGATGTTGTATTGCAAGCGATGGGGCCTACTTTGAAGGCGATAAAATAAATTTAGATGAATAATTTGTATTTTTTGTTTTATTGACAAATTCCCGATACTTAGTACACAGAAGGTATATATATAATTTATATCTCATTATTTGTATAATTTTCACTATTTGACGTGAGAGACCTCATTTTGCTCTGTGTATTTTCTATTAATCTGGATTGTTAGTGCATAGTACTGTTGAGTAAATAATAATAAAAAGAAAACCTCCCTGAGTTTCTTGCCAATTCTTCTCAGTGCGAGGGTAATCGAATTGGCGGAAGTAAAAAATAAAGTGACCTTCATAAGTGTCTGTACAAGACCTAAACTATTCAGTTTCATAATCAAAACTCATAATCAAAACTCATTTATTCAAATGAGTTTTGATTTGATTTGATTTGATATGCACTACATGAATGGGCCCGGCTTGACCGGTGAAATTTTAGAATACTTGGGATATGATCATCAATCGATACCGTTCCAAAAATATGGTTTTTAGAATTTTTGTTGGCTGTTTGTCTGTATGTTTGTTACGGATAAACTCCAAAAGTAGGTACTGCATGCTTTTACGTCCAATTTTGAATAAATATAGCCCAAGCAATGAACCCTTATAATGGCACATGCATAGTCTTTTTGCTTTCAACGCAGACGAAATTACGGACAACATATATTATTATAATCTCATAAATATTCGAAATCAAGACTGTGGAAATCCCAATTCAAGATTGATTAACAGGTTTACAATCAGAATCGAATGTTTTTCATTCAATCACATTGATAACTAAGCCTCCTTTTAGTTTTTTTTTTTTTAATGGAGGAAGAATTCTACATATCAGAACGGATCAACAAAAAAAACTGAATATATTGAATAAATCTTTCCTTATTATGAATGAGTACCAAAACAAATGGGGCTTTACACAATATCTATGACAACGTCATAAATATATATCATGCTAGCACAACCGCCGAACTTTGTTTCGCCTCGGAAGTAATAAAGACATAAATTTATCATAAAAAAGTAGCCTACGTTACTCCGTATCTAATACGCCGGCCATTAAAAGTCCCGTGAAAATCGATTCAGCCATTACAGAGAGTACCCGGTACAAACAGACAGTCGAAAATTGATAAATTTATTATAATGATTAGGTATATAGATTAAGTAATGAGTATTTCGTAATTTTTATAATTGTAATTTTGAGTACGTATGATGAGTCTCGTGGTGCTTTGCTACCGGCTGCAGAATCGAGGTTGACGGGTTCGATCTCCACCCGAGTGCTAATGTTTATGACAAGCATGAATGTTTGCATGGCGTCTGGGTGTTTTCTATGTATTAATGACAAAAGTAATTATAAATGTATTAATATCCGTTATCTATAGTGTCCAACCGAAGGTCTATGTTTGGCCGAAGCCGAACTCCACAACGTTCGGCCGAAGCCGACGCTTTCGGCTTTAGGTTTAAAAACTGTTAGTAATTTAATAATTTTCTTCTGTATTATCCACAACTAAAGAAGAATATCGGCGTAAAGTGGCTCATGCCGCTTTTCTCTCAGTGATAGAGGTATCCGCACGGAACTAAGTGCAGTGCGGTCCTTCAGTCACTAACACTTTCGTAACAGTTCGTTTAATTCTGACTGTTCACGGACCTTCGGCGGGACCTTCTAGTTATCTAGTATCCATAACACAAGGGTTTAGTTGCATAGTTTGGAACTAGAGGGCGTTGTGTGTATTGTATCCAGGATATTGTTATTTAATAAAAGTTTTCGTGTCAAAATAGTAAACATTGTTTTCTGCAGTCTTCTACATTTAGAGCCAGGGGTTAGACTTTAGTTTAGCCCGCTAAAGAAAGAAAAAACTAACAGTAACACCTCGAAGATAAACCTAAGTTTAGCTGCTAAGCTAAGTCTTAGGTATATGTTCACACTTACCTTTAAGCGTAATACCGTTTCTTATGAATATATGTGTTAAGAACAATGTTCCTTCCACGATACCCTTATTTGCCAAGATCTTTGAAACTACGCAACGAATTTGATGTGATTTTTATTAATAGACAAAGGGTGATCACCGTAGTGGTTTTATGTATCATTCATATAGGCATAATAATAATTTTCGATATTAAGCACTTTAATTGTAAACGCTGGCTGAACCGTCAGTGATAAATTAAAAACAATGTACTTTGTAACGTGCACCTTCAAAAGGTCTACAAAAAAGTCCGCAATGGATGTTTATCTCTTAGGGATAAACGCTGGGTCAACTGGTAAGAAATAAATTTCTTTAAGATAAAAAAAATAGGTAGGTAAAGTATTATTTTCAACTTTTAACTTGAGGGAATCAAAGATAAATTGGTCCAATATAACATAACATAACTTCACGCCTTTTAGAAGAACAACTTTTAGAAGACATCGATGTTATGTTGTAAAAAAAAATATATAAAAATGGAAGCATTTTTTAATAATATAAACATAAACTAAACGTATAATAACTTCCTAAAAAAATAGGCTAGTTTTAACTTAATTATAGTTAATGTAAAACAATTAGAATGACCTCATAATATTTTTTAGGCTATACGCTGTACTTTTAACTAAAAAATATTTATACGTTCTATGAAGTAGATACAAAATTACTCCAAGCTATAACACAATTATTGAAGATTAATAGCAGTGAAGATAAGCAAAAATACTTCGAGTCCAAGCCCAGGGCTTTTAAAAAATAAGGCTGTCTGAAAAAAGCTCTGGATGCTATTGTAAAGAAGGTCTGGTGGAATGTGAGCATGTGGTAAGAGAGGAATGTCTAAGAATATCTCAATCATATCCAGTTATTCAGCAAAAGTGTAAGCCGAGAAGACCACGCACCATCCTCCACCATATCTCATTGTCCATGCCTGAACGGTAAGTGACAACAAGTGGGTTATGCAAGGTTGTGTCTCGTGACAGCCAGTTTCTTCAGAATAACTTCTGATATGATACTCAATAGATGCATGATCGTTTGAACGTCCAACTTCTGCAAAAAAAACAAGACACTCGTAACGCCATCTATTGAAACTTAAGCACCGAATTTTGTATTTATTATTTTAATTATTTTTAAGCATCTCCCGTGTTCAAAAAATAGTGAAATGAATTAACACGGTCCAAAAGTGGTCAAGTTATTATCTAAGCTAACTACATTTGTAACAAGGTATTATCCTTGTATAGTCCACAGATGGCAGCAGTTCTATTCATCTTTGTTCGTTTGCCTGCTTATAGTTGAGCAAGAGGTAAGGGCTGAGGCTACGATTCATAGCTAATTCATCTTTTATTTCATCATTACAATAGGCACAAAAAATTCTTAAATATCTGATTTCACCAATGTGCAATCGTGGTCTGGGAAGAATGGATGTGTGATGGTGTCATACTGCCATCAGCCAACTCACTTGGTAGATGCCTACTACTGTCAGGAAATATTTTTGGAGTGGGATTTAAAAAGCAACGACTAAAAACAAACAAGTCATTTAAGACGCAAGCTGCGATTCTTCGAATTGGTAATTTCTTCATTATATCAATGAGATGTCGTTTTTGGGCTTTCACAGTTAATTCACGAAAATTGTTAAAAACTATATAAGTATACTTTAACTATATAATACTTTCTGTGAAAAGAAATTAAAATTATTTTCATTTAATTTGAGTAAATAGATTTGTATACTTTATTTATTCAAATTATATGAATGGGTTTATACAATATGTAACTATGTGATAAATTGAAAATCGTGATCTTTAATTTCATCTTGCGTGGAATGAACCGACGACTCCGACGAGATTGTTTACGTCAACTGCGATTTTTACGCAAGTGGAATGTCAAAATGGAAGTGAAAGAAAACCTAAAAAAAACAATGTAAAATTACTGAAATTTACATTGTTACAATGAGCAAAACATGCGTAATTACCCTATAATACCGCCTCCGAAATGTTTACTAAAAAATCTCACCAAGATGTTAAGAAATCCACAGTTAAAATACAAGATTCCAAAAAGGACTCTGCAACCCGATTAAAACACCTAAAGATTGTTTTAGGTGAGTAAATAGTAATTTTATTACTGTATAACATAAACTAGAGTAGTCCAGGGCTATAATAAGCGTGCTGTAATTCTTATTTTAACATTAAAAGTTCAAAGCATTTCGTACATGCTAATTTAATCAAGAATAACTGTAGTTGGTACGCCTTGAGATACAACTGTTTAAAGTAATGAGGAAGTGGTACTTTCTAAGGTTTCCCTTTAATAATAATCATACAAATAATTATCTAATGAATTGCTATTTCAGTATGCTATTATCACTCTTATATATAGAAAAAAATCATTTAAATGGATAAATTCATATTAAAATCCATTCGTTTCTAGGTTACCAACTTTCAAGATTTAAAATTTAAGTTTAAGACATTGATTTATGTCCAATTTAGAATAAAAAATTTTAAAGAAAGATCTCTCAGCTAACACACAAGTGTTATTTATGAAAACAATCATAATTTAATTGTGTATATTAATACTTTTAGATCTATCCATCCAATATTATTTTATTATGAAATAACATAACTTCACGCCTTTTGTTACCCGAAGATGTACACAGCGGCTGTTAAGCGTCGTCTCGCTGTTAAGTTTTATGTCCCAAATGGAATAGGTGGCGAACCTATTGCCATATTTATCACACTTAACTTCCGAAAACAATTTCTAAAAGTCATTGGTGTGAGCTAGTGTCAGGATTCGAACCCTGTGGATTAGAATCCGTGTGCTCTATCACTGGACCACCGAAACTGCTGGTCTCACCGAGACTGAGAAATGATGTTGGAAAATAAAATAAAAAATTTTATCGTAATAAGTTTTATTACTAATTATTATTATCATGTAGACTTAATTAATGAGTACTTATTATTTTAGAACATTTGGATGGGGATGAATCTAAAATATATTTTGAAGGCAACTTCAGTCATGTTTATTTCATCCTGTACGATAACTTCATCCAAGCTGAAAATAATCTGCGACAAAGAGGTAACTATCAATACTTCATATTTAAAAACAAGTAAAATGACCTATTTTTATAAAATTTCAAAAAATATATAGCACTAGGTGTAGCATTTTTTTTGGATAAAGAGTTTTGCTTGTAGTCAGCATAGCTGATGCTGTCAAAGTAGAATATACATTGGTTAATGTAAATAGTCCCTTTATTTTTCACTCTAATAATATATTTATTTAACTTCTCAAATTCCTTATTTTTGTCCACTCAATGAACTAGTACTAGATCTCGGTAGAAATATGTATGTAACAATATTTATACTTATTATTTTTTTGTTTTGTTTTTGGGATACAGAACTACCCTTTCATCTAGGTGAGTTTGTATGTTTTGATACAGCAAAATAGTTAAATAAAGTGTCATGTGTCATCATCAAGCCATCATGAAAGTAATATTATTATGAAATAGTTAAATAGTGTTTCTGATCAATCTGTTAACTAATTTAAATATAGAGAAAAAAAAAACGAGTGTTAATTAATGCATTTATTTGTTTTTAATAGCTCTTTTGAGTTAATTTCTATTTGAAATGCATAATATTCAATATATTATATTATAATTGCCTTACAAGATATTCATAAGGGGGGTGTTATAGCTTTTTCAACTCAGAAAAACGGAGACACAAGTGATGTTTATACAGTATTATAAACTTATCCTGTCCCTTTTAAATTGTAAATGGTATGTACAATTTAATTTATACAATTGATTGTAAACATTATTTAACTCAATACACAAGCTCATGTTAGATTTGCTGCTTCAATTTTAACCTCAATAATATTATCTTGCATCTATATCTGTCATTATATCAATTTACTTCACTAAACAATTCAATCATGTAGCAATAAATAAAACTCCACTATTCAATGATAATAAAAAAAAATTAACATTTACAATTAAATGTGTTTTATTTTCATTTCATCAATGTCATAGAATATATCTTGGTTGTTTTAAATAAAAACCTTGACACGTGCATGTAAACATAAATGCTAATGTTTTGGACTGTACACAAGATGATTGTTTTAATTACCATATAAATATCAAATAACATTAACCTCAGCCCAGTTTACTGCTTATTTCGTGTTTGAATTGTATGTACATATGGATTGTAGTTCACAAGGCCGGCAAAGAAGAACTTGAAGGTGCGTTGAACCTTCTTGAAAAAGTATTATGTCTACTGCCAGAGCTTATCGGTAAAAGATGGCAGTTACACTCGTTGACGAGAATCTTTTCGAAACTCCTCCATAGTGGAAATTCACCGAAGCTACGAGCTGAGGCTATCAGGTATGAAAACTTTGCTAATTTATACCATGTTTTTTTTTATTTCATGTGTATTTTATGGCATAGCAACATGTATTTATCTAAAGAAGAATACTCTAATTGCTTGTTTGCCCTCTTTTCCATTAAAAAAGGCCAATATATATATATATTCTACTAGCTGACCCAGCAAACGTTGTCTTGCCGAAAAATAAAATTTAAAAAATAGGGGTTGATCGTAGGGGGTTGAAAATTTAGGGTTGCATGTATTTTTGTATCCCGTTTTATAAAAAAAATAAGAAACAGAATTAAGTCGAAAAATTAAAAAAAAAAATTGAGGGGTGGGGTACCCTTGTGATTTAGGGGGATGAAAAATAGATGTTGTCCTATTCTCAGACCTACCCGACACGCACATAAAATTTCATGAGAATCGGTCAAGCCGTTTCGGAGGAGTTCAATTACGCACATCTAGACTCGAGAATTTTATATATTAGATTTAAAATTGGATTTACAGATATTTTTTACTGTGGTATCAAGCCCTGGGTGACAATGCACCAAATGAAGTTCATAAAATGTTTGCATCTATTGTGCCCGGTATACCAGAACCCACAATGTTTCCAATCGGATCACCGATCAAACCTAAATCACTGGACATAGCTGGAAACGCTACTCAGGAATCTGGAGAGTTTTGTTTGGATCACATTATGCAACATCCCAATTTTATTACCGCAACTGACAATGCTAAACGGGTGGTAGTTGAACAAACGTCCACGGGAATCATTGGCAAGTTGGCGAACGTTTCGGCATCAATATTCCATGATACGAATGCCCTGAATCCAGTGCAAAGTGTGGAAATTCAGCCTCTGTTGCCACCAAGTGCTAACGAGAAAAGTGTTGAAAATGAGACTAAATACTTTTTTGAAATACTCCTTGACGGTATGGCCACGTCGGTCACGAAAATCCAATGGAAGGACAGATCCCACGCCAAGGCGATGAGATGTTTCGCATTTCTGTTGGAGAAATTTAAGATATACTATTTACCAATAATTTGTCCTCAGTTCAATGCAAAAAATTCATTGTACAAACCTAACTTGGGTTAGTATTTACAACAAAACCATTTTTTTATTTTTTTTATTAATGTATATTAAAAAAAAAATTAACAACTTCAGGCCTTTTGTTAGCCGAAGGTGTAGGCAGCGGCTGTTAAGCCTCGTTTAGCCGTTATGTTTTACGTCCCAAATGGAATAGGTGGCGAACCCGATAACAATTTCGAAAAGTCATTGGTGTGAGCCAGTGTCAGGTTTCGAACCCGGACCTCTGGATCAGAAGTCGTGTGCTCGACCGCCGGACCACCGAGACTAAATATAAAAACATTAATTTACCTTTTTCCAGAACTGCCGGTCCACCACAATATTTTAGATGACGATTTTGTTATATGTAGAGTGATTCTGATAAAATGGGTGGCCAACTATGCACATTTTATGAAGAAGCAGGGTAGTGACGGTGGACAACCATCTTCTATGACCAGCACCGGATCGCATTTACCCCATTCAAACACACCAACACCAGCAACATCCCTGCACCATGAGGAAGAGACTTCGTTCACTGTGGGTCATCCTTCTGATTCTAGTAGAGCGTCCTCTCATGACTCTGCTTCTAATACGCCACATCCGAGCTTGGAGTCAGGTTCGTAATATTACAAGATAAAAAAGATTTTAGGCTATATATTCTTTAACAACACTTCTCAAGCTTGTCCAGCCGTTTAGTCTATGGACCGTAATAGGTCGTAATAGAATAGTCGATTGTCCAAATTTAATTTCACTTCCAATTGACCTTCATTTATCTGTACGTAATCGGCCCTCCACTTTAAAACAGTGTTTTCAACAGTGGTAGGGCCAAGCAGTTTGCTGCAAAAATGGGCTGGCTCGACCGATGAAATACCACGACCTCTCAGAAAATCGACGTAAAGTGGCTCCTGTCGCGTTTCGTTCGGTGAAGAGGTACCCGGAAACCCACCTTCTTTGCCCATCCTTTCCCATCCTACTCCCTTAAAGGTTGGCAACGCAACTGTAACACTATAAGTGTTGCAGGTGTCCATGGGCGGCGTTGGTCACTTACCATCAGGTGACACGCGTGCTCGTTTGCCCTCCTATCCCATAAAAAAAATAAACACTCAAATAACATAACTCCCCTTATGGTGCGATAAGTTAAAAATACATATCCTTTCAGGAGTATTTGAAGAGTTAAGCTCGGAGCTGGTGGTGCGTGATGTGCTGTGTTGTTCATCCCGCGAACACGTGGACTTTACCATTGAAGTATTGCGGCAAGCTTTCCTGCTGCCCTTCTCCCACGCGGCTGCCGTCAGACGAGTTATTACTCTGTATAAAGACTGGATACAGATGAATGTAAGTGACTTTTGATGATATAGAAGCAAACTACCAAGCATGTCGCCTGGTGGTAGGCACCTAGCGCCGCCCATGTACACCGGCAACAGAGATAGTGTTACTGTCGAATTGCCGGCCTTTCAGATAATACGTGAGGCGGCAGAGGAATAGGCCTTGCGGCATAAGCCACCTTACGTCGATATTTTGAGAGGTGGAATTTTACTGGTCGAGGCAGCCCATTACTGCAATCAACCGCGTGACTCTACCTGTCTAAAAGTAGTCCTAATATCTATTTGATACTGTACTATGTAAGTGTATCTTTTTATCGTGTTCATACCATTATCAGGTGTCAGAAATACCCCCATTCCTGGTGGAGAATACGTTCGAGCAGCAGGGTGGTGGTGAGCCGGCAGTTCCTCCTCGAAGATTGCGGAATGACTCATACCTCGGCGCCGTGGGACGGGACAACGTCATGGTCCGAGCTGGACTGCAGGTACCGCACCACAATCCATACTATTAACTCTACGCCTGCGCCTCGTGGCGCATTGGTAAAATTACCGGCTGCAGCATTGAGGTTGAGGGTTCGATTCCCACCCGAGCAACAAATATTTGTGACAAACATGAATATTTGTGTGTCGTCTGGGTGTTCTTCTATGAATTATAAGTATGTATTTACAAAAGAAAAGTATATATGTATTAATATCCGTTATCTAGTATCCATAACACAAGCATTTAGTTGCTTAGCTTGGAACTAGAGGGCGCTGTGTGTATTGTGTCCAAGATATTATTATTATTAACTTGATTCTTAAGAACTATATTTATCCATTCCCATCTGTTGAAGTTTCAAAAATATTACAGTTCGGATGCAGCAGAAATATTAGATTTGCCCAATGCTTTCACAAATACATGAAATATAATGATACTAAAGGAAAATTTTTCTTAATAAATTATATACCTATTTCCTTATAAGTGACTTAACGAACAATGAAAAATAAACTAATTTACTAAAGTTTTTAACTCCATTTAGTATTACTATTTTTATTTATGACATGGATAGAGGGCAAATGACCAATTGCGCGATCTGATGGTAAACCACTAGCACCGCCTGAGACGCCTGTAAGACAGATAGTGTTACAGTTGTGTTGCCGAACGAAACATGGCATGAGCCAGTTTATATCGATGTACTCAGAGGCCTTGGTATTTCAACATCGAGCCAGCCCATTCAAGTAACGAACTGCGTGGCTGTAGTATGCTGGTACTAAATATATGCGAATATATCATTAAGTTTAATTTGTTATTTTTAACAGAACGTGTTGCAAATATTCATGACGCAAGCGGCGAACGTGTTCTTGGCGTCATCGTCGCCTGTGGCGCCACCTGGTGGACTCAACCAGCAACATCTGCTCGAGGAGCAGACGGACACGTGCAAGCGTGTACTCAACATATACAGATATATGGTGATGCACGTCGCCATGGATGCCAACACATGGTACGTACCTATACATATATTTCTCACATACGAATAAACAATATCTACATATAATTATTAATAATAAAACTTCACGCCTTTTTCAACCCGAAAGTCTAAGCAGCGGCTTTTAGGCCTCGACTCGCTAACCTATTGCCATACTGGGCACAAAGTTTTCAGTCATCGATATTTATCACTAAACGCTTTTGTAAAGTCATCAGTGTGAGCTCGAATTTGAACCCATGACTTCTTGATTCAAAAGAGGGGTGCTAGACCACTGGACCACCGAAACCGATAAATATAAATATAATACTATCAAAATAATTATATAATATGATGTTTTAAAGCAATTAGAAGAACAACCATTTTTGATTCCAATGTTTTAATAGTCTTTTTGCTTTGCTTCTTCTGGCTTTTAGAATTTGATTGACTTTATTATGAATCTGATCCTTTAAAAATAGTTATTTTTAATATGACAATGGCAGTGATTGTTCCGTATTGCTGTTCTTGCTAAAACTGCGCCAAATAATTATTTTCCTTTCATTTCCCAGGGAACAATTATTGTTGGTGCTCTTGCAAATAACATCATTGGTGCTCACCAAAGTACCACCCAAAAGGAAACAAGAGTCACTGGGTATGTAAAGTTTATTTGTGATCAAACTATTTCTCTTGTATTTTTAACTAGTTGACCCAGCGAACTTCGTTTCGCCTCAATTACAATTAATAATAACAAACTTTCAAGCCCTATTTCATCCCCTCACCGGTCGAAATTGCAAAAACGCTAGAACTAATGTTTAATTATTTCTCATCAAGTGCTTAAATATCAAGTTTCATGGTTTTATCATTTAAAATTAAGAAATCCCATACAAACTTACAACCTCTATTTCAACCTCTTTTTCCCCCTTTTTCGCAATAAAAGGTAGCCTATGTCCTTTCTCGGGCTCTAAAGATTGTCTGTGCAAAATTTCAACAAAAACGGTTGAGAGGTTTATGCGGGAAAGCGTAACAGACAGACAGACAGAGTTACTTTCGCATTTATAATATTAGTAGGGATAACTTCACGCCAAATTTATCTTGTTGTAAGTGTATTCAGTAGCTGTCAAACCTCGACTAGCCGAATTGATATGTCCCAAATAGAATAGGTGACGGACTCTATTGCCACACACTGGGCACAATGTTGACAGTCATCACTATGTTCTATATCTAACTTACCAAAATATTTTTGATAAGTCATTGGTTTTTCAAGATTCGATCCGACTAGTTCAAGAGCAGAGACTAATACGCTTAATATATTAAAGAGCTTAAGTTAAAAAAAAGTTAGCAAACTTAAATATTGACTACCACCAGGTGGATTTCTCGCGCCGGCGTTGTTCCAAACTCTCATTGTGACGTGGATAAAAGCCAACCTGAACGTGGCGGTGAAGGCAGATCTATGGCAGAACTTTATGGAGCTGCTCTCGCGTCTCACACACTGGGAAGATCTCATCAAAGAGTGGGCGGTATGTATTGCATTCATCATCATTCTCCTGCCCATATCCCACTTTAAGTAGTGTCGGCACAACATGGCATCCTTTCGAACAATACATGTTGTCAAAAGATTTGGCTTTGGTTTTATGATCGTCGTCGACGTCAACCCTCCTTGGGAATGTTTTCGTTAGTGGGATAAGGAAGGATTTGGAAGTCGGATAGAGAGGGGAGGGGTGAGGGGTTGTGCTTCCGGATACCTTTCTCACCGAGTGAAACGCCGCATGAGCCACTTAACGCCGATATTCTGAAGTTTAGTGGTAGTTGGTGGTAGAGCCGACCTATTCATACAGCGAACTGTGTGGCTCTACCGCTATACATTTATACATTGCATTAATACTTGACGGGCCTCGTGGCGCATTGGTAAAACTACCGGCTGCAGCAATGAGGTCGCGGGTTCGATTCCCACCCGAACACAAATATTTGTGACAAACATGAATATTGGTGTGGCGTCTGGCTGTTTTTCTATGTATTATAAGTATGTATTTACAAAAGAAAAATATATATGTATTAATATCCGTTATCTAGTATCCATAACACAAGCATTTAATTGCTTAGCTTAGAACTAGAGGGCGCTGTGTGTATTATGTCCAAGATATTATTATATTATTACCTAACTTTGATTCTAAATGTTTTTATATTATCTTGCTGGACTAAATAGTTTTAACTAAATACATCCATATTTTCGTCTTTCGAACTTTGGTTTCGGCTAAATTTCGTGACTAACCGATGTACTAAAGAGAAACATTGGCTACATTTATATTAGAAACACTGTTCATTTTTGTTAAATTCCACGCAGATGAAATTGATGGCGAAGCTAGTTATGTAAAAGCATTAAATAAAAACTATTTACACACTATTATGTGTAGAAAACAATGGAGACCTTGACCCGCGTGCTGGCGCGCCACGTGTACTCGCTGGACCTGTCGGAGAGCGTGGCGGCGCGCGGGGGGAGGCGCCCGCCTGCCGCCGCCCCCCTGCCGCGCCCCGCGCTCGCCCCGCAGCCGCACGCGCGCACGCACACCCCCGGTACGTATACGCTATACATCATCATGTGTAACGCAAGAATAATTCTTACTTATAATGACCATACTCTGATATTAGTCTATACAAAAAGACATTATTCTTTCTTTATTGTACAAGGAAGTAGTTGATGGTAAGCGACTACCGCCACCCATAGACACACAAATAATGTTACAATTGCGTTGTCGGCCTCAAAAATTGGATGAGTGGTGATCGGAAGTGTGATGGGGAAAAGGGGGAGAGGGCTTGAGCCTCTGGATACCATTCGCCAAACGAAACGTGGTATGAGCCACTTTACGTCGATATTCTCAGAAGTCGTGGTTTTTCTGTCTTACCACTGTTAAAAGAGTCCTTTCAATATGTAGAGGAGAAAGTTACAACACTGTTTTTTCGTTATATTCCTAACCTATAACTTGTTTGCAGGCAAATCCCCGAAGTCGAATCATGAGCATCATCCCAGAAAAGAGACAGGCAGCACCCGCAGACAAATGACAAGGTGTCGAAGCGACCCGCATCTTACCAAACACGCACACACACAAACCGGCAAGTACAATCTTAATTTTATTTATTTATTTTCATAGAGTGGCAGGATGGTTGATATACCGCGGTATGTAGAAAGAAAAGTAGCGTTAGGAAACAGCGTGAGCGTTGGATAGATAATTGGGTGGTCATCTAGCCATTCAATATGCGGTACTGATCCCAACGGTAACTTATGAAATCGACAGTAGGCTATGGCAGAGTGTGCACGTATGCAGGAAAACCGCGGTTGAAATTAGGGCACTGCGCAATATCTGCGGAGTGACTCTGACACTGATCGCGTGAAAAGGTTGTAAGGAAGGTAGTTGGATTGAAAGATAGTGAGAAGAGACGAGCCTATTCCCATCTGAAAAGCCGGTAACGCTGATGTGATGCCCCTGGTATTGCAGACGCCGTGGGCGGCGGTGATCGCTTCCCATCAGGCGACCCGCAAGCTCGTTTGCCCCTTCTATAATAAAAAAACAGTGTCTGTGTAAAAGTACGCGCATGCTCCAATGATTCGGCCTTATAGAAAGAATAAAAATGTATGATGCAAGATTGAATAGACAGATCCAAATCGGAAGGATGTAACAATTGCGGACGGCCACAACGCACTTCCCATGACCAAATAGAACGTGTCCTGGAGGAAGGTTATTTCAGGAGCTTTCAAAATCGACCAGCGTTTATGACAAGAGTTATGAAAGTCTTATAAGCGTCTGAGGCGTGTATGGATCGTGCCTTATGGCGCTCTGTTCTCTCCTGCCTTATTAATAATCTAATTAATTCGTGTACAGAAACCAAAGAACCAACAATTGACAAACCTACAAGAAGATGGTACTCTCTGGACTCGTTGAGAAATTCGTCACAGAACGAGGAACGGGACTCTGCTAGCGGTGAGTAATGATTCTATAAAAATAGAGATTCTTCTCTTAGATATTGATCAACATAAGTAAGGATTATTAATATTTTCTTAAGTAAGGATTATTAATATTTTCTTAAGTAAGGATTATTAATATTTTCTTAAGTAAGGATTATTAATATTTTCTTAAGTAAGGATTATTAATATTTTCTTAAGTAAGGATTATTAATATTTTCTTAAGTAAGGATTATTAATATTTTCTTAAGTAAGGATTATTAATATTTTCTTTTCTTTCTTATCTTCTTCTTCTTCTTGTTTTTTAAGAGAATCTTAAAAAACACGCATTGTGTCACGCGGCAGTGAACGGCATTCAGAACATGTCGTCTAGCCGTGCCTAATGTCACCAAAACCATTGACAACATCCATAAATAAATACATATATTCGCCACGGCGTGACGTCAGACGCGATAACAATGTTTTTGTGCAGTTAAATTTGATTTTTTAAATGCAAAATACTCAAAATCAAGTTTTTTATTCCATTCACGTGAAATTAGTGTTGAAGTTCTATTTGTTGACTTGTTGCCGATTTATTGTAGCTTCGAGATCACCATCGCCGGCGCCATCTAGCGGTGTAGAGAGCAGTTCAATTAAAGATTCACCGTTACAGATCGACCTGGCTTCTGACGGTGGTAATGTCGGTAAGTGTCAAAAACTCTGTTCTGAGTAATTTACTTTCGCCAACTATAAATATAACATGTAAATAGACTTTTAAATATATTAAGAAATTCTATCTATTATCTTTAACAGTGGTAGAGCCAAGCAGTTCGCCGCATGAATGGGCCGGCTCGGCCGGTGAAATACCACGACCTCTCAGAAAACCGACGTAAAGTGGCTCATGCCGCGTTTCGTTCGGTGAAAGAGGTATCCGGAGGCCCACCCCCCTTCCCCATCCTTTCCTATCCCCTATCCCTTTAAGGTTGGCAACGCAACAGTAACAATATATGTGTTGCTGGTGTCCATGGGCGGCGTTGGTTGCTTACCATCAGGTGACACGCATGCTCGTTCGCCCTCCTATCCCATAAAAAAAAATCTATTATCTAGTCTAATGGGGCCCACATATAGAAACGTTGTCAGGTAGACTAAGCTCGGCAGCTTACGCTGTAAGGAAAATGCGTCAACTGACCGATGTTGAAACTGAGCGTTTAGTTTATTTTAGCTATTTCCCCAGGACTATGTCGTACGACTTATTGCTTTGGGGTAGTGCCGCGGATGCAGATTCGGCTTTTGTGCTCCAGAAACGAGCCGTTCGTGCTATCTACATGATGAGTCCCAGGGATACACTAAGAAATAAATTTAAAGATATATAGAATATATTTATGAAAATCTTATTTATGTTCTTAATTAAAAAACTAAATTTAAGGAAAACTGCGATATTCATAAACTAAATTTAAGAAATAAAAACAAACTCGCTGTGCTCACTACAAGACTCCATAAAATCTCTTAACTCGTTCCCAGGTCAATGTATACGCTTCTACAATAAACTTCCTTACGACGCGGTTGGATTATCTATGGGTAAATTTAAGAAATATATTAAAAGTAGATTATATCAAAGGGCTTACTATTGTATCGCAGATTATATAAACGATAAAAAAGTTTGGAATTGAACTGCTCCTTTTGTGTTATGTTGATTGTTATATATAATTATAATTTGTTAAACTGGAAATTGAAAAGAGTCGGCCTTGAGTTTCTTGCCAGTTCTTCTCAAGAAGCCTTGACGCCGGAACTGGCACATAGATTCGCTTTCACATTCGAGACAGTGTGATGAAAGGGAATCTAAGCTCCGCGTATTTTAGCTAGTAGTTTTGTATGACGATTCTAAGCACTTTGTAAGGTATAAAGATATTTTGAATTTTGTTTTTTTTTTTATTTTATCTATCGGTCATTTTCTTTTGTTTTGACAACGAGAAATAAATATGATTATAAGGTGTAGCAGAAGTAGCAGAACTCTTATTACCATACGGTAATAAGCGTTCTAAAGTGATAGAGAGTCATAGGCAGAGTAATTTTACACGCGATAACAACCGACGCGAATCTACACTCACACTTGAACTACTTCGTTCAAGCGTCGACCGACGGCACCGACACAACGCCATCTGGCGGCACTACGTGCCACGAGCGAACGAACCGACGGAGACCGATATAATCAGATCAATTGTTAAACCGGCTATTGAAAAGAGTCTTCCTTGAGTTTAGTGCCAGTTCTTCTCAAGAAGCCTTGTCGCCGGAACTGGCACTTACGATTCGCTTTCACATTCAAGACAGTGTGATGAAAGGGAAACAAACCTCCGCGGATTTTAGCTTAGTAGTTTTGTATGACGATTCTAAGTACTTTGTAAAGTGTAAGGAATAAAGATACATATATACATAACTCCACGCCAAATCCTTTGCGGGGTAGGCAGAGAAGAATAAAGCTTCTAAATCCCAAGGTCGCGGGTTCGAATCCTCACACTGGCTCACACCAATGACTTTTCGAAATTTATTTCGTAAGTTATGTGTGGTATGGCAATAGGTTCGCCACGCCATTTGGGACGTAAACATAACGGCAAGGCTTAACAGCCTTTAGGTAGAAAAAGGCGTAAAGTTATGTTATGTTTGTTGAATTTGAATTGTTGTCTGTGCAGAGTGGTGTGAGGGCGAGTCCCCTGGGGGCGGGGGCGGGGAGGGCGCGGGCGTGGCTCTGGGCGGGCGGGCGCGCGGCTGGCTGCCAGACGTGGCGGCCGTGCTGTGGCGCCGCATGCTGGCCGCGCTGGGTGACCCCAACCTGCTTCGGGATCCTCACGCTCACGCCAACCTCTACAACTACCTCATACACCTCAACTCCACGCTGCTCAAGGTACGTCATACTCGTTACCTAATTGTTGCAGGTCTTCTAGATGATTTTTCGGAAATATTCTCCTAAGTAATATGTGGTGAGTATTGATGATGCGCAATATTCTGCCCAAAACCAATCTAAGTCTGCATCTGTGTCCTTTTTTTAGTGTCGTCGTCTGTGCGAAATTACAGGTCTGGCTCAAACTCTCCTATTGTCGAGTAGTTCATTCTAGTTAAATTTGTTCTATTTTATTTTCAACTACATATTACTCTATCTACTCTCTTTAGTCTGTTGATTAAGCCTGATAGTTACATTAATATTAAAAATACTAGTTTAAACTACTAGTTAACTACTAATACTAGTTTAAATTTGATTTTTAATTTTTATGTCAATTAGATATTTTCTAAATAATAGTTGGTTTTGGATTTACCTTATCTTAGTATATTGCTAGTTGCGGCCATGTTGCACTGGCCTTGGTCACAAGCAGACTGAAGTGGCGTCGTAAATAATTGTTTACCTAAAAAAGTGTCGCGTTAATTCCCGTTCATTATATTTGGAAATTCAAAATTTGTATCTGTAACTATGACCAGACCAACTATGTTCAGGTTGATCACCTATTACATAGGACGTTCTCCACACAGAGAGAGCTGAGGTCTACACCTTAAAGTACTCAAAGGTGGAAACAAAATTCCAGGGACATCAGATATTAATAACAACTCTATAGCAAGGCCAACGAGATAACATAAAAACTGTACACAAACGGACACTTACCGAGTTATCTTGCGACAGTTAGCGATTGACACGAATATTTGAGCTATTGATATCTCTGTCCTTGTTACTCCCATGCAGTAAAGATGTCACTTAGACGAAAACAGCTATCGTTGCACACTTCGTGGTACATGATAGCAGTTGATACCGTGGTCGTCAACAGTTGGTCCGCAATTTTGTTAATAACTCCATTCCTGTATGAAAAGCGTTCGAAGTAACTCGTATTTTAGTTTCCCGTATTTGGTTGTTTTTTTTCTTGTTTTTAATCCGTTACTGTTTGAGTTCTCTTGTTAATTTTTGCTGTTACTGTTACTAATTAGTTGTTGATTTTATTCATGGAGAAATGATAAATGTTTTGTACCCCTGAAACTTTGTTTACATTTTTTATCTCGTCTCGTTCGC
Source organism: Euproctis similis (assembly GCA_905147225.2). Lineage (NCBI taxonomy): Eukaryota > Metazoa > Arthropoda > Insecta > Lepidoptera > Erebidae > Euproctis > Euproctis similis. The sequence goes on from LR990123.1 coordinate 11,218,856, forward strand.
CTTACTATAGTTCTGTCTTTTCAAGAGAAGATTAATAGCCAAAGAGACAAAATCCTGAAACCTTAATCTTGTCTAGATACGGTAGTAAAAATCAATGTTATTCGGCTCAAGTTTTCGGAAACTGCAATAGGGTGTTTCATGCTATAAGCAAGATAACTTGACTCTCTATGTGTACAAGATAAACAAATTCTGCGTCACAATGATATTTATTGATAAATCTTAGTAATAAAACAATACTTTGTCGTCTCATATTTAATCTTATCACCGAGTTTTATATCGGTAAAGAAAATCAAATCTATATAAGATACAACATATCTTTCGAGTCGTACAAAATTGCCGCAGAGCGTGTCAAAATTTTATTGAAATCGATTCAGCAGCTCAGGAGTCCACAGCGGACAAAGAATGTGATATGAAATTTTTCGGGTTCCATACCCAATACGGGACTCAATTACTTAGAATCCGCTGTCCTTCCGTCCCTCAGTCACCAGGCTGTATCTCGACAACGGAGATAGCTTGAGAGTTGAAATTTTCACAGATGATGTATTCGCATTGCCTGTCACACGCAAATGACTTTTGAAATTAATTTCGAAAGTTATGTGTAATAAATATCGATGTATAAAAACTTTGTGCCCGGTATGGCAATAGGTTCGCCACAATCCATATTCCATTTGGGACGTAAACATAACGGCAATACGAGGCATAACAGCCGCTGCCTACACCTTCGGTTAACAAAGGCGTGAAGTTATGTATGTAATAATACACAGGTATTATTGTCTGTTTGCCTTCATTGATTGAGTAAACAATATGCCTACGCTTAGAATCGACCACGACTACCTATTCAAATTCAAACATCTGTACAAATAACTAAAAACTGTCTGTTTGTAATATTGAAACAAACTATTTCTAACCGACCTCCTCGAAAAAAGGAGGAGGTTCTCAATTCGTGTATATGTATTTTTTTTATGTATGTTCATCGATATTTTCGTCAATTAGGGACGGATTTCAAAATTTTTCTTCTTGTTGGATCGGGTTCACCTCCGAGGTGATTCCATATTCACCAGGTCATAATCTGATCATGGAAACCAGAAGAAATCGAAAGCAACTACCGAAAATTGCATGCTATTATGGTTTATTTTCTTACGTAATAATGATGTCTTAGTGATATGCTGATATGGGTTTCAACATCTGATGCTGCTGTGCTGATGAACAAGCCACATAACTCCTTAACGGTTAGGAGTTGGAAGACAGTACTGCAATTGGTCGATAGAAACTACTTGGTAGTATGTAGGGCTAACGTGTTGCTTGTGAGAGGTATGCTTGAATCAACGTCTGATGCTGCTGTGATGATGAAGAAAGTCTTTCACTGGCAGATTTAATACGCTGCTGTGATTTAATTTTATATCAAACTAGCAGCTTCCCGCCAAAATGTCGATGACGACGATGATTACACATAGCCTATGTTACTCAGTGATAATGTAGCTTTCTAAAGAAAAAAGAATCATTAAAATCGGTCCACTACTTTTTGAGTTTATTCGTTACATACAAAAACACAAATCTTTCCTCTTTATAATGTTAGTAAAAATTCTACGCAATCGACGCAGCGGTCACAGCTAAGTCATCAAAAAAAAGCATAAATTTAATCAATTCACAACAAAATACCACATGTTATATTAATATTTATCACAAATAATGGCGTGACCATACGCGACTTATCAAACAGATATCTCGATTTGTGTGGCAGATGGTACAATAGAAGAATCATCTCGTTCATATATTTTATAGATATACAACGTGTAACGGAATAAACGCAAGACCTCAGACACCCCAATTAGAAAATTAAATTATAGAACTAAAGAAACATCTGTAATTCGATTTACCTAAAGAACGCTATGTTTTTTTTATAAAATAGTTGTCCTAGCTGGACGCATAATGTTTGAGCATACTACTGTATCCCTACGCACACACTCATAGCGCATACTCGTGCGCGTGCCTACGTAACATGTAGGTAGGAGTAGAAAGCAATGCATGTAAGCTTAGGTATGTATCTTTACGTTTAATGGCCGAATATTACGTACCTAGCTGATATTAGTAAGTTGTGGTATTACCCTATTAATTATTGTTGCCAGCCTTTGCCCAGCTGTGGGACAGTATACGCTAAATAAAAAAAATAAAAAAATATTGTTAGTTGCCTAACTAGTAAAATAATGATGAACGGCGAACTACCCATTGCTCGCCGTCCGCACACTTACTACTACAGGCTTTGAACTTCGAATAATTCAGTTCAACTACGGATAGCTAAGAAAGTATTTTTAAATTGAGCAACCTTTCATCCCACTGCGATTTATCAATACGGCAATACCTAAAGTCAGACATGTCACGCGTCTTTTAACCGATTTCGCGATATTACCACCTACTCGTCAGTGTGTTTACATTTTTAGGGTTCCGTACCAAGAGGATAAAATTGTCCCTGTTGTTAAGACTTCGCTGTTGCCGCTATAAAAAGAAATACTAAAAACGGAATAAAATGAATATTTAAATGGGTTATTCATACAACAAACGTGAATTTTTGGCGGTTTTTTGTCGATAATGGTACGGAATCCTTCGTGCGCGAGTCCAACTCGCACTTGGCCGGTTTTATTATTACGTAGGTATAAAACATATTCAGTGTTTAAAAGATTTCAATCATTTATGTATTTACAGTAGTAAATAAGTATTACGAAGGTACATACCTGAGCTATTTACACTAAATACTTCTTCTTCGTCCTCTTTTTAAAAGATTTTCAAAATGTCCACCACCTTGCTCGGTACACATTATTGCACGTTTTCTTAAGTTAATTTTTAATTTGTTAAGCACTTCAGTTTCACTTTTCACTTTAACAAACGCGAGTTCAATTTTATGTTTGAGGTCATTTATACTGGTTGCTTCGTTTACATACACTAGCGATTTTATTCGACCCCACAAAAAAAAGTCCAACGGTGTTAGATCGGCAGATCTGGGAGGCCACGGTATAGGTCCTCCACGTCCAATCCAATGAGAGCCATACTCCGCATCAAGATGCCGTCGAACGTTCCACGTGAAATGCGCGGGAGCTCCATCATGTTGGTAAAACACGGGTCGTCGTAACAACGAGAGAGGGACCTCCTCCAATAACTGGGGCAATATCTCTTGCAAGAAGTGTAGGTAGGTATCTCCAGTCAACCTCGGTAAAAACACAGGGCCGAGTATGTGTGTACCTACAACTCCCGCCCACACGTTCACGGAGAACCTGTGCTGAAATGAGTCTACACGACATGCATGTGGATTTTCGTGCCTCCACAAATGCATGTTATGTTGGTTGTAAATACCAACTCGTGTGAAGGTGCTCTCGTCCGTCCAGATGATGTTTCGTTGCCAGTTTTCCAACAACCATCTACAAAATTGCAGTCGTGGCAAGTAGTCAGTCGGCATTAGCTCCTGACAACGTCGTAGATGGAAGGGGTGTTCGCCATCAGCACGTAACGTTCTCCACACGTACATGTGGCTGCAGTCAAACAACGACGCTGCTTCCCTCGTGCTGCTCTCTGGATGTTCATCGAAATAATCGAGAATGTTTTCCTGCAAACGAGTAGAGCGCACATTCGTCCCTCTATCCAAGGCCGTGTTAGGACGAAACGTACCGAAGTCCCTCAGGCGCTGAGTTGCACCTAGCATTGTCCTGGCGCTCACTCTGGTACCATGTCGTTCATTGAAGACTCGACACGCTAACTCCACATTATCGTCGCAACGAGCCAGTGTCCTCACCATCTCAGTACACTGGATATTGCTGTACCGGAAAGCCATCGCGCGCGTAAACAACAACAACAAAATTGCGTAATTCACTTGTCGGTTGCCGGCGAATGACTAATTTGGCATTTGGCGGCACGTGCGCCGGCGGCATATCAAACAAAAGCGGGAACTCAAAGGGCTAAGTCAGTAAATTATTGCATCTCGCTCTTTCATATTGATTTAGCGTTTGCAAAAAACGTACCTATGATTTTGTCATTTCTCTACAAAATATTGTGAATGCGGAATTACAAATTCAGTAATGCATTTAAAAAAGCTTTATTGCTTTGAGATAAGTTTGAAATTTCCTAAAATGATGTTTTTATTTAACTAGCTTAAATGTAAAAACCTACGTGTGTGTGTAGGTAAGGATAGAAATGATATTGTTATTTTTACAAATTCGGTTGTGCAGTTAAGTAAGACGTATTGCTTGGAAATAAAGACTAATCTTTCCTAAATTAAATACTTTATTCTAAAATGTATTGATTTACGTGTGTGTATGGATGGATATTAAGCGATCTACAAATTCAGCCGTGCATTTTTATGGGCTTTTATTACTTTGAGCTAAGGCTTATAATTCCCTAAATAAAATATTTGATTACGTTGGTTTTACGCAGTGGTCCTAATTTAGATTAAATGAAGGATATTTCTGGAGAAAATTAACACATATAAATAATGATGGGAATCGATTCAGAAGCCGATTCTGAGCAAACTACTTTCAGGTCTTGCGTTTATTCTGTTACACATTGTATAAATATGTATAGATATTATTGTTTTTGTATGCAAACATTGGTGATGAAATGTCGAGTGTTTTGTTATTATTTTAATGGTGCTATTTACTTTGTGCGAGCTGTTGTCAAAAACGAAAGTGTTCAAAGATTGCCAATGCGAAGGAAGGGCAGGAAAAAGGAGGCTTCTGAGGAGGCTCAGAAGGAAAGAGGTGGTGCGTTTTGTTGTTTAAATACGAAATATTGGTAATTTTATGTCTTTTTTGTCCGATGGTGCGGGCATCGTGTGTTCAACACGTACCAAATCTATTTGGTACGTGTTGAACAGACGTACAAATCACAACACGTACCAAATAGAATAGATTTTTTAACACCAACAAGTTACATATTAACAAAACTTTGACTCGATTTTATAGTCTCGGGGATCGATTCTCTTCACACACCAATGACATCTTGTATTTCGATGACTGACAACTTTGTACCCAGCGCATAGCAATAGGTTCCGAATCCGCCACCTCGAGTCTTGACAGCTGCTGCCTCCACCTTCAGATACAAAAAGGCGTGATGTTACTATAAAGAACTTGGATAATATTGTTGTAATGAAAATTACAGTTAAATAATGTGACATCATGTTTGACAGTTGTGTTGTCGCATCAATTGATCCAAACGCTTACACAAGGTTGCATTCTAATTAGTAGATTAAAATGGCTCTAAATTAAGAATTACGTTATCACAAGTTTTATAACAAACCGATCCGTAGCGAAGCCGAGTAAACAGGTTCCCTAATCAGGAGTTTTGACCATAAAATTAAGTTATTTTTTGCGGGTAGTTGTGAAATTACATGTTTTTATTTAAATATTTTTGAGTTGTAAAAGTATACAACCTTTTTGCTAATAAAAAAAATTAAATCACATGGAATTTAAAAAAGCTTTTAATAATAACAACTATTTTGAGTATTCGTCTTTGGAAGACATAGAATATGTTTTGGATAGAGTAGGTTTCTTGGATATTTATAGTGATTTATTGAGTGTTGAAGTGAATAGTTCCCAAGTTCATTCTACCAGGTTTTGTTTGTTTTAGATAAGCGCGAACCAAACTTTAAATGGAAACACCGAGATCCATGTCCCCTTCAACCTGGTGGCGGGTTGGTGCCTTGAGGCTGAAGCGTTGCCGCCTACTCACAGGTCTGTTGACAATTTTATACCTACATCGTAGTTTTCTTTATAATTGATAAACATTTTACTGATTTGAAAAGGATTATTATGCAATCGAGTTTCTTACTCGGTTCTTCTCATGATATCGGATATGACACTGAATGGCACCGTGTATTAGAGTGAGCGAGGAGAAACCCGCTTATAGCTGTCAAAAATGTGAGAAAAATGGGAGCTCTTGTGACTGGAAAGGAAGGACAGGAAATAGGAATCATCAGGTTATCAGTTCACATTTTTTGTCATTTAATACGTTAATCTTTTTTTAGTTTAGCTACTATAAAATATTGATGGAGACTTGATTTATGCAGAGCGGGTAAGCTTCTAGCTCTGAGGCTGCTCTGTGAATCGACCCAGGCGCAAGGTCCAGGCGCGCCCTCCTCCTGCAACAATAGACTGCATTTGGCACATCTGAACCTGTACCAGAGAGCTCTCCATCATGGTAAGAGAAGAACTCCTGTTTAGAATTTAGCGTGAATTATTGATTTAATTCTTGGGGTGTTGTTGATGAACCCATGTACTAAGTCCAATTTAAATATTTAGCTTACAGAACCCCATTACAGAAAGCTACCCATTTATTGGAAAACTACTAACGATAAAAATAGTAATTTTTATATTGCATGCTAGTTAATTTACTACTTAAAATATATGTTTTAATTCATAATATTGATGGATTTTTGAAAACTGCCTTTAAAAAATATACCTGTTAGTTGTGATTTTTGAACTTATTATGGGATCTGCTGCCAGGTCTCACCGGCGAGGATCGTTCAGTCGTGGACGTGCTGGTGGAACACGCGGCACCCAGATACCTCTCGTTGGCTCTCGATGGATACTCGCTGCTGTTGCTCGACTTTGTCCACGCCTCCACTGTGGTGCTCAACTCATCGGACATGGGACCTACAGTAAACACATTTTGAAGATATTTCTAGTAGATTTCTATGGGATATAGGGCAAACGAGCGATCAGGTTACCTGATGGTAAGCAAGCATAGAGGATAGAGCAGGGTGGGAAAGTGGAATGGGGAGGGACTCTGATACAAACATTGCAGGTTAAATTGCATTTTCTCAAAAGTAATATTCACTTTTTGAATTAAAGAGAAATCTATTTACTGACTTGACATAACACAACATAATTTCACGCCTTTTTCTACCCGAGAGTGTAGGCAGTGTCTCTTAAGCGTCGACTCGCCATTATGTTTACGTCACACATAAGTTGTAATGTAATAATAATAGTAGTAATGTACAATAAAACTTGCAGTGTCCCCGGACAGCTGCCGTAACGTTTCTGGGGTCGCTACTATCGCTTCCTGACGGGCTGATGAATGCACCGATGCTGCAACCTTACCCCCATCAGTATAACACTGTTTCCTGCCCCGATCTGAAGGTAAGTTCACTTGCTATATGACAAATACTTCACTAGCTCATTATTTCATTAAGAAAAGAATGGAAAAAAACTGCTATTAAATAGGAAAGCTAGCAAATAGTTTATTTCCTAAAGGACCATCCATTAATCACGTGGGGCTTGAAAAGGCCCCTCCCCCCCTCCCCTTTTGTGAGAGATAATAAAAAATATCATTCCTTATATCTGTATTAAATATAATACTCACAAATTGTAAGATTCTTTGTAGGTACTAAATTGGATGGGTAGAAATATTTTTGAATTTCACCACGTATCACCAGGGGGGAGGCGAAGTTTAGAATGCTTAAAATAGATCACGTGATTAATGGACGTCCCCTAATGTTGCCGTTGTCCACGAACTTTGAAACTGTTACGTTTCAACATTTTCTTTTTCTTAATGTTAATATGTACTTGATAATGTGAATGTGTGTGTGTGTGTGTATTAGGAGCACGTGCTGAATATAGTGGTGCGCGTGTGCCGGCGCGAGGGGGCTGCGGGGGCGCGGGCGGCGGGGGCGTGCGCGCTCACGGCGCACGTGGCCCACGTGCTGGCCACGCGCACGCTCTCCCCCCGCCTGCCGAACTACCTCGTCTGTCTGCTGCACATGCTCATGGTGCGTAACAATCATTGCATAACTACACGCCTATGTTACCCGAAAGTGTAGGCAGCGGCTGTTAAGCCTCGTCTCGCCATTATGTTTACGTCCCAAATGGAATGGGTGGCGAATCTATTGCCATACCGGGCACAAAGTTTTCAGTCATCGATCGTCGATATTTATCACACATAACTTTCGAAAAGTCATCGGTGTGAGCCAGTGTCAGGATTCGAACCAGTGACTTCCGGATTCAGAAACCCTGTGTTCGACCTCTGGACCACCGAAACTTCATTACAATCATTACATAGTATAAAACAAACTCGCTTTCCGTTTTTATGTCCCCTTGTATTTTAACAGTAGTAGAGTTTTGTAGTTGCTGCATGAATGATCCGGCTTGACCGGTGAAATACCACTCCTTATATCGGCGTGAAATGGCTCGTGCCGCGTTTCGTTCGATGAGAGAGGTATCCGGAAGCCCGAACCCCTTTTCCTTCCTTTCCTTCCCAATCCCTTACAGGACGGCAACACACCACGGTGTTCATGGACGGTGAGTAGTTGCTTACCACCCACCCACGTGCTCGTTTGTCCTCCTATCCCATGATATATATGCTTAGATCTTTGAAACTTCGTATATACTTAGTAAAAAATATGATAATTTTCGAAATTTAGCACATTGTTTGCACACGCTGTGTGAATCGTAAGCGATAAATCAAATTATTCAAATTATTATATACCTCTAAATATATATTTCAATTATTATATACCTACCTTCAAAAGGTCTACAAAAAAGTCGTCAATGGTGTATGTCTCTTATGGAGAACCCACAACCACCATTTTTATTTCTCCTTATTGCTTTTAAAATGCGAAATAAACTAGTCTAATATATAAAATTGACGTGTCATGTTGTGCGTTATTGAACTACTCCAAAACGGCTTGACCTATTATCATAAAATTTTAATTGTATATATATATATATATATATATTACTGTGTGTATTGTGTCCAAGATATTATTATTATTATATTTCCTAAGTCTTCTTTATTCAGAAGCAAATAAGTATTTTTTATATAATATTAATATAAACTCAAGCCAACCAACAACATGATTGCGGCATGACGCCTGACGGCATAACACCTCTGTGCTAACAATTAGCACTTTCATTCATACAGCATTATGATTTCTATTCACTTTCGTTGACCTTTTAACCAATAACTATGTGTAACCGTTCCCTTACTGTTCAGTAATGGACAAACAAACAGAACGTACGCTATATATGGTGGTCGTGACGTCACTCACTCGCGGCCATCTTTCTAAAATTAAAAGTGAACGTTACCTAATGTCGAGATTTATAACTTTGTCAAGTTATTGTTCTATATTTATAGTGATATTGTAACATTTGTGTCTGTACATTGAAGGTATTGGAAAGAAACTAATTTAAGTGGTCGTTATCAGATCATTTTTGTCTGTCTATATTTCCAGCAATAACTACTGTACTTTTTTGGTAGTGATTTTCAAGGATTTTTTTTTTATGGATTAGGTGGGCAAACAAGCATGCGTGTCACTAGATGGTAAGTGACTAGCGCCGCCCATGGGCACCTGCAACACATACAGTGTACACATACAGTTGCGTTACCGACCTTTAAGGGAGTAGGATGGGAAAGAATGGGGAGGGGACGTGGGCCTCCGGGGGGTACCTCTCTTACCGAACGAAACGCGGCGTGACCCACTTTACGTCGATCTTCTGAGAGGTCGTGTTATTTCACCGGTCGAGCCGGTCCATTCGTGCAGCGAACTGCTTGGCTCTATCCCTGTTCAAATTTATACTAGCATTGTACTCTCAATCTATAAGTAATTTTGTGGTTTTTTTTTGGAATACGAGTTCAAATGAGCAAGTGGGTTACCTGATGGCAAGGAACCACCGCCGCCCATGGACACATGCAACACAGATAGTGTTACCGTTGCGTTACCTCCATTTAAAGAAGTAGAATGGGAAAAAGGGGGAATGTGGGGTAGGCCTGTATATCTATACCTTTATCACCGGACAAAACGCGGCATGAACCACTTACGTCGATATTCTGAGAGGCCGTGAAATTTCACCTGACGTGTCGGCCCATTCATGCGGCGAACTGCGTGGCTCTAATACTACTGTTAAACTTGTAGTTCAAAAAAAAATTAACGACTATTATTTTATTTACAGATGAAAAATAAAAATTTGGCCAAAGTAGTGAGTGATTGTGTACTCGCACTGGCAGACTATACGGAGCGGATAGTGGAGCAGTACCCTGGATTAGCTGGTGAGGTTGATTTTATCATGCTGTGTGAATTTTTTATAATATTTCTTCGACTGAATATATTCACATAAATTGTAATTTGTTGCACTTTCGGTTTTGATGCAGTTTTAATTGACTGATAATAATTGCAAATTGTAGGAGAGAAAAGGGGCGAAATTTAATGTATGTAATTTAAAAGCAAAATATTCAATAATAAATACTCTTGAACCATTGTACATACATACATAACTTCACGCCAAATCGCTTGCGGGGTAGGCAGAGAGAATGGAGCGCCATAAGGCACGATTCTTACACACCTCACTCGCTTCGTTGACTTTCATAACTCTTTTCATGCACACGCGTCGATTTTTTAGGCTCCTAACATCACCTTCCTCCAGAACACGTTCTATTTGGTCATGGAATGTGTGTCGAGGCCGTCCTCGACTCCTACATCCATCCGCTTTTGCATTGTACATCTGCTTGGTCAATCTTGCATCATCCATCCTTTCTACATGTCCGAACCATCGGAGCATGCCCTTTCTTACTTTTACACCGACACTCTTTCAATCCGACTTCCTTCCTTATAACCTTGTTTTCCACGCGGTCAGCGAGGGTCACTCCGCAGATTTTCCGCAATGCCCTCATTTCGACCGCGTTTATCCTACTTTCATGCACGCTCTGCCATACCCAGCTCTCGCTTCCATAAGTTAGCGTAAACCATTGTATAGAAAACAAAAATTGCTACTAGTGCTTAGTAAGCTGGGTGATAGCGAGTCGGTTGTGGGGTAGGCAGAAACGTTAGTGTCGGCTTCCTTGACATGTTAATTTATTGTCCACAGGTAAAATAATTAAATGGATATGTGCGTGTTTAGCACAAATATCTCCAATTAGTAATCGTGATTCGGTGAAGCCACTGGCTGGCTCCCTACTGCTGTGCCTAGCTGAGTACGCGGTCCGTTGCGGGCCCACTTACCTCATGGAGGAGAAAGATGGAGAACAGACATTACTATTAATGATATTTAAGGTTAGATTGACTTTTTTTTATTTTATTTATGATGTACGTATATCATAAATAAAATATCGAAATGTATTATCTATTTAATAGAAACTTTTTGATAAATTTGAGAAACGATGGGTAGAGAACTTTGTCATTATTAGCTGCTAACTTCAACAAAAAAAAGTTTTTTGACTTCGTACTCAGTGTTTCCAAAATAGAAGTTCACACGATTAAACCATGAAGCTATCGAAATGGTAAATGTGTGTTGTTACTTACCACTTTGGAAGATATAAAAAATATTCTGCTGTCTACACCTGTTCGGATATTAACAGGTTGAAATTGCGTGATAAAAACAGGTCACTTTGTATCGTATTCGAATTGTATTTATAACATTAAATCGTACAAAAACATGAAAAAGCGTAATTTAATTATTAAAAAAATGAACTGATCAGTCAAAATGCGTAGTAAAACCTACACGCGTTAAACTTGTTCATATATTCACGATGTTTGATGGTTTGATCATCAAATATTTGGTGCGTCTCATGTTGCTACTGGTGCGTCTCATGTTTATTGTGCTTGATGCTCTACGTGCTCTTGGGGTTGGAAGCCGTGTTCGTCAGCGGTGAAAGTGACGCTGTAGGTGAGACCGTCAGGGGCGACGTATTTGTAACTGCCGGTCACCTCGAGGGCTTGGTGGTGTTCGTCCACCTGCTTCAGGGTACCGGTCTCTTGGCGAGAAGTGCCGTCGCTGGTCTCGAAACTGCAAAAGACATAAAACTGCAATATGGCCAATAAAGCCTTCTTTTGTATAGTGGCAGGACTTAACCCCGACGTATTTTTGTCAGTCATCGAAACTAACAATCAACGCACAGAACATTCGAAAAAATGTTTGTGAGGTGAATTGGTATGCTACCGGATTTGAACTCACACCTCTCAAAATATAGAGCGGAGTGCCAAAGCATCACAAGCGAGGAATTAATTTAGTTTTTTCTGTAAATTTTCAATAATATTATGTATGAACACGTTATAGCCAAGTACTTACTCAAACTGGTAACCGTCCGGGGAGATATTGGAATCCTGCTTCAGAATATACACCTGGCTTGGGTCGTGGGCTTGTTGAGGTGCCGCTACGGCCAGGGCCAAAAGAGCAAGTCCACAGAGTACCTTTAAGTTAAAAAATAAATATTGAAAAATGCTCCTTACTCTATATTATCACCCCACTCGCTGAGGAAGCAGGGTAGCAATCTTAAATAACAACAAACACTTTGGTATATATTGTTATACAAACAACTTCACGCCAGGTCCCTAGCGGGGTAGAGAAAACAGAGCATCCTAAGGCACTATTCTTACACAACCCACTCGCTTCTTTGACTTTCATAACTCTTGTTGTAAGCTCCTGACGTCACCTTCCTTGGCAGTCCAGGACTCTTACAATCTACATCCATCAGCTTTTGCATTGTATATCTGCTTAGTACGTCTTGCATCATCCATTCTTTCTACATGTCCGAACCATCTGATCATGCCCTTTCTATTGCAATATTAAATTAAAATTGCTTAAATACTCACGATCTTTTGCATCTTGAGTTCTTGTGTTTGTGATGAGCAGGTGACTACTGTTAGACTCTGTGATTGACTGATGCGCTCCACTTCGAACTTGGGCATTTTAAACTAAACGCCTAACCTATGACAACACTATAGTTTCTGAATACGTAATATGTCGCTAATTTATTTGAACAACTCTTAGACTCTAAGACGCATTGTTACATAAATATATTATTTGCACTAACCAAATTCGTTTTATTCGTATAGTTAGTAAGATATCTCGAATCAGCCTCGCCTATTTTTATGTGTCTCCATATATATGTTTTGCAATATTGCAGGTGTTGTATGCGGTTATGAAAGGCACTAACGGATCTGATATTGAAGGTCTAACTATGCCGCTGGATGAAGATTTTGACCCGAATATTCAATTGGATAATTTGGGGCCGAAAACGTCGCCCGCGTCCACGATAGACGTGAAACTATGGGCCCAAACGGTACATGAATATGTTTATTGTTAATTATAAAATATATTTTCTTCGAGTGTATTTTCTAATTCATTAAAATCGTGGAATAATATTGGGATTGGGATGGAATTGATCCAACTTTGTTGACTTCTGGCAGATGGCAACATCAAAGTAAAAATCTATTTTTTTCTAGTTTTGATTTTTCTTGTCGAATGATATATTGTTGATTAAAATTTCACAATAAATTTTCAATTAAGAAAATCTTTATGGGATAGGAGGGCAACCGAGCAGCCATGTCACCTGATGGTAAGCGACCAGCGCCACCCATGGACACTTGTAACAAATATAGTGTGATGGTTGCGTTGCCAATTTTTAAGGGAGTATTATAGGAAAGGATGGGAAACAGCGTAGGTTTCCGGGTACCACTCTAACCGAGCGAAACGCGGCAGGAGCCACTTTACGTCGATATTCTGAGGGTTCGTGACAGTTCACCAGTAGAGGCAGCCCATTTGTGCAGCGAAATGCTTGGTCCTACCACTATAAGTATTAATCTATAGAATTATTTAAAAATCTGACATATATCTCGGGATTGTTAATTTATTTCGATCGTTTAATATCTGTAGTGAGTCGTTATAGTACATTGCAATATTATTTTTTTACACTTGCTAGTAAATTCGGAAAGTGCAAAAATTTTACTTTCGTAAGTCCCTAATGGTGACGCATGGTGTAGATATGCAGTCAGCTGGTGATGTTCCTGGGCCACTGGCCGCTGTGGGGCGGCTGGCAGGTGTCGTCGTCGGTGTGCGAGCAGCACGACGGCCCCGCGCTGGGCGCCGAGCTGGGCCCCGCCGTGCTGGCCGCGCCGCACCTGCAGCTGCTGCGCCTCAGTGACGTCACGCTCGCCTCGCTCGTGGAGCTGCCGGCGCTCGACCTGCCCGCCGCCACCACCCCCGGTACTGCCCCGCCCCCGCACACCCCCACCACTCCCCACCACACACCCACACACACTAACCTACTTGCACGTTGCCCAGGGTTGATGACGTCCGATCGCCAAGTGCGAGTGCTGCTCCGAGACGTCGCCGGCAAAGCGTGCTGGGACGCTTCAGCACTCTACTACGACCCATCAGTCACATCGCCAGAGACGATAGAACCGCTAGAATTGCCCGATAGGTGACATATATTTTTACTGCCAAAAATATGACTCAATTTTTTAACTGAGTTCTGATGAAAAACTAACGATTGTTTTCCAGTAACGAAATACCACGAGATACGACGCTGTCCTCCCTGCCACCGCCGCTGCCTCCCGACTTACTGCCCGACTACAAGAACTGCCCACCTGACAAACATCAATTGGACCATGTATGTTTGTTTTAATGCATTAGATTATCTGTATTGTCCCTTGGATATTCTGAATGTTTAATTCAATTTTATACTTTTGAGTTGACAAGATAAAAAAAAAAAGATGTGTCGTGGGACACCAGGTAGGAACGAATTTCCTTCGGCTTATGTAGAATCGACACAATTTTCAAAAAAGAAACTACTCGCTTGTGTATACGACTGTCGCGCCTGCGAGCGTCTTATTTATTCCACGGACTTACGGTTACTACGGTTCTTACGGTTTTACTATCACATTTTTTTCAGTTCGGTCGCACAGCAATATCCCTATCTCCTCCAAGCCTGCCGTAAAGAACTTCGTTCCAATAATATTCATAAATGGAACTTAGACCGCATTACTAAACTGTGACTTCGCTCTTGTTAAGCTACTGCTTTTATCCAATCTCAAGTTTTGAAAAAAAAAGTGTCATATAATTGCCCAGGTACTGGCGTACATCGGGCACACATCCCCTGAAGTGGTGTGCGGGCGGAGGTTGGACGAGGTCGGAGCTTCGCCCCTGCCTCCCGGCGCCGAGGACGAGCTGGTCGCCACGCTGGTGGCGCACAGGAACCACGAGCGGCATTACCTTGCGAACACATTCAAGTACACATATCTATTTTATTCATGGTATAGGAGGCTAAGGTGCAACATTTTGCCCTCCCATCTTGCTCCCTTCCCGTCTTTATACCTGGTAGTCATCCGGAGATTATATATGCACCAGTGTTACAGTTGCGTTGCCGACTTTTGAGATGAGTTACGGAGGGGGAGATGAAAAGTTTATAGGGGATGGTTATCTCCTATAATTTATGTTTATTGATTGAGATTTAAATGACACAACTATGTATGTTATAAAGATAGTTATATAATTTCTTATTTCACAAATTAAGTTTATAATGTATTAACAGTCTAATGTTCTGAACGATATTGAGTATTATTTACACTGCACTGAACTACGAATACAATGAGTCTTTGTATATGGTTTGTTTACATTGAGAGTGGCGAGAAATTTATTATAAATACGTATGAACGATCTTCTAGTAAGTGTGCGACTGTTTGTGTCTTGATCGGATGAATGAGTTCATTGTATGTGCATTATTGTATACTTTGGTGGTTGTAACTGCATCATGAGGTAAATGATAAATATTGAACTTAAATATAATTATATAAATTATGAAAATATTGTTTTGGTGGAGGTTCTCCACAAGTTTAACCCTTCGGATACCTCTTTTACAGATTAAAACGTGGCACGATTCACTTTCTATCCATCTATATATTTCATATATGCAGCAAACTGCGCGGCTATACCACACCTTCTTTTGTTATGGTCCGAGTGAACAGCTAATAATGATAGCATTCCCCGTAGCGGCGCGGAGGTGGAGGAGAGCGGCGAGTGCGGGGGCGGGGCGCCTCCCCGCATGTTCGCGGCGTGCCAGGCGCTGGCGGTGCAGCTGGGCACGCTGGCCCCGGCGCGCCGCGCGCACGTGCAGCTGCTGCGCCGCACCGACCGCCTGCTGCGGGACCTGCGCAACCTGGACGCGCAGAGGTACCACCACCACACACAACGTTGCAATTCTTACTTTCTGAGTAGGCTCGGCACAACATGTCATCCCGACATCCGTGTTGTCTAAAGATTTGGCTGTGATCATACTTGTTATAAACTTTATTTTATGGAATAGGGGAAGATCAAGGTATATCGCCGGTTGAACTAGCCGATATATATAAGAAAACTGTATACTCAATAGTTCCAAATTATTTAATTCGAATTTTTATATCGACCATATCATATTTCATCCAAGTCGTAATAATATACGTTCATGTGCACGCTATCTTAATACGTACTACGTAAAAATTCGTACATTCAAGAAGAAACTATTCAATTTTATTTGTCATCAGATCATAATCTCAAGCATCCCACATTGTTACATATTAATTACAGGTGCAGAGAAACTCACAAGGTGGCGGTGATATACGTGGGCAAGGGGCAGGAGAGCCGCAACGAGATATTGTCCAACCGGTGCGGGAGTCCCGCGTACGAGGCGTTCCTCGCGGCGCTCGCCTGGGAGGTACTCGCACCCACTGTATTACATCACGTGAAAACTGGCTTTTAATGGCTGAATATCTGCCCTGACATGCGCCATTACAAGTTTATTTTACAGAATTTATAAAAAGCTACTACTACTACGACTTGTTGATTTACAAATTTTTACCAAATAAATTGTTTGGTAAAAATTTGTAAATCAACAAGTCGTTGAATCGATTCCGGGCTCACACTAATGACTTAATGTCGATGATTGACAACTTTGTGTCTGATGTACGCAAAAGGTTCCGTCACCGACGACCGTCAACGACTGTCGACTAACGTATACGCTGTGTATACGCAGGTGGAGCTGGAAAGCCACGTGGGCTTCACGGGCGGTCTGCGCGGGGGCGGGGGAGGAGGCGTGTCGGCGCCCTACCTCGCCACGCTGACGCTGGAGGCGCTGTTCCACGTGGCCACCAGGATGCCGGCTGACACGCCCGACGCGATACTTAATAAGGTTATAATTACTATCTTCACACCACACACTACTGAGGTGGGGCACGCAGAAAAATCCATTTACAATGATTCTCAAAGCGGCTTCTGAATTCGTTATATAGATAATAGGAGACCAGTGTACTTTGATTGGTAATATGACAAATAAAACCTATTTAAACAGCACTCACCAATTTCATCCATCTGGCACCGACATCAAAATCAATTACTTGTCAACTTATTCAGTACCCTTAGGGTCAATTCACACCGAAAGAGCGGCGAAGGGCAGCGATGAGAAACTCGAACGAATGGAATTCCTGCGGCGCCGCGATCATCCGCGCGACTCGTTCGAGTTTTTCATGGGATAATAAGTATTATGGTAATGATAATAAAGTTAAAATTCATATGAAACTGAAACTGCGCTCCGTTTCGATGCCCTTCGCCGCGCTCTTTCGGTGTGAGTTGATCCTTAAGATTGAATTCCGATTTCTTATCCGAAATCTTTTTACAAATCAATACTCATAGATTATGTATGTGTGTATTTATTTATGCTGTTATATTGTGTAGACTCGACACCTTGGCAACGATGAGGTGCACGTGGTCTGGAGCGAACACTGGAGGCCGTACAAGCGTGACACGCTCCCCACGCAGTTCTGTGACGTGCTCATCGTGCTGTATCCGCTACCGGGGGGACTGATTCGATGCACTGTCTCCAGGAAACCTGACGTGAGTACTTGTACTTTGTTGCATCGAACAAAATTGCATGCTTTGTTACATCGAATAAAATTTCTATCTATGTTAGTCTCAATTTTAAGAAAACTTCAACTAGTTCATTAAACTCATCAAATGTTTTTATGCTTTATAGCGTGAAGTACGTTCACGTATTTTACGTGAACAAAATTAATATCATAATCATATTCTTCTCTATAGTATATGCTGTACGACATACTTTAGTAAGATTGCTTAAAATTCGCAATTGATATCTCTTTTCTTGCGTATTATTCTTACTCCCGCTCTCTTTCGTTGGATGTCCAATAGACATCTGTATTTATTTACTGTCGTTCTGCCTCTTTCTATCCTCCATGTTAGCGTTAAATAGTTAATGTAAATTTGTTGGGCGTCGCATTAGAAGTTTCACTTTAATAATTAATCATATTTCTTTTCTGTGCTACATAAGTAGTTTATAGAGATATTTTAATTTTACAAAGGTATGATGGGAAGGAAGGTAAGAAAATGAAGTATAAACTTACAATGTAGTAATAGTAGTAGTAGATAATTAATGAACCGTTGTGTGTGATGCATGATTAGTGAGGCTTCTTTTCATCACAGTTTAATGTATTTGAAAAAAAAATAAGCAAATATGTGTCGTCTACTAGCGTGTGGTAGTTTTTTAGCGTCATATTATTTATTTGAAACACGTTTTTGTAGTGAACATTGTGAAGTCAGGTGACATTTGACTAGCCGTGTGTAACGTGGAGCTCCCGGTGGCAGGTGGCGGTGTTCGGCCCCGTGTGGGAGGAGAGCGTGGTGCGCGTGAGTTGCTGCGCGGCCCTGGTGCGCTGCGCCGCGTTCTGCGGCGGGCGCGCCGTGCGGGCCACGCTGCCGCTGTTCCAGCACGCCCCCAGCGAGCGGGCGCGCGAGCTGCACGCGCTCGTCGCCGCGCACACGCAGCGCGCCACCGCAGAGCTGTTCGCGCAGCGCCTCCGCGACCCGCTCCCCGCGCCCGCGTCCGCGCCCCCGCACGGTAACGCGCCCGCCCCGCAGCCGCCCCGCCCCGCGCGCCGCCCGCGCCACTAACCGCCTTGTGGTCGCAGACGAGCCGAGCGGCCGGCTGGCGGCCGCGCTGCTGGACCGCGCGCCCGCCGCCCGCCCCGCGCCCGCCGCGCACTCCCCGCGCCCCGCCAAGCGCCTCGGGCCCTTCAAGCGCGTGCCGCCCGCCGCGCCCCCCGCGCCGCACACCGCGCCGCCCGCGCACTCGCCGGCGCCCTTCTTCGCGCCCGCGCCCCGGCGGAACCGGTGAGCTTCTCGCACGAAACTGGCCGCCACAGCACTCGTGTCACGTTTCATTTCGTGTAGCACGCATATCGGTGCTCGGAACGACCGTAACGGTTGTTCATAATCGATCTGTTTAATATTAATATATTAGCGGCAGATCCGTTTACTGATAATTTAAAAATGGCGCTTTTAAAAATTTACCTGTTCCGAAACGACTCGACGCCATTTATAACTGGTACACCCGCTGTAATATTTTGTTATTCCGGCACTGTTCTTGCATTGATTCGTCCGTAGAGAGATTATTTACTTATAGTAACAGACTTAAAGGAATTTTTGTGTACTTAATATTATTGTGTAAGCTTTTTAAATGATGTCTTGCATTTTAAATGTGATGTACGCGCTCGCTGTACGCTTGTACGTGTTGTGCTAGATCTAGTATTGCTGTAGAAATGTCTAACATTTCAAAGAACATTCAAATTTAACAACACACACAGTCAGCAACAATTGGACGTTGTTTTTTGTACATATGTAAACTAGATATAGAGCTTTAACTGTTGTAGGCTGATTTATACAATTCTATTTATTATTATTTGCATAATTGAGATTTAAATATAGGTATATATATATTTCTTTCTGCTGTAGTCTATTTACTTAAGCAGAGAGTTATATACGGGAATGTTGTATGTACTCTAAGGGGTGATTAATAAGAACCTCACTAGTATTTAATTGATTAAAAAAGATGCAGCAGATTTTCCCTATCTTATATTATTTATTACGTTTGACCAACACAACACACCTGTGCTATTTTATATATTTGCAAAATGGGTGTGTTCACACACGATTTTTATGTATTCCAACATACCGGCCCAGAATTGTAGGTAAGTGTGTCAGAAAGCCTTGTCTAGCTTTTGGCATTAATTTATTTTAAGAAGACCATTTAAGTATAATTGTGGCTTTTACTTAAATTTAAGCAATCGGCAATTAGCGAGAAGATTGCTGTGACACGTCCACGCGATCGCATTTCAACACGAAGTATTCTATAGAAACACAGGAGTTTGAACGTAATTTTGAACGAATGGTCTCTAGGGAAAAGAATTATAATAGCCGGTAGAGGGCGCCAACCTTCGAGAAGCACTAGTTCAAATCCTCACGCGGGAAGTTTTGTCACCGTTGACAACTCTGTTTAATAATAACTGCTACGTAATACGAATTAAATTCTAGCGCAGCCAGTGGCAGAAAAGATAACTAAGATCTGAGTTTATTATTGAACTAGCTGACCCCGGCGAACTTTGTTCCGCATCAAAAGTAATAAATGAGTAAATTTTGTATTTACCACTTTATATTTACTATATCATACGTGAATTATAGATACAAACCATCCCATTGACACCCTCTATCTATTAAAAAAAACCGCATCAAAATTCATTGCGTACTTTTAAAGATATAAGCATATAAGGGAACAGACAGTGGAAAGCGACTTTATTTTAAACTATGTAATGACTATGGCCGTTCGGACTCCTGTGTTTATACTTCGTGTTATCCAAACTTACAAATAGCCATCGGTCCAAAACGAAATTGCGTTGCTCTTGGTATTAGGTGATGACCCGGCTTGTCCTGTAAATGCTTCTTTACTTTGCTAACGTTTTTGAATTTTTTATGATAACACATTCCAATCTTTTTTTTTTAATTAAATATGAATTATTCTGCTTAGCAAAGTTTTTAAAAAAATATGAGGTGATATTGTTCACTTTAGTTGTATATAATGCATTTATATGTTTAGCTGGGCTATTTTTTATTACATAGTTAAAAAAACTGATGCATTCCGTTCAAAAAATATTTTTCTGAAGCATCCGTATTATTTCTCAGTATCTTTTAATTATTGTAACATTTAACTATTTATTTCTGAATGATTTTATTTCCCTTTTTTTTTTTAATTTTAAACAGTATTTTATAGTTGTTAAGACTGACACAAGATTATGTATTTCGAAAACGCTAAGTATTAAATGTTATTTATATTTTTTATTTCAAATAATAATATTGTGGTGGTGTATTACTTATTATGAATTTTATTTGAGCTAATTTATTATTTATAGATATTGTTGTTTGTAATAGCTTTGAGAATTATCACTTAATTTATAAGTAATACAGATATTAACCCACAGACATTATTGAATGTAACCAAATTTTTATATTTAAAACTATTGAAAAAATAAAGTTATGTTAAACTTTGATGACCTGTTTTTTTCTGACCATTAACTTATATTTAAAGTATTTCACATATTTGATGAACCCAATGGATAAAAATCGTATACAAGTCCAGTATCACATTATATATTCTGTATTGACCAAAGTTCCTTTCCTATCTTGTTTTAAGACAAAGCAAAGAAACGCAACTGAAACTACTCTGTTGCAGATGTCCATGAGCCACTTTAGTTGCCTGCCATCAGGTGACACACCTGCGGGTTTGCCCCCTATCCCATAAAAAAATACCTTGAATTTAAATAGATATTTTTTATTGACAATTATATTATGATGGTCTTAGATTCATATCCCATTTGTGCAGTATACACATAATTCAAATTATACTTAAGCGAACTTTCAAATGAACTGTAACCTGTAGAATTGTCTATTCCAGGGTGTACCAAATCATTTTAAAATATATGGACAAGGACATTCTGAATATTTCATATTTAAAACAACAGCAGCTTTTACCCTAATCAAAGTTATCTCAAATTAAGCCGGGAATACAAAATGTATCCAGAGATTCACAATTAATGAACTTTCCGTAATAATTTTTAGTGATATTTATGTCTTTGGTAACTTATACATTCCACCTTGTAATACTAGCTGATGAGTGCGTACTTTGGTATCTAAAAACTGTCTTAGTTCTTGCAAACTACATTCAGTGCCTGGCGCTTGTGACGCAAACATCTTTAACATCTGGTGGATACGGTCCAATGGTAAAGAATCCAAGTTGGTAAGCATACCAACAATGTAAGACCAGAATACTTGTAACTCTCCTTCTCGTTGATCATGCGCAGAAGCCATGACACTCTCAGACTCATCATCTTCACACAACATTTCCTGAACTTGATTTGTTGCAACACTCGCTTTGTTAGCATCTGAACTGTCTACTAGTACATAGTAGTCGGTATTCTTCTCAGTAATCAAACCCATTGATTGCCAATAGGTAATTTTTCGTCTTAAAATAGTTACCGGTACTTTCATAACTTGATGCAACTCATCTATTGACCATTCAGGTTTGTTTTGAAAATGCATTATTAACGTAGCATTAAACGGGGATACTGTTAAGTCTAATTTCTTATCACCAATTTCAATTTCTATGTTCACATTACCAAGATGAGGTTTCCAACTCAAAGTTCTGTTCCCCTTTAATGCCTCGAAAGATTTTGTGTATGTTTCTAGATGATGTTTTATCTCTTCGGGAAGTTCTAGACTTTCGTCCTTGAAAGGAGGCCAAAATTGTGCAGATAAAATCATTGCGTTTGACGTGAACTTCTTATTTAATAATTCCATTTCTTTACTTTGATGGATAAGAGCATTTATCCTTTTAGAATCAGTTATGTCTTTGAGCATCACTTCACAAAAATGAAGTTGTGATTCTCCAAACCTTAGTTTTAGTAATTCCAGATATCTAATTTCTTTTTCAGTATTTATTGCATTCTGTGCCAGCAATCTATCTGCTAGTAGTGTTCTGTACTCATTTACAAAGAGCTCCTTGCTTCCATAAACATTAACAAGCATTGATATTATATCACTAGCCTTTCTATCATTGGAGTCCACCGTAGGGTCAGCATCAACAGGATCAGGATTCCATTCATCCCATAGTTCATCTTTATCAGCGTCACCATCTGCTTCGATAGCAAACTTGACCAACTCTTCAGCCAATTCACTACCTGCTCCTTCTTCTGTCAAACTGCTGACCACACTACGTACTGTGTCATCTCTATTTCTCAAATAGTTTCGGACAGGTTTAGTGACTGTTTCAAGTATGACTCCTGATGGATCAAGATGCCTCAAAGCTCTTATAGTGGTAACATAAGCTGTCAATATATCTGGGGTATTCACTCCAGGATGCAGCAGTCTTGTTTCGAGTGCATTTTGCATATTTTTACAAAGAGTAGATCGGAGATCTGTTTTTTCCAAACATAGTTTTATATCATCAACAGCCGGTTGTGAGTCTGGATATTCTATAATTATGTTAAATAATTGATCGATTCTCAATTTAGTATAACTGTGATACAAAAAGTAACTTAACTTCTGTTTGAACTTGCAAATAGCACCTTGTATGTTTTTATCGTCTGGAGATGGTTTTGATGAACCACCACAGTATATTCTTGTTAGCCATGACATAACAGTGGTATCCAGCCAATTTTCCAGAGATTTAATGTGGGACACGTCAAATGTACCAGTACAAAGCTTTTGTATGTGGGATTCAATTCTCATTTGTATAAAGTTTGTCAACACTTGACCAGTAAGACGCTCTAATAATTGTAATTCAACTAGTTTTCTATTTGTATCATGGAAAACTTTTACGATATACATACAATTACAATCAGAGCATTCGTTTAAGCAACCAGAACATATAACATCTTCACTCATATCAGAACTTTCATATTCATTATCAAAAACATTGAAAGACACTTTATAAAAATGTTCAATTATAACTTGGAAATCTAGAGGTAATTGAGACAGCAATGTCGCACGAACTAGTTGTTTAAAGCCCGAAATAACATCTTTTTCTCCGTATATAGGCTTGCCATCACTGCAACTACTGTTTAGTATTGCTAATCTCTGCAATATTCCAGAGAAATTGGACACATATTCAAAGAGATCATTTACAGCTGATTTAAATAATTGAAAGCCCTTGACTTCCTCTTCCACTTTAATAAATTTGGCCCAGAATGAAGGTGCTATATGTTGACGTAGATATTTCTCGGTATGTAAAAGAACAAGATCTCTAATTTTGATTTGAATACCTAAGCCGACAATTATTTGTTGAACTTCATCGTACTCCGCACTATTGCAATCGCTGAATATACCATCGTTAAGAATTGGAAATGCGTAGTTAATTTTATTCCAATAGAGTTTTAAGTCTTCCTTATTATACGACATTTTGGGAAATTCAGTTTAATTCAAAATACATAAAAACAAATCAATTCGATTTTAGGTTAGTTCGCGTTAGGAAAACTAGTTTTCCTTTTTTTATTTATTTCATGACCATGGATGCTAAGTCCTTAAGACGAAATAATAAATTTAACAATACAACTAATATGAATATAGAGTTTAAAAAGTATTCCTTTGGATTAAATAGGATAAGAGCAAGTGGGTCATCTGATGGTAAGCAACTACTCAGCGCCCATGAACACGTCTGCGTTGCCGTCCTCTAAGGGTGTAGGGAGGAAAGGGGATAGCGCCTCCGGATACCTCTCTCACCGAAAAAAACGCGCCAATCGATGATAAGATACCGTACCATTAACCTCATGTACCTTTTAAGGATATGAAAAGATCTATTCAATACCAACATTTGGCATAGAAAAGTCTGCAAATGCCAAATGTTGTTTGCCTATTTTATTCACAGCAAATCAAGTCAAACATGTCAATTCATAAACTCAAATCGTTTAAATTAGTATAGTGTAGTAGAGGCTCATGCTGAGTTTCATTTATATATATGGATACCTCTCATACCATACCATTTTCCCACCCTCTCCCTTTTCCATCTTAAGACCTCCAACACTAATGGGACTTTGTCAGTTCTGCAAATGTTCATTGTTAGTGCTGATTCATAACCACCAGGTGGCCCACATGGCTATTTGCCCTCTTTCCCACTTCTACAAAAAATGCTGCAAATACGCAACTAAATTTGGATAGGTATTTAAAACAAAAATGTATTAAATTAAAGATTTATTATTAAAATTAATTATTAGAAAAATTATCAATCACATCTTATAATATAGGTTCAGGTTGCTGTGTGAGGAGTAGGCCAAATCTCTTTTTAATGACAATTCGTTGTCTAGAATACTTGTCTTCGGGTGAGAAACGAGCTGCAAAAAAAAGAAAATAGTGCTTAAAATTGTTAACATGACATGTTTACTACACAACCACCATAAATAACATAACTTCATGCCTTTTTCAACCCAAAAGGTGCTGACAGTGGCTGTTAAGCATCGACTCACCATTATGTTTAGGTCCCAAATGGAATAAGTGGCGAACCTATTGCCATACCAGGCACAATGTTTTCATTAATTGATATCTATCACAGATAATATTCAAAATTAGTGAGCCAGGATTTGAACCCGCTACCTCTTGATTCAGAAGTAGGGTGCTTGACCAGTGGACCAATGAGACCTTTTTTGACACTAATAGCAAGTCTGTTTCTAGATACAACAACTTAACACAAAGAAACTCAATGTGCTAATGGCCTAGAATTTATGATTGAGTTTAAACCTGATCACCAAATACTTTTTAGAAATCATTGGTGATATAAATAAGCTTAAATGATAAAATTGAGCCAATTCCATGGGACCACTCCATTGCATGAAAATAAAATCACATAATCTTCACACATGCTAGTAAAGCTGTTAAAAGGTTAGCTGTTAAAAGGTTAGTTATTAAACATGTAAACAAAAGGTACCTGGATGCGCTGATAACGTAGGTTTTCCAGAAGGCTCAATCAACTGAAATAACAATTAATTGACGTCAAAATCATGTTGTATTGCAGCATAAATCCAAGTAAAAATAATATAAATACATTTTAATTTAAAAAAATAACATGCAAATTTAAGGTTACGAAAAGGTTATAAATAAAACATACCGCCAGTGTATATTGTCTGTCTCCATTTTCATTCAAATAATACCTTAGATACATCTTGAAATTGGCTTTAGAATTATTAGATTAAAATTCCAAAATTTCTCTTTAATCTTAGGATAGTTAGGATAGCCACCAAATGCTGAAATGCGTGATGCTTGAAAATTTGAAAAAGTGTTCGTGTATTTTGTTCCAGGTAGGACTGTTGATAAAATATCGATATATCGAAATATCGATATTTTTCCTTAAAAATATCGATATTTAACGCCGATATTTTTTTTTACGATATATCGATAGTTCGATATTGAAATGTACATATCGACTTTCGATATTTTTATGAAAATATTTTTTTTTGGACACAATAACTTAAATTATATCGTCATCGCAAACTTAAGGTTGTCTGGAAGAGATCGCAACATGTGATAAGACCGCCTTTTGTACTTGATCGACATTTACTATGTACTAATTACTTCAATGTAATGTATAAAAATTGCGTACAATAAAGCGTATTCTAGTCTAATCTTAATACACTGTATTTAAAAAACTAATAAACAATCGTCAAGTCATCCCATAAGCAATGACAAACAGCTCCCCTTTACGAGTTCAAGCTAATTCTTGGCAATGAAAAAATTTTGCATCAAATTATAACTGATTAGTGTTTATAGGTATCGCGTATTGTTTTTTTTTTTGCTTAAAGACACTTTCACAGGGGCCCGCAGGGCTTATGGAAAACTCTTTGAACAACACCCTCTTTCTATTAATAGACGTAACATATGAATTTTCTGTACATGCATTTTTAGGAGTATGTATTTTTATATGTACCTACATAATTGATTAGTATCTATAATTTTAATTTCCCTAAATTATCTTATGTTATGTCATAAATACATAGTGAAACAATTGTCAATGAATGTGTTAAGCCACTGTTAACAATCACAACGATATAATTTACGTTAATATTTACGTTTATATGTTTGCTGGACGCAGCTGCGGCAAAAAGAAAATCTATTATATGCATGTATTTTAAGAAATTATATTCAAGTAGTGTTTTTTGCACTTTGTCGTGAAAAGTTATCAAAGATGTGGAAATGCAACAAATTTAGCAACCCATTTGAAAAGGAAATCCATCATGCATTTGCAAAACTATCCATCAGAGTAAGTATAAATACTAAGAAAATAATCACGAAAAATGCAGAAGGAAACTATCATAATGAGTCAGTCGTATAGTTACTACCACCAAAATCAAATATTGACCTTACTGACAACGATACCGAAAACTAAATACATGGTATATGAAAGAGAAGATATCTTAATAAATAATTTTTTACGATCTTAATTTACTACCTTTCGTCCATAGATGTCACTACATCTGAAATGAAATAAATTCTACATCGGTAATCTTTAGAGTAGTTTTAGCTTATGGACATAGATGGCGATACGTTAGAATAAATGGTTAATGTGTTGACTGGTTAATTTACTGCCTCTATAACCAACGCCCATAGTATATTGGACTCGCTGGTCTTCAGCGATCACAAAGTTAAGCTACGTTGGGCGTGGTAAACACTTGGATGAGTAACCGTTTTATTTGGGTAAAATTGTTCACAAACAATATTTTAAAGCATTGTAGTAAATACGATTAATTTAAAACGGCAGCAAACGGGGCTTTTAACGTTTGCATGTCGTTTAAGAAGTTTCACTTCAAAATATCGATATATCGAATTATCGATATTTTTTTTCGATATATCATACCCCGATATTGATATTTTTAAAAATATCGATATATCGAAAATCCGATATTTTTAAAAATATCAACAGTCCTAGTTCCAGGTGACAGTGACAAGCAAGTAGGGACATTAAAAATTAATCGATTATTCGTTAAACGATTATTAATTGAGTATAATCAATTTGAATAACCGATTTTAAAAGTTACTCAAATTGATTAATTAAGTTACGCAAATCCATTTTCATAAATAGCACCAATAGCGCCGAATGAAAATCTCGAAGTAAGTTCATTATTACTTTTAAAGTTGATTATATGTAAAATCGGCGCCATATGTACTCGTAGGTACGTATGCGTGTAAAGCATTGACTTGTATTTATATGGACGAAACATATTGTTTTATAGGTACAATTGCTTATTTAAATATTGGCCATATCGACGTCGCACACATAAACATATATCTGTTTCGTTCTTACTCAGCAGTGGCACTCGCAGGAAAACAGTTTAACAGTATTTCAGAGCGTACATAAAGTGAATGAATACGGAAATAAGGTAAGTAATAATTAACTGATCTTAGACTAGAAGTCATAAGAGATGCATTTATAACTAAAAAAATGTTCTGAAGATGTTTAGTTTTTTTATCACGCTGTCCCTATATAAGTTTAAAATTTGAATAATTCTCATTTACTGTGGGGCGCACCTATCTAGAGGTATGTTGGGGTAGTGTTTTACTTACTTTAGATTCACAACTTATAATTAAAATAGTTTGTAAAATAGAGGTAAGTAGTCAGTGAGCCAAGAACGTTTATCGATAAATAAAATTCTTCTGCACAGCACTAACGGTTTAGTTTTATGCGCCATTTTATGCAGCCAAATGACGTCACACCCGGCTTCAATTTTTTATCGACATACTACTTATGACATGCAACAGTCTCGGTGGCCTAGTGGTCGAGTACACGGTTTCTGAATGCAGAGGCCGTGGTTAGAATCCTGACACTGACCCGAAATTGTTTTCGGAAAGTGATATGTGTTAAATACCGATGACTGAAAACTTTGTGCCCGATATGGCAATAGGTTCGCCACGTTTTCCATTTGGGACGTAAACATAACGGCGAGACGAGGTTTAACAGCCGCTGCCTACACCTTCGTGTAACAATGGCGTGAAGTTATGTTATGTTTTCTTCTTCATTGCATTCTTCACTTTATGTACGCACTAAAATACTGTTATACTGTTTTCATGCGAGTGACAGAGCTGAGTAAGAACGAGACAGATATATGTTTATGTGTGCGCCATCGAAATATTTAGACAAGCAATTGTCCGTATAAAACGATGTCTCGTCCATACATACAAGTCAATGGGTAACTGCCAAATAAACACGAGTTGACAGTAGGGGTGAGCGTTATTTAACTTATTCGGTTTCTGTAACCTATTACGAGGCATATAATCGTATACATAGTTTCGTGGAGACGAATGTAACGTTTATTATTAGCTTTTTATTAGCTTCACCTGTATGTTTGTATATTTGTATGTTTGTTTGTAACCGACTTCTTTTTAGTGTTCATAGTTCACTTCTCGCACCACCATCTAGTGGCAATCAGCGGAAAGTCTACGTTATCAACTTGAAACGAGTTCCTTGTATAAGTCACAGATGGCGCTATTAACGCGCTTGTTATAGAAAACCGAACTAAAAAATATAAAATAAATAATAGTTTA
The DNA here is from genome assembly GCA_905147225.2 of Euproctis similis. Taxonomy (NCBI): domain Eukaryota; kingdom Metazoa; phylum Arthropoda; class Insecta; order Lepidoptera; family Erebidae; genus Euproctis; species Euproctis similis. The sequence continues at coordinate 11,248,006 of LR990123.1, forward strand.
AAAAAACTAAAAAACACGCTTTAAAAAAAAATAAAAAAAAAATATTTTATTTAAAAAAAAGCGTGGGGTGCATGGTGTCAATAGTTATAAATATTTTATTGACAGATATGAGTAGAGTGATTATCATTTCGATAATATCTTAAAAAGCACCCCACGCTTTTTTTTAAATATTTTTTTTATTTTTATTTTTCTATTTTTTAGTTCGGTTTTCTATAAAAAGCGTGTTTTTTAGTTTTTTTTAAATATTATTTATTTTATATTTTTTAGTTCTGTTTTCTATAACAAGCGCGTTAATAGCGCCATCTGTGACTTATACAAGGAACTCGTTTCAAGTTGATAACATAGACTTTCCGCTGATTGCCACTAGATGGTGGTGCGAGAAGTGAACTATGAACACTAAAAAGAAGTCGGTTACAAACAAACATACAAATATACAAACATACAAATATATTTAGTATTAACTATTAGTATTAAATATTTGTATAAACATACAAATTCAAAAATAATTAGGGTTCTTTACCCAAGAGTAGGTATAAACGAGACCCTATCACAAGTTTCAAATGTTTATGTGTATGTTTATACAAATTGTATTATAATTATATACTACGAATTCTTCAAATACCTTCACGGGTCCCCTTAAATCTTTACGTGTAGGCAGCAACAGTTACCTACCATTATCGAATTAGTACGTAATACGACTTGCGAATAAAAATGAAATTGAGTCATTTAATTTAGTTGCGTTATTATACGCGTAGCGGGCAAAGAAATAATATAAGAAAAAGGCAACTCGGCTACTAGTAATGTGTACTTGTAGGTCTCATGAATACCTACAAGTCAGTCAATAGATTACGTTCAGTTACTCGTATTATATAAACGCAATTATGTATAACCGCGCCTGCATTACATTAATGATAAAATTCATACTTTATTGTGTTATAACCTCATTAGAACGATTGGGTTTGTGTTTGTGTGTGTTAGTAATATCAACTTTGACAGTGTAAAACGGAACGAAAATGCGAATTTGCCGCCAACTGCTGTAATCTAAAGACATATATAATCACGTTCTAAATTTAAATTGGCACTCAGTATGGCCGCGTTCCACTTAAAGCCCACAACGACCGTAACGCCCACAGTAGCGCTCCACATAAAGCCCGTGGTCGTTGCGAGCGGTCGCTCAACGTCATAGATGACGTCACTGCTCGTGACCGCATCGCGCCCACTTCGCCCGCAAATTATTGGTAGGTCTTGGTGGGCTTTCAATAAAAAATGACATATGTCATCAGAACTTGATGAATTTTCCGAGCCGCCATATTGCTAGCACACAGCGCTCAAGTTTTGCGTTCCACTTATAACATTCGCCCACAACGCCCGCGGCGTTTTTACGTTAGTGGAACGGCAATTTCCGCGGTCGCGGTCTTTGTGGGCTTTAAGTGGAATCAAAGACCACGAACCTACCGATTTTTCGGTATTTCTACCGATATGGGCTCTGTCCTACCGAAATACCGAAATGCAACGATTTTTCCACGATTTCAGAGAATATGTGGAAATTCTCCCGATCTTTTTACCGATTTCACACTTCTAACTTGGCAGCCCTTTTCATTTATGTTTTAAGTTATGGGGAATCCCTCAATAGCAATAGTAAGCTAGTAAGCGCACAGCTTAGAAAAATCCCTGTTATAGGGGATTCCCGTTTGGGAATTCCCTATAACAGGGATTACCCAAAAACTTTCGCTCGGCTATATTTACAGGATTTCGGGGTTAATTTATTCATTAATATTCTTAACTTCGAAAAGAAAGTTTGCGAAGTGTTTAAGTTTGAAAATTATTAAGTTAAAATGTCGTGTGACGAGGAACCGAGTACAAGCGCAAAAAGAAAAAAATATCTACAATTTTATAGAAAAGAATGGAAGGAAGAATTTTCAGGATGGCTGCAAGAAAAGGCGTAAATTATGCCTATTGTAAGAGTTGTAATAAGGATATTAACATAACATCAGGGAAAGATGCTCTAAAGAAACATAGTTCTTCACAAGGACACTTGGTATCATCAAAGAATATAAAATCACAACCGAAGATATCATCATTTACTGTGAAAAAAACTCAAAAATCTGATACACTAGTTAAACAAGGTAAACATATTTAGTAATTTTTTACAACCTATCTATTTACCTACATTGTTATTATTATTTTGTTTTCTACTAATCGTTGTGTATTATACTAGATGTCATCATCATCATCTTTATCACAACAACCCATACCGCTGTAGGACACGAGGATCCTGGCCTGGCATTCTCCTGCTAGACATAGTGAATGCCCTAATGACCACTAGACATACCTACGTCATTTTAATTCTTTATTTTATTTTCAAGTGAAATAAGATTGGCCTCGTTTGTTGCTGAACACAATCTACCATTCACTATTATGGAGCACCTACCGAAACTGATACAATCCATTTGTACTGATTCAAAAATAGCAGAAGAGATAAAATGTTCTACGACGAAAACTCACGCCATAATAGATCATATTATAGGTAAAGAAAGTTTCGATAATTTATGTGAAGATCTGCGACAAACTAAGTTTTCGCTTATTATTGACGAGTCCACTGATCTTAGCACAATCAAACACTTGTGCCTAGTCGTGAGATATGCCAAAAAACATCGCATCAAAGATTGTTTTTTAGCTCTTATTCCATTGGAAGATGCTAATGCAGTATCCTTAATTGAACACATTGTTAACTTTTTTAGAAGCAATGATATTCCGTATAAAAAGAATGTAATAGGTTTTGCATCTGATGGGGCAAACGTAATGATGAGGCGTAATAATTCTTTTGTGAAGTTGCTGCAAAACGAAATTCCCAATATTTTTATACTTAAATGCACCTGCCATTCGTTTCACCTTTGCGCTTCATATGCTTGTACCAAACTGCCACGCTTTGTAGAGGATCTTGTAAGGGACATTTACAACTACTTTTCTTCTAGTCCAAAAAGAGTGGCAGAGTTTAAAAATTTTCAAATGTTTTGTGACTTAAAAGTACATAAAATACTTCACCCCTCTCAGACACGCTGGTTATCAGTCCATGCAGCAGTGAAAAGAATATTGGAACAAGTTTCTGCTCTAAAACTATTTTTCATAGACCAGGTATCTAATAATGATCATCTTTTAGCTGCAGAGCATATATTACAGAAGCTCCAAGATCCCACGACATAATTATTTTTGGAATTTCTAGATTTTGTATTACCACTATTTAACGATTTGAATAAAGAAATGCAAGCAGAACACCCGAAAATTCACAATTTATATGACCAAATTACTGGAACATTAAGAACTATTTTTGATTGCTTTTTAAAAAGAGAATATTTAGCCAGCACGCCAATTGAAAATGTTGATTTTAAAAACCCTAGCAATTTTGTGGATATCGACGCCGTATACTATGGTGCTGCGGCGTCTAATACACTACTTAGTAGTTCAGCAGATCTAACACCAGATCAAGTAAATTTGTTTAAATGCAGATGCCTAGATTTTTATATAGAAGCCTGTAAGCAAATAACGACACGGTTTCCACTGAAAAATAATCCACTAAAAAGTTTAGACATAATTGAACCAACAAATGTTAAAAGTGGCAAAACTGCGTCGATAGTTCCTATTAGTAGGCTATTTCCCAATATTGTTCAGTGCAAAGATTTCCAGGAAATTGATACAGAGTGGCGCATTTTGAGAAATAGTGAACAAATCAAAACATTTTCCGATGATGTAGAACTATTTTGGGATGAAGTCAGTTTATTAAAGCGTGGCGATGACACTCAAATGTTTCCTTTGTTACCTACTTTTATCTTTAATATTTTATTTTTGCCGCATTCATCCGCAAACGTTGAACGCATATTTTTTTTTTTTTTTTTTTTTTTTTCACTGAGACAACAGGGGGTATAACCGTCATTTTGTTTAAAAATTGTAATCCTGTGAAAATCTAATAACAGTGTGCCAACATAGTAAATAAAAGTTGCGTTCAAAACAACGAATAATCTACTACCTTGGATACAGAAGTAACACCAAAAGTAAGAACACCTTTTACTGGACTGGCTGAGCGAAATTTTTACTTCCACTTGAAATATATTTAATTAAAAATGGAATTAGATATGAACATTATACTAACAAAAATAACGAAAGAAATGTCTAAACAAGGAGAATTAATAACGAAAAAGGTGACTGATAGTTTAAACAAAACTATAGAAGAAAAAATGAAACTTCTCACCATTGAAAATCAGAAGCTAAAAGAAGAAATAAACAATTTGAAGACTAAAATAAACACATTAGAGAAAGATGCAAGGAATAAAAATCTGATTCTTCATGGGATACCTGAAGTAGAAGAAAATAACAGCGAGCTGATGGAACTGACCTTAGAAAGTCTCAACAAACACAGTGAACAGGCAGGACAAGAAAAGTGGGACAAATGGGAACTAGGCAAATGTTACCGAATAGGGAAGAGTACTAATAAGGGCAACAGACCAATCTTAATCTCTGTGACGCTTGAGTGGAGACGACATTACCTCCTGAAAAATAATAAGAATTTCCCAAAGGGCATATATGCCACTGAAGACTTTCCTAGAGAAGTACTCATTAGAAGGAAAGAACTACTGCCAAAGCTTAAAGAAGTGAGAGAGAAAGGAAAGTTCGCTTATATAAATTACGACCAATTAATAGTTAAAGAAAAACCGAGCGAGAAAAGAAAAAGAGTATCCTCAGACTCTCCAAACTTGGAGGAAGGCAACCGGAAGCCTTACAAAATAAATACTATGAATAAGTACTTCCAAAAACGAGGCAACACCACACCACCACAGTAGCAACGAAACACGGGAGGCCGCCGGAATACAACATCGAAATATAACAATACTAATAAGAAAGGAATTACAGAAGGACCACAAAATATAATACAACACCAAACGAGTCTCCCAACCCGGCTGGTCCCCGTGGGAGTACTAGACCACCACCCTCCAAAAATAGACCCCACAATGATTCAGGTTAAGAAAAGAAACAAAGAAAATCCACAATATTTACACATATCAACCTACAACACTAGATCCTTATCGTCATACGAACGCCTGTTAGAGTTAGAGGAAGCAATACAAGAAACAAAATACGATGTTATAGGAATATCAGAAACAAGACGACTAGGCACTAACATACAAGAACATAAAAACTTTATATTTTGCTACGTAGGTCACACGCCGGGCCTGTATGGAGTAGGTTTTATAGTAAACAAAGCACACAAAAGCAACATAGAGAGCTTTACGGGGTTGACGGAACGAGTCGGTGTACTAAATATGAATATTCAAGGCTTTTTAGTCACTATTATACAGGTGTATGCACCAACAGAATCTGCAAGGGACGAAGAAATTGAAGAATTCTACCAAACAATTGCCAAAGCTCTAGATACCACTCACAAAAATGTCATACTTATGGGAGACTTCAATGCGAAGATTGGGCTTCCTAAGAAAGGAGAACATTTAGTAACAAAGCGATACGGGAGCGGGACAAGGAACGAAAGAGGTCAGAGGTTAGTAAATTTCGCATTAGAGCATAAACTGACTATAATAAACACGTGTTTTAAAAAGAAATTAAGTAGAAGATGGACATGGCGCTCTCCGGATGGAAGAACTAAAAATGAAATAGATTATATACTATCAAACCAACCGAGATTGTTCCAAGATATGAGTACTATGCACTTAAACTACCCCTCAGACCATAGGTTAATAAGATCTAAAGTAAAACTAACAAAAATAAAAAAAAGTAGAACTGACTACAGTACTAGGAATGAAAACCTACTAAAATCTGAAGTAGAAATAGCTAATTACAGGAAAATATTATCAGGAATGATATTCAGGCAATCTGAAAACACCTCAGTACAAACCCTTTACGATAACATCACAAATGCAATCAACACAAGCTTAAAATCCGCCTTAGCAAAAGAAAAGGAACAAAGACGACACAAGATACTATCGGATCGTACTTTATCACTTATACATAGAAGAAAGGAACTACAAAAAACTAAAAACAAATCGAGATCTATGAAAAACGAGCTTTCCGCACTCTACAAGCTAGTAAATAAATATATAAGAATGGACTATTCTACATACAGACAAAGCACATTAGAAAGACATCTAATCCTCACAGGCAGCACAAAAAAGGCCTTCAAAGAATTCAGGACAAGCAAAACCTGGATAGAAGGTTTAAAAGAGTTTGGCAAAGACATAAACAACCGAAAAGACATAATAAACACAGCAACTAATTTTTACAAGAACCTATATAGCAATAAAAGTCAACTAACTACACATAAAAATAAAAACACTATAAAAAGTATAGACATAAAGGAAAGCCACTCTAAACAAATGAACGAAGATAACAGAGAAACTATTAATGAAATTGAAGTCATAGATGCAATAAAAAGACTGAAACTTGAAAAATCTCCCGGCCCAGACAACATAACCAATGAAGCCTTAAAAGCAGCTCATAATGTACTGGCCACACCACTCGCCGAACTATTCAGTCTGATATTACAATGCTCTGAAACACCTGTACAATGGTCAGAATCAAACATTATTTTAATATATAAGAAAGGAGACCCAAAAGATATAGGCAACTATAGACCGATAAGCCTACTACCAACTCTGTACAAGCTTTTCTCATCAATTATATACTCCAGACTCAGCACTATAATTGAAGCAAGACAACCTGTAGAACAAGCTGGTTTCCGTAAAGGTTTTTCTACGATAGACCATATACATACCTTAGAGCTAATAATAGAGAAATATAGGGAACAACGGAGACCACTCTATCTCGGATTTATTGATTACCAAAAGGCCTTCGACACGGTCGCTCACGATAGCGTTTGGCGAAGCTTAAAAGAACAGGCAGTAAGCGAATTATATATAAAGGTGATCCGAAATATGTATAACAACAACATGGGCAGAATAAAGCTAGACATACTGGGCCCGAGCTTTGAAATAAAGAGAGGGGTGAGACAAGGTGACCCTTTATCACCACTAATATTTATAGCTGTGTTAGAAAGTGTCATGAACAAGCTCAACTGGGACAAACTAGGAATTACTGTAGAAGAAGCTTTTCTGAGTCACCTACGTTTCGCGGATGACATAGTGATATTATCTGAGTCCAGCTCACAACTGCAACTCATGATTGAAGATCTACAATCAGCAAGCAACAAGGTAGGACTAGAAATTAACCTCACTAAAACTATGATTATGACTAACAGTTTCAAAAAACCACTAAAGATCAATGGAAATCCACTAGAATATGCAGAGAAATATATATATTTAGGGAAAACAATCAGTTTTGAAAAGGGCAACAACGAATTAGAGATCGAAAGAAGAGTGCAGCGAACATGGAACAAATATTGGAGTCTAAAAGAAGTTTTTAAAAGTAACATGGCCATAGACCTAAAAACTAAAATTATGAACTCTTGCTTACTACCGTGTTTGACTTATGGGTGCCAAACATGGAAATTCACCTCAAGAGCCAAGCACAAAATTTTGACCTGCCAACGAGGATTGGAGAGAAGCATGCTCAAGGTAAAAAAACTTGATAAGATCCGGCACACTAAAATAAGAGCAATAACAAGAGCCACTGATGCCTTGAGCTTTGCAATGAAATCCAAATGGAGGTGGGCTGGCCATGTAGCTAGGCTTACTGACAAGAGATGGACCTACATTACAACCATGTGGAAAGGACCGCAAGGAAAAAGAAAGAGAGGAAGACCCTCAACCCGATGGGATGATGAGATAAAAAAAGTAGCTGGTCTCAACTGGTGGCAAATGGCACAGGACAGAGAAAATTGGTTGTCTTTGGAGGAGGCCTTTACCCAACAGGGAACCTCAAAGAATAAGTAGTAAACATAATAATAAAAAAAAATAAAAAAAAAAAAAAAGAAGAACTAACTACAGAAAATATTAATATACTATTAATAAAATAAATAGAAATAAGTTTTACAGATTAAGTTTATTTAGTTTTAGTAAAATAAATATATAGTTATATGTAAATGTGAGTTAGTTTTATGTGTGAAGGTTAAATAAAGGCTTTTTTATTTTTTATTTTTTTATTTTTATTTTTTATTTTATTTATTTATTAAGTGTGTTTGTAATTAGTTTGTAAGTTAACTATTTCTGTATAATTAAACGAATTTAATTGAATTTTGTATTTTTTTGTCATATACCGATTTTGGGAACAAATAGGTACAAATATACCGATTTTAGTGGACAGCTCTACCGATTTCGCAATTTGACGTTCGAGACCACTGAGTGGAATGCACTCAACGTTGTGAGTTTGCTGTTAGATAAGTAGGTACTGAGATAGCGGATAGCCACTGTGTTGATTGAAAATTGTGCCTAGTGCTTTATTGGTAATGTACTGGTGTCATGTGACCACTAGCTAATAACAATGATGACGTCAACCACGGCTAAGGTTATAAAAAGTCTGGGATTAATGAACTTGAAATTTGGAGGTTAGTGATAATATCGTAGTTATCTTCAGCGACGAATTGATTACGAAACTGCTTTTGTTTTCTTGTACATTTGTTAGAGTTTATAACTCTACTTTTGATATGGATTATTTGCAAAAGCAAACGTTATTTTGTGCTGCGTTATTTGATAGTTGAAATATATTTTTTGCTTTAGTTGGATTGGGTTGCCGTAATTCTCGCGGTATGATGCCAACAAGAGACATTATACATACAGATTTATTTACATAAGCCTAATGCAGACAAACATTCATATACTTTGAACCTTTATGCTCGAATTATATGGATCATCAAGGGATGAAATTTAATGAGACTTCGGAACACTGATGGTAGAGATAATAAATTATATATACGTATTGCTGTAACCTATGCATAGTAATATGGATTTTCAGTAAATCGCCTCTTCAATTAGAGCAGTCTTTCCCAAAGTGGACAACGCCCCCTTGTGGGCGCTGCAAGTCTCAAGGGGGGCAATAAGAGACCCAGAAAGAAAATGGGGGTGTTGTGTAGGCCTGGGGGGGGGTGATTTTTACTATGGGTATACTAGTGGTTTTTAAATAGGTGAAAAAATGGGGGCGCTAAAAAAATATTTATTCTCAAAGTGGGCAATAGACCAAATCCGTCTTATTACAAAACAATGTACTAAAACAGCAGTTAGGCTGGTTTATCGGATCGTGGTCTGATTCGATATCAAATGGTTAGTACTCCTCCTCATTAAAAAACGCAAACTATACCATGCCTTGATTGTACTAAGGTTGGCATCTCCCCTCACAGAGTAGAGTACACAATGATTCATTGATTTGAATGTAATTCGGTCTTATCGTTCAGTTTTGAAAGGTATAACCTGGCGGTGGTCCAGTGGCCCCCACTTTGTCAATAACGAAAGAGGAAGCCTTGATAAAGCAATTTATTGTCCCGGAATGTAAATAACAATTGTAATATATTTGTAAAATGATGCAATAAGTGTGTGAACTGGACACCACGCAAGCATTCAGTATCTTTGACTACTTCTTGTGATTAGGTCGTTTTAGATTCATGGATATAGCTTTTATAATTTAAAATGGATCAATAAAAGATACAAAGTGGTAAAACTGGAGTCCTGAAATATATCTTGACAGAAAATATAACGCCAGCTGATTTCCGAGTCGAAACATATAGTAGAATATAAAATCACTAACTTTGAAGAAACAAAAAGAATGGGAGTATTTTAAATAAGTAAGTATAATTTGCTGCTATGATTTGCTGTCTATAATTTGCACTAATTAAGCAATTTTATATGATGTCAAATTTCTAGATTATACAAACTAACAGGGAAAACAAGTTATGAAAGTGAACTTAAATTGGCTTGGAAAAGGTGATCATCTTTTAGCAACTACACTTAACTACAGATTCAGACAGCTGGTAGTGAAAACCCACCATCACCTTCACAGGACCAAGCAGTAATTAAAATCTGCCCTCATGATTATGTTATTGTGGTGTTAACTTTGACAGTGATGCCGTGCAGGCAATGACTTAAGTTCTTCGGGTTGCAACAGTACATACTAACTTAATGATATGTATTCTTTTATTATAGTAAAGTATGTACTTAATGTTATTTTGCTATAGATTTATAATGGTCCAGATGTTGATGTCAGTGAACCGATCTGTATGTAGTTCAGAAACACCCGTTGACATAGAAAATAATCAAGAATTAAAAAAGAAGGTTAGTGATAAAAACAATATTTTAATTGATTTAATATTGTGATATTATTTTTAATTTTATTGGTGCAATACGATAAAAAATGTCTTATAAAATATATTTTCAATTTAATAAAATATACTATATTTTACAAATGATTACTTCAGCACAGTGAAACAAACCTAAATTCTTTTCTTAACAATGCAGAATATCAGTAGTACTTCTATTCACAAAAATATGTATATAAAATATTCTTATACTTAATACATGTGGTTTCTTATGATGTTTAAATATAAATATTGTATTGTATTACTAAAAGTATTTTTTATATAAATTCACAGGAAAGATACTAAAAGATATTCCGTTAAAGAGGTTTTCTTTTTGTATTCAATATTGCTATCTAATAGTTGTAGTTGTTGAAAGTTGAACACTCATATAATATTAAAATAGTCAATATAAATTAAAAATCCTTAGATAAAAATGGATTTGCTACCGAGACAATAAGATAAATTTAATTATAGAAAAAAGGTCAACTAAACAATACACGTGTTAATAATTAAAATGTTCCTTTTAACTATATTTTTTTATTCTATCACCATCAAAGGATAATAATAATTACTAACATGTTTTGCTTACAGATTTCCGCTGCTTTCAACTTATCCATTAATATTAAATGAGTTATTATAATTAATGATACCATTTTAAGACATATTAAAAGTAATTTGGAATTGATTGTTTTTTTTTTTAATATTTCCATGTACAGTATTGGTTACAATGGGTGGTATTCTTTTAAGACCACTAGATTTGGCCACCAACATTGTCATCTTCTGCTGGAAACAAGCCTTCCTTCTTATCAATGGAAATGTTATGAACCTACAAAAATAAATTCGCTAGTTATTGTAAGAATATATAGTCTTGGTGGTCCAGTGGTCGAGCATATGGTTTCTGAATCCAGAGGGCGCGGGTTCTATTCCTGGCTCACACATTTTTCGAAATTGATTAATTTCGAATGTTATGTGTGATAAATACCGATGACTTAAAACTTTTTGCTCTATATGGCAATTGGTTTGCCACCTATTCTATTTGGGACGTAAACGGCTAGTTGAGGCTTAACAGCCACTGCCTACACCTTTGGGTAGAAAAAGAGGTGAAGTTATGCTATGTATGTTTATAAAGGAATACAATCGTAAACTATTATGTTAAATACACTATTACTTACTGCCCAACTTCGCAATGCACATGCTACCTGGATTTCGGGGGCAATAACGTCTCCACGAGAATCATTGGATAAATCCTCTTATTAATATAATAATCTGTTTACCAAAATCTTCTATATTGATTGCGAAAATTGTCATCACTTTACTCGTGTAAACGATTTACGTATTCATATGAGACTGTTGTTTTAGAGGTCGGCGGATAGTTTGGATTGATTTTAAATCTTCAAAATCAATTTAATCAGTCCTATTGTCTTCCATTTTAAAAAATATTTCCTTAATGATGAGCAATACAACAACTCAAGCTAACCTCAAAAGTAAACAATTTTGACGTTTAAGCGTTTTTTTTTTAATTTGCCCATTTGGGCAGGCTAAAGCATAGGAGCCATACTGCCTTGTCTTGTAAAGTATTGTCCATAAAGTATCAATATTCATATTTCATCAGTATTTTTTTTTGTGTTTTCCGTAAAATTTGTGTTTGTCTTCAGTGAGTCAATAAAATTGTTTCTTTAGTCATTTTTTTTCTCTTCTCATTCGTTCATGCTTTTTTCCTCTTTCCGGGTATTATGTTATCACATTTTTCCTAATGTCGTGTTTTTCTTTTCTTGTAAATTATTACTTTGTTATTCGTATTTCCGTATTCTTTCTCTTCTTTTCTTGCTTATTTTCAAATTTTATAGAATTTTTTCCGTATTTTATATCTATTTTTTATACATATTTTATCTAAAATTTAACCATTTTACAATATATTTTAGCTTAAATATCCTACTACTTACAAAGTATATTACAACATCTTACAACTAAATACAAAAATAAAGGTACTTATCTAAAGAAAATTACATTTAACTCATTAAAGGACTTGTAACACTTTCAAAAAGAAATTGTAATTATTTACAATATTAGATTTCTTTTAAAGTGTTATTGATGAAATTATATATATGAGAATAGGTGCATGGATTCTTAAGTAATTCGAGAACGGAAAGCGGGACCAAATTTGTTTGTTTATAGATTTCTAGCAGTCCATCCATCAACACAAGGCGCTGGATGCCAAAGAATGGACATTTATATATTAAATGATCTATTGTCTGTTCAACGATGTTACAGAAATTACAAGAGGGTGTATCAATAATTTTCATCCTATAGAGGTGATGATTTAGCTTAGAGTGGCCTAGACGCAATCGACATATAACGGAGTAGAATTTCCTATTAACAAAACGTGAACTTTTAGTGAACCAAGGTTGACTATTGACTTTAATATCTAAAGAGGCGTACCAGCGACCTTTGTGTTCATTTTGGATGTAGTTGTTCCAGATTTTTCCCCACACATCAAACATGCGTAACTTCAATAGCAAAACAATATCAGAATAAGGTAATGGGATGTCAAGACATTTATTTTCGGAAAGTATATTTAAATCAGAGTAATGGACTATTGTTTTGGATAATTTATCTGCCATTTCGTTACCTACAACTCCTATATGGGCCTATATCGAATATTCGTGTCGATTTTTTGTGGGTGGAAAAAAACACGAATATTCGATTGCGATAATTGAACCCATAATTGCTTGATGGCGTGAATAATATAATTAGTGTTAGCTTTTATCTTATTGTTTTTTATGTTTTTCAGAACACTCATTCTGTCACTAATTATGACCCATTTTGAATCCTGATAATTGCACTTTTGGATATGTTTCAGGGCGCATAATATTGCAATGGCCTCTGCTGAAAAAATGCTAAAGTTTTTATTCAATCGATGTCCCTTACCTAATCTTTTACTGTTTTGAAATATTGCAAACGAGACTGCAGAATGAATTTTAGATGCATCTGTGTATAGAAATTCAAAGTCAGTCCATTGTGACAATTTCGAATAGATTTCTTCTTTATGTTTAAAGTTATGATTTATTTCTATGTTTATAGCAGGATATTTACTGGCATATGTATCTTCGAAACAAGATAGGATTTTGCTGGATTTATATATATTAAGGGTATTTAAATGATCAAGAAAATTAGAATAATTTTCAAGCAAATAAAATGACTTATGTACCCAGTATGTGGCAGTTAATGATTTTAAAATATTTACAGCTTTATTGGCTTTCTCTACAATTTTATCAACATAGGGATTCCAAGAAAGATTATGAGAAAATAATACGCCTAAAAATTTTACATCTGTTGCAACTGTCAATTTTCTACTATCATAGAAAATTTCTAAAGATTGTGTCGTACGTCTCTTACCAAAAACTATTACCTTAGTTTTGGAACAGTTTACTTCAAGATTGAGAAAGTTTATATATCCTTTTAAATTATCTAAAGCGCCAGTAATAGTCTCAGCAACTGACTTTGGATTTGTACCAGATGCATAAATAACCAAGTCATCAGCAAATTGTAAATTTGCGATGTTTGTTCCCAGAACCATGTTTATTCTATGTATGTATAATATGAACAATATCGGTGAGAGTATTCCTCCCTGACAAACACCTTTAAATGAAGATCTAGGGCCATATAAATGATTGTTATACCTAACATATACTTTCCTATCGTTTAAAAAATTAAAGATCCATGAAATTATTTTATGAGGGATTCCTAACAAATTTAATTCACCGGCAAGGACACTAAGGTTTACATTATTGAAAGCAGAAGCAATATCAAAAAATACCGCCATGAGAGTCTTGTTGTTTGTTATACTACTTTGAATTTCAAGATGAAATTGACAAATACTCTCTCTCGAGGAATGACCTCTACGGAAACCAAATTGATTATTAGGTAATAAACCATTATGTTCCATGTAGTATTCTAATCGCTGTTTTATGAGCTGTTCAAAAATCTTGTTAACACATGAGGTGAGTGCTATTGGTCGATATGAATCTACATGACCCTTCTGTTTATTTGGTTTAAGGATTGGTATTAGACAGTCCTTTTTCAGTCTTCAGGTATGATATTATGTATCCAGAGCAGATTTATTATTTTAAGAAAACAAATTAAGCTACTCTTGTAAAGTAAAGGGTTCCAGTAAATACGAGTATCTGTCGTTAGGGTTTGATTGTGACATGTTAAATGATAAATTATCTTGAGTGAAATCAGGGGTGTATTTTTGTAAGAAATCTGTAACCCAGCGATCGTCATTAAAGAGGTTATTAAACGAATATGACTTATTGAATTTACGCTTTTTTTTCCAAATTAATGATAGAGGCGTACAGCGATTAAAATTAGTACATAATCTAATCCAACTATTTTTCCTTTCTCTACTAATAATGCGTTTTTTAAGAGCTCTTAATATTTTAAATTCAATATAGTTTTCCTCAGTGGGGTTATGTTTGAATTTCACATATGCTTGTTTAACATTATAAACTGCTTCGTTACAAAATTGATTGTGGTAATGATGGTTTATTATGTCTCTTTTTAGTACAATCATAATTATTATTTTGTGTTTTTTTACTTTTCGAAACAATAGACTGATTTACAGCTACTTTTATGACATTACAAAACTTATGGTAAGTTTCTAAAACTGAACAATTAGTCAAATCAAAATCCTGTAACAAATATTGTACTCTTTTTGAATACTTTTCCCAATTTACTAGTTTAAATTTTGGATATATTGGGAGATGAAAATTATTGCAATTATTGTGACTATTGAAATTATTATTATTGTGCATTGATATTTTTTGACGTGACAACGTCTTAAATTAGGTTGCGGCTGGGAGTCACTTATGAAAAAGTGTAACGCTCGGTAACGTTACGATGAGTCACCGAACGAGAGAGAGGCCCGCCGAATGCCTTGCGTCTTGTTTTATTTGTTTATTATGTTTTAATTGTTATAATTTATTTTAGTTTTTATTGTTTTAATTGTTATGTTTTAATTTTCAACTTCATCATTTACAATTACAAATTTTAATTAATTTCAAATTTATTTAGCAAAAATTTGAACCTTCGATCTGAATAAGTGTTTTGATTTTCAAATTGATTCTTTAAAATTAAAAATTCATCCATTCAATTTCAAATGTTCAACAGGAATCACCACTCTCAAAACAATGGAAACGGACGAGCAAATGCCTTCAACTTAATTATATTCATATCAATAAATATTCTACCGAGAAAAAGACGTTGTCACGTAAAATCTTCGCCCGTAAAACCGACTTTACAGGCAACCAGATTTTTTTTTTAATCTTAACAGGTAGATGATAGCTTGAGCCTAATGGATTATCATGGACAGACCATTGAGTGTAGAGGGCTACTAAAGGTGAAACTATGGTTAAATCTAATGCATTTGGACGCCATGATAGTGTCCCTAATGTTGTTACATTTCCATCATTTAGTAAGACCAAATTATTATCATCAATAACATCTAAAACATCATTACCACGGGGTGAATTAGAATTGCATCCCCAGGAAGTGTGATGTGAATTAAAGTCACCAGCTAAAATCAAAGGACTTGGTACAGATTTAATTAGTGAGTCTAGTTTATTTTTATCAAATGTGGGATTGCAATTAAGAGAACTATAAAAACTAATCACTGTTATTTCAGTGTTATTTACTCTTATTTGAACACATACATTCTGAAGAGAAGCATCAGAATATGTTGGTATTATAGTATAATCAATATAATCGCGAATTAAAATAGCAACACCATTGTGATTATTACCAGGATTTTTTTGTACAATATTATATCTTGATATCTGAAAGATTTGTGTTTGATTTAACCATGTTTCAGAGACTATTGCAATATGTATATCATTGTCATATAGAAATTTGGTGAGAATATACTTATTACTTATAATACTCTGAGCATTCCATTGAAGAATATTTAGAGTATCCATTAAAGATTAGTGGAAGTTTGTGTCTTAAGTGTAGTATGTAACATTTCTTTAATAGAACCAGAGTTAATTGGTATATTATTTTTATTAGAGATTACTTTTAATATTGTTTCTACTACCAGGTTTATGAAAATATCGGATTTGCTTAAATTATTAATATGATTATAAATTGATTTTGTATTTAGAAGAGGAAAATTTTTTTCATTCAAGACCTCTGAATATTTAGCTGCATGTGACTTTATTTTATTATCTTCTAGTTTTCTCTTTTTTATTGGGCAAGATGAGGATATGGCTACATGATTGCCACCACAATTGGCACATTTAGCATTTTCATTACTTACACTACAAATTTTAAACCTATGGTTTTCAGTACATATAGAGCACACTACATTATTTTTACAGAATTTGGGTATGTGACCAAATTTAAGGCATTGCAAACATTGTTTTAATGGTGGTATATATATTTTTACCTCATGACGCCAGTGGTCTAGATATACATATTCTGGCAATTGTGTTGAGGCAAAAGTGACTGCTACAGTTTGAGTAGGTGCATAAGAGATGACACCACTCTCATTACGTACACGGCGCATAAATCTACGTACTTGAATTACGTTCCTAGAACTACCAATTAATGTAAAGATTTTTTTGTTTGAGAGTTCTGTTGGGACCGAAGTTAATACCCCAGTCACCTCTGTGTCCGACGCGGGGATAGAGGCCACTAGACCCAGCTCACTCAAAAATTTCTTATTTTGAATGAACATAATTAGCATTATTAAATAAGTCAAAGATGATACCGACTTTATGTTTGTTAATAGTCTTCAGATGCTGTACACCTGCAACACAATATTTGCGAAGACCCTTTGAGATTTCAAGACGGTCATTGTTGGTGAAATGCTTCGACCCATCTTCATGATTCAGGAACACAATATACTCTGACTTCTGAGAGCATTCTTGATATTTTCGGGTATAGCCTGCGACTTTATAGATTTTATATTTATCCTCTTCGTAAACCGAATCAGTGTCAGAATCAGTGGTATCTGATATCGGTAACTCATCAGGAGTGTTGGGCAATATTTTGCGTTTTTTAGACTTCCCCATGTTTATGGGGAAGTAGGAATATAATAACGATTTTTACTATTATTAAATATGTTTACGTGACCGTTCTTGCAAAGAAAATTAAAGAATTTTTAATAAATTAAAATATAATATTCGAAAAGTGCGCCTTTCCTTTCGAACGTTTCCCGCCCCGTCTGACGTTTAAGCAGTTGGTACCATCGTTAAACTAGGGGTCTGGCGAGACTAACTTTTTTTCTAAACATAGACCACCTATTTGCGTTAGTCTTCATTTTGTAATAAGAATTTTATTTGTTACTTGTCATAAACCTGACTCTTTTCTTAGTCTGTGTTTTGTAATAAGACGGAATAAGTTTGGGAACAACTGAATTATAGGATGTTTTAATTTATCTAACGCAAAAAATAGCCAAAAGAAATCTCAAATACACGCTACAGATAGAAAGAATATACGTGTAAAATACTGCCTTACAAAAAGAAATGAAATTACACCAAAATCATTACATAACATAAAACAAAGTCATTTTCCGCTGTCTGTCCCCTTATATAGTTATATCTTTAAAACTACGCAACGGATTTTGATGCGGTTTTTTTTAATAGTTAGAGGGTGTCAACTGGGTGGTTTTGATCTATAATTCATATATGATGTTGTAAAGGAAAAAATGATAATTTTCGAGATTTAGCACTTTAATTGCAAACGCTGGCTGAACCCTAAGTGATAGATCAAAGCAATGTTCTATATTGACTAGCCGGGTAAGTGAGCAAGCCGGGGCCTTATAGACTCCTAAATTACTGAACTTTGACGGAATAAATAACATTACAAGTAAAAACAATGAATGACCAACAACGGTCCTTCTGTAGCAATCAGGCTGTATTATTAGCAGAAAATCAATCCGGAAACATTGAATATACCAGCCCTCTGGTCGTGAGAGTCCTCGACCAGTCTCTTTGCAAGATCTTTATAGAGTGCACGAGCACTCAGACCCTATGTCCCTACGGACATATGTTTTTGAGCCGTTTGGGGTTGAGACTCTACAGTCTCAACCCCAAACGGCTCAAAAACATATATCTTTCTATATTTGTGGCGCTTAAGATTTTCTGCTGAAACAGCAGCAGCACCGGCCACCCCTACCGTGCTTGAAATGTGTGATGGCGCAAGGGTATCGACGGAAGTAGCGTCCCACACCAAAGGCACCAAAGCAAAAGAGACATCCCGTCCGGGTTCTTGTCGTCATCGCGCAAAAATCCGCAAAAAACAGTCAGTTCTAGAACGGCTGGTACACCGGCGGTGACAATATAAAAAATGCGGCCGGCGCTCCTGGCGTATGAGAGGCCATGATATCCTATGCTGTCGACAACCTCTCCGCAGCGACATAAATGCGAGGAAACACAGGGAGCACCTAAGCGAAAGCATATTGCGATACGGAAAGTCGTATTATCTAATAACGTTCCTATATCGTGCGATAGCAGTGCCTTAAGCCATACACCACACTACCGTTCGACCACAGCGAGCAAACCGAACACGCTCAGCAGCACCTACAGAACCACTAAAAAGTGATTCTTTTAAGATGGGGCAGAGCGGTTCGTCCCACTCTGGGAAAATAGACTGGTCGGTAAATAAGAGTGAACTGGCCTGACCACAGGCCAGTTTCCGGTCATTTACTGCTTCAGTCTTGGTTATCACTTCAGGATTACTCAGTGTATGGAGCAGTACTGGCACGAAAATACGAGCGACATTGAAGCGCTGCCGTTCAATTTTGCCAGAAGCTTTAAGTTTTTAAAAAGCAAGCTCCGTTTTTAATTGGTGATTTCGATCAATTGCAACAGAGCTATCCGCATGATTTGTCATATGCTTTTCCCAATATTTGTATTGCCCTGCTAATTTATTATTACTTCTTACCCTTAACCTTTCCTTAGTAGTGAATCTGATGCTGAAATCATGGATGATGTAATCATGGTAAAAATAAATGTAATTGGACGGGGGAGGCATTTTTCAGTTTGTGCCCTGCCTAAAAAAAATTGAAGATCCGGGGCTGCCCTGTTGTCGCCTGAATTAGGATTGATAAAAGTTTATTGAATGTTTAAGATATATCTTAATATGTTGTAATGACATAAAATGTCAATACTATTTCAAACGATAATAAAAAACTCTTTCTTTCTTTCTTTCATTATAAATGTGTACCATGTCTTGATTTTAGTTTAATATAATAGAATGTTTTATTCGTCTCGGCCATAGAGGTCACCCGTCAATTTATTAAATCGCGCTATGGTTACACTCCATAGTGTTTATATAAGTATTTATGAATATGTTTAAAGATTCTGGTAAAATATTTTAAAAATCAGTGCATAACACATAATTATAAAATGATTTAATCGATTTTAGAAATAAAACATATTTACAATAATTCACATAAATATAATAAATCAAAAAAATACAGTTGTAAAGGAATATAGTTGACACTAATGCCCGCGTTTTTCGTGTCAATTATAGTACCTCCATACATCTAGTGGCGGGTGGAGGTACTATGATTGATCTCATCATCATCATCATCGTCAGCCTATTGCAATCCGCTCCTGGACATAGGCCTCTCCCAATGTGCGCCACAACATCCGATTCTCTGTCTTCCGCATCCAGTCTTTTCCAGCAGACTTTCTGAGGTTGTCTGACCAACGGCTGGTGGGCGTCCTACGCTACGTTTATTAAGACGCGGTCTCCACTCTATGACCTTCTTACTCCATCTACCGTCGGTCCTTCGGCTGATATGACCAGCCCATTGCCACTTCAGCGAGCTAATTCTACGAGCTATGTCGGTTACCCCAGTTCTCTCGCGGATATACTCATTCCTGAGTTTATCTTTCAGAGATACCCCGAGCATAGCCCGCTGCATAGCTCGCTGAGCGACTTTAAATTTGTGGACTAGCCCCACCGCAAGTGTTCTCGTTTCGGCACCGTAGGTCATCACCGGTAAGACGCACTAGCCAAAGACTTTAGTCTTCAGACATTTCGGTATAGGCGAGCTGAAGACTCGACGCATTTTGACGAATGCAGCCTCAGAAAGACCTCAGAAAGGCTGCTGGAAAAGACTGGAAGCGGAAGGCAGAGAATCGGATGTTATGGCGCACATTGGGAAAGGCCTATGTCCACCGGTGGACTGCAATATGATTGCAGTGCGATGCGATGCGTTGCAATGCGATGATGATTATTTTTTTACGCGAGGAAATATTTTATGCATTGGGGAGTGTGGGACTTCCAAAGCAGTAAACTGCAATCCGATCCTAGGGCTACCCACTAAAACCTCGCGGCGGCCTTTATCCTGCGTTAGGGTGGTCTAGGTCAGTGCTTCAGCCTTCTGGAACACCCTGTCGTCGCTTATTGGAATGAGGTAGCAAAATGAACCCATGCCCAAACCGACACGCCGGGAGGACTCGTCTAGGCTGCGCAGCATTCCGCTCAACTGTTCGAGCGACTCTGCCATTACAACGATGTCGCCGGCAAACCGAAGATGTGAGATGTACTCACCATTCACCAACAAAAGGATGCTTTTCCGAATATTTGTATGGCACTGCGAATTTATTCTAACCTTGTAGTGGACAAATGTAAATGTAATCGGGTGGGGGCGGCATTTTTAAGTTTTGCCCCGCCTAAAAAAATTTGAAGATCCGGGGCTGAAGAGTCACATATTTCCACTACCCAAAGTCCTCAATCCGTCCCTACCTAATCACTGACGTTCGTTATCTATACTCCCCTTCCTATGAAAAGTGCTTGAAGCCTATGTAGACTATCCCAATTCTTACATCGCAATAACATTCTCAGTCTCTATTAATCAGACTTCAGGCCAGTACAACCACGGCACTCGTAAAAGTAGTACTGGCGTTTTTTGTAGCCTGAAAGGATTATTTCTCGGGTTCGAACCTTTCAATTAGAAAACCTTTCAAAATGATTGATTAATTTAATCATTTTGGCAATACTAAGTCACCTTTTTGGGAGAGCATATGCTATTCAACTGGGACGAATGCCGGAATATTGTCGTAGCGACCCCGTGAGTCTTCCTCTAATATAGCACCGTCATATTTCTTTCACGCAGTTTTTAAGATAGGAGTTGAAACGGCAAGAGTACCTAATAGTATGGAAATAGTTTGACATTTAAATTTTCTCGTAGCTTGATTCTTTGGAAGCAGTAATCAGGGGTAGATAATATTTGAAAATGATTAATGTTGCTGGGCAAACTGTCTTAAGATAAAAAGCGCTATAGCCAAATGTAATGGAATCTGGGATAGCGCTTTCTGTCTTGATAATAGTGTAGACAGTTTTGCTGTGTACCTTAACTTTTAAATATTATCTGCCCATGATTACTGCTCTGGATAATAAAACTACGAGAATATTGAAGTATGTCGAACTATGTTCGCAGAATGGACATTGGTCGGAAATTGCATAGGAGTTGGCATTGACATTTCCAGATTGAGTTATTCTCATTCCAGTTAATCTCAGGTCAATAACTTTTAACTGTTTAAGCTGAATTGCAGGTAAATTTCCAAAACTAGAGGGTACGTATTCCAAAGAAAATAAAACGCTAGGTTATTTTGGCGTAAACTTCCTCGGCAGGCGGATGTAAGTGTCGGTTCTGTCGGTCACGGGTAATTTCCTTGGTCCCATCATCTCTATTCAGAACTTCTGTCGGTATATCAGCTTGTTCCTGAGTGATTTCTTCTGCCTCAGGAGGCAAAAGTGATATTTGTTTTGTCATGCTGACATCGACCTTCACACCTAAAATTTTTAAAAAATCTGTATGTTATTATTTAATGAACTACTATTTATAGTCGGGTCATTTTAATAGGCAACATTTACAGTTCATCAAAATTCAGCAACGTAAACTTGTAACGGCGGGCATGAAATAAAATATTTTGTCGTTTTGTTAGGACAGCACAATTTGCTTTACTTGTTAATTTATTTTCAAATACAAATACAATTTATTGTAGTAATGACCGATACAAGAAATTTCACTATTTGCATTCACTTAAAAACAATTCTAAACCTAGCAAACAAATGCTGATTTAACAAACTGAACGTCATTACCATGTTGCGTCGTCTAATCACTAACATTTTTATACTGTAGGGATGTTACTCTAAAATTCAAAAGCTGATAAGTAGAATCGAATGTATCGATTACTAGTGAAGGAATACCACTGTAAATTAATAACCACGTTATGGTCAGTATTGGACATTAATCAATAAATCACTCCGAATCCTTAGAAAATGAAAGAAAACATATTAATCTATCTCAAAAAATCGTTTCACGTTTCTCCATTACACACATACGAGATGCTTGAGATCATCAGCGAGTTTGACCCTAGAAATACCAGCGTACTCCACAAATTTTCTCCATCAATCGTTTTCAGTCCAGTCTACACGCCTGTGGAATGAATTACCACTGACTGTCCGACAAGCTCGGACACTGGCAACTTTCAAAAAACATCATAAAGAACACTATTTTTCACTTTAAATAACTCAGTAGACATTGTTCAATGAGTATTTAAGTATATATTTATTTATATACTGATTAAAAATATACGTATTTTTATGTGTATTGTGTATGTATGTATACAGGGTTAATTTTAATATACTAATACTATTCTACACATAGCTCCTTTGTGTCATTCTAAACAACTTTTCTTTTATCAGTTTTACAAAAACCTAATACTCTAGTAAAAAAACGATTTTTAAGATTTAAATGTACTATCTGACACTTTGTAACTCTGTATTTTGTACTAAACGTACCTATTTCACCCGATTTTCATTCGGAGTAGCAGCTCCGTTTATGCATCTAAACAAGAGAAGCGAGTTCCCGCGCTTTCTACACGAAACTGCTTGTAATTCACATACCCAATCAGATATCGTGTAGATTACGAAATTAAAACCACCATGGGTGTTAGAAATGTATTTTTAGACTAATACACTTAAAATTTAATGTATTTCAGGAAATTTGAATTATTTACCTACCTATTTAATGTGGGTATTTAAGTGGAAACTCGATTATTCTGCCCACGATATTAAGCATTCGAGATTATTCAGACATACCAACTGCGACTAATTACATTTATTAAATACTTGCATTGCAAGACTTGCTTGCAAGTCGAACATACCCATACATAAAGTTAACAATAGTGTTGAGTAGGACACGACTTGAAAAAGAGTTTGTAAGAGTAGCCTCTTTTTTATCCTGAGCCAGTACAATGTCCCACTTCAAATGAGGCGAGGCGTACTGAATCATTTGAAGTTATTGTAGTACGAAATACGCGCGCCTCCTGGTGCCTCAAATGTAGTGTTGAGTAGGACACGACTTAAAAAAGAGTTTGTAAGATAGCCTGTTTTTGTCCTAAGACAGTACAATGTCCCACTTCAAATGAGGCGAGGCGTACTGAACCATTTGAAGTTATTGTAGTACGAAATACGCGCGCCTCCTGGTGCCTCAAATGTCAGACGCGACGTGCTTTTGTCATGTTATTTGTTTGTATAATACAAATATTTTGTAATTATAAATCTTACAAGTATAAAAAAAAATTTTATGTGTTTGTTGTCTTTTAGGTATTCAAACCAAATGATTACGAATATAAAATTTCTCATCTCAATATACCTGTTAAAAATAAACGCGAAAGTTTGTGAGGATGGATGTGGGATGAATGTTTGTTACTTTTTCACTCAAAAACTACTGAATGGATTGTAATCAAACTTTACAAGAATATAACTTATAATTACATCAGAATATCGTACAATGCTATAATTTATAGTTGTGGTGTTAATTATCCAAAACATAACGATAAGCATCAAGGAATATAAAAAATCTTTGAATTTGCATGACTAGAGGGTGCTGTGCGATATGGTTTATCAGAAAAAAAACTAATTAAATGGCACTGACTCTTTAAACAACGTAAGATTATTAATTAAATTTTAAATACGCCTCTTCTGGCTGGAACCTCGCTTCGCATGGACGACAATAT
Organism: Euproctis similis; assembly: GCA_905147225.2. Classification (NCBI taxonomy): domain Eukaryota; kingdom Metazoa; phylum Arthropoda; class Insecta; order Lepidoptera; family Erebidae; genus Euproctis; species Euproctis similis. Next base: position 11,272,291 of record LR990123.1, read on the forward strand.
ATTTCTCCCTCTCTCGAAATGTCAGACGCGACGATTGTGACTTGACGTACTTGCCGTTTGTCTGCCTCGGACGACCGCGACAAAAAAATTGAAGTAGTACAATTTTTAATTTCGAGGCACTCTTACATTTTGACGTCATGTCCGGGACAAATGAAGCGCCTCTTGTATATCCTACTCAACACTAGTTAACAAACATGTCGAAACGTGATCCCGCGCGTGATCCCGCGCGTGATCTCGGCTCCAACGTTTACTCAATTTTTATGTCATTTTTACAGCTGGGTTAGATTATTGGAATTTTAGAAAGGATTTCTTATTTATTTAGTAATGTAATCTATGTCACCCGAGAATAGTGTAGCTTCACAGTGGTGATTTTTTTTAATCTACTAAATCTAAATTAGTATTATCAAGTCAATTTAAAATCGTGAACATTATAATTTTACTCACATATCTAACTGTAATAACTTTTTCGAATGGAATATTATCAATTACCATTGAAATAATAAACATTACCAAATGAAATATTAAAGTCTTAACTAAATAGTACATTGAAAAGAAACTCTAAGTAGGTACGTAACCTACACAGGTAGGTACAGGTAAATTAGCTTGGAGAAATTTTTGCATATGTAGTAGTGTATGGTCACGTGGCACCTGCGGACAGCGTAAACTGGTTTATTCTGCTTTGTGCGTGTTTCCACTTTCCACTATCAAGCGACGATTTATTTGTTTGTTTTGTTTCGTAATTATTATGGTCATAACTTTTTACCTATAGCTAAACTACTATCATCTAAAGAACGACACGATATTTTATTGTTTCACGGTAGTCGCCTTGTCGTTTGCTCAAGGACGTGAAATAGAATGAATATTTTTTTTTATAATGTCAAAACCTTTTTCTTTAAAATAAAAACTTGTTTTTATTGAAAACAAAAATCAGAGTGTTGCTAGGGATAAGTATAAAATTAAATAGTAATGTAAGGATATCGAAACATTTTTGTATAGGCCAGAACGATATAGTGGAAACGCGCTCTAAGATTTGAGTAATAATATACACACCACTACATATGCAAAAATTTCTCGAGACTAATTTCACTGTAGGTATATCGTGTAACTAAATATTTCATAGACTCATATCTTCGATAAATAAAACCATTTATAATATCTGATATGTGCCGCTTAGTGAATGGATAACTATTACTAGTACACAGGTATGTACGTGGAGTCGGAATGTTTATATGAATTGATTTGTTTATGACTAACTTTATTTACATTGGGTATACAATACACTTACATTGCTTATTAAAATGGGTCCCCTCGGAGTTGCAGGTCCCGTGGATGACGGTGAGTATCACGTACGTAACGTCCAAAGTAATCACCTTCACAGCCAATACACAGACCACTTCTAAACACTAGTTCTTCACTGACGCGTGACAATAATTGAGAGTTCAAATTAACTTGTTCAAATGCCTAAATAATTTTATCTTTTAGTACGTCACGGCTAGTGAGTGCCTCACCACTGTACACTAATGTTTTTATATGACCCCACAAATAAAAGTCCATTGGAGTGATATCTGGAGATCGCGGTGGCCAGGCGCGTATCCATCGGCCAGGATATTCTCTATCCAACAGCTGTTTAACCTGTCTAGAGTAGTGTGCCGGTGCTCCATCGTGCTGATAATACATTTCCCGTATTTCTCACTTGACCAATTCGCACACAATAAGATGACACGCGCGGTACATCAAACGTCACGGGCGACTAACATAAGTTCGGCTCACAGAAATAGATCAAGATAGAACGGCCGCGATGTCATATTTTCATACATTTCGAGCGTGTCACTTTTTTGAAAAACCACGCCCACAGCGTGACGTCATTTTCATTGTGAGCGTGGCGACTAGTGAGAAGACACACTCATTAGATTATCGATATCGATATCGATATCTGAAACATGTGTTAAACTTTATTGATTTTGTGTAACGATAATCATAGAAAATAAAACATGTTAAATACTTTAGTCAGACATCTTTAATATCACATAAGTATGTAATTCACAATTCAAAATTCAAGCTGAGTATCCTGTTTTCCCAATAGTATATAAACTTTATTAATAAATATTTTATTGTCCTTGAAACAATACATATTTTTATCTCTAAGACTTTCGCGAATCACGTTCATGACATTAAAACAAACTTTAGGATTTTATCGCGTTTATTTATTACCAATTTTATTAATTTCCCGACGTTACGAACTCTTTACGGAGATCATTTTCACGAGTGATGAACAAAACGATGGTACTCGTTCAAAAGCTATTTTCATTGATACAGAGAGTACCCACTTTTTGGAAATAAAAATCAAAAAGTTGATGTTAACAATATGATTTTTGCTATTGGTAACCCATATAAGACCATGAAAGAAAAAAAATAATATTTATTTATAAGATATATTTCCTAAAGGAAAATTTTTGTTTGTAAAGATCCTTTGTTGTATGATTTAATAGGTAACAGTTGTTATTGTTAATTATTAGTTATTTATCTTATTTTCTTAATTAATTTTGGTACAATAACAAATTGACTGATTGACAATTCACTTATATATATATGTAAATATTTTTTTAGTTTTATTAAAAACTTTACGCAACACGCTTATTAATGTTGTTGGAATAAAGGTAGGAATAAATCAAGACATGAGCTGATACTCGAATTAATATTGAATTAATTCATCGACAAGACTCAACGATACACGGAGCGTCGCATCTCTAAATCTCTCGTTGCAAGCACAAAGACCAATCACAGCGATTCAATGACATATGACCTCTAAGTTGTTACTGGTGCAGTGTATTGTGTACATTGCGCGTACAATATATGCGCGCAATGTTTTTGTATACAAGCGTTGAATGTGGACAGCAATGGATATTTATCATAATGAAAAAATATACAATTTATTATCGTAATTAATTAACATGGTAAAAGTAAAACAATTATTTAGAATCTCAAAAAAATACTTTCTACTGAATTTCAATACTTACTGATGATATGAAATATTTCCTTTATTCATATTTGCTTCACTACTTTTGTTTTTACAATTTGCCACAGCACAATAAGGCATATTTGTGAAGTTTTATGTATTTTGTTACGTCCTGAACGCAGGGTAGGAACGCTCGTTGCGTAATGAGAGCGAGTTTCGAAAAGCATGCAATATAGTGCATGGTTTTGGCACGCTTGCCACGCCTATTCGCCGTTCTATCTTGATATATTTCTGTGGTTCGGCTAATGATCTACATGGGAGCAATAAAAGTATTCAAAGTACAAATGCCGCGTGACCTTGCCCCGCTACCCCCTCATACCGTTGTCACTCGGTGCGCTCAATGCAATACGTAGACTTAGATAATATTTTACAACTAATTATTTATTTTGTTTGAAATTAAATAAAAATTAAAAATTGTGATTTTTAAAAAGTCGTAGAACAAAAGTGTTAGGTAATACAAACCTACAGAATATAGCCTTAGTTAATTATTAGTATATTTGAAATAACCCTGTGTGTGTATCTATCTTAAATATTCTCACTCACTCACTTTATCTATCTTTTAAATTATCTTCGCTTCCAACCAAGATTGCGTGGACCGAGCTTTATGACCCGGTGCCGAGTCTTGCTGGAAGGACCATACTTCGTTATTGAACATGGTGTTGTAAGGGGCTTGACTACCTTTTCAAGAATGGTATCTTGCCGATGTTTTGATACCTTTTTCACAAAAATATGGCTCAGTCACTCCTTCGTAGCTAACACCCCACCAAACCATCACTGAAGTCGGATAATGCCCACGTTGCACTCTGGCAACTAATTGGGAAGCTTCCTTAGAGCTTTGAGCATAAATACGGTCATTTTGTTTGTTAAAATGTTGCTCAATTGTAAAAACTTTTTCATCCGTAAGCAATATTTTTCTGTGACCTTCCTTTGCGTACCACTTCAGTAGTTGTTTAGATTTTAACACCCTATTCTTTGACATTAGAACAACCTTTAGGATTATATCGCGTTTATTCATTACCAATTTTATTTATTTCCCGACGTTTCGAACTCTTTACAGAGATCATTTTCACGAGTGATGAACAAAAAGATGGTATTTGTTCAAAAGCTATTTTCATTGATACAGAGAGCACCCACTTTTTGGAAATAAAAATCAAAAAGTTGATGTTAAAAACTATGATTTTTACTATTGGTAACCCACATCAGACCATGAAACAAAACTTAAATATTTATTGATAAGATATATTTACTAAAGAAAAAGTTCATCATCAGTGGTAGAGCCAAGCAGTTCGCTGCATGAATGGGCCGGCTCGACCGGTGAAATACCACGACCTCTCAGAAGACCGACGTAAAGTGGCTCATGCCGCGTTTCGTTCGGTGAGAGAGGTACCCGGAGGCCCACCCCCCTTCCCCATCCTTTCCTATCCCCTATCCCTTAAAGGTCGGCAACGCAACAGTAACACTAAATGTGTTGCTGGTGTCCATGGGCGGCGTTGGTTGCTTACCATCAGGTGACACGCCAGCTCGTTTGCCCTCCTGTTCCATAAAAAAAAAAGTTTGGTTTGTACAGATCCTTTGTTGTATGATTTAATAGGTAACAGTTGTTATGTCAGTGACGTGCCACTGTAGTGAGGTGGAGCGAGAAGATTGAGCGGCTTCGCAAGGCCCCTTTTGTCGCCTGCCCGGCGGCAGGCGACACAAGGACATTTTGTACCGGCGTACAAGAGAGCCCGTAGAAGAAGGCGAACCACGGTCGAGGAGGCTCTCAGTGCCAGACGGGAATACGGGGCCGCCGGTACAAAATGGTTCTGGGCAAGCTGACCCCGTGGGTCCCTCCATTGACGGAGTCCCTGAACCCGGACGTCGTGGGAGGAGTGGTGGATACGCTCTTCCCTAGGGTCCAGGGCGGTCCCTCGGACCCTCCGTCTCAGTCGGACCACACTCCGTGGTCCGACGAGCTAGAGGTAACGGAGGACGCGCTCGGGCGAGCCGTTGCGCGGCTCGCCTCCCGCAGCGCTGCTCGGACGGAATTCCGGGCCGGGTCCTGGTGCTCGCTCTTGGAGTCCTAGGGAACAAGGCGAGGCAGTTGTCCACCAACTGCCTCCACCGCGAGGTGTTTCCCCTCGACTGGAAGTCGGCGAGGCACCAGCACCAGCTCATCGGGAAGCAAGGGAGGACCGGAGACGCTCCGTCGTCGTTCCGGCCGATATGCCTGCTGAACGAGGCGAGAAAGCTCTTCGAAAGGGTTATCTCCGCCCGTATCAGCAGCCACCTGTCGCAAGTGGGCCCGAACATATCGGACTGCCAGTTCGGGTTCCGGCAGGGGCGCTCGACCATCAACACGGTGCGTCGTGTGCGGGTCCTATCGAAGCCGGCAGTCCGATCGAGGGGGGTCGCACTGGCGGTGTCGCTTGACATCGTCAACACCTTCGGGACCCTCCCCTGGCCGGCCATCAGGGAAGCCCTCGTCTACCACGAGGTGCCTCCCTACCTAATGTCGGTCATCGGGGCCTACTAAGGAGAGATGGGTAGACTATGTCGACCGGAACGGGACGGAGTAAAGAAAGGAAGTGACGTGCGGGGTTGCGGGGACTGAGGGGTCCGTGCTCGTACCCCTGCTGTGGAACCTCGCATACGATCCGGTCCTCCGCACCAGTCTGCCCCGTGGCGTGAGTGTCGTTTGCTACGCAGACGACACTCTGGCGGTCGCCACTCGGCCCGACTTCGAGCGTACGCTCAGGTTCGCCGAGCTGGGGGTGGTAGTCGTCGTCAGACGGAACCGCGGGGTCGGCCTGGAGGTGGCGCCTCACAAGAGTGAGGCGCTGTGGTTCCACCGGCTCACTTGGGGCCGGGAGCAACAGCCACGCGGATCCAGGTGGGTGACACGGCTGTCCCGGTAGGGAGGTACATGAAGTACCTTGGGGGACCGGGAGAGGGAGTTCGCCGCCTCTACGGTGGCGTCGTGCGGTCCGTGGCCCTGTACGGGGCCCCCGTTTGGTCGCGTGACCTCGCGGGGGCCTCCCGCTCCAGGGCTCTGCTGAGGAGCCTGGAGCGGATCATGGCCATACGGATCGTACCCCCGTAGCCCCGTACGATTCGTATGGCCATGATCCGCGCTGGTCCTCCAGGGCTGTGCGCGTCAGCGCGCCGTCGGTGCCGTCCTCCCCACCTCGAGGCCTGGGTGCTCCGCAAATGGGGCACTGTCACCTACAGGTTGACTCAGATACTCACCGGGCACGAGTGCTTCGGTGGTTCCAACGGCTCACTCCGAATTAACTCACCGAATAAAACGTGAACAGACGGCGAGATGCCACCATTGCGCATCCGACCTGGACTCGGCCCAGCACACGCTGGAGGTCTGCCCGGCCTGGGCGGCCGAGCGCCGAGTCCTGGTCGACGGGATCGGGTGAGACTTGTCCCCGCCGGCGTTGGTCGCGACAATGCTGGCGGGCGAGGAGGAGTGGAGGGCTGTGGTCTCCTTAAACTTTAACAACAAAGGGGATCAAAGAGGCGTTAAAAACACGTTATTCAAGTATTGCTTTAATAATGGTCCACCGCCTATTTATTTAGGCAATGCAACGTTTGCCGGGTCAGCTAGTATGTATATATATTAACAAGTATGTGTACAACACAGTACATAACACAACTTACAAAATACACAACTTACGATTATCTTAAGTACATCACTAATCGATTGTAGCCCGCACACAAACGTTAAATGTATAAATATAGTTTATTGATAAATGTGTGTGTCAAGTCGAACATCCCATTGGCTGTAATTTTTTTTGTTTGTCTTTTTTAAGCTGCCAGCTGGCTTGAGTCGGCTGTCCCCAGTGTTGCCAACCCTACTGCTTTAACAGTAGATTTACTGTTTTGTGGTTAATATCCCTGTTTTTTGTTATATTCTTAATTTTTACTATTTTTTCAAATTATCTCATGCAAATATTTTACTTTATTATTTCTATTTATCTATTTATCACGCTATGTCACTAGATGTTTTAATACACGCCGTATGTTAGTGACAACTATAAGTTGAAACTTTATTGAAGGCATAACAAATTAGAAACTTTGAACGTCTTCTGTCTCTCTCGTCGTATTGTCTAATAAGTGGTAGAGCCACGCAGTTCGCTGCATGAATAGGCTGGCATGAACGGTGAAATACCAAAGCCTCTGCGAACATCGATGTAAAGTGGCTCATACCGCGTTTTGTGTGGTGGCATCCGGAGGCCCACCACCCTCCCCTCCCTACTCCCTTTAAGGGCTGGCAGCGTAACTGTGACACTATCAGGTGACTCGCTTCTCGTTTGCCTTCCTGTTCCTTTTGGTTATTTTTATTACCATTGGTTATTGTTTTAATCATAATGTACCTATGACGAAAGTATGAAATCTGCCTTTTTTAACCTACCTACTGTTTTTTCATAAGGGAACTGTTGCTTTTTCGTTTGTTGGCGTTGGCAACTATGGCTGTCCCTACTAGTCGTGGGTCGTAACGTCTTTTACGCGTAATCGTTATACGCAGTTTCGTATATATGAGTAAGCAGTTTCATAACCGCTTATTTTTGTAACCGCTTATTTCTTTATACAGACTGATGTTATGTTTACGAATATTCAATATTGAACGTATTTTATACGGTTTTGCAACGTGCATACATTGTCGTTTAGTTTGAATACCTACATAATTTTATTAGTTAAATTTCCTTCGCATGTTTTTTGATGTTCGCATTCATAAGAAATATTGCGAATGTTTTTAACAACAACAAAAAAGTAATTGGGTATTTTTTATTTTTTGTAGTTTTTTTTACACCTTTAAAGAATTAAGTGAAATGATAATGCAATTGACAATATTTAAATTTATTGCAATGGGCCGGCTCGACCGGCGAAATACTAAGACATCTCAGGAGATCGACGTAAAGTGGCTCATGCCACGTTTAATTCGGTGAGAGAGGTACCCGGAGGCTCACCCCCCTTCCCTATCCCCTATTCCTTAAAGGTTGGCAACGCAACAGTAACACTATGTGTTGCTAATGTCCATGGGTGGCGTTGGTTGCTTACCGCCTGCTCGTTTGCCCTCCTATCCCATAAAAAAATACATATATTTTTGCAGTTTTGTTAAAATATTTACACTTTGAATATATATTAAATTTATTGTATTAAATTATATTTATATTTATAAAATAAAAGCAACTTAACATTTTAGAATTTATTCTCTTTCCAATTGCTTACAAATTTACATGGGCATTAGAAATTAAAACAAACGTAACAATTATCATACTTTAATGTTACGCGAGTCGTCTAAGATAACTAATATTAGTATAATAATAATCTTGGTTGAACGAAACACTTACACGATTCGCTTACACAGTAAGCGCTTACGCGTATATCGGCCGTTGTGTGTACTGTGTGAGTGGAACCGCGTATATAAAATAAGCGTTATACAGTAAGCGCTTACGAGTTACGCGTGCACCGGCCGTTGTGTGTACTGTGTGAGTGGAACCGCGTATATAAAATAAGCGTTACATAACATAGTAAGCGCTTACGCGTGCACCGGCCGTTGTGTGTACTGTGTGAGTGGACTGTGGAACCGCGTATTTAAAATAAGCGTTACATTCGTGTCTACGAAACTACGTATACGGTTATAAGCCGCGTAATAGGTTACTGAAACCGCTTACGATAAATAACGCTCACGCCTAGTCCCTACTCCCTAGATACTCGTATAAATGCCGATATGTATGCCGTAAGCGGCTGTAATCTGATAAATTATATTTATAAAATAGGCAGTAACACCAAGTAACACGGATGTTTTAGGAGTGATCGGTTATTTGCCGGCAGTCGCATCACTCGCAGTGTTTACTAGAAGAACAGCGGAGTCGGACGCTCGGACGCTTCACCGAGCGAGCTCACTTAGCAACTTTAACAGTAAGTGTTTGTTTTTGATGTTTCTAACTGAACTACACGGAATTTATTTCATTTTAGCATGTTATCAAATTTTTAGTATAGTAGCAAGCATTATTATTATTATAATTTATGTATAACCAAATAAACCGGTAACATTTGTGAACTCGTGATTATGAATATGAATGGAACTGATATTCTATTAAGTTTAATGCGTCTGCTAATTAATATTCTATGTAATATTATTGCAAAAATACTGTATAAAAAAATATTTTACCTGACCACAACATTTGTATATATATATATATAATACATAATATGTCTCAAAAACTAGATATACTTCACTGAAGTTCACTGGCGTCGGTATCGTGGAGGAAATGGTGTAAACAAATTAAACAAAAAATATCCTATTTCGGTTATGCAACCGTTTCATTCACACGTATAAGATACTGCTAAAGTACGAATGAGATGGAGAATAGACAACAAACTTTTAACTGTTCTACGAAATTGGCGCAATAGGATTTAAAAAAAAATCGCTACTGCGCGCATTAGCAAGATTTTTTTATGTAATTAAAACAAAACAATTGTTTAAATAAGATACGAGAGACAATAAAATATTTCCAAATTCCCAACAAATTTTTCCTACTAATGAGTACATTAGTAAAAGCAATAATAAATTATAGAAGTTAGTGTATTTACGAACTAACAAACGAATACTCATACTAATTAATTTAATGTTTAGGCTTCTGTTATAATAATAAAGACCTGTCATACCTCAGATTTTCATTAACATCTGTAATCTGCAGATTAAGCCATCTTATTTGCATGAAACATAATGAAATTATGTATAAGAATGACAGTTAAATATATTTTTCACTGATAAATTAAAATAAAGTATCTTGTTCCTATTATAACCTATTGTAAATCTCTGCAGTTATTTTTTGCATTGTACTTAGATATTACTCTTAATAAGTATCCTTCAAAAACTTAATGATAACTTTAAAACGTTTTTTCACAGTACATTACATTTTTGTACTGGACAGGTGAAATTTTAATTTCTTCAAACTCATTCAAAGAAAATTGAATATTAAATTAATATTTTCATACCAAATTAGTGTAATTTTATTTTTGTTATTTGAGTTAGTTGTTATTTTCCTCAATACCTCAAACATTAGTTTAAATTAGTATTTTATGTATTGTCAATAAACACTTGAATTGACAATGATATTTATATAGCTAACAGAAGATAACAATTAGGAAACTAATACATAATATACAATATGGAAATAACACAGGACTATTTGAGATTTAGATTCTAAAATCCTTTCCTCACAAAAATTTAGGCCACATTGCATGTTGGTAAAACAACTGACTTGTGTGGTTTGATTCTTATCATTACATAGACATTACATAATGAAGTTGCATTCCGCTGTCTGTCCCCTTATATGCTTATAACTTTGAAATTATGCAACTGATTTTGATGCGATTTTTTTGCATTAGAGAGACGGTGTAATTCATACAGTATAATGTAGTAAAAAAAGTTATAATTTTTGAGATTTAGCACATTAATTAGTAAAAGCTGTAAAAATTACTTTTGATACGGAACAAAGCTTGCTGGGTCAGCTAGTATAAGTATAAATGTCTATGATAAGCATAGACGAATTATAAGTATGTATTTGCCAAAAGCATGTTTTTTTTATGGGATAGGAGGGCAAACGAGCAGACATGTCACCTGATGGTAAATGACCAGCGTCGCCCATAGACGCTTTAAGGGAGTAGGATAGGAAAGGATGAGGAAGGGGGGGTGGGCCCTCCTGGTACCTCTCTCACCTAACGAAACGCGGCATGAGCCACTTTACGTCGATCTTCTGAGAGGTCGTGGTATTTCACCGGTTGAGCCGACCCATTTATGCAGCGAACTGCTTGGCTCTACCACTGTTAAAATATATTTATTTATATCCATTGCCTAGTTTTCATTGTGAAGTTGGTATTGTGTGTATTCTATAGTTTTAAGTTAGGCTAGTAATCACAAGTTAAGGTTTATGATAGCAACAGTTGTTTAGTTTTTTTAAGGGATAAGGGTGATAGCGATACCCATGGACGCTTGTAACATAGTCAGTTGCGTTGCTGGCATATAAGAACTCTCACCGGACGAAACGCGCCATAAGTCACTTTATGTCGTCTAAAAAGTTGTAGTAATTCAGAGATAAAGTCGGCCCAACGGTGGTAGAGCCCCGCAGTTCGCAGTTCTATCACTGTTCCATCATCATCACTAGCCTTTTGAGGGGCACTGCTGGACGTAGGCCTCCCGCGGATTTTACCGGGTCGTCGGTCCACCTAGTAGGAGGATAGTCACTCGAGAACCTTTCATTCATAAATTTGATTTGAGTATCAATTACACGAGAATGTTAATTTGTTTATAGGTTCTGATAATAAATCAGATCCAGCCTTGAATTCTGACTGTGTGATGGCATTGAAGTTTCCCCACGAGGACGCTACAGAATTGGCACGCGAAAAGTCCGAGGCGACTTACGACGAGTGGGACAGGTACTGGAGTGATGTGATGTTAAACAAAGTCGACGGAATCATGAACGTCACCCAGGGTGAGTGTATTGTATACTACTCTGGCTGTGCTTGCTACCTCAGGTGCGAGGAATTTAACTAAAAACCAAAAGAGTAACGTGTGACCAGCCCCGGATCTTCAATTTTTCAAAAACTGAAAAATGCCGCTCCTGCCCACTAACATTTATTTTAACCTTTGCCGCTCTACTCTACTACTACTCATGCCGCGTATCCGGAAACCCAATCCCAAAAGGGAAAGCCTTTTTTCCCATCCCGCTTCCGATCCCTTCGATATTCCAATTTAAGAGACAGCAACGCAAGTGCTGTGCTAGCTGTGTTCAGATGTCTATGGGCGGCGTTTGTTGCTTGCCACCGGGTGCTCACGCCTGCTTGTTTACTGTATACCATAAAGAAAACTTCTTCTAAGGCTTGAACTATTTCTAGCAAATTATTTAATAGGGCATTCACAGCAACATGTTTTGCCGACCATCTCGTACGACTACTCCGTCAGTTCTCACCCGCGCTCGGCCCATAGTCGATCCCGCCCAACTGGGGATCACATCGGTGTCGTACCGCCGGACCCAAGCCACAGCCCAGGCCTCCACGCGGATCTTTACGCTTCCAAGCTGCGGGAGGCAATCGCGGACGTGGCAAGCGTAGAGCGGCCGGTAAAACTGGCGGCGTTGGTGGTGACCAATCTAGACGATTAGGTCACCAAGGAGGAAGTGGAAACGGCGATCGCGAACATCGGATGCTGCAAGGTCGCGGCGGTCAAGTGCCGCCTTATCTGAGCGATGCGCCTCGAGTGCCCTGTCGCAGCGGCCCAGGCCGTCCTAACGAAGGGACGCATACTGGTCGGATCTACCTCTGGACGGGGTGATTCGGTCCCTGTTTCCTAGCATGGCCAACTTTACGCCGCCAGCTATGGACCCTCTTCCCCTTAACGATCACCTTTGCCAAGTGGGGCCGGATCTGTCGGACGCTCAATTCGGATTCCGGAAAGGGCGTTCGACTATGGATGCGTTGCCCCTCTAAAGGGCCAGATGCGGGAAGCTGCGAGCGTGGGAGACGGGGTGCTGTGCTGGCGGTGTCATCCGACATCGCCCAACGCCTTTAACTCCGTCCCCCATTCGACGATCTTAAAAACGCTCCGCTATCACGGAGTGCCTCTCTACCTATGGCGGCTCCTGGCCGACTATCTGGATGACTGTATCGTCCTTCTAGTGGATAAGACGGGCAGGACGGCACGGAGTCCGGTGTTCCGCAGGGGTCTGTTTTGGGCCCTCTCCTGTGGAACATCGGCTTTAACTGGCTTTTGCAGGGCGCCCTCCTCCGTGGGATAAGTGTAATCTGTAATGCAGATGACACGCTCCTCGTTGCCCGGGAGAGGGACTACAGGGAGGCGGCGAGCCTCGCTTGAGCGGGTGAAACCCTCGTGGTCGGACGAGTCAACGACTCCATCTTCAGGTGGCGCTGCATAAGACCGGAGCAGTCTTCTTCCCTTGTCCTCGACGGCGTCCTCCCGCTGACGCTCACATCACGGTGGAAGGCAAAATTATTGCGGTAAAGGCCATTATCATGGTTCATTATCTACAACGGGTGGAATTTCGGCCAGCACTTCAGCATGGTTTCCTTTCCTTCCGTATGGCGCAGGTGCTGTCCGGGCACGAGTGCTTTGGATCATACCGAGCCGAATCGGCAGAGAGGAGAACCCGTGCCCGTTTTGTCGTGCCCGCACTGTGGCGCGGTGGAGGATGCGGCTGAGCACACTCTTCAGGTTTGCCGTCGTGGGCTGGATCGCGCAGCAATTCGGTCGCGGCGGTCGGGCCGTTTTGTCGCTCCCTAGCTTCCTATCTACTAGGACCCGAAGTTGGTAGGTTTTAAGACGGAACCACGTTTCCGTTTGCAAGATCAGGGTACCGCGGAAGCAGAGAAAAGCCCCACTGCGGGCGCTTTCGTTCGCGCGCTGGTGCTCGCGTTGTCTCTGCACACTGAGGTTGGACTCGCGGGGTTGTGGTTGACCTGTAGGTAGACAATGTCTGATCCCGCAGACAGGGGCTCCGTGATCCGAAGGAAGCGGCTGAGCGGGCGAGGGAGGACGATCCTCTTGCGGCGCCGCTCCGCAGGAGAAGAACGGGAAGAAGGAGGCAACATTTCGATCGCCGACAAAAACTCCTTCCCGGGGTCGGGCGGTTGACTGGCGCGGGGGCGCCCTCACCCGCATTGCATTTACCGACACCGTCGCCGGACAGCGATGGCTGGCGATCCACGGCCGTTCCCGAGCCTCTCACCATCGCGAGGGGCGCGCGGAGCCTGCCGTAAGGGCGGCAATTCGTCGGGGAGGACCGGCTGAAAGCGGTGTTCCATTCTTCTCCAACATGAAGAAGCGGGAACGGCGCTGGGTTGTTTAGTGGGTACGCCGAAATACCATCTCCCGGGAGCCCCACATAATACTGCCACCTCCCGGTGGGAGGCGTATGCCCACAGCATTGTCTCCCAGCGTACCAAAAAAAGGACGGTAGAAGACAGTTGGTAAATCTTGCAGCACGCACAAAGGGTTTTTGTCTTGGAAAATATATGCCAAGATCTTCTAACCGTTTTGCTAATAACCCACAACCCCATAGACTATGTTAAATGTCTGCCACTGCTTTCACTAGATCTAAATTCAATCTTTTTGGGATGATTTTCTGCTAATAATACAGCTTGATTGCTTAAGAGAAACCTTTTATGGTCAGTCATTTTTTGTACTTGTACTGTCATTTATTCTGTCCGTCAAAGTTAAGTAATTTTATAGTAATTTGGCCGCCCCCTGAACTTGCCGCCCGGGGCATGGGCCCCGGCTTGCCCCCCTCTAGATCCGGGGCTGCGTGTGATCTTGCTAGTGAATGTCGCGTAAAAATCGGTGCAGCCGTTTCAGAGATTGGCGAAAACAAACAGAACGCTGAATGTTCATGTTTTGATTTTCTCTAGATGGACGCTGGACACAGTGCTGTTACATTGTTACTATCGGCAAACGATATCGATAGTTCATAATTTTGTTGTAATAATCATTGAAAAAATAATGTAGTATTCGCGGAAAATACGTTAAAAATAGTAGGCTGTAGTAACTGTATTAAGCTTAAATATTAGTCCATACTGTTATTTTATCGTTAGAAGATCATCATAACATTCCCATCATCATCATGTTCTCATCATTCGAAGTCGGCACTACAGGTTTTCTATTTCCACACTTCCCTATCATTCGGCTTCTTCAACTCCAAAATACTTCCTGCTCATGTCATCTTTTACACAATCCATTCATATTTTCTTAGGTCTCTCTCCCCTTATCTAGTTCCTTTCCACATTCAGAGTCATTCTTTTCACAATATGTGTTTCATCCCTCCATCATAAATATCCATACTATGTTAGGCGTTTTCCATTTATTCTCACAGTTAGTGGCGTAATTTTCAATCTTCCCCCTACTCCATTCATTCCATTCCGTATTAACCAAAAAAATAATTTTCTGATACTCATTTAATTTTTTCTTTAAGTCCATATGAATAAACAAGTACTTATCGATAATAAGGAAACACAAAGTTCAGATCTGATCAGCGATAATATTTTTACAATATTATCTGTCTTGTTTATCGAGAGTACCTGAGCGACATATGCACTGCCCTACCCTTGTTGTGATATATGAGTCGTACTGAAGATGACACATAAATTTGACTTATAAGTTTCGTCATCTGCCGTCAGCACTTTTGACGTTTGCATTTTGCACATGGCGCATTTTATTTTTTGTTGTTTACATAATAAAATTTGAATCATGGATAATGTTTCGGTGTAACTTCACGCGAGTATTACCTCAGGGTATAGGCAGCGGAATATGCTTTGACGCACTGTATTTCTTTGGTCCTATACAAGAACAAGAAAACACGGACGCTATCGCCACGAGCGGCCCGATTCCAAATGTAGGGACTATTATGAGAAGAATCTGACAAGAAACTCATATACCAAATACTCTTTTCAAACCATTTAAAATAAATAACAACTTAATATCGCTACTGAAAATAAATCAGTAGTTGTAGCAGCCAGAATACTCGATCATCACAGTTAAGACCCAACCAAATTATAATCAACGTCCTACAGGTTAACGAGAGGAGGATACAACTCCAAATATTCACATACAATTTCAAAGTCACTTTCCGCTGTCTGTCTCCTTATATGCTTATATCTTTGAAACTACGCTACGGATGTTGATGCGGTTTTTTTTAAAGTTAGACGGTGTCAACGGGGTGGTTTTGATCTATAATTCATATAATAATATGATGTTGTAAAGAGAAAATGATAATTTTAGAGATTTAGCACTTTAATTGCAAACGCTGGCTGAAACCCTAAGTGATAGAGCAAAACAATGTTCTACATTATTAAACACCTTCAGAAGGTGTACAAAAAAGTCCGCAAGGGCATATGTCTATCTCTTAGGGATAACCCAAAATGTCAATTTTTATTTTTTACTTTTTACGAGAAATAAGGGCTTATTTACGAAGCGATTTTATATATTACGGCATTAATTTTCATTCAATCAAGTGTCTTAAACAGATTGTGCATGTAATATAGATGATCATGGCCCTTTACAGCATGCACTTAAATGAATATTTTCGAAGATATTGCAGTATTAACATAGCGGGACAGCAGCTAGATAGCGCAGTAGTACACGGGCCTAGATGTGTGCCGATAAATAGCACAAATTGAATCTCATGATATCCAAAATTTACTATTGATGATTTTTATATTACTTTTGTTGCGGAACAAAATTCGCCGGGTCAGCTAGTAATGTATAAAAGAAAAAGTGATAAATCAAAAATTTACTTTTGATGCGGAACAAAGTTCGCCAGGTCAACTAGTTCCTTTCTTTATAAAAATCATTTAAACAACTTTACGATTTAGCCGTTGTCAAGTTATATATGAGCAGACAAACGGACATCCAATTATAATGGAATTACTACCTTTAATAATACATAATTACTAAGTAATGCCTGCCGGTGAGTCATAAGAGTGAATATTTGTCATAAATTAATAACAATAAAAAAAACATGACCAACTCAGCTGATTAAAGAATTACTTAATTGGCTAATCATTGCACTGATTGCGTATAAAAAAATTTGCGACTTACAATTGTGTAAACAATTGTAAACAAATGACATTGTTTTAATTATTCTTTATGCTTACATTTGTTTTACATGTTATAGTTTATCAAATAATACCTGACCCGGCAAACGCGTTTTGCATAAAAAAAAATAAGCAGTGAAAAATCCATAACATTATGAGGTGTCAAAAATAGATGATGACATATCCATCACCTATCACATTTACAATACAAAATTTCATCAAAAACGGTCAAAAACATTTCGGAGGAATGTGTTAGAGATGAAATATCACGCTAAAAAGAGCAATTTGACAAACCTATAGAAGCAATATGTGTTTTTTTTTATTTAAAGCCACGGCAACTGCCCTTATGGGTCAAGTTTTTTAAAATCCTAACAGTCTGTGCCAAGTTTTAAGTCTGAAGGCCTTTTCAATTCAGTATTTCCTGAGATTTCGTTCCCCTTTTTAATACACTTTTTTTAGCTTCATGTGTGTATGTAACTGGACTGGCGTTATATCGAGGTGTTGAGATGCTTGTATGACACCGCCACGATGGCTATCCAGATCCAGGATCAAGTGACGAACTCCATCGAGCTGAATCGAGGTGTAAGACAAGGAGATGTCATATCTCCCAAGCTCTTTACCCACGCTCTGGAGGACGTCTTTAAGACCTTGGACTGGACTGGACAGGGTATCAACGTGAATAGTAAGTACATCTCGCATTTGCCGACGACATCGTTGTAATGGCAGAGTCGCTGGGACAGTTAAGCGGAATGCTGCGCAGCCTAAAGGAGTCCTCCAGGCGTGTCGGTTTGGGCATGAACTTGGACAAGACCAAGGTCATGTTCAACGAACATGTCTTGCCCGGACCGATTAGCGTCGAAGGGTCAGTTCTCGAAGTCGTGAACAAATACGTCTACCTAGGCCAAATTATCTAGTTAGGTAGACGAAACTTCGAACTTAACAGTGGTAGAGCCAAGCAGTTCGCTGCATTAATGGGCCGGCTCGACCGGTGAAATACCACGACCTCTCAGAAGATGGACGTAAAGTGGCTCATGCCGCGTTTCGTTCGGTGAGAGAGGTACCCGGAGGCCCACCCCCATCTTTTGTAACGCGGTCGGGGTAGATAAATAAAGATTCACTCAATAATTAAAATTTTTTATTTTAACAACGAGTTGCTCCTCAATTTGTGGCTACCAAAATTCTTAGAAAGGGAGCAGGTACGACCTGATGCCGAGTGACCCGCGAAGGCTCACTGCAGGGGTGTCCTGGTGCTCCACAGAAGTCTCCTCCCCGATGTTGTTGGGCTGCCTTGCACTGTCAGATGGCCGACAGGAAAAGTTGAGATGAGAAGGCAAAGATGGAGATGTGAAGGTAGAGTTGAGAAGGTTGAGTTGAAGGTGAAGATTGAGGGCAGCCAGTCTGGAAGACAACCAGTAACAGCCCCTGAGCATCCCCATTCACTGGCATCGACAATCAGTGCCACCACTGACCCCCATTTCTCAGAATGGGTAGACAGTGGTGTCACATGCCAGTAATTTGGAAAAGAGTTGTAGCAATCTATTATGCAACATAATTAATAGTGTAGGTAGGTTACTACTACCTACTTGATTTGTAAAATTATCTAGATTGTACAGAATAATTTATATAAGCAATTACTGTAATATATACAAAAATAATATGCTGCTATTAACAGAGTCTTAACATGTAATAGTAAACTTTGATAATTTTGATGAAACTTGAACTTTAAAACTTTGATGAAATAATTTTAATAAATTAGGCACATCAAGCTCACGGCACTGCAGGCAATAATATCTTAGCTATTAGGGTGAAATAAATTGGTTAAAACACTCACCAATAAGATCAAAAGTTAGGTTAATTTTTCTGGTAGTCTGGCTCCTTTCTTGATAACAGTTTCAAATGAAATGGCCGAATATCCTGTCTAATTCTAAAATGTCTGGCCAGTCTCACATATTAAATAATTAACTACCTGCATTATTTATGATAAATATTAAAATTAACTTTCGTATACTACCTACAGTTGTATTTTTATTTATGACCTGGAAACCGTGTCTTTGAAGCCTAAATTTATTATGTTAAAATTTTACATTGTCACTCAACGTGACACTTTCCCTATCCCCTATCCCTTAAGGATCGGCGACGCAATAGTAACACTATATGTGTTGCTGGTGTCCATGGGCGGCGTTGGTTGCTTACCATCAGATGACACGCCTGCTCGTTTGCCCTCCTATCCCATAATACAAAAAAAAAGAAGGAGGCCGACAGGAGGATTCAGCTGGGTTGGGCCGCATTCGGCAAACTGCGTCGAGTTTTCAACTTGCCGATACCGCAATGCTTGAAGACCAAAGTCTTTGACCAGTGCGTCCTACCAGTAATGACCTACGGTGCCGAAACGTGGACACGTACGGTGGGGCTAGTCCACAAATTTAAAGTCGCCCAGCGAGCTATGCTCGGAGTATCTCTGAAAGATAGACTCAGGAATGAGTATATCCGACAGAGAACCGGAGTAACCGACATAGCTCGTAGAATAAGCTCGCTGAAGTGGCAATGGGCTGGTCACATCTGTCGAAGGACCGATGGTAAATGGAGCAAGAAGGTCATGGAGTGGAGACCACGACTTGGTAAGCGTAGTGTAGGACGCCCACCAGCCTTATGGTCAGACGACCTCAGAAATGCTGCTGGAAAAGACTGGATGCGGAAGGCAGAGAATCGGATGTTGTTGCGCAAATTGGGAGAGGCCTATGTCCAGCAGTGGACTGCAACAGGCTAATGATGATGATGATGTACTCAATTTTCTCCTACTTAGATCGATCTGATTTTATTTAAACTTTGCACACCTGTCAGAGACCGATGACAATTCAACAATTTGATCAAAACATCCATTTATCCTGATTAGATTCGCCAGGATGCTACGATTTCTTTCCGACTTCGCATCAGAGTAGGAGTCATAGAAGCTATCTCTCATCGCGGGGTGCTCGACTTACAAAATGAGGCACAAAACATCCCACGATTAAAAAAAATATTTTACGGTTTTTAGTTTGTATAACATGAAAGCTTGTTTTTTTACATACATTACATAACTTCACACCTCTGTTACCCGAAGGTGTAGGCAGCGGCTGTTAAGCCTGGTCTCGCCGTTATGTTTACGTCCCAAATGGAATAGGTGGCGAACCTATTGCCATACCGGGCACAAAGTTTTCAGTCATCGATATTTATCACACTTAACTTCCGAAAACAATATCGAAGAGTCATCAACGTTTTTTTCTTGTTTTTTAGTTTTTGTTTAATTCTGATTTATTTTTAAGTCGCTTGCAAATAAAATGTGTATTCATACACTTTGCGTTGTCATTATGACCAATCGATTGTACTGTTTGAGCATTTATCAATAATAGATTGTCAATTTGTGATAGTTTATCAATATTGCCGGATCAGGAGCTGTAGTAGTCCGTGTTTAGTAAATGGTTGTGAGTATTTTTTAGGAAGTTACTACGCGTGCTATCCATCCGTAATCGACGTTCGGTACTCGTGTTGCAATTTAAAGATAGTGGCTTAAGAATATACTGATATCATGCATATCTTTCGTAGTCCAGTTGGTAGCCCAGTGGTTGAGCTACCTGAATCAAAAGTCGAGGGCCGAGTGCTGAACGACCAATGACTACTCGGTAGTGATGTATGTGTGATAGATATCAATGACCGACAACTTTGTGCCCGATTTATGGCAATAAGTGTCATATGGTACGTAAAAATAATGCGAGTTGAGGCCGCCGTCCAGTCCTTTAGGTAGGAAAAGGCGTAAAGTGATAAAAAAATAATATCTATCACATGTCATGATATCCGCATGATATAAGGGTTTTGTTTTCCAACTGATAGTTTTATACAATGTTATTTTGCATACTTTAATTTTGATCCGACTTTGTACGGGAATATAATTTAAAAATATAAATAAAACTAGAATAAAAGTTGTCCATGCCAATTGTTATTGCTGCTTTACTTACGTTAATTAATTTCAATAGATATCACTAAAAACATAACTTTGTTTTTATGTCTTTGTTGCCCGAAGGCGTAGTCAGCGGCTTTTAAGCCTCGTCTCGCCGTTATGTTTACGTCCCAAATGCAATAGGTGGCGAACCTATTGCCATACCGCGCACAAAGATTTTAGTCATTGATATTTTTTAACTTCCGAAAACAATTTTGAAAAGTCATTGTTGTGAGCCAGTGTCAGGATTCGAACTTCGACCACTGGATCACCTGTTCTCGACGACTGTACCACCGAGACTATAAAGACAAACATAAATTTAAAAAAGTAATGCCATTGGATACCAGTATAATTTTTTGCTCATATGGGATAAAACATTATACCTAACTACACGTCAACTCCTCACTCTCTTCTTTGACGTTCAAAACTCTTGTCATGCACGCTCTTCAGTTTGTATATCTCCTGACATCACTATCTGATAAACCGCGCCGTCTATTTGGATATAAAAACTGAGTATTGGCCATCCTCTATTCTTAGGTCCTTTTCCTTTTTAACTGTATGTTTATTTGCTTGGTCATTCTTTCATTTTCTTTCTTTTCAACTTCTGCCAGATCAACATATTTACATACATTCATATATAACTTCACGCCAATTCTCTTTCGGGGCAGGCAGAGAGAAAAGAGCACCATAACGGCCATAAGCCACGATTCTTACACGCCTCACTCGTTTCTTTTAGTTTCATAAATATTGTTATATTCGCTCATCGATTTTTAAGGCTCCTGACATCATCTTCCTCGAGGACTCATTCTAATTGGTATGTGAATGTGAGTCGTGGCCGTCCTCGACTCCTACATCCATCCACTTTTGCATTGTACATCTGCTTTAGTCAATCTTGCATCATCCATGTCCGAACCATCGGAGCGTGTCCTTTCTTACTTTTACACCGACGCTCTCCCTCAATCCAATTTCCTTCCTCATAACTTTGTTTTCGATGCGATCAGCGAGAGTCACTCCACAAATTTTGCCGCAGTGGTCCTCATTTCGACCGCGTTTATCCGTGGTGCACACTCTGCCATACCTAACTCTCGCTTCCATAAGTAAGCGTTTGGGGTCAGTACAGGATCAACATATTTGAAACATAAATTAACATTGAAACTCTTACATTTTACACATTAATTTGTTTTTATCTAAACACTAGCTGACCCAGCGAACTTTGTTCCGCATCAAAAGTAATAATGAGTAAATTTTGGATATCATGCAGTTCAATTTGTGCTATTATATATCAGCTTCAACTGCTGTCCGGCTATGTAAATACTGCAATATCTTCGAAAATATACGTTTAAATTACATGCTGTAAAGGGCCAGGATCATCTTTATTACATGCACAATCTATTTAAGACACCTAATTGGATGAAAATTAATGCTGTAATGTTTAAAATCGCTTCGTCAAGACAGCGGAAAGTGACTTTGTTTTATACTTTGTAATGATTTCCAGCGACTTGAGGACTCGTACTGTGGCAGTTCTGGGGTAAAATACCGACTCAAATATCGCTTTTTCATATCTATGCCGGCCTGTCCTCAGATAACCCTAACACAGAACTTGACCTAACTTTTAATTGTATTAATTATGTTTAACGAGCCGTAATTTTATTTTTTTGCTTAAATCAAAGTGGTCTTTTGTGATCTTTTTAGAAATGAGTTTTCCAATGATGGTAGACGTAGAGTAGACTTATCTCTATTTGCTACGATCCTGAAACACGTTTCTTGCTCTCTCCACTATCATTATATCGCTTTCAAACACACTCCTGACCCGATCTTCAAAACCACGCAACGTATTTGGGTGCGGTTTTCTTAAATAGAAAGAGTGTGTCAATTGGGTAGTTATATGTATATTTAATATATTTTATATCTAATGTATATTTCATGTATAATGTAGTAAAGAAAAAGTGATAATTATAGAGATTTAGTACTTTGTAAACGCTGTAAAAATTACTTTTGATGAACGGAACATAGATCGCCGGGTCAGCTGGTTATTAAATAAATGAAATGTTAAGTAGTTAATAGACGGAGTTATCACTAACTCTGATTACTTCGGAGCCAACCTTTGGCTTCTGTTTACTTAGAATGAACATTGGGTAGTACCTACTGTTCTAAATTTCTAATTAATGTATAAAATTCTCGTGGCTGTACCGTTTGTAGTGAAATTTGGTGTGCATATCGGTCAGGCCTGCGAATCAGTAAACATCTTTTTTTTTCATCTCTCTAAATGTCACTAAATATTTTATGTTACAGCATTTTTTTATGGGATAGGAGGGCAAACGAGCAGGCGTGTCTCCTGATGGTAAGCAACCAACGCCGCCCACGGACACCAGCAACACATACAGTGTTACTTTTGCGTTGCCGACCTTTAAGGGATAGGGGATTGGAAAGGATGGGGAAGCGGGTTGGGCCTCCGGCTACCTCTCTCACCGAGTGAAACGCGGCAAGAGCTACTTTACGTCGGTCTTCTGAGAGGTCGTGGTATTTCACCGGTCGAGCCGGCCCATTCTTGCAGGAAACTGTTTGGCTCTACCACTGTTAAAAGTTAAAAGCATACAAAAATTATGTATTAATAAATACATTTAGTGTTAATAAATATTTATTTGGTCATCCTTTCGAACCATCCATGCCATGTTGTTAGAATTTTAGTCTGTCGTTTTATGACCGGCCGCCTGTTTGACGTCAAACCGCTTTGGGAATATTTTCTTTGGTGGTGTATTAATCCGGTTACACGCGCTAAAATCACAAATAGTGCTCCAAACCACATTCAGCAACCGTCCAAGCATAGGTTCGTACCCCACAGGGGGTACTCTTGGACCAGGTTGATTAAATTACCCAAGGTTGAGAGCCCTCTGCGCTCACCACAAGTCCAGGTAAAGCTGTAACAGAAAAAAAGGTGGTCTATCCTTTACCAGGAGTAAAATGCAGGAATAGATTGATCTTGGCCTCTTTATTTTTTTCTTGGCGTCTTTCTCCTAATAAATTTTAATTTGTTTAGTAGGATTTTAGTACTTTACTTTTTAGACTATGACGCTCACTTTGATCCTCTCGTAGATATAGAAGTTGTGCAACCCGATTTTGAATTAAGAAGTCTCAAGATCAAATCTGGGCTGAAATCAATGACTATTGTAATTATCTAGGATAGTTAGTTATGTGAGATGAATGTCGATTACAGACAAAATACTACCCGATTTAACTGGTCTTAATCCAGCATGTCGAGGTATAACTGCACCTGCCAACAGATTCTGTTATTAAATGCGTAAAAGTTACAAATAATTTTAGCCAGTCTGATTAGCACGGCGGGACCACATCATTTTTAAATTTTCACTAGTTAATTCACTTAATTAAACATTTGGCCAATATTTTTATTGGAACGAAGTTCCTTACGGCAGACTAGAGGAGATAGAGATTTTGCTGCGCGACCGAATTGAAAAAAATGCGATAGTAAAACCGTAACAAAAAGTCCGTGGAATAAAACCGTTAAATGAGACGTGCGTAAGCGCGACAGTCGTATACACAAGCGAGTAGTGTATGTATAATACCTTTCTCTTTCTCCTTCTTTCAGCAATAGAATTTAATGACGAGACTGATTAATAAGAATTACTTATAATAATAAACTTTTTTTTTAATTATTTCTATGTAATTTTATGTTGTCAAACAAAAATAAAGGGATATATTTTGTTATTTTAATTGATAATTTGAATTACGGTTTTTTATTTTACGCAATTTAAAATTTCCTAAAATAGATAATGATAATTGTTTTTTTGTAAATTGTGTCGATTCTACATTAACCGAAGGAACTTCGTTCCTACCTGGTGTCCCACGACACCACATTTAATTTATTTACTTGTCGTCTAATTTTCTATGTATTTATATTTATACCGAAACTGTTTATATATTGAGTAGCATATTTTTACCAAAGGAGCCAATAATAAGGAGCCGTCTAATACTTGTTAGGTGTAGGCAGTGTTGGTGTGGCTGTAATTCTTATGCCTGATATCTATTGCTTTTTCAATACATTTATAGTCAACAATAGTTTATCATCATTAATGATTTCCAAAAAGAAGTTTTCCGAAAAGTGTACCAGAATTTCAACTCAGCCACTTATAAATGGCACTGCTCGTGAGAATATATGAAATAATGTATGATCCCAGTTCCTGTGGGAATACTGGCTAATAACGTGGCCTGTATCTCCATCGCTCCATTTAGGCAATTGCCAAATAGACGTGCAAGTAGTTGGCCAATAACATAAGTTCGCTGGATGATTTCCCTGCCCTCCAGCTGGGGCAGTCGGATAAAAATAATGCGTTTTCTCATACCTTGTGAAGGTTGTGTGAGTGAATCAGCTTTCACGGATGCTTTTGATGATAATAACTGCTATCTACGACTATTATTATTTTATGATGATAATATTTATAATATACTAGCTGACCCGGCGAACTCTGTTTCGCATCAAAAGTAATAACTGCTGCCCCGCTATGTTAATACTGCAATATCTTCGACAAATTTGAAGTCGATAGCAGCTATAGGTTAAAAATGGGAATTTTCCATTGTTAACACCCCCGCAACCCCCCTTGTGGGTGGAATTTCGTAAAATCCGTTCTTAGCTGACCTCTACTCGGCGAAAGGAATAATCCTACCAAATTTCAAGTCGCTACGCCTTATGGTTCCAGAGATATCGTGATGAGTCAATATATAGGTGGAAATCTCTTATATATACTCGTATTTATAATATATAATATATTATAGTGAGTCAGTCTGCTTGTGACCGCGGCCAGTGCAACCTGGCCGAAACGTCAAGCTAATCAAGGTAAATATTTGTTTACCTAAAACAGTGTCGCGTTAATTCCCGTTCATCATTATCACTGAGTAATATTATAGTGATTCCATATTAGTATGGATTAGATCCATGGAATTGTGTGAAAGTAGTGTGCTTTTATATATGGATAGAGAAGAGATTTTTAGAACAAACAGGTCATCTGATTATAACCAACTATCGCCGCACATAAACACCTGCCACCATAGATATAAGAATAATAGATCGGCAATAGTCACCAAAACAACGAGATCAAAAATGGGTAGTTGATGTGTGAGTGACTTATCAATGTGTGCGTAAAAAGCGCTTCAAAGTGTCAACTTTTTTAATGTTCTTAAGTTGATATCTAATATACGCGATCGCGCTGTCAGTGATAAATATTAGTACATTTTTCCTGATATGTGCTATCTATTATAGTCTATGCTAAATCTATGCCTGCAACACTGATAGTGTTACTTATAGTGTTGCGTTGCCGACTCAGATGGAACGGGAATAGGGGATGGGAGCTGAGCCTCCGGCTCCCTCGGACATACTTCGACATTCTGATAGGTTGTGTATTTCAACGGTCCAGCCGATCATCGATATTTAACACACATCTTTCGAAATTATAGTCTCGGTGGTCCAGTGGTCGAGTACACGTTTTCTGGATCCAGAGGTCGCAGGTTCGAGTCCTGACTTTGGCTTAGACAATTCCGAAATTGTTTTCGAAAGTTATGTGTGATAAATATCGATGACTGAAAACTTTGTGCCCGGTATGGCAATAGGTTCGCCACCTATTCCATTTGGGACGTAAACATAACGGCGAGGCATGACTTGACAGCCGCTGCCTACATCTTCGGGTAACAAAGGTGTGAAGTTATGTTAACTTTCTTAGCTTATTTCGAAAAGTCCAATCAAGTGAGCCAGGATTGGTAATCCTCTCGATTCAGGAGCGGGGTGCATGACCACTGGACCACTGAGTCGGTTATGATAGATTAGATATAGCTTATAAATACACTGGATTATGAATAGAAAAATACTTCTGCCGCGAACTCAAATTACTATTAAGTATTTTTAATAGCAAAGACATTGATAGAAAGATTTTTTTCTTTCTTTCCATGGTATACCTATTATTGAGTTTGTTCTACTTTAGAACTACTTTAGAAGAATACATAGCGAAGATTTGTTATTTATTTCAACAGATTAGGTGTATTTTTTTATTTTTCATTGTACTTATTTAATTAAAAAATGACCAAGCAGATATATAGTGCAAAAGGCCTTGACGTATCTTGCATGACCAAATATATCGTGTCTTATCGTTAGATGACGTCGGAAGATTTAAAAACCTACGAGCGCGCATGATATGAATGATTGAATGTCAAGGTGTAGTGTCATTTATCGACTGTTCCTCACAGCAATCAGCTATATCTGCCTATCCCGTCATGAGACTTGGCGTGAAGGTTTTTACATAACAATATGTAAAAATACTACTTATTTTTTTTAATGAAATAGTAGGCTAAAGGAGCCAGCGGGTCACCTGTTGGTAAGCAACTACCGCCGCCCATGGACACCTGTTACACATATAGTTTTACAGTTGCGTTTAAAGGAGTAGGATGGGAAAGGACGGGGAAGAAATCGGGCCTCCGGATACCTCTCTCACCGAACAAAACATGACATGAGCAACATTACGTCGATATTCTGAGAGGCCATGGTATTTCACCCGTCGAGCCGGCCTATTCATGCAGCGAACTGCGTGGCTCTACCACTCTCTGAACGAGCTTATAACTAATTTACTAAACAAAACTAAATTTAATAAAAACATCTGTTATACAGTCGACATTTTGGTGTCGTTTTTATGTAAAACGTACACGTGTTAGCTTTGACTGGGACTTGTAAAAAAATACCCCTTACTAAAATTAACCGATACCTCAGCCCACCCAAAGCCACGCAGCACTAGTTCTTTACTACTTTTTTATAGATAAAAAAAACCTTCGCAAAGAATCTCTCCTTCTATCTATCCTTGATTATGGGCATGTGTGCTACCTCGACGCTACGGAAGAACTTTTAATAAACTGGAACGCTTGCAAAACCTATAACTTAATTTGGAACACATTTTCTATTTATAATTAATCTTTTTTCTATTTACATTTAAAACAATCTCGATTGTCCAGTGGTCGAGATTCCCCGCTTGTGATTCAGAAAATCGTGGAATCGATTCCGGGCCGATGATTTCTCGTAATTCTTTTCAGAAGTTATGCGTGATAACCTGATAAATTCTATGACTGACAACATTGTGACCGGTGTATGGCAATACGTTCGCCACCTATTCCATTTGGATTCAGCGAGTCGAGGCCTAATAGCAGCAGCTGTAAATTTATGTTTATATTAACTATTTTCTTATTGTCTTTCTTACAGGTATCCCTATCGACTGGAAGGTTGATGCTACTCACCGGAATGGAAGCGCAAACGTAAGTTAAATCTTCAATTCGTGCATCTTTCTCAAAGCCGGACTTAATTACCAGCCGGTTTCTATACAAAACCATCCTTTTTTTTCTATAATAATGGTTTAAAGTTCGATAAAAAAACCCAGTACCTGCGACGAAGGGTTCAGCTGTTAAGTATTGTGGCTTGTAAAAAAACCCTATGCGTTCCTATTGGAATGGGGGAACCGTACATAATAGTATGAACCGTGTTTTGAAATATTTCTGGATGTATGTACCTATTTAACTCTTAATGTACCTTTTAAGCTTCTGGTTTTAGAATTTCATAAAGAATATCAATTTAAAATCAAATAATAATAAAAATACTGTCTTTTTTATCAGTTTCAAATTCATATAAAATTCGGAATTTTATATATTTAAACCAAGAAATAGGGAGGAGTTCGAGTTGAACGAATCCATCTCCATTTAGGAAAAAGAACCCTCACCGGTAGAGGGCGCCATCCTGCAAAAAGCACCCGACTTTGAAATTTTTAAATGCGTGTTTACTTATAATAATCGTATATATACAGACGTAATCATGAGTGCGTATGAAATTCTAGCGCAGCCGGTGGCAGAAAAGAGAACTAAGAACTCAGTTTATTATTGTGTACACTATCTAATACTATGTAAAAGGACTTCTGTGTATATATGCGATTTAAACCTAATACTTTTTGAGGTTACAATTTAAAAAATGTACCAGGAATAAAGAAAAATGTTCTTTATTTATAGGGCAAGTTGTCAAAGGACCAGGAGCGCCGTTGGGTATTCTTGATGCGTCACGGTGAGCGTGTCGATCTTACATACGGCCAATGGGTTCCGCACTGTTTCGATGAAGATGGAAAATACGTCCGGAAGGATCTCAATTTGCCTATAGAACTGGCCGAAAGGTATGTTCGGTGTTCACAAGTATTTTAATAAATTGCATTATTTAAAATATATCCAACCATGGCAGGTATTGTGTTGCTAAGCCCACTCATGTACGGAAAGCGAAGAATTACTTTTCAACAATCGTCCGGGCAGAAGCCGTGTTTTATAACATAACTTCACGCCATTGTTTGTTCATTGTTACCCGAAAGTGTAGGCAGCGGCTGTTAAGCCTCGTCTCGCCGTTATGTTTATGTCCCAAATGGAATAGGTGCCGAAACTATTGCCATACCGGGCACAAAGTTTTCAGTCATCGATATTTATCACACATAACTTTCCGAAAACAATTTCTAAAAGTCATTGGTGTGAGCCAGTGTCAGGATTCGAACCACGACCATTATTATCGACTACTAGACCACCGAGAAAAGGGTTATAAAAATGGTTTTGTGTTCTTATTAGAGTCCGACCGAAACCGAATGTTCGGCCGCCACTTCAGTTTCGGCCAAAACCGAAACCGAATTTTCGGTTGGACACTAGTTCTTATGTATGTTGATAAAATTATATATAAAAAAAAATATTACACATAAATTCATCAACTAACACAATTATTACATTAAATTGAAATGGATTAATTGATAAAAATACCTCTGTTGAACAGGAAAACGCGTAAATAACAACCCAATTACTAGTTTAGAAGCTATCATGAGAAGACCCGGGTGACTCTAGTGCCAAAAACTCTTTTTTATTGCTGAATAGATTTTATTATAAGTAAGCAAATACAAGATTCAACCATCATAAAAGTTTAAAAAGTTAGTAAATTCCGAAATATAAATTAACTATTCTACACTACCCACGAATGAAATTCGTGTAATTTTTTTGTGTGAATTTGTGTAAATTTTTCCCCCGAATTAATGGCGACACTTTTTAATTTTGACACTTTTTTCCTTACTCCTGTATTGATATGCTCTAACCACAATTCGTGATCTCCAACAGGTATTAACCAATGTTTAATGAACTCACAAAGTTATAATAAAATGTGTAGAGTGGGCGGCAAAGAGTCATACTACAGAGACAGCCCGCTGACCCGGGTGGGACGCTTCCAGGCCCAGCTGGTGGGTGAGGGACTGAGGCTTGCCGGTTACACTGTGAAGCATGTATACGCGTCCTCTGCACTGCGGTGTGTCGAAACCGCGCAGGCATTCCTCGATGGTAAATTACCTTTAGTACTAGACCCTGTTATCCCTCTTCTGAATTTCTTATACAGAAGTGGGATAACACTTTAAGGCCCATTCCTCATTTGCAAATTATTAGTTTGCAATAGATTTAATGACTCATTAATAATAATACATATTAGAAATAGTATAAAATCCTCTATGACTAAATTGAAACAAATTGAACTCATGTTTAATCATTGCGATTTCTGCGATTGTTTATGTTTTACTAATTTTTTTTTTTTTTTTTTTTTTTTTTTTTTAATATTTTAAGACTATTTACAATTTATTTACAGATATAGATTATATATAAAAAAAATGTAAAAATAATAAAAACAAAAGAATTATTAAAAGGCATCAAAAAATTCTTCCGCATCGTTGTCAACGGGTAACGTGCCCAGAAGACTGGCAGCATTGCCACGTTGAATGGCAATACTTATTCTCTGTACAAAGAACAAGCCAGCCGCTTAGCGAGATCTTTATATAATTTGTGTGCACTTGGCGCCCATGGACCAAGTGTTTCGACTCCAAATGGCTCGAACACATAATCACCCACAAGATTATTGTATTTTTGACGCTTGAGGGTCTCTGCGTATCCAGCAGCAGCGCCGGCAGCATTGATAGTCCGAGGAAGATGTGTAGGCGCCAGTGTGTCGACACAGTTAGCGTCCCACACCAAAGACCTACCCATCCTTCAAGGCATCAAGGACATACCATCTGGCCTCTTTCCATCGTCACGCACCAACCCATTAGGTTCAAGTACAGCTGTTACGCCGGCGGTGGAAAGAGCCCGACGAATGATGTCATTTATATGAGCATGCCTAGGTATACGCCCCGCGCTTCTGCTGCATGAAAGGCCATGATGTCCAAAAGAGTTGACGGCTTCCCCACATTGACAAAGATGCGGTGAAAAACAAGCAGCACCAATACGTAAGCAAGTGGCAATGCGGAAAGTTGTGTTATCTAATACTACCCCTACACTGGATACTGGCAGTGTTTGAAGCCAAGCGCCTGACTCCCACTCTCCTACAGCCAGTAAACGAGCACGCTCTGTAATCTATGATAGATCCTCTATGATAGATTCATCTCGTGACTCAAGATATTTGTGTTTACAACTGCACACAAATGTATGTTTAAAAAGCTGTAAAACTGTGTAAAATCGTACGTTATCTAATGGTTTAAAGTGGGGCTTAAAATTTTAACCTGCGTTGATATACATACACAATTTCAAATATTGGCGTTCATTGTAGTTTAACAAAAAAATATATTCGATGGAACCTTCTTACCACCATAGGAGATGACTCTCATACTAATATTTTCATCAATCTGGCCGCACAGGTCTTCAAGCCGACCCTTCAGTCAAGATCAGAGTGGAACCGGGTCTGTTTGAGTACAAAATGTGGCACCAGACACGCGGCATCGCTCCATTTATGACCAACGATGAACTGCAGAAAGCTGGCTTCAATGTGGATATGGAGTAAGTCTGGATATTCATTCATTGAGTTTTAAGAAAATTCTAGAACTTTAAAAGTGTCGTTCGATACCGAGCCCACACCCATGATTCGTCGGAATTCTTTTCGCAAGTCATGTGTGAAAAATATCGATGACTAACAACTTTGTGCCCGGTGGTTCCGCCAACTATTCCATTTGGGACATAAAAATTCTGCGATTCATCTAGACCTTCGGGTAGAAAAAGGCGTAAAGTTTTGAATAAATAAATAAATTTAAAATAGTTTTTTTTTTAATGGCAATCAATACTTTCTACTCTCTAAATGAATTTGGTGTAAAGTGTTAATCAGCATCTATAACTCTGTAATTTTATGAATATACTTAGTCTGGCCATAAATACTGTTACAACTAAAAATAAAATAATATTACATTTGAATTTGGAATCTGTCATTTTTATACGATTGTTCATTGTGTTTTCTCGTTTTGGCGCCAATACATTGTACATTATTTTGCGATATTAAAATGGAGTGGGGTGATAAAGAGAACCGAATCGCTGTGATTGCATTACACAAAATAGGTATGGAGCGAAATGCAATTTTTAAAACTCTCCATACACTTGGTATTAGTCAAATGTTTGTGTACCGGGGTATTAATAGGTACAATGAGACCTCCGCTGTTTGTGATATAAAAAGACCTGGCTGTCCACGTAGTGTTCGTACGAAAAAGGTGGTCAAAGCAGTAAGGGAAAGAATTCGAAGAAATCCTGTCCACAAGCAAAAGATTTTATGTCGGGAGATGAAGATAGCACCTAGAACAATGTCGGGTATTTTAAAAGATGACTTAGGACTTGCAGCCTATAAGAGGCACACTGATCATTTATTAACTGATAATTTAAAAAAGAATAGGGTGTTAAAATCTAAACAACTACTGAAGCGGTACGCAAAGGGAGGTCACAGAAAAATATTGTTTACGGATGAAAAAGTTTTCACAATTGAGCAACATTTTAACAAACAAAATGACCGTATTTATGATTAAAGCTCTAAGGAAGCTTCCCAATTAGTTGACAGAGTGCAACGTGTGCATTATCCGACTTCAGTGATGGTTTGGTGGGGTGTTAGCTACGAAGGAGTGACTAAGCCATATTTTTGTGAAAAAGGTATCAAAACATCGGCACAAGTGTATAAGATACCATTCTTGAAATGGTAGTCAAGCCCCTTAACTACACCATGTTCATTAACGAAGTATGGTCCTTCCAGCAAGACTCGGGACCGGGTCATAAAGCTCGGTCCGCGCAATCTTTGTTGGAAGCGAACGTTTCGGACTTCATTAGAGCTGAAGACTGGCCGTCGTCTAGTCCCGATCTTAATCCGCTGGATTGTGATTTGTGGTCAGTTTTAGAGAATAAGGCTTGCTCTAAACGTCATAATAATTTAGAGTCCCTAAAACAATCCATACGATTGGCAGTGAAGAATTTTCCCATGGAAAGAGTGCGTGTTTCTATTGATAACTGGCCTCAACGTTTAAAGGCCTGTATTGCAGCCAATGGAGACCACTTCGAATAAGCTTTTTATATTTTATATCGTTTTATATTTATGTATTAAAGTAACACACTATAAAAGTAATAAATGTTTTTTGCAATTAAAAAAAATTTTTTTCTTTGTTGCAATATTTATGGCATGACTAAGTAGATGTTAATTTATTTAATATTCTGTCACTCCACAAGCTTTTTATACATATAAAAATAACAAAGGTAAAGAATAAGATACTAAGTTAAGTATCACTATTGCCAACCATACCTATGCCATTATCTAAATTTGCCATTTTTCCAGCTTTAAGCCCTACGTGGACTTGGACATCACCACCAAGGAAACATTGGAAGAATATTACCAAAGAGGAGAGCTTGCTGCGCGGTCTGCTATCAGAGACACTGAGAAAGAAGGTTAAATTTAATTTTGTGTTGCATTTAGCTACTAACGTTTTTTTTTATTTTATGGTAATGGGCTGATGCACTTTTTAATTACTGCCAGTGCTACTCCAGGAAGTATTACGAAACTGCTGGCACACAAATAAATAAGAAAATCTAAATTTAAATAGTTTTTTTTTTAATTATAGCCATACAAATATTGTTAAATGTTCTGGTAAATAAAGTCATATTATACTAAGTGACCCAGAAAACATTGTCTGGCCAATACAATACAATACATATGCTCTTTCATTAAAAAAAATGGTTGATCTACGTTTTAGGGGGATGGAAACTAAATGTCCTATCCTCAGACCTACCCTACTAGATATGCCTACAAAATTTCATTCATCAAGCCATTTCTGCAGTGTTCATTAACTCACACTGTAACACGGGAATTTTATTTATTAAAATAAGGAGATCACTCATAAATTAATGATTATATTTTCCAGGTGGGAATGTGATATTTGTTGGGCACGCTGGTACATTGGATGTAACTCAGGTGGCTTTGAAACGGCTCGATGACAACAAAACTGACTATCCTCCTTACCAGATACCAAACACTCTGCTCAAGGTGCCATACTGTGCCTTTGCAGCTATGCGTGACAAGCCTTGGGAACTTGTCTGCCCTCCCTGTCCACCATCAATCAACTCAAGCTCAGGAAGATTTGATTGGAGAAT
This sequence comes from Euproctis similis, assembly GCA_905147225.2. Classification (NCBI taxonomy): domain Eukaryota; kingdom Metazoa; phylum Arthropoda; class Insecta; order Lepidoptera; family Erebidae; genus Euproctis; species Euproctis similis. Next base: position 11,306,361 of record LR990123.1, read on the forward strand.
ACTCAACGAACCAGAAGAATCAACAACAAAGATTAATATCAATTAATTTTCGGATTATAAGTGTAGCACCATGCAGTTAGTAATATTTTTAAATTAAAGCCAGAAATAAGTTAGCATTGGCAATTTAAAATGAAATTTATACATGTGACTTTTCAATATATAAGATTGTTTGGTATTCATGGTAGTTGTATCAGCGACCACCTCTATGTGATATGTCTTGAACGAAAGTGTATCAGGCGTGAATTCTATTGAATAGATATATACAGGGGCCACTTGCTTCCACTGCGAGTGGCAAACATTCCCTGCTCAGTCCACCAGCTGTGTCAACTAGGCCGGCATAACCTACCAGTATGCACTTGTATTGGGCACTCTCAAGTGACATATAAAATAAATGTATAATTAGGATGAAATTTGTGCTTAAGATTAAGTGTTATTTCAAACTTTTGTTTAATAACGCTGCATTATATCGCGCTGATTTCCTACTGATAATGACGCCTGGAAGGATAGTTGTACTTAAATGTAACCAAACTCTTAATTTCCCTTCCTACGTGTGACTTTGATGTTGCCATTTTAAATGTCCAAATAAACCAGTTGTCTTACAATAAAAATATAACCACGTTATATATTTAAACATACATAATGGTAAATTAATTTTCTTAGGTAATATCTTCATTGTTTGGTCGAACGAACTATCTAGAAGTGAAAAGTAAAATAATATTATCAATCAAAAATTTTACAAAACCTCTTACACAATTCGTAAGTGCTCCTTTAAATATATAATAATATCACGCAAATGTACTTATAAGTAAAACGTTACACTGATAAAAATTTCTAATAAAATTTGGCTTAAACCAAATTGTGTTCATTTCAAACATATATGCTGTTATTGATTTTAAACTACATATCTCTTGGTTAATAACTACACAATTTATAAGTACTTATTGTAATATACTTACCTTGAAAATATCACGCAAATGTACTTATAAGTAAAACGTTACACTGATAAAAATATATAATAAAATTTGGTTGAAACCCAAAATATGTTTTTTTTAAATGTGCTGTAATTGATTTTCAATTATATATCATTTTTAAAGCCGTAAAGGTTATTAATTTATCCTGTAATACTACAGATATATAGACAAATATTTGTTTGTTACTATATTTAGTATTATTTAGTCAATTAATAATTGTCAATACAATGTTTTTTATGTTAAAGTAATTTGCTGTGTTGCTGTGAAATTATGCTGTGTTGACATTTGAAGTTATTATGAATAATGTATTGTAATAATTTGATAAATGCGTACAGCATTTAATTATAATGATTATAGTGATAAAACTATTTTTTTATATAGATTTTAGTCATTTCTGTGTTGCATTTTAACATAAAAAATAAATGAGAATGATATTTTGATAAATAAAATATATATTTTTCCATCATGACCATGTGATTAGTTAGTTTTATTTTGCCTTTTTTTATTTTTTTTTTATGGGAGATAAAAGGGCAAACGAGCAGGCGTATCACCTGATGGTAACATTTAGTTACAGGTAAATTAGCTTGGAGAAATTTTTGCATATGTAGTAGTGTATGGTCAGCAAATAAAAAAAGCAACATTTTATTTTTAGTTTTTATTTTTTTAAAGGTAATATACGTTTGTGGCTGGAGCACACCAAATGCGTACACGTCTACGCATACGCACTACGTACTAATCTATGTAATCTATGGAACTGTATGAGGTAGACAAGCCAGTTCCAAACATTACAAGCAGTGAACGCCGGTTTTCACTTCAGTGAAGACGTGTATGAATTAGGTGTTCTCCGGCCATAAATGTTTTATTCTATTAATTCATCAACCCCAGGCATATCACAAGCATCCCCATCCTCGCTTTCATCAGATGAATTATTTAAATTAATTATGATTCGTTCTGATATTGTGTCTAAAGCTGCGTCTCTACCCTGATATTTGTTTTCCTCATCAATAGCATGCAGACAAACTTTTCTCCATTCCTCTACAGTTATGGCGTTCATTTTTTCTTCAGCTAATGACATTATAACCTTCATATTCATTGCGACATATGTTTTCACTATTCCCCATATATTTTCTATAGGATTAAACTCCGGATGGTATGGTGGTAAACGCAGCACAGTATGACCGTGCTGTCGTAATATTTCGGCTTAAGCAACGTGGATGAATGCTCAATGTTTCGAAATGTCAGCCAGTCAATCATTTGCTGTTTTCTAGAATTACTATTCGGTGCAGGATTTTGTATTGAGTTATGATTTGGTGCGTTGTCAATAACAACAACACTATTTGGTTGTAAGTTGGGTATTAATTGAGTTTGAATCCACCTTGAATAGTTGTCATAGTTCATATTGTCGTGGTAATCTCCACTTTTTTTGTTGGCTTTAAACATAAAGCAATGCATTTGGTATAAAGCCATCCATACCACCGGCATGAACAATGATTAAGCGGTTGCCTATCGATATATGTTGCTTCAAACCTGAGTGCTTCCATCTGACCAAGATTTCGAGAGGGTATGTGATGTATGTATATATGTTTCGTCGGTGTAAACAATTGGTCGGCGTTGTTCACGATATTCAGCAATTTTCATCAAATAATTAATTCGCAAGTATCTAATTTCGTGTTTTTCCATAAGAAGTTTCCGGTTATCTTCTGTTTGCTTCCAATTAAAACCTAATGACATGACGTGTTTTCGTAACGTGCTGACACAACCTTTATAATCGATATCTTCTTTCAATTTTGCGTGCAAAGTTTTCAAAGTGGGAACTTCTTTATTTGTGATGTGGAAGTCATAAATTGTTCTTCTGATAACTTGCTGATCAAAGTTATCGATTACTATTGTAGGTTTACGATTCGGTTTCTTTTTAGGAGATTTAAATGTTACTACCTGATCTGAAGGACGACATTTGCTTTCTGATACTACCTTTCTTGCGGATGCTATTGAAATTCCTGTTGATTTAGCAACTATTGAGTGGGGGTCATAATACTGCTCGGGTTGTTATTACACTCGTTTTCGAAATATTTGTACAAACAGTACAAAACTTCTTTAGTTTGAGAAGTCAAAGGCTTGCCTCGACCATGTTTTAACACTGGAGCCATTTTGCACTAACAATATAAAGTTACAACACTTACACACAAATTAAACTCTCCAACAAATATTATAACAATAATAAGAAACAATAACAACAATCAACAAATACAAAATTTAACAATTAAACTACCTAATAATTATAATTTTTGAATGAAATGTGTGCTTTACGTTCTAACGGTACCAAGCGACTGACGCCGGACTGCACGTGGCACCTGCGGACAGCGTAAACTGGTTTATTTTGGTTTTGTGCGTGTTTCCACTTTCCACTATCAAGTGACGATTTATTTGTTTGTTTTGTTTCGTAATTATTATGGTCAAAACTTTTTACCTATAGCTAAACTACTATCATCTAAACAACGACACGATATTTTATTGTTTCACGGTAGTCGCCTTGTCGTTTGCTCAAGGACGTGAAATAGAATGAAATTTTTTTTTTATAATGTCAAAACCTTTTTCTTTAAAATAAAAACTTGTTTTTATTGAAAACAAAAATCAGAGTGTTGCTAGGGATAAGTATAAAATTAAATAGTAATGTAAGGATATCGAAACATTTTTGTATAGGCCAGAACGATATAGTGGAAACGCGCTCTAAGATTTGAGTTATATACACACCACTACATAAGCAAAAATTTCTCGAGACTAATTTCACTGTACATATAGTGTGGATGGTATAGGATGGGGAAGGGGCCTCCGGGTACCTCTCTCACCGAACGAAACGCGGCATGAGCAGAAGATCGACGTAAAGTGTACGTCAATCTTCTGAGAGGTCGTGGTATTTCACCCGTCGAGCCGGCCCATTCATGCAGCGAACTGCTTGGCTCTACCACTGTTACCATAGTCCTCCTTAACTCGTGGTTGTCCCTCGAAGACTTCGGTACATGGTTCGGTATTCGGTACTCGGGTGAAACATGAACCCAACTTTAATTAATTATGTGTACTTAAGTTTTTGTGCTGATTTCCCGAAAATATAGACGGACGAGTAGTCGAGCTGCCTGCTTTTGATTCAGAAGTTCAGAGATCAATTCTCGGAATTCATGTGTGATAAATATCTATACCGACAACTTTGTGCCAGGCTTATTGTATTAGGTTGCGACACTTATTCTATTTCGGACGTAACGACTCGGCTAGTCGACGCGTACCTCAACCTAGAGAAAGACGCGAAGATAAGTTTAATCATGAAATGAAGAAGATCAATCACAGGGTCGCCTTCAGAGTTGATCTGATCCATACTGATGATGACCTCCGAAGATACACCTACCAACACCTTCCCATAATTTGTACAGTTTTACCAATGGGATTGCTGGACCGGTGAATATCACCTTTTAGAAAATCGATACTAAACGGCTGATGCCGTATCTTGTTCGGAGAGAAAAGTATTCGGAGGCCCATTTTTCCCTTCCCTTGCTTATTGCACCTTACAGGCAACGGAAACATAACAGTGGCCTCAATAGTCGCTAACCACCAGGTGACATCACTCCAAATTCTAATAGAGTGGCTCGCAGTACACAGGTACATAGCTTCACGCCAAATAGTCGCTGTAGGCAGAGAGGACGGAGCGCCATAAGTCTTTTATATATATCTCTCTCTCGCTTTAATAACTCTTTTCAAGCACACGCGTCGATTTTTGAGGCTCCTAACATCGCCTTCTTCCAGAACCCGTTCTATTTGGTCATGGAATGTGTGTCTTCATCTCCGTCCTCGACTCCTACAATTTTCCTTAGTCAATCTTGCATCATCCATTCTTTCTACATGTCCGAACCATCGGAGCATGCCCTTTCTTACTTTTACACCGCCACTCTCTTTTAATCCGACTTCCTTCCTTACAACCTTTTTTTGGAATTTCGATAAAATTAAATATCGACTCTGAACTGACAAAATAGAAAAATTTAATTAGCATGTTGGAAACTACATCTTCATGTATTTAGGACGTGGTGTGACATATTAGGTCGGGGAAAAAGTCTTTTCGCATACCGTAGGTATAAACTTATTATAAAATTTCTTTGACTGTACTATTTGTGTCTGGCTGGTTTTGGTAACATTAAAAAGGTTACATTATAAAGAAAAGAAAAAAATAAAAATAAGTTGTTTCCCGCTATTTTTCATTTGTTTTTCTCTCCGTAAAAATGAGTGAATCTAATGAAGAAATTCGATACATTTTAAAATTTTATTATAAAAAAGGCAAAAATGCAACTCAAGCAGTGAAAAAATTTGTGATGTTTATGGACCTGATGCAGTGTCAGTAAGAGTAGCACAAATTTGGTTCAAACGTTTTCAGTCCGGAAATTTTGATGTTAAAGATGCACCTCGCTCTGGTCGCCCTGTTACGAATAAAATGGACGCCATTTTTGAAAGAGTGGAGCAAGATCGGCATATTAGTAGTTACGATGTAGCTGAAGAACTGGGAATTGACCACAAAACAGTTTTGACCCATTTGAAGAAAGCTGGTTATACAAAAAAGCTCGATTTTTGGGTGCCACACGAGCTCACTCAAAGAAACTTAATGAACCGTGTACTCATTTGCGATTCATTATTGAGACGTAATGAAACCGAGCCGTTTTTGAAGAGATTGATAACTGGCGATGAAAAGTGGATCACGTACGACAAGAATGTGCGAAAAAGGTCGTGGTCGAAAGTTGGCCAGGCTTCACAGACTGTGGCCAAACCTGGCCTAACACGAAATAAGGTGATGCTGTGTGTATGGTGGGATTGGAAGGGCATTGTTCATTATGAGCTTTTACCGTCCGGCAAAACCATCGATTCTGATCTTTACTGCCAGCAACTGATGAGATTAAAGGAAGCAGTCGAGAGAAAACGGCCGGAATTGATCAACAGGAAGGGTGTGGTCTTTCATCACGATAACGCTAGACCACACACATCTTTAGCCACTCAGCAAAAATTAAGAGAGTTCGACTGGGAGGTCCTAGTGCATCCACCATATAGCCCTGACCTTGCGCCTTCAGATTTTCACCTGTTTCGGTTTCTTCAGAATTCGTTAGGTTCTGTAAGGTTGACCTCAAGAGAGGACTGCCAAAACTATTTGTCCCGTTTTTTTGATCAGAAGTCCCAAAGTTTCTACAGTAACGGGATAATGTCTCTGCCCACAAAATGGCAGAAAGTTATTCAACAAAACGGTACATATATATTGTAAATAAATGTAAATAAACTTTGAAAAAAATGTCTTGACTTTTCATACAAAAATACGAAAATACTTTTTCCCCAACCTATTATTCAAAAAATATTTTGTATATAAATCTATCCAACTATATTGGCGATAGTAATCGAAATGAAGTAACATTTTTTTTATATTCAACATTTTAATTTAAGATTTTATTACATAAATTATTTTAAGTAAACATTAACACTTACTTGACTAGAAAAAAATTGGGCATTTTCATTAACAATAAATATATTTAAAAAAGAAATTAAGCAGCAAATAAAATGAAAAATGCTAGTTATCACTCGCTTATTAAGAAATTAAAAAGTAACGGCTTAAACAAATAAATTCTTAAAGAGATGAATAATTTCTTGAAAAATACATAAAATATCAGAAATTTGTATTCTATTTCTCATCACCATCAACATTTTTTAATTCTAATGAAAGAATAAATAAATAATTGATGAAGAAAATAAAAAAAAAACATTCAATTATTATCCACATTAGAATAATTCATTTTCTCCGAAAGAACTTCTTCAACAATTTTTTGAATCATCAATCTGTCTTCAAATGTTATATCCTCGGGTTTTGTTTTATCATCGTATATTTTTCTATCTATAAGTCTAACTATCACTTCTTCTACAATAGAATCGACAGTTTCGTTCGCTAAATTACTCGTATCTGGAATTTCAATTAAATTGTCCACAACCGTTTCTGGAATCTCTGCTTCATTCGTTTCAGATTTAGCATCATCAGTTGTTTTTGTTTCAAGATCTAATATTTTTTCTGGTATATCTCCTCTACCATCCTTTTCCTCTTCTACAAGTTCAATATTTGGTACATTATTGTCTGATAGCTCATCGGCGATATGTTTGTGGCGCTTCATTATATCTTTAAGCTTTTCTTTGGCAGACGCCACGACTTCTTTTCGTGTTTCCAGTTTTATCTTCTCTATTGCTCTCTTTTTTCTCTCCTGACGAATAATTTTCAATTCATCAATAGCTTTCTTTGCTTTTTGTAATTTTGGACCTTCAGTCGTATTATCTTCATTTGGCTTGTCTACGTGTTGTTCTTCTTTTATCAAAACTGATTCATCTTCATCATCTTTAGATTCAAGTTTGTCTTCGATTGCCGGTATATCATCTAATAAATGTTTATTTTCTTCCATTTTCATCTCATCGTTTCGTTCTATATTTGTCATTGAAGACATCGATTCTTGGGACAACTCGGCTTTGGTATCTTCCTGGCTCACGGTATTGCCCACACTGTCCTCAATATCTTCTTCCGACTTTGACGTATGGGAGTTATCCCCAAGCTGGTATCCCCCATAGTGGGCATGATGATGAGCACGAAAATCTTTCTTTTCTAATATAAAGAGGGCCGGTTTAGTTTTGATCCTCACAGGTGGGATCAATTTATAATTCACAGCGACTTGTGAAAAACTTTCCACACTATCTAAAATTATATGAGACTGTGTAAAATATTTGAGATTTGATGAATATTTACTTTTAGCCTCGACGAGTATATGTGTATACTCTTGCAATTGTTCAGGCAATAGAGATTCATTCTTACTGTACATCCAATTATCATTAATTTGTGTGTACCTTGTGACACCCGTTTGTGCAGCCAAGTTGCATATGTGCAGATGAACATGGGGCTCGTTTTTCAAAAGCTTGTGGAACCTTAGAATACGGAACAAAAAATAATAATATACATTTTATAAAAATATAACAAAAAATCGAAGTAGATGCTTTCTAAATTATTGAATGGGAAGATTTTTCTGAGAGACCAAGAGATGGTGGCAACATCCGCATAGAATTAACGTTAGATGGATGAATTGGCGAAAGATAACGGGAACTGTTTGCGACCCCCAAAGGCTTTTCTAACAAAACCATTATCAAACCTGTCATCACGCATGTATCAGAATGTTCGACTATAAAAGGGATCGACGGTAAAGAAGAATGAAAGAGGTAGTTTGAAAGTTGCGCCAATAACTGAGAGGATAAGAGGAAATCTTCCGTAGTATGGACATGTAATGAAGAGGGATGATACACATGTTACGAGAAGAATGATAAACTTGTAAGTAGAAAGAAAAAAGCTAAGAGGAAGACCTAAGAAAATACAGACGAATTGTGTGAAAAACTATAAAACTAAGGATGGTGTTGTGGAAGATGCGACTGATAGGGAAGTATGGAAACAGAAAACTTGTTGTAACAACCCCAATGGGGTCAGGGCAGGAAAATGATGGATGGAAAGATTTTTTTACAAAAATATAGTGAATTAACATACCTAGTTATTGCAACTCCACCAGGATAATTTGTCATAGCGACTAACGTAAATGCTAATGACATAATAATATTGCCAATTAGAATAACAATTGACCCCCAAAACAGCAACTCAAAAATTGGTGCTTTCGTTCGTCTTACATATCTGAAATAAATTATTTTTAAACATTATAATTTGAAAATTAGATCTGCTAAAACTTCTTTATTTGTGGGGTAAGAGGGTAAAGCGGTAAAGAACTATCCCCGCTCATGGACACCTGCAAGTTATTGGAGAGGGGTTGGGTTCCTTTCGCACCAAACGAAACGTGGCATGTGCCACTTTACGTTAATATTCGTAGAGGTCGTGGTATCGAACCATCGTCGAAGCCCATTCATGCAGCGAGGTCTGGCTCTACCACAGTACAGTACAGATTATACAGTACACAAAAGGATAAATAAAGCAATAGATTAAAACTACTTACACATAGGAACAGGCCGCGGCTGATGCCATATTGAGCAATGGGAAGACATATATTATAAACCTAAGTTCCTTGTGTGGTAGGATTGAGTACAGAAATATATATACAAATGCTGGCGCAGCATACTGCACTAGTCTTCTATCTAAGTACAATCCAACTGGTATCAGAACTATACTGGGTCCAAGGCCACGTGGTAGAGCTGAGTAGAAGTACCACAAGAATGGTGATGTCTGTGTGATGGTTAAGGAAACCAAATAGTAATACACCAATATACTTAAACTGCAGTGAGATACTTAATATGTGAAAACACTAGTGGCTGACCAAAGTTGCATTTCTGGCCGAAGCCACCTTATTTTAATAACTATCGCTTTCAGAATATTTAGCATATTCTAGAATATGTAGCATATTCTGAGAGCTTTAAGAGATTTAGCCCAATATATTATACTATATACATGTGATATATACTATATACATACTATGTACAGTACAATATATTGTTTCGTTTGCTAACTGCGATGCGTTAGTTCCGGCAGCGCGGCGATACGCTGGTCTGCGCACTCTACGTCTCGCTCTAGCATTGTTCAGTAAATTTCAAAATAAGACAATTTGCTATTGACTGTGGTGTGTTTCCTGACTTGATGAAGTTAATTAAATCATTCTATTGTATAAATCGGGTAGTAGATTAGGCCCCACTAACTTTAGACAACTATCAGTACTACCCACATTAAGTAAAATTTTCGAAAACCTAATCCTAACACATACTTTAATTATAATAGATCAGCTGTAGCAATGGGGGTGCCACAAGGCGCAAGGATTTTGAATCGCCTGACCGATGCTTTGGCTTCCGCCAAAAATAAGTTTAAAACTAAAGGTGATGATTTAAAATTTGATGATTAATTTACGATGTCTAATAGTCAACTTTACATTATTAAAATTTTTATTGAACTAGGTCTAGAAGTAGTGATGAATTTAAATATATTGGAATTTATTGGCAAGCAAGATCCAAAATCAATTGTAGAGGACTTCTCAACCATCAAAGTATCAAGATAAAAGTGCTTGTCCAAATAATTAAATACACCCATTATAAGGACCTTGGTTTTAAAAAAGGATACACCCCAATCTGAACTCTTGTTTAAGATTGTATTATACCAGAACACTTCAGCTTCTGGCCACAACAGTCTTCCCCAAAACAACGAGTCCACTGTTACTGTCACACCCACTAAGCAAATACCAGCAGGTACTGCCACTTTGAGCAAGCTGAAAAATATAACAACTTTATTTTTTTTTAAATCTCCAAAATCTGATAGGAAAGGCATATAAATATTTTAGTACATAAATGAAATAATATTAGAAGCAATTTCACATTAAAAATATTATTATCAAACAGTACTTGTCAGTCTTGAGATTTCTTTTTATATTGATAAGCAAGCAGTAATATAAAAACATAATTTTTGGTTTGAACTTACGTTTTGATATTAAGTTTGTTGAAATATAAGTCTATAAGAAGGTATAGACCAAACAGCATTGCTAATTCTGATCTAAAAATTATTATTGATGCCCCGGCTGATATTATAAACTGCTTATAATGACCAGCTACCCATCCTTCGAATGCCAATAGCACTGTAAGAGAACAAAAGAACCAAAAAACATATTAAATTTAAAACGGTCTTGTGCGAGTAAACTCTTGCTGGTGTCCATGGGCGGTGTTGGTTGCTTACAATCAGGTGACACGCCTTCTCGTTAGCCCTTTGAGGGCTAACGAGAAGGCGTGTCACCTGATAAAAAAAAAAAAATGTAGTAAAAGCTATTATTGCCATACATTAGCCAAAATGTTGATATCCATCCATCTTATACAACTTTGGGGAGAAAAGTCATTACTGTAAACAATCCAACTAGATTTTTAATTTAGAAACAGATTTTTGTCGCTTTAGACTACAATGACTAATTAAAATACTGATAATGTAATTAGTAAAGTTGCCCGAATTATTTACAAACTATAACATGAAATACTTACCAAGTGGTAGTACAATAATATTTGGTAATGGCCGACTCATATAAAACATAAAGTGGTATTGAGTAACAGTAATAAATGTGTACCACCAGGTGAATGTATTACCAAACTGTTTTTGTAGAGCATTTCGCAAACGGCTCCATGTTACTATCACTGATAAAGCCAGTGTCAAACGAACTAGAAAAGAAAAACAAGATCACATTTTTATTTATTCTGCACTTATTATAGGATGAGTTAAATGTTACAGCAATATTACTCACTCACCTACATATTGCATCCAAAACTTATTAATCCCTGTGATATAAAATATCGTGAGCATAGGCGACGATAAAACTGAAAGAACTAGTGCACCGACGAAAGAACGTGGCACAGCACCAGGAAACTCATTATGATCGTACTAGAAAAAAGATGTATATTATAAATTAGCTATAAAAAGCTGCATATAAATCCAAAATTAGAATTTGGAGGGACCTGAGTAAGGTTATGTCGATGATATAAAATATCATGAGTCGCTTGAATATTAAAACTCTCTTCCACTTTCGTGTATGGGCATAGCAGTATATGTAAACTGGCGATTATATACATTAGTTGGACCATGATTTTATATTATAAATCAAACAAACCACGGAAAAATCAACCCATATCTTTTATTACAAAACAACAGCTGAAAATGAAGAGCAGAAACGTCAGAAATTGACAAGTGACACAATTGATAGGAACTGTCAGAAGTAGCAACGATTCCGGCCACGTTCCACATAAAGCCCACAAAGACCGCGACCGCGGAATTTGCCGTTCCACTAATGAAAAAACGCCGCGGGTGTTGTGAGCGAATGTTATAAGTGGAACGCAAAACTTAGGCGCTGTGTGCTAGCAATATGGCGGCTCGGAAAAATCATTAAGTTCTGATGACATATGTCATTTTTTATTGAAAGCCCACCAAGACCTACCAATATTTTGCGGGCGAAGTGGGCGCGAAGCGGTCGCGAACAGTAACGTCATCTATGACGTCGAGCGATCGCTCGCAACGACCGCGGGCTTTATGTGGAGTGATACTGTGGGCGTTGCGGTCGCCGCGGTCGCTTAGTGGAACTTGCCCTCTATGGACGGTATAAGAAGGACCATCATACATATTTCATCTATACATACTTTACAAACTTTCGGAATCATGACACTTTCTTGAAAAATATCGCGAAGTTAACCGTTTATTAATGGCCAAAAGTGACTAGTAGGGTCATAGTCGCCAATAACGAAAGAAGAAGAAGAAGGACCATCTTGTATGGGGGATGCTTTTTTTTATATAATTTAACGACCTGGTTGCTAGGACCTTTAAGTCGAGTCTTTTTATTACAATTAACTTCTTAATTCTTAACCAGTCGACAGTGTAACCGTCATAGTCCCACGCCTCGAGCTCCCAAGGCGGCGTGCCGGCCAGAGCACACGCCGCCGCAAAGCCCACCGACCTGTAACACCGGGCCACCCTTTGCGCGATGGCCCTCTGGGGCTTGCGCAGGGCGGAGGCGTTCTCCCTCCGCTGTAGGGAGTCCGCCCAGATAGGGGCCCCATAAAGGGCCATGCTTTTAAGGATGCCGGCGTATAGCTGCCGGCACCTCGTTTTGGGCCCACCTAAATTGGGCAACAGCCCGGAGAGAGCGCCTGCCGTCTTCAGCAGGCGCGTGGACAGCCCGCTGAAGTGCGGGCCGAACCGCCACCTGCTGTCGAGCACCAGGCCCAGATATTTCATCTGGGCCTTTACGTCTATTGTGACGCCCTCCACGACAATATGGGCCCCCGCAGGAATGCGCTGCCGTGGACCGTGGAAGAAGACGGCTTCGGTTTTCTGCAGCGCCACGCGGAGGCCCAATCGGCGTATCCTCCCCGCGACCAGGGAGCCGCCAGCCGAGGCTAGGGTCGCCGCCTCCCGGAAATCTCTCCCCCGGGCAATGAGGAGAGTGTCATCGGCGTAACAAATGACACTCGTGCCCCTGAGGAGAGCGCCCCGCAGTAACCAGTCGAATCCGATGTCCCACAGGAGGGGTCCTAAGACAGACCCCTGCGGAACACCGGACTCCACCCCGTACCTACGGATCTGGCCCGTCCCATCGACCAGCAGGACGGTGCGGTCTTCCAAATAATCGGCTAGAAGCCGCCGTAGATATGGAGGCACCCCGTGATATCGGAGTGCCTCAAGAATTGTAACATGGGGGACGGAATTGAAGGCGTTGGCGATGTCGAAGGACACCGCCAAGAGGCCTTCCCCCGCTCCGACGGCTTCCCGCACCCGGTCCCTGAGACGGGCCAGTGCGTCCACTGTCGAACGCCCCTTCCGGAAACCGAACTGGGCGTCCGACAGGTCCGGACCTACACCACGCAAGTGGTCGTTGATCCGGGTGGCGACGACGTCTTCGAACAGCTTGCCGACCTCATCGAGAAGAACGATGGGCCGACAAGCTGGGAAAAGATCGGACGGGCGTCCCTCCTTTGGAAGGAGACACAGGCGCCCCTCCTTCCAAACCTTCGGGAACCTGCCAGTCGTGAAGCACGCGCTGAACAGGTCCCGAAACCTCTCCTCCATCACGGAGGTGGCGAGGGCCACCACGCGTGCGGGAACGCCGTCCGGCCCGGGGGCTGTGGACTTGCCGCGGAGGCGGATCGTCGCCTCACGGAACTCCTCGATCGTCAACGACGGGACGCCTTCGTTTGATGGAGCCGCCTCCCGCGGAGGGTCCATCGCTGGCGGGGTGAAGTGGGTCCTGCGCGGGAACAGGGACCGGACCACCCCGTCCAGTACGGCCGGCTCGAGAGACTCCGTAAGCGGGGGAGCAAAGGGGCGCAGCTTGCTCCGCGCCGCCTTGTAGGGCCTCCCGAACGGATCCTTATCGAGACCCTCCAGCATCTCGGCCCTTGCCGACTCCTCGGGGGCTCTCATGGCTCTCCTGAGGGCCCACTTCGCCTCCTCGTACGCCGCGTAGAGGCGGTCTTCCTCAGCCGGGTTGCGAAGGCTGCGACGGCGACTTCGCGTGTACGCCCTTCTGGACGCCACGCACGCGGCACAGAGTTCCGCCAGTTCTTCCGACCACCAAAACACGGCGCGACGAGGCGGCGGACGACGGGACCGAGGCATGCTGGAGTTGCACACCTCGGTCATGGACCCTCTCAGCCGAAGGGCTGCGGCGTCCACGTCGTCGCCGACCGGGGGGGAAAGCCAGTCCCGGAGGAACGCCGCCTCCCTGGCTGCCTCCTGATCCAGGTGAGTGAGCGCCCACCTCGGGAAACGGGATCGGCCCGAAGGGACCGAACTCCGTGCGGATCGGGTGGAGATGTCGAACCGCACGTAGCGGTGGTCCGACAAGGTCTCCACCGTCTCCACCCGCCAGTTCAAGACGCGAGCAGCTAGCACGGGGGTGGCAAACGAAACGTCCACCACTGACCCACCCCGTTGCCGCACGCATGTGTGGACCGATCCCCTGTTGAGGAGGGAAACTCCTGTCGACGCCGCCCAGAATTCAACGACGCGACCTCTGACATTACAAGAGGCAACCGGATTGCCCCAGGCCGTCGACTTGGCGTTCAAGTCGCCCAACACGGCGACCTGGCGCGGTGCCGCCCTACCGACGACCGCCGTCAGGACCTCGAGGAAGCTCTCGAAGTCCGAAAGAGGCCGATTCGGGGAAAAATAGACGCCCACGAGGGCAATATCCCCCCACGCGGCGGAAACGTATCCCGGTCCCCTCTCTAAGAGCGAGAGAGGAGGGGAGTACGTGGAAGACCGACCTAATAAAGCGACCGTACCGTCTCGGGAGCCCAGCCACTGGCCTGGGATCGAGTACGGCTCGGCGACGACCGCGACATCCACCTGCCACTCAGCCATGACCTGAAGGAGCAGGTCCTGGGCCGAGCGGCAGTGGTTGGCATTCGCCTGGAGGATGCGATGTACGGACCGATCCATCAATCGGACATCGCACCCCCCTCACCAGCCGCCGAAGTCCCAGGAGCGGGGACGACTGCGGCACACTCCGGATTAGCAGCAGCAGGCCGGGTCGGAGCCGGCGCTTTGCCCTTCTTCGGGGGAGGATTGCACTTCCTCCCCCTCATTATGTGGCCTGATGGAAGGCCACTGGCGGCGCACACCGCGCAATGCGGCGTGGCAACCTTGCAGGAGGCGATTTTGTGTCCCTCCTTGCCGCAGCGAAGACAGTAGCCCGACCTGTCCGTTGTCGATGGACAGAGAGGTCGGGTGTGGCCGATCCCGAAGCACTTATAGCACCTCAATGGCTGGTGGTCAAGTGCTCGGACCACGCCAGAACTGAAGCCGACAAGAAGCCGCCCCTTCGCAAGGACGGCCTTGGCTGCTATGATGGGGCACTCCAAACGCATGGCTCCCATGCCTCCACGATCGGGCCGTATGGGTCGGCCTTTCACCGCTGCGGTGTCACAGCCTCCTATTTTTGCCACCGCCGCCACGACTTCCTCCTTGGTAACGGAGTCATCGAGGTTTGTCACCTCCAAGGTGGTACACTTTACGGGCCTGACAACTTTCACCGTATCTGCGATGACCTTCCTCAGCTTGGTCGCAAAGAGGTCCGCGTGGGCGTCACCCTGGGCCCCCGGAAACTCAAAAATACGAGCACCAGCTTGGGTACGACGACACGAGACCGTACCGATCCCCAGTTGGGCGGGGTCGACGTTGGGACGGGCTCGTTGGAAGACACTCGTGTAAGTTTCCCCCGCTCCGCAGCTTCTGCAGTGAGTGTTACCACCACAGCTGCGGTTTTGGGGGGAACTAGCTTCCTCTTCTTTTGCACGGTGGGTGCCCTTTCAGCGGCGGGAGCAGCTGCGGTGGATTTGGGGGCCGTCTTCTTTCCTTTTCCCTTTCCCTTTCCTTTGTTCGTCACCTGGGACGGGGGAGGAGGAGTGTTGGAAATAGGGATTGCGGGGATGGCGGCCATACTCGACGTTTTGATGGGGCCTCTCTTCCCTCTCTTGACCACCTCAGTCCAAGACAGGTTGGACGGAGTGGTGGAGGGTGGAGGCACGTCAACTTCCACTGGTGGTGGGTTAGTCCTCTTGTCGGCAGCAAGTGGGAGCCGGAGGCGTTTCTCTGGCAAAAGCCTATCTTCAATGCCTGCAAAGCAGGCTCTCGTGAAGGCCCTTTCCTCCATAACAACCTTTCGGATTATCACCTACTCCTACTACCTACTACCTATCGGACTTTCGCCTGCAGCTGCCGTGTTTCTTCGGTTGCTGTGCGCTCCACCAGCTCCCGGACTATGCCGCGCATGCTCGCGGACCTACTTTTCAGGGACTTCTGGAAAGTCCCCTTTAGGTTGGACGACTTGGAGGCTACTTCGGCGATTTCTCGCTCGTCCTCCTGAGCCATCCTCTCCAACTCCGCCAACGAGTAGTCCGCGTACAGGACAGTGGACGCACCGTATCCAACTTTTGCCCTCGCGAGCCGCGCCCGTTGCTTTTTGGCAGCGACCTTCTCCTCCAGGTCCTTCTGGAGTTGCTGCCTTCTAGCCAAGTTCAACTGGAGCTGTGCCTCCGCTAGGCCCACTTCGTGGGTGTCCGCAGCAGTTGTAGGCTTTTTTGGTATTGCCTTTTTCTTGGGCTTCTTGGGAGAGTCTGAGGAGCCAGACCCACCCGACTTCATAAAAGCCCGTTTTGTCGCCCTTTGGCGATCTTCCTCCATCGCTATTGAGTTGTCCGATTGTGGGACTGCGTCACTGTCGGAGTCCGAGGACTCTACATTTATCTCAGCCACAGATGGAGCGCGGCTTGCCTCAGATGCAGATCCTCCAGTCTCCTGCCTTTTCTTGACCACTTTCGGTCTTGGGGGACGCATGAAATGCCCCGAGGAATCCCGCAGGGGAGGTTCCGCCGGTCTAGTATTTACGGAGGACCGGTCCTCCACCTCTACATTCAGTGACTCCCTGGAGCCACCCTTTGTGTCAATGTTGTTTTTTAAATTTTTATTGATATCCATAATAGATCCCACGAGTGGGGGAGAAACAAAGGTCCACCCTGGCAGAGATCCCCCAATACCCTGGTAAGCGTTAATTTGTAACCCAACACAGGGGGTCCGCAGGTGCCCTGGCTGGGAGTACGCTCGAGACCGAACAACCCATCGGCCATGCATCTTCTCGCCACGTACCAGAGCTTAAGATTCGGGGTGATTTTTTATAGAGGTGTTCTTCCTCGCGATCCAGGCGTTGAAGCCGAGACCCTCGTTCCTGATTTGGGCCGCGAGACATGTCCACGACACCCAGTGCAATTCAGGTTTACGATTTGGCGCGGTTGGCTTTGAAGCCAGTTCGGCCCTCGACGAAGCGAGGGGAACGAACCCGTCGAAAGTCACCTTCCAGGGCCCTCTCGCTCTGCGAACAGAGGGGACAGAGGGTGCGGAGGCGAGCGCAGCAGGTTTACTGCCACCCACCGCGGTGCGGAAGAAACCGCCCGCCTAGGTGTCCACCGATGGCCATGAGCATCGGACAGACATCAGGGTAATTTTTTAGAGAGGTTTTCTTCCTCGCGGCCCCCACTGGGAGGTGGCGGCCCTCGTGCCGACCCCTCGGGTCGGGTTACGAGTCGGGCCGGGCGACGGCCTGTACCAGACGCATCCGCCCGCCCCTAACTGCTAGTGATTTTTTAAGGAGGTTGTCTTCCTCCTGTCAGACTCTTCGCCAGGGCCCGAGGGAAATGATTCCGTCAAATCCGTCAAGCCCTGCTCAGAGAGCACCGTCCCGGGTAAATGCATCCGGGCGCACGAGGAGGTGGTCTGACGGCGCCCCCCATCTTAACCTAACCTAACCTAATCATCAAATTCAAATTCAAATTCAAATTCAAATATTTATTTGCTTAAAATGTAGGTAACAGAGGTGTAGTTATGTCAATTACAGAAAGTCCCAAATACATTTTACCGTGCAACGGCATGCAAATTACATTTCAATAAAAATTACATTTCATTACATATTCAATAAAATATAGATACTTTAGAAATGTCACAAGGTAAATTAAAATGATTCTAATATATAAAAACAATTAACTTTTTCAAGCAGTCAAGAATATTTACACCCTATTTAGGAACATAAATACCGTTATAATAATAAATGTTTAAATTGTTATCTGATGTCAAATTATAAATTAAATGTCAAAAAAAAAATGCAAACAATTTCTAGGTCACATGTCCAGTTGTCCACTTTTGGGAGTCTAATCAAGTAATTCTCCTAATGAATAAAAACATTTTTCCTGAAGCCATAATTTCAGATCTCTGATACATTTTTTATATGGTAGACCACGAATATCTGTAGGAATTTTATTAAATATGCGCCCACACATAGCATAACAATTCTTAAGATATAAGGTTGATTTCGGCACTCTATGCAAAACTATTCTATTAGGATCCCTTGTATTTCTTGGGTATATTTCCTTTGCTGTTTTAAACATACTAGGATTCTGTTTTACAAATTTGACAGCTTCGAGAACATACATGCTTGGTAAGGTCAGTATTTTATAACTTTTGAAAAGGGGCTTACATGATACCCATGGTGCTATTCCTGCAATGGCTCTTATGCACTTTTTTTGCGCTAAAAATGCCCTTTGTCGGTCTGGTGAGTTTCCCCATAAAATTAGACCATAGTTTAGTACTGAGGACACATACCCATGATATGCAGTCAATACAGTTTCTGTAGTGGAGGTGTTTCTCAATTTATAGAGCACGTAGACGAATCTGTTTATTTTGTTACATACCATAGTTATGTGGGCTTTCCAGTTTAAATATTTATCCAGCATAAAACCTAAAAATTTCACTTCCTTTACTTCATTTAACTTTTTATCCTCATATTTTATATTTAAATCTTTGTTGCACTTCGTATGGGTGCAGAATTGTATGAAACTTGTTTTTGATAGATTTACTTTCAAATTGTTTTCATTTAACCATTTGATTATAGCTTCTATGGAATTATTTATGTCAGTAGAATATTCATTAATGTCAGCGTTTCTTTCTGATGTCATGATAATAGAAATATCGTCAGCAAAGAGGATACAAGGACACAATGATACACATGGCAGATCATTTATATATAACAAAAAAAGCAGTGGCCCCAATACACTACCCTGGGGAACACCAGCTCTATTTACAATCCATAAAGTCGTGGCACTTTATGCATGATGTTCCAAGGGAGTTTTGACGACAATGCAGAAAAGCACACTAAACACGATATTTACACCATTTCCCACATTTGCACTCATATACGAACACTTATTAAATAAAACGCCACGAATTCCATTCAATAAGATCCATTGAAACACAAATCTGAGAAAATAATGCAAATAACGGACATGTCTCCTCTACAGTCCCGCCAAAACTTCTTGGGGGATGCGTCGACTTGTAAACAGCAGATTCGGACACCCATAAAAATAGTGTAGAAATTGGAAATGATGTGAATGTTTATACATTCACAAGATTGTGCCCAAGACCAGAGTGAGTGGGCTTATTTATTCTTTATTATCTGTAGTCGGGATCTGTACTTAAAATATGTACAGCTCGACCAACTTATCTGTGAACTGAGTGGCGGCGACACCGTCGACATAGTGTTGCAAGTTATTATAGATTTCCCAGAATTTGGCATGTTTGCCTAGTACATAGCGTAGTAATAAATTAGATACGTTATTAAGGTAATCTATATAATTAGTACTTATTATATTATTTATGTCTATACATTAATTCATTCATTAAGTGTGTAAAAAATATTCGAAAACCCTTGGCAAAGATGAATTGATTAGGGGTAGATAACCTGTAACTGTAACCTAAAATTCATGTTAGCTGCTGTTGGACAGTCCCTTTTTAGAGTAAGGTTTTAGGCTATATAACATCACGCTGCGACCAATAAGAGCGACGGGACAGGGCAGAGTTGTCAGTAGACTAGGTCACTGGCGGTCGGCTAGTTTCATATCTACAGGATAGATACAAGAGCTGACCTAGCAATTGGATATAATAAAACAAGAGTTTTAGAATAATTCATTTATTGAAACCAGGTTTCCAATAATTATGGTCTTTGGAACAACCTGCACGCCCAACTTCAGTCAGGCTGTGAGGAAATATACCTCCTATTTCCATGCAACCATCATCATCATCACTATCACTTTCTGTTTCTGTGTCACTTCTTACTTCTATTATAAAAGGCTTATCCAAATACGAATCTTGTTTCAAATATTCTTCTTCTAACTTGTGAACATGTTTGCAATGCTGTGCCCACTCATTAACCGTAATGGTTTCAAAGGCTTCTTGAACCAGGCGGGGAATCTCAGCATTTTTATGGTCAATATTTACTTCAGCTACTTTTCTTTTCATTGTGCTCCAAATGAATTCAATGGGGTTAAGATCACAGTGATAGGGAGGTAAGTACAAGCATTTGTGCCCATTTTGTTCTAATATTTTATCAATTTCATATTCAGGTTCAGGCTTGTTTCTTTTTATTAGTTCTAACAGCTGAGGTTTTGTGAACTCTTCTCCAAAGTCAACATTATTTTGTGTCAACCATAGTTGCATATCTCTTTTTAAAGAATTCGTATTTGGAACCTTATTTATGCAAACACGGTGATAGGGAGCATTGTCCATTACAATTATTGATGGCTGCTGTAAGTTAGGCACCAGTTTTGCAATAACCCACTTTTTAAAGTTAGTACTGTTCATATCATCATGATAATCACCACTTTTAGTATTAGACTTGAAAACGAGAAGTGCATTATTAACAAATCCAGTGTCCCCTCCTGCGTGTATAATAATATACCTTTGTCCTTTTGATACAGGCTCTAATACTCCGTCTACACCCTCGCCTTGCCAACATTTACCTGATGTATGCGATGAGTGAATATATGTCTCGTCTAAATAAATTAGCGGCTGAGGTTGTGGACTTATTTTATTTTTTTCTACTGCATGCAAGTACTTTGCTCTCCAAGCTGATACTTCATTACGCCCCATTAGTACCTTACGGTTACTCTGAGTCTTTTTAAAACGAAAACCCATCTTGTGAAGCAGTTTTCGAAGACTTTATCGTTGTCCTGTGTAATTAATTTCTGTCTTTAAGACCTCTAGTAGCTTCTTGATAGTTGGTAGCTCCTTTTTAATGGAATAAAACTCATGTACTTTTCTTCGAATAACTCCCATGTCAAAATCATCAATATGTATAAATCCCGTTTTACGCTGTACCCTCTCCTTGCCTGGGGTCTGAATTTTTGTACCAGTCTCTTCTGCCACATGCCCTTCTTTTACTATTTTAGATATGAGTCCTTGACTCACACCTGAAATAAATAACACATTATCATCATCAACCCCTTAACGTCACACACACAATGTTTGCTATATGTAAGTACGAATGAATAGTGGCAATATCAAAAGTAAATATCAGTAGATATGTACCTATTTCTTGTTGCGGGTTAGTTGACTCTTACATCCAACAAATTCATAAATATTGGGAAATTTACAAAAAGAAAGTGGGAACACTAACCTGTAGCTGCCGAAATTCGTTTGTATATTTGATTAAATGGTATAATCGGAGCCTCCGCCCGAGCTTCTTCTTCAAAAAAGGATTTAACCTTTAGAATAATGCTTCGAGCATCACTTTTAATCGCTTTCGGCATAATTAACGTTGTAAATATAGCAATTTAGCAACAGAAATCACAGAGTACCCGAATGTAGTAGATACTGACAATCGAATGACATTTCAACATGGCGGCCGTAGTTCCTATTTTTTCCATTTCACAGATAAGTTGGTGGGACTGTACGGCGTGCATCATCATCATTACATAGTATAAAACAAAGTCACTCTCCACTCTCTGTCCCCTTATATGCTTATATCTTTAAAACTTCGCAACTGATTTTGATGCGGTTTTTTTTAATAGTTATGGTATCGACGGGGTCGTTTTGATTTATAATTCATATATGATGTTGTAAAGAAATGATAATTTTCGAGATTTAGCACTTTAATTGAACCCTAAGTGGTAGATCAAAACAATGTTCTGCATTATTAAACACCTTTAGAAGGTCTATAAAAAAGTCCGCGAGGGCATATGTCTATCTCTTAGAGATAACCCACTATGACTATTTTTATTTTTTTACTTTTTACGAGAAATAATGGCTTTTTTACGAAGCGATGATGAAACATTACCGCATTAATTTTCATCCAATTAAGGGTCTTAAATAGATTGTGCATATAATATAGATGATCCTGGCCGTTTACAGCGTACAATTTAAACGAATATTTTCGAAGATATTGCAGTATTAACATAGCGGGACAGAAGTTAAAGCCGATAAATAGCACAAATTGAACCTCATGATATCCAAAATGTATTCATTTATTACTTTTGATGCGGAACAAAGTTCGCCGGGGTATTGTATGAAACTTATCTAAAAATAATTTTAGTTTCCACAAAAATGTGTCCTGTATTTAATAATAATATATAGTCCTATAATTCCTGTATTATGATGATTATGAACAGCAATGATCAACGTTCCAATGAACATAAATATATTGAGACAATTGAACTATTGTGGGTAACAGTCACTATAATCGGCGTAGGAGATAGACTTATAACTTTTCAAAGTCATAATCTACTGGGACAACAAAACCCACCATCCATTTTGACCATTTTGACATTCGTCAACAATGGTGGACGGATATCGTGACATTTCATTGCAGTATTCGTTTTCAGATTTGAAAAGTATCAATAATGATCATTAATTCGTATGAAATAACCTGTGCGTTTATAATGCAATAATAAATCAGTACATCTTCATATAAAACAATAATAATGTGTGATGTTTGTTCGGAGTTTTCACAACTTTTGGTGAATTGTAAGTTACATTGTTTCGAAATTTCTCACTCCTTTTTCTTTCTCCCATTTGTGTGTGATATAGTAATATTATTTGAAATTAATTTATGTAGAAATAGTGTGTATAGTTTTGTTCTAACTACTTTTATCACACACAACATATGATCGTGTTTTCTAGGTGAGTCCAGATTAACCGACGATGTCTCTCAGTACCCCACAATAAGCCAGCCGGAATTGGAAACAGTACTCAACTACATTCTCTCATGGCCACAAAGGTAATTTTAGTGGAATGTTTTAAATATTTTCGTCCTTAAAACCTCTTATAAATCTATAATAATTCAATAAGTATCTAAATTGGCAGTTTTGTTCTTACGTATTGTTTTGAAAACATTAAATGATCTAGTTTTTAGTATTATAAAATTTTAACTACAAATATAAAGAAATATATGTATGTATTTCATTATTCTGTTTCTTATAGGCAATGTATGTGTTGTTATCGGGATGTGAAGAATTTCGAAAGATTTTATCTAGTAGTGCAGAGTATACTGTGTTTATCTGTTTGTCAACTGAAACTTTTAAAAGAGGAACTCATTGAAACAGCTAAAACAGTAGCGGTTCCCGAAAATGGGTCAGAAAAAGATAAACAGGATATTAATATACCTCCCACTAGTGAAGAGAAACCCAAAGAACAGAATGAGAGCACACCTGAATCAGATGCAGCTAAATCTTCTCTTGAGAACGCAGATGCCTCTAAAAATGTGGAAACCCCTGTTGCTGCTACGATTGAAGACACAGATGTATGGTCCATGCAACAAAAAGAGAAGCTCATGCACATAGTCTCCAAAGTGTTCTTATTGAACTTCCCTCTGTACATAGCGTGTAAACACTCAGCACTTAGTCGCCTAGATGATTTGTCCGCACAAGAAATATCAAATTTAAGTACATACTGTGACTTACATGATACAGAGATACCTGCATACTTGCTCCGTAATGTCACTCTCTTTTGCAAGCTGGGAGGTGTTTGCGCTATGACTGCGGTGTTCGAAATAGCAACATCAACTTCAATGCCCCTGTCTATGGCGCATGCAATCGTCGCGGCTGTTGGTAATCTGAAGTTATGGTTAAATTTTAGAGCAGTCGCACAACTCTTCATGCCTTTAAGAAGTACAATATTAAAATACATGTGCAGCTTAGAAGACAAGGACCTTCGCGTACCGGCAGTCAAATCAATGGCAGGTAATGTAATATTTAAGTACCTAAAAAGTATGTTTCTATTCTTATATATGAGAGATTGGTCTTTGCTGTGATGTTTTTTAGCAATATTTGACTCCGTTCTTGGCCTTCTATTAAGTTATTAAACAATTCTAAAGTGAAGTGAAAAAGAAAAGAGTATATTTTTCCTTACAATAATTATTTATATACATACTAGCTGACCCTGTGAACTTTGTTCAGGGGTAGACAGACAGCCGAAAATGACTTTGTTTTATATTATGTAATGATACAACACATGTATCAAAGAGATTATGTTAAGTTCTACAGCCCTTTAATGTATGCTTAAATACTGAAATATAAACACGTAAATTAAATTGAAATGTCTGTTTGCAATATTGAAATAACTGCATTCTACTACACACACAGCACGGCATAGCGCACGGTTTCTGAATCCAGAGGTGTGGTTTCGAAGCCTGGCACACACCAATGAGTTTTCGAAATTAATTAATTTCGAAAGTTATGTGTGATATATCAATGATTAAAAAAAAACTTTGTGCCCGGTACGGCAACAAGTTTGCCACCTATTCCATTTGGTACGCAAACATAACGGCGAGTCAAGGCTTAACAGTCACTGCCTACATCTTCGGGTAGAAAAAGGCTTGAAGTTATGTTATGTATGTTATATTATGTTTACTACATTTATATAAATGTATATACGAAACAGACACCAAAATATTTATTTATCATTTTTGTCTGTCTGTTTGTTTGTCCTGGGCAATCTCTGAAATAGCTGGACTTCGAAAGTTCTCCAGGTCAGCTAGTTCATAATATAACTATAGATGTAATCAACCATTAATTCTATTATAAGTATTCACAACAGTTTATATTTTTAGATTTCATGTGGGGAGCTGCCAAAGAGCCTTTGGATGCACCTCTAGCATTTGACGGCGATGGACTGGCCTTGGCTTTTAAATACTTCAACAGCAGCACGTTGACAATGCGTCTGGCAGGTGTGGCACAAATTAACGCCCACATCGCTGCACACAATGAGTTGTGCGGTGGTGAATCTGCTGCCGATATTGAACTCGCCGGACAACAGTTGGCCAACTGGCTGACATCTAACAATATAGTAGAACATTTGTTTGGACCTAATTTACATGTGGAGGTAGGCAATTTAAAGTTGTAAATCTATTCTTTTATTTGAAAACGATATTTGTTATTCATTTCATTTTTATGCAACTTCTAATACTTAATATTTCTGTGTAGGTAATCAAGCAATCTCATATGATCTTAAAGTTCCTGGCTGTTGAAGGTAGAATAACTCCAGATCACATCTTGTTGATATGGGCAGCTGCACAGTTGAAACATTGTGGAAGGCAGGTGTATGATCTCCTCCCGGGCTTCATTCGTGCTTTAGCGCCTAAACCCTGCGCTCATTTGTACAGTCTACTGTGCTTACTCCCACCCAAGGAACACACTGAACAGGTGATATATTACACCTATTTACTTATAATTTATTTCGTCACAATAGAAAATGATAAATATGGATCCATCCATCCATTGGGTTGAAAGATGAATGGAGAGGGGAGGTGGAAAGAGAGTTGCGCCTCCAGATACCTCTCTCACCAATCGAATGAGCCACTTTACATCGATATTTTGAGAGGTCGTGGTATTTCACTGGTTGAGCGGGACCAATTCATGATACAAGCTGTGTGGCTCTTCCACATTAATTTATGATATTATTAATAGACACTTCAATTTTATTTGTTTAAATAGATTTGTTAAATGTTTAAGAACTACATATATTTTAAAATAATATTTTCTTTACAGAGTTTATACTTGGCGTCAGCATTGATGCGTGCGATGTGGTCTCGCGGAGGTAGCAGCGGTACGGTAGTGGGGGCAGGCACTCCGCCTACCCTCGCAGATGAGCCCCCACTTCGACCTCCACAGCCATCTTGCAAGCCACACCACAACTCATCCTCAGAGGCCAGTGTCAGTATGGACCAGACCAACTCGGAAGACGATCCTGTGAGTCACCTCCTTAATTATAAAACATCTTTTACTAGTCGAAAGTGTAGGCAGTGACTCGCCGAATCGTTATCGTGAAATAGGTGGCGGAATCTATTGCCGCACACCAAGCACAAAGTTGTCCAGTCATTGATATTTATTTACCACTAATAACTTCACAAAAGAACACCGAGAAATCATTGAAATTAAAGCCAGTTTCGTAATCATTCCTTGCCTGCATTGCTTAAATCCTTCTTATGTAGTCCCCCACGTATGTTAAGGGGGATTTCTTTGACGTAAGTCTAATTGTTGTAACCTTGATTGCAATAAACATTGTTCTTTTAAAGTTTTTTTTTATGGGATAAGAGGGCAAACATGCAATTGGGTCACCTGATGGTATGTAACTTCTCACCGCTCATGAACACCGCGGTGCGTTATTGTCCTTAAAGGTGTAGGAGGGGAAATGAAGGGGAAAGGGAATCGGGCCTCGGAATACCTCTGTCACCGAACGAAACGCAGCACGAGCCACTTCACGTCGACTTCCGAGAGGTCGTGGTATTTCACCCGTTGAGTCGGCCCATTCAAGCAGCGAACTGCAAAACACTACCACTGTTAGAAAATGAATTTTATCTTAGAAAAATCCATAATATTTGTGTTATTAGTGTGAGGAGCTAAGTACGTCTGGTGAAGAAGCTGGTCCCACACCTCGTAAACAAATCAAGCAACGTATATACGACAAATTGACGGGTAAGTTTTAATTTTTTCATCATTCATTTCAAAGTATATAATAAAGCGTTAATATTTATTAATAAAAATTCTCAAAAATGTTGTCTTATTAACTTACTTTCTGCTTCGCGGCTTTACTCGCGTACCAAAAAAGTGGCAAAATTAAAAATAGCCCATTATACTCTGGGTGAATGCAGTTTTCCAAATTGTGAAAGAATTTTTTATATCAGTCTATTATTTTCATAGAAGAACAGTTAATGTTTATAAATATAGCTTCTAAGTCTAGACCATTTAATATGCAAATATTCCATATACTTAAGTCTCGGTGGTCTAGTGGTCGAGCACACGGTTTCTGAATCCAGAGGTCGTGGTTCGAAACCTGACACTGGCTCTTCCCAATGACTTGTCGAAATTGTTTTCGGAAAGTTATGTGTGATAAATACTGTTGACTGAAAACTTTGTGCCCGGTATGGCAATAGGTTCGCCATTTGGGACGTAAACATTACGGCGAGACGAGTCTTAACAGCCGCTGCCTACACCTTCGGGTAATAATGGCGTGAAGTTATGTTATACTTATGGAAATGTGACCTCTTTCGTTACTGGCGACTGTGCTATGTTCCTACCAGTCACTACTCACGGCCATTAATAAGCACTTATCGTCGCAATACTTTTTTCAACAAGGTGTCATGATCCCGAAATTTTACGAAGTATGTATAGCCGAAAGATATAGCTTCAGATAAAAAAAAAATATTTGCCTTTTGGGCGTATACGTTAAATATGTATACGCGTACGAGTGTATACGCGTACGAGTGTATACGTATACGTATTCTATAGTGATAATTAACTTTATTTTCAGCCGAACAAAAAGCATGGTTGCGTGAAGGTGACGTTTTGCCCAAGAAAGAATGCGCCACATTAAAATCATGCCAAAAGTGAGTATAGTTTTATGGAATATTTCATTAAATAACCAATGATTTCTTTATGAAATTTATTTTAAATCTCAAGTGGTAGCTTGACAAGTGTAGCAATTTATTTTAACTACGATTGCTTCATTTTTAAAATAGCGGTATATTTTTTTCGAATTGAATTGAACTTTTTTTTTAAATGCCATGAAAGGGCACGAACGAACCTCACAATAATCAACTAAATACATGTATACGCATTGTGTTTATTTTTATATATACCTATGTCATGTAGACGCAATAAGCGGGCCGGAAGCAGCGGGAGCGCCAGCAGCGGTGCGGAAGAGCTGCGCCCGCGTAAGAAAAAGTTCCACAAGAAACGACACAAGCCCGCCAAGCACAAACACTTCTGTGAGTTGCATCCTGACTAATATATACATAAATAAAATATGGGATTTTCGGAAGTAGATCGGGATGAAATTTGGCATGTATATAAGAGGCCGTCCATAATTTATTTTATATGATTTTCAGTAAAATCATCTGCTTCTTCAACTTCGTTCTGAAATTGCCATTCTAAGCCATTGGCGTTTGCGCACAGTAACTCAAAATTGGAAAATCCAAAAGTGCACGCCTCATAGCGGTCATTCACATTAAAAAAAATTCTAAAACAAAAACTCAAGTTTTTTAAAATAAAAAACAAATAAATTATTACCCTGAGATATAATCGTTTTTCTTTATTTATTCAATCTTAAATGTTAAATTTTTTTTACCACTATATTTTTATAATAATAAAAAATAAATATACAGTTGTATGTTAGTTTTTTATGATTTTTAATTGAAGAAAAAAACAGTTCTCAGAACGCTAATATTAACTAAGAAAATCAGCACAGTGTTATTAAATTATATATATATAATGTCAAGAGTACAGCATTACTTCTCGATCCGCTTATCAGGCGTGCAATAGAGTTTTTGATAATAAGATGTCAAAAAAAATTTATTAATTCAAGTTTCGCGCCAGTCCATGAGATATTTATTGTGGCACATGCGCTGATCTTAATTTACATTTGGCTTAAGGCTATCTTCATTTGTATTGTATATAAAAATAAATATAGATATACAAAGACATAGTGCTATGTCAGTTTTTCATAAATTATAATTAAACGACAGTACTTAGAATGCTAATATTAACTAGGAATCAGCACAGTGCATTACTTTATATAATAAAAAAAAAGTATTCCGGTATGATGAATTTTTCGACCAATTTCCATAACCACAGACTAATGGACGTCCAAGAATGATTGATTTTAATGTTATTATTTACTATGTTAAACAAAATAATTGTTTATAAAATATATCATATATGCTAGACAGATTATTTAACTTGATATTAGTGCACTCATATTATCCTGTTAGTGTTATATTAGTGAAAGAACAGTCATTTGAGTTTCGAAAGACCGGATTTTTTGGCATGTCGAGTGTAGAGCACTACCTCACGCTCCGCTTATGAGGCGTGCAATACCTCACGCTCCGCTTATGAGGCGTGCAATAGTGTGTTTTTGTTTTAAAGACTAAAAAGTTGCGTGATATTTGCTGACACCTTCCCTCTCTACGTAAGATTAGATCACCTCCCTCCCTTAAACATGTCACGTAATTTATGGACGCCCCCTAATAATTTTGAATTAAAAAAATAATAATAAATATCTGTACAACTCTGTGTTAATATATTGTTATTATTTTTTTATGTACTACAGCCACGCAATTGAAGACCGACTTGGCCGAGTCTGTGTCTGATGTAGAGGAGGAATCGTCGGGCAGCGATACCGCCCATTGTCAAATGCTCTGTGACAATGTGGAAGCAAGGTAAAAGTATTATTTCTTCACGCAAAGCTCGTCAACACCACGTGGGTCCATTAAAACAACATTTATGTAGATTTAAGAAGGACCAGTATATGTGTTTTGATTTATATGAAACTCAAAAAAAATATATGTTGGTAGGAATCTGTGGATGTCATAGTAATGTAGCTAATACAGCTTTATAAGAAAAGTATGTCGTGCAGCAGGCGCCTGATGGAGCTCCGCCTGATGGAGAGCTACAAGCGGCGCGGGGGTGCGGCGGGCGCGGCGGGGGGCGAGGAGGAGGAGGGCAGCGCGTCCTCGGCGCTGTCGCCGCACTCGCACCCGCACCTGGCCGACCTGGACGAGGACGACTCCGCCTGCGAGGAGGAGCTGGCCCGCCTCGCCGCGCAGGTGACGCACGCACACACACGCACGCACACACATGTACGCACACGTACACACACACACACACACACACACACGGTTAAACACATTCATAATCTCTTACTGATATTAAAAATTATTATCTAACTTATTTTATTGGAATTTATAGTAAAATTTTAATTCTAAAATTCAATTCTGAAAGTTCGGAATTCTTTATTTTAAATCTCCTAGGTAAAATGTTTTTTTTTTTCCTGTAGCATGTCCATTTGCTTTATTATAATGAGTTTGTTAAGGTTTAGTTAAGTAATAGTTGGTGGAGCCCATTGTAATACATTGTTAATGTTACAACACAACTTCAAAAAATAATACAAGTCTTTGATATATGTATTCCAAATCAATCTCTGAAACTGTTGTCCAGGCGCAATGTCTAACTGAATATCAGGGAGCGGGCGCTGTGACGGCGGGCAGCGGCAAGAGGGCACGCGCGTCGTCGCCCGCTCTCGCTTTTGACGTGGACGAGGTGTGCCGCCCCGGGAACACCCTGCTGTGGGACCTGCTGCAGGACGGCGCCATTGTGAGTTGTATGATTGTGCACTCTAAACCATCTACTTACTCATCAACATATCTATTACAGTTATCATCAATTGTTGCTCAAATGTCCCGCATAAAAAAAAAACAAATTTTAAGTAGTTAGAAAGCTGTAAGATTGACTAAGCATATATAAAATGCAGAAACATACGCCATAACATACTTTCCATGACCAAATTGAAAGCATCCTATCAGAAGTGGGACAAAATGCCGATTACCCTTGGGTGGGTGGGCTATTTATTTCATCATCATCTGTGATCTGTGTCATGATCCATGCTGAAAGTCGAGAGGCCTCTTTTTATCGGTTGAGATCTAGCGATGTGGCCTTATTTACGAAGAATGTTTAGAACATTCTGAATCTTTAAGGATATGACAAAGAAACAGCTGATTATATTATTACACAATTCAAAGTGAATGCATACTTTTGATTCACAGGAACAATTGGGTGAAGGACTTGCATTGGAAGCGGAGAAAGCCCTTTGTACATTGCTGTGTTTCAGCACTGACAAGTTTATAAGAATCAAATTCATTGAAGGTTGTCTCGACAATCTTGCAAATCACAGGTAAAGAAACAGTTCACTTAATTTTGAAAAAGAAAACAAGCAAATATTGCAAACTCCTTGGTGAATATTTATTGTTGTTTTTTGTTTGATTATAATCTGTTTACGGATTTTTTAAAAATTATTTATGTATTAATTATTGCAGGTCTGTAGCAGTATCTCTCCGGTTATTACCAAAGCTGTTCTCATCCTTTCAACAATTGCGTGGCATGGACATGCATCAGGTATGCTATCATTATTTTGGTTATCATTTTATTACAAGCCGTTTTTGTTATCTGTACTTTATGTATACCTGCCACCGATTCCTTCGGTGTAACTGCTGCCTAAACCATCATGTAGAATCGCCGTAAAGTTATGTTATACATTTATTGGATGTTTTTGGATGTAACTGAGCTAGATTCTAGCAACGTTATACAACGTAATCTAAACAACCTAAACGCTTCTGTGTGATTAAACGATATCCTCCTGGCGCCAGTTGTTTGAAGTAAGTGTGGGTGTCGTGCAGGTGGTGATGTGGGCGGAGCGCGAGCGCGGCATGATGCGGCTGTTCCTGGAGGACCTGCGCCACTACACGGCGGGCGGGCGCCTGACCGCCGACCAGCAGTTCCTGCACATCACCGAGCTCACCGTGCGCCTGCACTTCCTCACCGCCATCTTCTCGCCCGTCGGCTCGCCGCCGCACTTCCGGTGACGCACACACACACACACATGGACACCAACAAAGACATTTTCTTTTGCTTATGGGGAAAAGGGATAAGTGAACAGATGTGCCCATGGACAGCTGAACACAGATAGAGTTAAAGTTGTTTTGTCGGCCCTTACTATGAGATATAGAAGGGGAAGGGAGGGGGAGAGGGTGAGCCTCCGGATACCTCTTTTACCGTGTGAAACGCGGCATGAGCCACTTAACGTTGATATTTTGAGAGGTCGTAGTATTTCACCAGTGGAGCCGGCCCATTCATGCAGCGAACTGAATGACTTTAGAGTGTAACTGGCCACAGTTCTATGTAGTAATGTGAGTGCGTGTGTATTGCAGGCTCACAGTGGAGCAGGTTGAGGAGCTGTGGCAATGCCTAGTGGTGCGCGGCAGTCCGGAGTGTGCCGACTGCCTCTACTCGTGGCTGTTGTCGCACTCCAAGTCGCCTGACCAGCACGCCCTTGGCCTTGACGCACTCAGATACCTCTACGTGGACAAGATGCCCACGCTCGACCCTGAGGTACTAATGCTTAGTACACTTTTTACCTGATTACATAAATTGGTATTTCCTCCTAAGACTATGGGTATTCCGCCAGTTCCATTCGCCCTAACGTCTTATTTTGTATTAAGTACCGCTAGTAAATTAGTGCATATTATGACGATCAGCGACCTCTCGAATATGATTAGATAAAGGCATCCAAAAAATATACATACAAATAAACTGCTATTTTTAATTTAATATATTTTTTTATGGGATATGAGGGCAAACGAGCAGGCGTGTCACCTGATGGTAAGCAACCAACGCCACCCATGGGCACCAGCAACACATATAGTGTTACTGTTGCGTTGCCGACCTTTAAGGGATAGGGCATAGGAAAGGATGGGGAAAGGGGGTGGGCTTCCGGGTACCTCTCTCACCGAACGAAACACGGCATGAGCCACTTTACGTCGGTCTTCTGAGAGGTCGTGGTATTTCACCGGTCGAGCCGGCCCATTCATGCAGCGAACTGCTTGGCTCTACCACTGTTAAAATTTTTATTATGTCCATATAATATAACTATAATATTTTATCTAAACAGACGATCAGCATTATGGGACTCAGTTTGTACCAGCAACTGTGCAACTTGGCTCGCATGGCTCTCGGCACCGGGGATTCCAGGGACGCAGCACATCCGCACACAAGGGCCATGGATCACCTGTGGAAAATCGCTCTGCGGGCAAATAGCACAGGTATTTCGATCGGTTCTCATCATCACAGCTTCACGGCTGTTCTCGTGGTGCATTGGCAAAACAACCGACTGCGGAATCGTGGTCGGCTGAGAAATATTTTATATTTTTTATTACAAATATTTACATGGAAGAAAAGGTTACATGGTAAGAATCATGTACATATAAATCTTTTTAATTAGGGGCTTAGTCCATTGTAGGATAAGTATTAAGCAGTAATAAAAGGAAACAAAAAACAAAATACACTAATTTCCTAATAGTGGTAGAGCCAAGCTGTTGGTTGCATGAATGGGCCGGCTCGACAGGTGAAATACTACGACCGGTTTCGTTCAGTGAGACAGCTACCGGGAGGCCCAACTTTTCCACCCTACTCTCTTAAAGGTCGGCAACGCAACTGTAGCACTATATGTGTTGCAGATGTCCATGGGCGGCACTGGTCACTTACCATCAGGTGACACGCATGCTCGTTTGCCCTCCTATCCCATAAAAAAAATATAATTTTTACTTTGTGTTACAGTCAATTCTATGAATTTCGTTTGTTACAGATGTGTCAATGGGCGCAATTCAATATCTGAACAGCTACTATATGGGCCAACAGTTGTTACAAGAAGACGATTTTGTTTCCAAGTGCATGTTCCACTTGTCCTCCGCCGCCGAAAGATTAATATCTAAGAAACAGGATGGAGAAAGTAGTTCAATATCCCAAATGGCGTGCGAGCAAGACGTGAAAGAAGACAATAAGATTGTTGATAGACAAAACATTTACGAACATATGACTGAAGAAGCGGCGCTACAATGTATACAGAGGGCGCTACTACTCCTAAAAACACATCTTGATACATTCAAAAGGAGGTTCGTAAAAATGTTTTAATTGTAGTTAATCACGTCATAGTGAGTTTAATTCAATGCAACATCTAAAATTAGAGAGACATTTTTATGAAATAGGAGAGTGAACGAGCCACCGGGTGGTAAACAACTACCTTCGCCCATGGACACTTGCAACAATGATAGTGTTATAGTTGCGTTGCGCCTTCCCTTAAAGGCCACAACGCAGCTGTAACTACCTACTCCACGGTAGGTAGTAGGATGGGAAAAAAGGGGAAAGAGTTTCCGTATACTTCTCGTATCGGAATAAAACCAGATGAGCCGTACTCTAGCCGTACTCTCTACTACTCCCATAAAAGAAGGCAAGTAGGTGTTCATGGGTTGTGGGAAGTTACTTTTCTGTGACTCACTTGCTCGTTTGCCTTCCTATCACATAAAAAAAGTTCTGAAATACCACCGTGAATCGAGTCTCAAAATCGTGGTAAATTACTTTGAAATATAATATTGCATCCAGGTACGCGTACCACCTGCGGCGCTGGGCGCTGGCGGAGACGGGCGCGTGGGAGGGGTGCGGCGCGGGGGCGGGCGGCGCGGCGGGCGGCACGGTGCGCATCTCGTTGCAGCCGGGCGGCGCGGGCGCGCGCGCGGCGCTGGTGCTGGCGCAGGCCGACCTGGTGGCGCACCTGCGCGCGCACGTGCACGTGTGGTGGGAGCGCCTGGCGCCCGACGCGCCCGCCGCGCCCGCCGACGGGCCGCTGCGCATGATCACGCAGGGCCAGGAGCTCACCGTCGACTACGACGAGCGGACGCTCTACGACATGGGCTTCAAGGACAACCAGGTCAGAATATATCTTGGACACGATACACATAGCGCCCTCTAGCTCCCAACTGAGCAACTAAATGCTTGTACTATGGATACTAGATAACTGATATTAATACATACAATTTTCTTTTGTAAATACAATAACACCCAGACGGCATACAAACATACATGTTTGCCACAAAACGGATGGGAATAGAACCCGCTAACCTCGAACATCATGCAATCGGTAGCTTTACAAATGCACCACGAGGCTCGTCATACTTTTGTCGTGTTATAGGAACTTTGCGCTGCATGAATACGGTGGTGGAACCACGCAGCTAGCTGCTTGAATGAACCGGCTCGACCGGTGAAATACCGCGACCTCGCAGAATATCGTCGTAAAGTGGCCCTTGCCGCGTTTCGCTCGGTGAAAGAGACATCCGGAGGCCCAACCCCATTCCTCTTCCCCTTCCCATCCCATTCCCGACCCCTTCCGCATCCCATTAAAAGAAGCGGCAACGCAACTGTAACACTTTATGTGTTCAAGTGTCCATGGGCGGCGTTTGTCGCTCACCATCAGGTGATACGCCTACTCGTTTGTACCCGTATGCCATAAAAAAAACTAATGTTCCATTCCGTTTTCCTCTTTCAGCTGGTATTCGTATCGGTGGGCGTGGCCGGACGAGGGGCGTGGGCCGAGTGGCCGTCTGCCCAGCCCCCTCCCGCCAGAACGCGCTTGCCCACTCTTTTACTGCTCGATCCCACATACTTTGATCATCTGTTCACACTTATGCAGGCGCTCGGGCAGATGAAGGAACCTGGTGCTAATGGGGTCAGTACTAGTTTATTGTACACGGTTATACATATTCTAAAGTAGATTTTTTTATGCTATTATAAATATTACAGGAACCAGTAGCGCATACGAAGGCACAACTATTATCTCGGCGCGTATGGGACATATTACAAGCAGTGCCACTCAATCCGACATTACTAGAAGCGTTCCAGAACCCCATTGAGAGTAAATTACCAGAACTACTTGACCCAGCTAGTCCACAGAAACTGATGTACTCCTTACACATCATAGACAAGTTGAGTTCGAACAATACCAGTACTAATGTGAAGGAATCGAGTGTTAATACAGACAAGGCTGAAGAAGAAAAATCTACTACCGAAAATTGGAATGAGTTGTTCATAAAAAAGGGTGGTCTGCGACTGCTGTACGATATCATGATGTCAGGTAAATTTTCATATCATGCTATATATAGCGTTGTATATTTTTGGAGTTTACTCCTTAAGAATCGATTTACATATATAGGCCCGGGGTATGAAAATTATGGGGACCAAAATCGTACTAGTCACGTGAGTGTCACACGAAATGCGTTATGCGCTATAGTCACAGAGCATATAAATAAGAGTCGGCACTCCATACAATGTCCTGAGCTCTTTATAGAAACACTCTTTATAGCGATACGCCATTCTCTATTACGAAGAAATGTGTTCATATTTGTAGACAGTAAATATTTATTTTTGTAAATAAATACCGTAAAAACATGTAGAAAAAAACACCCCCAGACGAGGGATCGAACCCGCCCCGACCTTGTGTTATCGGTAGTGCGGTTTACCGATGCACCACGAGGGCCGTATGTATAATCGTCTAATTACCGTCCTCTTTACCAATTTCGACACATTTTCTAGGATCGGGTTTGTTTGTTTGTTTGTTTTTTACATACATACATATACGTAAGTACGTATTGCAGGCGGAGAAAAAAAAAAATTATATTATTTATAAATTGTGTTTTTATAAATTGTGTTTTTTGAAAATTATATTTAAGTACGAATTACATACTAATAAAATAATGAAATATCAATAATATTTTTCGATCTTTGGTAATGAAACGAGGGGCGCCACAGTAGCATCGCCAACATCGTACTCCTAATAAAAAGTGTGTGAATCTCGGAATCGGCTCCAACGATTTTCATGAAATTTAGTATATAGGGGGTTTCGGGGGCTATAAATCGATCTAGCTAGGAATCATTTTTAGAAAATTTCATTTTATCGTGTTTTATCGATAATTAACTTAATGGTCTAAGAGCCAGTGAACGGATACCTGTATGTATTTGACCAGACCTGGGTGTTTGTACATTGAGGCCCCTATACCTACCGTACATGAGATGGGGACTCACTAAGCCCAAAGTGGTGGACGCGGCGAGTGCGCAGGTAAAACAGGTATCGATTTTTGGCTATTTATAAATGCATTTGACCACGTCTGCCATTTTGATATTTGAAAATATATTATTATTATTAATGGAAAATAACAATGGCAGACCATTATCACGCGTTTAACATTGTGGCAGACAATTTTGAAAATGTTAAAAAAATTTTTTTTTTTAAATTAATTGACCAGATCTGCCATTAATATATTTTATTTATTATAGTCTTAAAAACTTATATTGATAACGGCAGACGTATTTATTGCGTATAAACATCAGCAGATAAAAAAAATCTGAGATACAACCCGGTCAGATGTTTATATATTACGATAGCAGTTTTACATTAATATAGTTTATTTTATCACTGTATTTAATGAAATTAATATTTTATATGTAGTTTATATACTAAAATTTATAAGTTAAACGATAAAGAAGGAGATACATTACAAAAAAAACTTAAATATTAAAGTATACTGCTAAGAAAAAAAAAAATTTAATTTGTATTTTATGTTTTACATTTATTTATTGAATACAAAATTTAAAAGTTAGATAAATAAAAAACACTCATGCATACATTACTAAATCAATATATATTTATATTTATCGATTTTGATCTTCATTCATCATCATCATCATCCGAGCCTTGGTTATTATCATTGAACTCGTCTTCATCATCCATTGAATCGGATTCTGCAAAATTAAACGTAAATTTTAAAATATAAATAATTTGTAAATTGATTCGAACATATTTGATGAAGAATTGATTTTTATCAACTTACCAGGAACATCGGTGATTAAGTCACAAAAAATGGAAGTTGATCTCCTTCGAACCATTTGAAGACTAATCTGTTGTCCTGCTCAATCCAACCATAATCCAATGGGTTTAAATCAGTAGGTTGCTTTTTGTAAGCATTTTTCCAAATCATAGAAATATAATGAGCTCTCATAAATTGTTGGTAAAGTTCACTCTTACACGGTGGAATTGAGGTTGCATCAAAATTTTGCACTTTTTTGCTGAAATTTTCATTGATGTCTGAAGCTTTGTAATTGCGGACAAATAGTTGGAATCTTCCGTCATCGACGTTCTGCGATTTTTTGGCATTGTAGAGTTGGCTAACAAAAAGTTGAATAACATTAAATAGGTCTTGTGTGGCCCAGATAAAAGGACATATTCTTTATTGTCTAAGCATAGAGAAACACTAATATAATAAGTTAAACATATTTTTTTTCTAAAGACCATGGAAATCCAAATAGGGTATATTCACCCATAGGCTAGAATGAGTACAATAGTAATACATTGGAGAAAGAAGAAAGATAGTTACATCCATACATCTGACCGGGTTGTATCTCAGATTTTTTTATCTGCTGATGATTATACGCAATAAATACGTCTGCCGTTATCAATAAAAGTTTTTAAGACTATAATAAATAAAATATATTAATGGCAGATCTGGTCAATTAATTTCAAAAAAATATTTATTTTAACATTTTCAAAATTGTCTGCCACAATGTTAAACGCGTGATAATGGTCTGCCATTGTTATTTTCCATTAATAATAATAATATATTTTCAAATATCAAAATGGCAGACGTGGTCAAATGCATTTATAAATAGCCAAAAATCGATACCTGCCTTACCTGCGCACTCGCCGCGTCCACCACTTTGGGCTTAGTGAGTCCCCATCTCATCTACGATAGGTATAGGGGCCTCAATGTACAAACACCCAGGTCTGGTCAAATACATACAGGTATCCGTTCACTGGCTCTTAGTCCATAAACATCAACTTACTTTTTTATTGGAATTCCTGACATCTATTGGCGAATGTGAATTATTTTAAATTGTGAGCACTTAACTTGCTTTAACGACAACAACACTAAAGCTATTCCAGCAGATGGCGTTGTTAACTAATTCCAGCAGATGGCGTTGTTAACTAATTACTATTTGTTTCTAATATAATATGTTAGTACATAGTATATATTAGTATATATTTATTATTGGAGTTTACTCCTTAAGAATCGATTTACAATGTATAATAATAAGAGTCGGCACTCCATACAATGTCCTGAGCTCTTTATAGTCACAGAGCATATAAATAAGAGTCGGCACTCCATACAATGTCCTGAGCTCTTTATAGTCACAGAGCATATAAATAAGAGTCGGCACTCCATACAATGTCCTGAGCTCTTTATAGAAACACTCTTTATAGCGATACGCCATTCTCTATTACGAAGAAATGTGTTCATATTTGTAGACAGTAAATATTTATTATTTTATTTTATAATCGTTCTTGAGGAGTAAACTCCAGTCGTGCGTCGGAGCGGACACACACTTTTACTTTTTTTGATCTCATTAATAATCAGCAGAAGCTATGACTATACTTCATTCACAATTTGTGATTCATCGCTATTTACCTTTATATATAACTCGTACCTTAGGGGGGCGTCCATAAATTACGTGAGTGGTTTTTTATTGATTTTTTGTATTAATCAGTAAAAACACTGCGTGATATTTGCCGAGACCCCCCTCTCTCGGACGTAAAATCAGATGAGATTTGACTCGACCCCCAACCCCTTTTAAACATCAGGAATGGGGTGTTAAAGAAGTCGATCACTGATACTATAAATATAAAAAAAAAAACTTGTAAATGTGTTAAATATTCCCCCTTCTCTTATTATTTCAAGCCATATTGTGATTTTTAGTTGTAACTCAATTATATCGTACATGTTTAGGTATACTGCAAAGGAATGACGATATAGAATGGCGCCAGGATTGTCTCGCGTTATTACTACAGTTGCTGTGTCGTATTGGGACATTGCCATCTTCAGATCCAGCACTGACGCCTAAACTACACCCGGTATGTAATCACTATATTAACTCTTTGTTAATTTGTATCATGAGAAAGTTTAAAAAAATTGGCTCTTTAAAAAGCTTAAAATATCTTTATATTATTTTATTGCAATATAAAAAAATAGATACATTTTTTTTATATTGTAATAAAATAATATTTTACTAAATTTAGTTTAAATAGGTATTTAAAATCAGTCAATCAATTTGGTTGGGCTGTGTTATAATAAATTCAATTTGGTTTGCAGTCATTGCTCTCCCTCATGAGCGTGGACGAGACCACAGAGGTATTGATATCAATATTGTGCGAAGCCGCCACTCTGAAGGAACCTACCACTTATAAGACTGGATTTTGGGGTAGAGCACAGGTATGAGTATATCAAATATTGTTTTTGTCAGCGCCATCTGTTGTCAGGTCTAAATGATAAACGGTAATGTGTGTATGCAGGTGGTGCAGCACGCGATGCGCATGTGCGTGTGGTGGGCGCGGGGCGGGGGGGACGCCGTGGCGCTGGCCTGGTCGCTGCGCCGCGCCGCGCCGCGCCTGCTGCTGGACGACGCGGACCCCGCAGTGAGTCACTTCACATGTCCTTGATACTAGGTGTAGGCCGTATGCACTTGTGATATTGTGATAGAAATGACGTATTACTATTCAAATTATAACCTATAAAATAAACTAGACGAGATCAAACAAAGGAAAGAAAATTGTGGGCATTTTTTCATGAGATAGGAAAGCAAACTAGCAAGTGGGCTACCTGATGGTAAGCAACTACTCACCGCCCATGAACACGGTGGTGCGTTGCCGTCCTTTAAGGGAGTAGGCGGGGAAAAGGGGATCGGGCCTCCGGATATCTCTCTCACCGAACGAAACGCGGCACTAGCCACTTTACGCCGATATCCCGAGAGGTCGTTATATTTTACCGTTCGTGCCGGCCCATTCATTCAGCGATAATTGCCCATCCTCCGAAAAGGTGTTTATCGAGTGATAATTATCAAGATGGGGCATTGGAGCATTTGTGTGAGAATGTATCGTTGTGTTGCAGGTGCGTCGCGAGGCGGGCAGCGCGCTGTACCGGCTGTGCGCGGGCGGCGAGGTGGCGGTGCTGGCGCCGCTGCTGCAGCTGCTGCTGGAGCACCTGCCGCGCGCCGCCGACATGCGGCCGCACCCCCCGCGCCACCACGACCACCACATGCACGTACGTACACACGCACGCACCTACGTGCACGCACTCTATGCGTGCACTTTTGCCTATTTACTGATATTTTTATTTTTAAATGTCCTATAGTTATTTGTTGTCACTTTTTAACAACTTAAAAAGTGTGTTATTTTTATTTCTACTGTGAGAATGATATAAGCCAAAAAGTTTTGCGCGGTTTAATAATCAGATTCTCTATCAGTTCAGTTATTCAAATTGTACAAAACTTATTGTCTGCAGTCTGTCCACCATCATGCCGAAGAAGGGAAAGAACCCTACGGACCGGCGTGTCGCGACTATTTCTGGCTTGTTTGTAGATTAATAGACGGCTTGCCGGAAGACTTCTTCAAAGGTTAGTTTAAATTTAGTTTCATGTATAAAGTGTAAAAATGATAACGGATTAATATTCTAAAAAATTAAATTTAACTCACAAACTTAGCTACAATAGTAGACATATTACTTATATATTTGATAAATTGAACAAGTGATAGTAATTTCGAATTTGTATACAGAGGGCGCCACGTCTGAAGACAGTGGAGCTCCAGATTTGAACGAGCTGTGCGAGCAGATACGCTCATCGCTGGAGAAGCGAGAGATCATAGAGCGGCGCGCGGAGCCCTGCGTCCCGGACGACGGGCTGTACGGGCAACTCAGCCTGCTCACACATCTGGTCAAGCATCCCCTACGGTTCAAGATGGGGGACCAGGGGACTACCACTATCGAAATGGTATTAGCTTTTGCACCACATACTAGCTCCTAACCGCAGTTTTTTTTTTGTTCTGCAACAGTAATAAATAAGTTTTTTTTTTTATTTATCACTTTTTCTTTATTACATCATAAATGAATTATAGATAAAAACCACCTCGTTGACATCCTCCATCTATTGAAATAAACCACATCAAAATTCGTTGCGTAGTTTAAAAGATATAAGTATATAAGTGGACAGACAGCGAAAAGCAACTTTATTTTATACTATTTTTCTCTAAACACAGGTATTCAATTTCCTATTCGACGTGCCCAATCCTGACAATAGAAATTTGCCGAAATGCAAGTCCCAAAAATCACGCGCCGCCGCCTACGATCTGCTCGTGGAGCTAGTGAGGGGCGCCCCGGACAACTATATGGTTTTGCACAACAAACTTATGGCGCATCACAAACCTGGTGAGTTTTTTTTTATGGGATAGGTAGGCAAACCAGCAAGCGAGTCACCTGATGGTAAGCAATCTGCGCCGCCCATGGAGACCAGCAACCCATATAATGTTACTGTTGCGTTGCCGAGCTTTTAGGAAGTAGGATAGGAAAGGATGGGGAAGAGGGGGTGGGCCTCCGGGTACCTCTCTCACCAAACGAAACCCGGCATGAGCCAGTTTACGTCGATCTTCTGAGAGGTCGTGGTATTTCACCGGTCGAGCCGGCCCCTATGATAAAAAGGTGTGATTGCATGTATCTATGTATTCATTGAGAAAAAAGCTTTCTGGAAATTCGAGATCCTACTAAACGAAATATTAGATCGTTTATTACCAGGTCCGAAGTCATCATATCCGTGGGACTATTGGCCCGCTGAGGAGTCTCGGTCCGAGTGCGGCTACGTGGGCCTGACGAACCTGGGCGCCACTTGTTACATGGCCTCGTGCATGCAGCATCTGTACATGATGCCGCAAGCTAGACAGGCGCTGCTGCAAGCTGATCCAGCAGCGAGTAGACATTCATCCACTTTACACGAGATGCAGAGGATGTTCGCCTACCTAATGGTAAAATTACAATCTATTTTTAGGTATTGTGAACATTTTTTTGTCAAATGTGAAATGGCAGACTTATTCCACTTATTTAAAAGCACACAAGTAAATCAAAAATAACTTTTGTCCTCAAGGAAAGTGAACGTAAGGCGTATAATCCGCGCAGCTTCTGCAAAGTATATCAAATGGACCACCAGCCATTAAATACTGGTGAACAGAAGGACATGGCCGAGTTCTTCATAGATCTCGTGTCCAAGCTGGAGGAGATATCGCCAGAGTTGAAGAAACTTGTGAAAACATTATTTTGTGGCACACTCAGCAACAATGTCGTATCACTGGTGAGTAATACCGGCTTAATCATCAAGATCAAGGCGAAAGAAACTTAACAAAAGAGTTATGCTAACATCCCCTTATATTATATATATTTAATAATATCTTGGACACAATACACACAGCGCCCTCTAGTTCCAAGCTAAGGAATTAGTTCCTTAGCTTGTGTAATGAATACTAGATAAGGAATATTAATACATATATAATTTTCTTTTGTAAATACATACTTATAATACATAGAAAAACACCCAGACGCCACACAATTATTCATGTTTGTCACAAATATTTGTACTCGGGTGGGAATCGAACCTCATTGCCGCAGCCGGTACTTTAACCAATGCGCCACGAGTCCCCAAAGAAATTGAATTGAATTGATATTGAAAATATAGGTTGGTTTTATTTGGATTTGCCAAAAGATATGTTGTGACGTGTGCACGTATACGCAGGACTGCCCGCACGTGTCGCGCACGCTGGAGGAGTTCTACACGGTGCGCTGCCAGGTGGCCGACATGCGCAACCTGCACCAGAGCCTCGACGAGGTCACCGTCAAGGACACGCTCGAGGGCGACAACTGCTACACCTGCTCGCACTGCGCCGCCAAGGTGCGCGCCGAGAAACGGTGCGTACAACCACTTAACTGTTTTATGGGATAGGGGCAAACGAGCAAGCGGATCACCTAGCGGTAAAGGACTAGCGTGGGTTGCTAGTTTTTAAGGGAGATTGATGGGCCTTTAGATACTCATCGAAGGAAACATGACATTTTGCCCATTTAGCCCATTAATGTAGCGATCTTCAGCTTCTTAACCTCTTGTCACCATTATTTGCTACAAATCACCGTTAAATGTTACTATATTTTGAGTAGTTTCTTATATTATTGACGACCAAATTTTTGGGTTGACATACGCTTTGTATGGGAAGGAGTCTGCTGATTCCATGGAATATTTCATTCGTCAAATAGAGACAACTCGACTGGATGTTACTGCATTTTAAATTTGAAATTGATGATATGAGATGTCTTTACCTTTTCTGACTGCCAAATGATTCTATGACGAAAGTTTCTAATAATCTACTTATATACACAGGGCATGCTTCAAAAAACTTCCTCGAATACTTTGCTTCAATACAATGAGATACACATTCAACATGTTGACCATGCTGAAGGAGAAAGTCAACACACATTTCTCGTTCCCAATGCGACTGGACATGTCCGGCTATGTGGAGCAGCATCTGATGCCCGCTCAGTACAAAGGTAACTGCCACAAACATTATTACTATCTCAGAATGTATGCTATTTCAAAATAATGTACAAATTTTTAAATCTGTGGATTAGAACTACAATATAACAAAACACTATGATTTCATAAAAATAAATCAAATGTGACTGATGTCTTTTTTTTCGACAGAAGAGAAAAAAAAGTGTGCCGAAAAAAAGGAGGGCGACTCCAG
This sequence comes from Euproctis similis, assembly GCA_905147225.2. Lineage (NCBI taxonomy): Eukaryota > Metazoa > Arthropoda > Insecta > Lepidoptera > Erebidae > Euproctis > Euproctis similis. The sequence continues at coordinate 11,350,740 of LR990123.1, forward strand.
TCCAACAATGGACAGTGAAGACAGTACGGAGATTGAAGAGCATTATGAGTGAGTAAAAGAGTATTAGAACAAGAGATGGCGACGGTATAAAGGTCAACGAAAACCCTTCTCGCAACTCGTTCTCTTGTTCTTTAATCTAAGAAAATGTCTCATTTTACCAATTCTCCAATTCTTCTGGGTTATTCTCCAATACGTCAGCTCTGTCTTCATCGCGTAATTAACGGACGATCCCTAACAGTAAGTCCCCCCCCCAGGTACGAGCTGATCGGCGTGACGGTGCACACGGGCACGGCGGACGGCGGGCACTACTACTCGTTCATCCGCGACCGCGAGCACGACCACCACGACCGCTGGCTGCTGTTCAACGACGCCGAGGTCAAGCCCTTCGACCCCGCGCACATCGCCGCCGAGTGCTTCGGCGGAGAGATGACGGTCAGTGCTCAGGGGGCGCTGCACAACCCTTTACTCCTTTACCTCCTCCTCCTTTTACCCTTACTTCTTATCTCCTTTACGCCCTTACCTCTGCCTTTACGCTTTTACCCCCTACCTCTATTCCCTGTACCCGCTTACCCTCTATTTCCTTTACCCCCTGACAGCGTTACCCGGCTATCTCCCATATCCACTTAAGCGCTATTACCTTTCCCCATAACTGTCCCTCTCTTTTTACCCCGTTAACCCCATTCGCTATCCCCCTTACCCGCTATTAAACATTTTGAAATATATGAAATATGGGAGAAATTTATCATGTGTTTAAAAGTTTTCCTTTCTTTTGCGTGTTGCAGAGTAAAACGTACGATTCTGTTACGGACAAATTTATGGACTTCTCGTTCGAGAAAACGAACAGTGCGTACATGCTGTTCTACGAGTGGAGTCCGCCGCGGAGTCAGCGGGGCTCCGACTGCGGACAACTGGACGAGGCACAGGTAACTTTTTTGATTAATGAATATTCCATGTTGCTATATGTATATTTAAATGGGATTTTGCTCATTGTAAATTATATATATTTTTTTATAAATTCACGATTTTTCCTACCCAAAAGCCCGGAATCTATCCCATCACTCCTGGATTCAGAAGCGGGGAGCTCGACCACTAAACAATATATAAAATAACCATATAAATAATTTCCAAATCTTCTTGGTGTTTCCAGTCGTCCACTGCAGAGGGCACCAGTCCCAGCTCGTCAGTAGAACGTCGCAGTAGTGACGTGACATCGTCCATCAAGCTGCCCCCAGATTTGCTTAAATGGATCTGGGATGACAATATGCAGTTCTTGCACGACAAGAATATCTTTCAACATGCATATTTCACGTTAGTGTATTAAGTTATATTTATTTATTATTTACTAGCTGACCCAGCGAACTTTGTTCCGCATCAAAAGTATTTTTACAGCATTTACAATTAAAGTGCTACATTATAAATAAATTGTACATGAAAATCACCTCGTGACATCCTGTATGTATTAAAAAAACCGCATCAAATTCCTTTGCGTTGTTCCAAAGATCTAAGCATATAACGACTTTGTTTTATATCATGAAATGATGCTTTGTTGATTTTTACATGTATTACATTTCCTGAATCTCCCATATTTCTGTTAATATTATTTTTCCTTCCAGATATATGTTTAATTGTTAAAATGTTTGTTTTTTTCTTTTCTGAACAGTTTTATGGGTCAGATGTGCAGTTCGGTACCACAGACACTGTTGACTCTGAGACCTGAAGTTACCGAGGTGGCTGCGCGGCTTTCGACTTCATTCTTCATAGAAACATTCATTCACGCTAAAGAAAAGGTGAGATAATTTGTGCTATTTTAATACATACATACCTTCACGCCAAATCCCTTGTGGGGTAGGCAGAGAGAACAGAACGCCATGCACGCGCGTCGATTCTTGAGGCTCCTAACATCACCTTCCAGCTATTCTAGTAAATGAAAATTTATGTATTTGCATACCAAGTGAAAATCGAACATGCCTGTGCTGCAAGAATGGGCTGGTTCGAGTGCTGAAATACCATTAACTCTAAGAATATCCATGTAAAGTGGGTCACGCCGCGTTGCGATTAGTGAGACAAGTATCCTGAGGCCCGTGCCCCTCGCTCGTCTCCCATCCCACTCCCTATCCAATCTTAAAGGAGGCTAACGAAACTTGACACTATCTGTGTTGCAAGTGTCTATGGGCGCCGGTAGTTACCACCAGGTGACCCGCTCGTTTGCACCCTATACCGTAAAACTAAATTCTCAGACGGAAGCTTTGTGTGTATGTAATTTGATAGCATGACAATTATTTTCTGTTGTAAATCAATTAATATTATTTATTTAGCCGACAATGGTGTCTTGGGTGGAGTTGGTCACAAAACAGTTCAACGCTTCTGCAGCGGCATCCGAGTGGTTCTTGGGTCATATGGCTGATGATACCTGGTGGCCGATGCAGGTAATCATAATATAATTTTATGAAAAGAGTAAAAGTGGTAGAGCCAAGCAGTTCGCTGCATGAATGGGCCGGCTCGACCGGTGAAATACCACGACCTCTCGGAAAACCGACGTAAAGTGGGATGCCACGTTTCGTTCGGCGAGAGAGGTACCCGGAGGCCCCCTTAAAGGTCGGCAACGCAACAGTAACAGTATATGCATAGCTGGTGTCCATGGGCGGCGTTGGTTGCTTACCATCAAGTGACACGCCTGATCGGTTGCCCTCCTTTTGGTCTTTTGGTAATTTAACTCACTTTGAAATGTGGGTAAAGTAACCACTATTACATAACTAACATGCCACTCCTCACCCTGGAAAGTTTTTTATGTTTTTCATTCTGTTAATTTCTATAAGTGTAAAATCAGACGAGATCTGGTTTTATTCATAACGAATTTGTCAAAACTCAAAAACTTATTTTTCTCTTTCAGGTGTTAATAAAATGTCCGAATCAAATGGTCCGGCAAATGTTTCAGAGACTTTGTATGCATGTAATACAAAGACTCAGGTGAATAACTCACTTTTTTTTAATATTAAACTTTAACTTACATAACACAACTTCTGCCTAAACCTTCGGGTAACAAAGTTACCCGAAGGTTTAGGCAGCGTCTGTTAAGCCTCGTCTCGCCGTTATGTTTACGTCCCAAATGGAATAGGTATCGAACCTATTGCCATACCGGGCACAAAGTTTTCAGTCATCGATATTTATCACACTTAACTTCCTAAAACAATTTCGTAAAGTCATTGGTGTGAGCCAGTGTCAGGATTCGAACCTGGATCTGGTTCTGGATCAGAAGCCGCGTGCTCGCACCACTGGGCAACCGAGACGTCAAATTAAACTTTAAATTGAGAATCTAAAATTAATATGTTTGTAATTTTTTTGTCTACAGTACTTTTACATTTTTTTTTTCGATTTCAGATCTAGTCATTGTGCCTTATACCTTCAGGGTATTGAGGAAGACGAGAGTAATAGCAAGTTGGGTGAAGCGAGCTGTGTTACTAGATTTATAAGGATGTTGTTATCATTGGTGAGTTGTTGATTATAAATCTAATAGATTGTAACTTCACGCCTTTTATAACCCAAGGGTTTAGGCAGCGGCGGTTAAGCTTCGACACCGAATTTTACACCGGGCATACAACGTTTGTCAATCAACGATCCTACACATAACTTCCAAAAAGAATTCCGAGAAGCGATGACTTCTCGGAATCGTCCTTACGACTTCTTGGTTCATTATGTTTCAGAAGTGGGAACATCAATCTCTAGACCACCGCGAAAATTATTAAATATAAAAGTATTATGGAAATTATTTATAACTAGCTGACCCGGCGAACTTTGTTCCGCATCAAAAGTAATGTATACAGCGTTTACAATTAAAGAGCTAAATCTCGAAAATTATCACTTTTTCTTTAATTATTTATAAAAACCACCCCGCTGTCACCTATCTATCTATTAAAAAAATACATTAAAATCTGTTTCGTATTTTCAAAGATCTAAGCATATAAGGGGACAGACAACGGAAAGCGTCTCTGTTGTATACTATGTAATGATAAATGAATAAATTTACACTTCCGTCACAGATGGAGAACGGGGCCCGGTCCCACCTGAGGAATCTGACAGAGTACTTCAGTTTGTTGTACGAGTTTAGTAAAATGGGCGAGGAGGAGGGCAAATTTATGTTGCGCATCAACGCCATATCCAGTATGGTCAACTTTTATCTCGGACAGAATACCAATATGGTGAGTTTTTGATCACATATACTTATATATACTTTTAATTTCATGATTAGCATTTTTGCTGTAAAAATCTAAAACTATATCTGGCAAATACCGGATATTCTTTCTTGATGCAGCATTTTTCATTTTTATGGTTTTTCAAATGGCAACTACCTACAGCATATCGTGCTGATAGTTGTGTTACCAATAGTGGGTGAAAGTATAAGAAACAAGCGACGCGATGGCCTATGTTTTATGCTGGACATGTTCCCAGCCGGAGTGGGCGGGCGAGGAGGCGGGCGCGGGGTGCGCGGGGGGCGCGGCGGGCGCGGGGGGCGCGGCGGAGGCGGGCGGCGACAAGCTGCGGCCCGGCGCGCTGGACAAGATGGTGGCGCTGGTGGCCGGCCTGCTGGAGCGCTCGCGGGACGCCGCCGGCCACCTGGCGCTGCCCGAGCGGGACGCGCACGCGCTGCTGCACGCCAAGGTACCTTCACACCCTCCATTTTTGCTTTGACCACATTCAGCCTCATGGGTACTTTCCTGTACCATTCCCCTATGCAAAGCTAGCCTCTACAAATTTGTTCAGTTTCATAGCTACATTCGACAAGCTCTCGGTAAGCCAACAATTTATCCCGTATCGCTGAAAAAACTCTCTCTCAAGTCTCGATTCCGGGCACACTCCAACAGCACATGCAACCATAGTAAAGGAAAATTTCGCCATAATCTGATATTATTGATATATCTTTGTGTTTCATGTTTAGGGTTTCCCGTTCATCTACCAGCAGACCCGTGACTGTCTCAACTTGCAGCAAACTCGTTCGCTAATCTTCGCATTGTGCCGCTGGAACGAACCTCTCGCACAGAAGATTGTCAATGTGCTGTTTCAGGCCATCGCGAAACACTCTGAGGTAATTAATACAAATAAATTGCTTATTATTACTTTTATAATGAAATTTCTACAAAAAAACAAAGAGGTTACATCAAAATATATAACTTCACGCCTTTTGTTACCCGAAGGTGTAGGCTGTTAAGCCTCGTCTCGCCGTTATGTTTACGTCCCAAATGGAATAGGTGGCGAACCTATTGCTATACCGGGCACAAAGTTTTTCAGTCATCGATATTTATCACACATAACTTCCGAAAACAATTTCGAAAAGTCATTGGTGTGAGCCAGTGTCTGGAATCGAACCCGGACCTTTGGATCAGAAGCCGTGTGCTCGACCACTACGCCAACGAGACTTCCAAACGTATAAGGACGTTAAGTGGCAGTTCTCACTTTGAAACCGAATTACATAAATTTGGAGCATGACTGTCGTGGTTAATCGATTCTGTGTATTGAAAGTTTGAATATATTAAAAAGGAATTATGTGTTGCTAAGTTTTTTCTAAAGGGTAAACTAAATTTCTATGGGCCAAACTAACGCCGTCCTTGGACATTTGCAACATAAATAGTGTTACAGTTACAGTCTTTAAAATGGGATGGGGAAAGGGTTGGGTTTCAGAATACCACTCTCGTCGAGCGAAACTCGGCACGAGTCACCTTACGTCGATATTCTGAGAGGTAGTATATTAGTATTTCACCGGCCGCGCCCGGCTAATTCATGCGGCGTACTGCGTGGCTTTACAATTATTAAAATGTGATTGTTCGTATGTTCACAGAGCAGCAACCCGTTTTTTAAGCTGCTGACGCTGCTGGTGGAGGGCAGCGGCGGCGGCAGCGGCGCGGCGGGCGGGCTGCCGTGCTTCACGCAGCTGGTGCTGGCGCGGCTGTGGGACGCGGCCGACGTGTGCCCGCACGCGGCGCTGGAGTGGCTGGCGCTGCAGGTGCCGCGCAACAAGGCCGCCGGCGCCTGGGCGCTGCGCACCATGGACCGCTGGGTGGAGCCGCAGCTGCTGGGCGCGGGCGCGGCGCGCGTGCGGGCGGCGGCCGCGCTGCTGCTGGTGGCGCTGGTGCCGTCGCAGCACTTCCGCGCCGGGTACGCGCGCGCCCGCCCCGCGCCGCCCGCCCCCGCCCCCGCGCCCGCCGCCAAGCTGCCCGACACGGCGCACCACGCGCTGCACCAGGTACACCACTTGTTTTACACTTAACACTTACCTGCCCATGTTGCAAGTATTATAAATAGTTCGCAACATATTTTATTGATAGTAGTAGGGGAGCACATCTTAATCTGACGCACTTCAATATTACATGTTGGAGATTTTTTTATAATAGCAACGAATTTTCGTCACATGAAAATTGTGACATTATTAAATTAGGCTTCTTTTTGATGCACTTGACTCTCCCTTGTCTAATGCGCTCGAGTTTGTCCAGTCCACGAAACCTTTTTATTTACATATTTATAAATCGATAGCTGCTTATCCCACCTATGAAAAGATATGTGTTATATGAATTTTTCCTTATCTGAATTTTGCAACCCGAAAGGTCTCTATGACGATCAAGTATAAATCTCCATTTAGCATCTTGGGCTTCTCTACCATAGCATGCAGAGCATTTCTAAACCTAGATAACTCAAATACATAACATTTTAAAATTTATATTTCCAACATGCAGGTCTACACGATGCTACTGAGCAAATTGAAATGTGCCAGAAAGTATACAGATGTAGCGGTCCATGGCACCATAAAACTGACTGCATATTTTGGTGTGATGACCTACTGCGTCGTCAGCAGGGTTGAAAAACTTATGGTAAGTTAACAATACATTTTTAAAATCTGCTAAATTTTTTAACTTTTTGTTGTCATTTGAAAAAAATCTTCATCGTCTTATCAGGTTTTTGACACAAATATAATAATTCTGTTCTGTCTATTTCAATGCAGCATAGTTTGGCTAACATAATACTGTTTGCAGTTCGGTCAATACTTCAACGATCTATGGGAGCTGTACCACCCGGCGATATCAGAGCCCTCTATAGCGGTGCACCCCAACAAACAGGCGCTGCTCACATTCTGGCACACTGTTTCGGTCGACTGTCCGGAGAACGTGCAGCTTGCCATTGCCAATCCACGACTCATCAAACATATTGCTTTCAATTATATACTGTAAGTATTGAACTTTACATTAGCATTGCCAAATTATAAAAAGATTTTACGAAAAAAAAAAACATTTTTGTTTTGCATTTTAAATTATACATATTTGAATAATGTAGCTGTAAAACAAACCATACAAAGACATTATTTTTATTAGTATTTATTAACAAAACAATTAAAAATCGAATTAAAGAGATTAAGTTATTAAAAGTCATTATGTCGCAAAATAAACGGTTATCATAAAAATTTAGAAAACATGTTGGACAGAAACGTCGTTAGTCGATTGTGTTGAGTCAAAAGAATGTAGCAAATGACACGTAATTTCGTCGATACTTCCATCGGGGATATAGCTCAGTGGTAGAGCATTCGACTGCAGATCGAGAGGTCCCCGGTTCAAACCCGGGTGTCCCCTGTCTCTTTTTTTATTGTTTCTTATTATTATTTTAAATTCTATAAGTGAATATTATTATTTATTACCTGTTTTTTAATGATTAGTCATTTTTATTTTTTGTTGTGGACAATAAATGCAGTTTTAAAACTTGCCTCTTATGTTTATTGTTTATAGTAAGTAGTTCTGAGAAATATTCCAGTTGATTATTGTATATAATTTTCACTACATATTACATATACTTGTAATTATAATAGGTGGTGTTTAATGTTATATTTATGTATTAATAAAATAGCTGGTCCTCATCCATAATCAGTAATTTGCCTTTACCTATCTTTTGTTTGCCTTGCAAAATAATCACATCGAAGTTTCGGCATTCTTATTGCTTGCTAAGAAGAATTCCCCACAAACTTTTCAGCCTCCATATTGAGGTAACAGAAGGCGGAAGATTTTTAAAGGCTTGATCTATGTGATGGTCCTAGTCACAAAGTATAGATACACAGGAACTCGGACGTAAGGTTGAACGAAGTTATAACTTGTCAACTTTCCAATTCGTGTTTACGTGTAATAATAATGATCGTACGTAATCATCGGTGCGTCCGAAACTCTAGCGCAGCCCGTGGCAGAAAAGAGAACTAGGATCTCAGTTTATTATATTGTGTACATTAATATATGGAAAAGTCAAGACCGTTCGGACTCTCGTGTATCTATACTTCGTGGTCCTAGTGTTCCACGTTACCAGCAGGCCGTGCATGTTTCAGCGCCGACCACGAGGACGGCGAGGTGGTCGCGTACAACCGCGCCATGCTGCCCCCGTACTACGCGCTGCTTCGGCTGTGCTGCCGCCGCTCCAGCACGTTCGCGCGCACGCTGGCGCAGCACCAGAACATCCACTGGGCCTTCAGGAACATCGCGCCGCACGCGCACCTCTATCCCGCCGCCGCTGATGAATTGCTCAGGTCTACGTCTTTCTTCATTTCACCTTTCTTCTCTCTGTAACGTCACAGTTTATCTACCCAAATATGTAGGCAGTGACTTTGATTCAACGTGTCAAATCTAAATAGGTGATACTTCCCAGTCAGTGTGCGAAAGTGAAACTTCTTGATTTACAAGCGGCGTCCCCAAGTCACCGTGACTGGTGTTATTTAAATGATTCAAGTATTAGATCCAAATTTGGTCATATGTAAATTATTGCATTATTTTTTTATTAAACTTTATTAAATATGCTGATGTGTTGCTGACCGCGTGAATGTGTCTGCTTCAGGTTGGCTCGTATCCTAGCGGCGCGAGGTGGCTCTGGGGGTGCCAGCGGCAGTGGTGGCAGTGGTAGTAGTGGTAACGGCAGTGGCAACGGTACCAGCAGTGGCAGCGGCAGCGAGAGCAACGACGGCAGGGAGGCGGCCGCCTTTAGGAGGAGCACGCTCTCTGCTTATTTACAAGGTATCTGCCACATCTGCTTACTCATATCCACCTTTTTGTCAATGAGCGCTCGCCAGTCGAAAACCTGAATGTTCCTGAATGGTCTTAGTATTTCACGGGTCGAGACGGTCCACATTCATGAATTGAACTGCGTGGTTCCACAGCTTTCACTTCGCAGATTAAATTACTTCATCAGACAGACTTGTTTTTGTATGTATGTGTTCAGATCGTAGCTGATATTATGTAGCAATAATTCCTTTTCTGCTTAGTTTTATTAGAGGTAGTTAACGAGCAGTCGTGTCACTTGATGGTAAACGTCTAATGCCACCCATGGATATCTGCAACAGAGATAGTGTTACAGTTGAGTTGCCGTCCGTACCATGGGATATTGTAGTGGTCGGAAGTGGGATGTAAAGGAGAGAGAGGAAGGCGTTGGGCCTCTGGTTACCTGACTTATCGAGTGAAGCGGCGGTATGAGTCACTTTACGTCGATATTCCGACAGTTCGTGGTATTTCACCGGTTGAGCTGGCCCATTGAGGCAGCGAATAGCGTGCCTCTACCATTGTTATGTTACATTCTTATATTTTTATAGTATGTGCTGGTTTGAACGGACGAACGTGTTGGACAACACTAATATCTGCGTTCTGCACGCTCGTGGAGAACGAGGACGACAGGCTGTACGTCGTGTACAACGGCGGACTGCAGATGACGTTTGAAGTGAGTGTTCATTATTTGTTGGCATCAATTTAGAAATTAGTTGACTCGGCGAATTTGTTCCGTATTAAAAGTAATTTTTACAATTGAAAAAAATAAAGTGCTAAATCTCGAAAATAATCACTTACTATATTAAATATAGAAATCACTCTGTTGACACCTTCTATTAAAAAACAATGCATAAACAAAAGATTTATAGAGCATTTATAAAGCATTTAAGGGACCAGACAGCGGAGAGCGTATTTATTTTATACTATGTAATGATATAACAGCGCCATCTGTTGTAGAGATAAGTGATTTTGTACGTGTGCGCAGGCGCTGCACAGCCTGCACGGCGCGTACGCGGAGGGCGGCGCGGGCGCGGTGCGCGGCGAGCTGACGGGCGCGCTGCGCTGGGCGCGCGCGCTGCTGCGCACGCTGCGCACGCGGCGCGACCACCAGGAGGCGCGCGCGCTGCTGCTGGCCTGCAAGGACTGGCCCGAGTGCGCGCGCCGCCTGCTGGCCGCGCACCACCACCACCGCCGCCACCGCCGCCTGCGCGACGCCGCGCTCGGTACGCACCGCCTCTCTAGAGCCTTCAATTTTGCCAACATATTATTTAAAATTAAATACAATTACGAGCGCTTGTGAAAAGTGCCTCCGTGGAACAAAAAAAGACACGGACGCAAATGCCACGAGCGACCCGATTCCGAATGTATCATGAAAATAATCGGGCAAGAAACTCATGTGCCGAATACTCTTTTCAAACCGTTTGAAATAAATAGCAATATTATTATTACTACTGAAAACAAATCAGTAGGTTGGTGAATAAAAGGTGTAGCAAACAGAATACTCGACATTCACAATTAAGATCCAACCAAATTAAAATCAACGTCCTACATGTTAACTAAGTAATTCTATGCGATCACAGTAGTCGAGCACAACTGACGCGACATCCTTTAATTAGAGTGGTAACGTTATGCAACAATTGTGGCGAATAATAAAATTTAAGTATCACATATTGAACACAACATCAAGGCAAATTTAAAATTAACCTAACACACCTAACAGCGAGTGGGGCACTTGCCTTTATAGTCCGATTTTTAATTAAACAACAACCACTGACGTTTACAGTGTTGTCAGTTTTTGATGAAACAAAATAGTGTTGTAGCAAAGTGAATGAATGAAAAAACTCTTGAAATGAATAAAATTGGCACGATTGTTTAGCTTGGGAATAGTTAGTATATCGTAGTTCGGAAACTTGTAAGATTGTCCTATTTTCAATACATCATGTAACTAAAACATAACAATTATAGGTAGGTAATGAAAAAAACATCGTTTATTACATATTTTTTTATATATTGAGTCAAATCATTTATTAAATTGAGTAGTACAAATTTTAGAGTATGTATATTTTGAGACGATTAACTATTTTACTCATTGTTCATTCATCTGATTGAATAAGAACTAATACATCACTAGTACTATGAATTTGGCAACAGTATTTTACAAAGTGACATTAACTACTGTCAGCTACCAGCTTTCTGTCAGGAGTAACTTGGCTAGGTTAGATCTTTTCTTCTTGTGAAATGGCCCAAAGAACACAAAGTGCCTCTGGATACATGTTGGTGCTGAATTGCATCACCACCTAGTACTCATTCATTAATACGATATTCAGTCCAAAAAAATGCAAAACCCTGTATGTCTAAGGCAAAGATTTTTTTTTAATATATATGTATGTGACAGGCGTTTTGCGCGAGGTGGTGATGATAGGTGGCGCGGCGGCGCTGGGCGCGCTGGTGCCGCTGGCTGCGGGCGCGCACTGCGCCGCGCGGCAGAGGCACGTGCACGCGGGGGGCGGGGGGGCGGCCCGCGCGCCCACCTACCGCCCCTATCACAAGTTCATCGGTGAGCTGACTCCTATCCATTTTATTACAAAAACAAATCTGTTTTGTTTCTTTCTTTTGTGTGTAAAACTCTAAATTATTAAAAGTAATATTTTGTTGTCTCACCATTTATTCTACGTAGCTCAAGTTTAGAGATTTCAAATAAAAGAATGATATATAATAGGTTGGGGAAAAAGTATTTTCGTATTTTTGTATGAAAAGTCAAGACATTTTTTTCAAAGTTTATTTACATTTATTTACAATATATATGTGCCGTTTTGTTGAATAACTTTCTGCCATTTTGTGGGCAGAGACATTATCCCGTTACTGTAGAAACTTTGGGACTTCTGATCAAAAAAACGGGACAAATAGTTTTGGCAGTCCTCTCTTGAGGTCAACCTTACAGAACCTAAAGAATTCTGAAGAGACCGAAACAGGTGAAAATCTGAAGGCGCAAGGTCAGGGCTATATGGTGGATGCACTAGGACCTCCCAGTCGAACTATCTTAATTTTTGCTGAGTGGCTAAAGATGTGTGTGGTCTAGCGTTATCGTGATGAAAGACCACACCCTTCCTGTTGATCAATTCCGGCCGTTTTCTCTCGACTGCTTCCTTTAATCTCATCAGTTGCTGGCAGTAAAGATCAGAATCGATGGTTTTGCCGGACGGTAAAAGCTCATAATGAACAATGCCCTTCCAATCCCACCATACACACAGCATCACCTTATTTCGTGTTAGGCCAGGTTTGGCCACAGTCTGTGAAGCCTGGCCAACTTTCGACCACGACCTTTTTCGCACGTTCTTGTCGTACGTGATCCACTTTTCATCGCCAGTTATCAATCTCTTCAAAAACGGCTCGGTTTCATTACGTCTCAATAATGAATCGCAAATGAGTACACGGTTCATTAAGTTTCTTTGAGTGAGCTCGTGTGGCACCCAAATATCGAGCTTTTTTGTATAACCAGCTTTCATCAAATGAGTCAAAACTGTTTTGTGGTCAATTCCCAGTTCTTCAGCTACATCGTAACTACTAATATGCCGATCTTGCTCCACTCTTTCAAAAATGGCGTCCATTTTATTCGTAACAGGGCGACCAGAGCGAGGTGCATCTTTAACATCAAAATTTCCGGACTGAAAACGTTTGAACCAAATTTGTGCTACTCTTACTGACACTGCATCAGGTCCATAAACATCACAAATTTTTTTCACTGCTTGAGTTGCATTTTTGCCTTTTTTATAATAAAATTTTAAAATGTATCGAATTTCTTCATTAGATTCACTCATTTTTACGGAGAGAAAAACAAATGAAAAATAGCGGGAAACAACTTTTTTTTATTTTTTTCTTTTCTTTATAATGTAACCTTTTTAATGTTACCAAAACCAGCCAGACACAAATAGTACAGTCAAAGAAATTTTATAATAAGTTTATACCTACGTTATGCGAAAAGACTTTTTCCCCGACCTAATATTATATTAAATAATATTATAGCATGATATTGTATAGAATCGATTCCAGTTGCAACTTTCCATGCAGGGCAACCAAACAAACTTATTTAAAAAACTTTTTTAAAACTTTTGTTGCGTTGTTTTGTATTCCTTATATTTATTGTTCAGACACATGTTGCCGTGTGGCGCGACTTCAACGCTGTATGTCAGATCAGCTCGTCCTACTCTCGGCATTATGCGCACTCGAAGCTGTTCCACTCAAATTTAATTACTTTGCGGCGTTTTGGACAGAGGTCGCCACTTGTCCGGTACGTATTATATTGTTATATTTTTTTACAGTACTTTTACAGAATTTTTGATACCATTGTAACAAAGTGTAATATTTTGATAAATAATCGATTAATTTACAGGCGGACGCGAAGTTGGAGCAGATGTTGTTGGAATCGAGTGTAGCCGCGGAATACGTGGACGCCGTGTTGTTCGATGAACGCGATTCACTCGAAGATCCTGTCATTTTTCAGTTCATGCAACATTACTATCCGAAGGTATGGTGGCAATTCAATTATATTCATAGTCATCACTAATTACCTGAAGTAAACTCAAAGAATATTTTTAAAATTGATTTAATACTTATATTTTTCTAAAACGTCTATATATTTGAAAAAATACTTATATATATTAAATAGATGTGTCTTTTGCATTTAAAAAAAAAACAATTAAATTTCTGCAAAATAACGCTCCAGACTGTCATGGCATCTTGAATGACGTCTCGGTGTGGCAAACATACTTGTTTCAATAAGGAATGACAAGTTTTTTAGTGATGCTTAGCAAGGCGTGACGTCACTTATTTTGATTGCCTGTTTTTAACATTTTGTTTTCTAAAAATATTAATAATCTTTACTACATATTTCATATCTTAATCAATTAGTATAATCTGTTATCTATCCGTTCTATTCCTAGTGGCGTATACCTGTTCGTACGAATACGTGTACGTACGAACGGGTATTTTGTCCTCACACATAGCTCGGTTTCCAGTTGGGTGGAGGCGGCCCCGCGGCGGGCGGCGAGGGCGCGAGCGGGTCGGGCGGGGGAGGCGGGGGAGCGGGCGCGGCGGCGGACGAGCTGTGCGGCGCGCCGGGCCGCGAGCCGCTGCGCCGCCTGCTGGTCACCGCGCGGGCGCTCGCCCTGCTCACTGTACGCACGCCGCTCTCGCCGCAGAAGGCCCGCGCCGTATTGAGAACCATTCAAGTCCTTACCGCGAGAATGCAAGATGCTGCAGGTACTACTTGTAGAACACTAGTTGACCGACCGAACTTAGTTTCGACTCAGAAAAGAACCAAAAATTGTCCCTAAGACATGAAGGCGTATAATAATATAGAACATTGTTTAGATCTATCACTTCAGGTTCAGCCACTTTAATTTTAAAGTGCTAAATTTCATCAATTACATTATAGATACAAACCGCCCCATTTAGCCCTTACACCCTTTAGCTATTAAAACACCTCATCAAAATCCATTCATTTCAAAGATCTAAGCATATAAGATGTCCCCTTATATGCTTAGATCTTTTGCTTCGACAGTGGAAAGTGACTTTGTTTTATAATAAGTAATGACTGAACAATTGTGTTCGCATTTTTGGTTACAAAAAGTAATTGATCGTATTTTGTTATAAGGTCACACCGTACTCAGTCAGGTATTTTATATTACAGATGAGGAGGTGTCAGAAACAGAGAGTTGCCCCGGTGCCAGCGGTGCGGTGATCAGTCGCGGTGCGTCTGCCTCGCCCAGCGACGAGGACACGCCCGACGACATCGGCGGGGACGCTTCATCATCTGGGGACGACGAGCCAAGTGCTCCCTGCGCGCCGGCTACGCCCATACCGGCACAGCTCGCGCTCGTGCTGGCCCAACTCGAGGTGCAGCTCAGCACGCAAGATGCGGCCGCGCCCGAAGACACGTAGCCAGCGTGCACGTACACGCCCCGCGAATGTACACGTTAATTTACGGGCTCATATTATTGAAGCGTCTTATCACACGTTGATCTTCTTTTATATGATTGTCCACTGTGTAGATTTAAATATTTCCTTTATAAACGAATAAAAAAACTATATTCAACATTTCATCATGTAACGTTGAATATCGTTAATTTCTTCGTTTTTTTATATAATATTAACGAAAATACTCCCGTAAGTTAAACGTGATATAAAGGAATTATTTAATAAAACGAATTCATTGTATCTGAATTTTTAAAACCTGTTTTTTATAATATTTAAAATTATATATCAGCAACATACAACTGCAAGGCACGTCGAATCTGAACATGAGACGTGATATCATCTTGGCACTCTTTCCTCAGAGGAGTGTTTTCAATTTATTTTTTTGCAATGCAATAAGAAAGTATTATTCACAAATCTTCAAAAACTTTCGTACTTAAATCATGCTATTAAGGACGTGCGCTGTGTAGCTAGATGGCACTATCTCTGCTGCCTTTTGTTACTAGGATCTTGTTTTAACCCGACTGTTTATGAATATATTCATGCTTAACTTGAGTATAAAAATTTATTTGGATCACATTAAATTTTAAAATGCCAAAAGTGTGTTTTGCGCGCCAGCATTCTGTAAGCACAATATTTTTTTGGCAGAATAATAAGTGCTAAGTTTTTATTGTTTTTTCAAGATGTCTGGATAAATTATGTCGACATGTTCTTAGTTCAAATTTGCTAAGAAACCATATGCAGGTGTCTGAAATATTTAACCGTATTAAACTTACGCCCGAATACTGAACCGCCACTCATATCTGACAGTCAATAAAGTGCTACTTAACTGCTCAAATTTCATGTATTCTGTCTAATGTGACAGCTACTTAAACGCTTAAGTAGCGCTTATATATTTGAGTGGCGGTTCAGTATTCGGGCTTATAATAATTATTTTTTGAAGTGGATGTCTAATGCACACAAAGATCTATCGACTCCTTTTAAAAGGAACTCATCATTTGGGATTATTTTTGTAAAGTATAATGTAAATTTTTTTTTCTCTATGTTGCACAGACATACTAAATATATTTTTACCTATGTGTAATTTGAAAATTAACACGTTACATGTGTGTCTAAGAATGATGTGGTAATTTTATAATAAAACCTATGTACTTTTAAGGTTATTATGTATATACCTAAATTTGAGTATGATTGCGTTTTTACCGATACTAAACTATTAGTTTTGTAGTTGTTTCGACTAAATAGAGTGACATGTGTGTCTAATATCTTCGATCAGATTCTCGTAGGGTACATACAGGATGAGTACAGATGGTGCAAGGATCACTACATATGTATATACAGGTTGATGTTTTTAAAGCGATTAGAGATAATGAAAAAAAAATGTGAACACTTTGTAGGTTTATCCTAGAAATCAAAAACTGTATGTTGGTATGGCCTGTATACTGTGCTCAAGTCACGTACACATCGATGATTACATTCCAGACTCATCATCACAAGGTTTTTAAATTCTTCTAATTTACATTAATTATTAAATTTAACATGTATCACGACTTTAATATAGCCTTTTTTATTAAATTTGGTTAGTGTTTTTTTAACCGACAGTACGGGAAAGAGGGTTATGTTTTCGTGTGTGAGCCGAAACTGCTAGACGGATTTTAACTTGGCACATATATATTTGTTAGATCTGTCTTAATCGTGAGACTGACTTTGGCTACACCACCCGTAGATACTACTTTCTCGGTAGTCGGTTAGTTATTTTTTCTTTGTATTTCCCTCTATTTATAATACATAATTTGTTAAGGAATTATTGATTTAAAAACTGATTATCGTTAAGTTAAAATGACCAGCAACACAATTTCATATCGTTTATGTATTATTGCGTTTACAGATATTTCTATTTTAAAATTCAAAGTAATAAAAAATTAAAGTAAGTCTAGTACTTACTTTGTTTTGCATTATTGGTTTTTTTTTCCTTAAGTACTGTGTTTTTTTTTTTCATCTAAATCATAGTGGTGGTCATCTTAACTTCAGTGTAAGGTGTTTTGAGTGTCGAACATAGTCTTTTGGCAGGATGTTGTGGCAGCTGTTCATATTGTAATATGTTTATAAGATAATATTTTAATCAATATTTAGAATATGTTATGCGATTGGTAAAAAATTTTGCACTTTTATGAATTAATAATATTTTTAATGACGCTATTTCTATTTGATTCTGTACTGTAAGATTGTATATGTCTGCAAGCCGGGTCGTGATGCGAGCATGTCACTGTTTCTTTTAGGACAGATGTTAGATACCTATGATTTTTTTCATATAATATTATCAACATGATATGAAGTTAGAATAAAAATGAATAACTCATGTTTTAATCCTTAATAAGTGTGCTTAAGGAATTTAATTTAACTGCGTATTCAAATGCGTGTAAGTTATTTAAACGTTGCTGTACGTTGAAAGCGACCAGCAGAGAGACCAGAAGGGCCGATATTGTCGATTTGAGCTTCAAGGGGTGAAGGTGTTACAATATAGTAAATTCCCTATAGTTAGTATTCCCTTACACATTACTAGATCTCTGTAGTATGTTTATTTATCATGAATAACAACCCCCACTTCCTTGGGGGGCCTGTATCCAAATCCAGGTGTTTACTGTCTTATTACTTTCAGCGGAATGATTTCCTGAATTACTTAATTTGCGAATTGTGATGGCTATGTGAAAATCCTTTTAGAAGTCTCGCTGCTCGTTTTCACCTAAACTTTACTAAATTGATAAAAGACAACTTCTATGTGAATGTGCCATGGTTTTTTTTTGGAAAACTTTAAATTAGACAACGTCGTTTTATCGGATTTTATTTAGGACTCGGTTTGAGCAAGTCTTCTTTCGTTATGTACTTTATTATATATTTACTTATGTCTTTGTATTAGCGTGCATGCGTGCACGTTAACTGCGTGCGTATACGTGCACGTACACTTTCGCAAAATTATAATATGTCGAAATTATTATTATTAATATGTACATTTTAGGCTGTGAGCGTTTTATTAATTTTATCTCATATATTAATTACTGATGCTACTTTCCCACCCGCTTTGTGTGTGCGTGTGTGTGTGTGCGCCAGCTACTTTTACGAACGCCACCCGTCCAAGATTCGTACGTTATTTTAAATGTCTTTTAAGAGAGGAATTGTTGAAATTAGGCCAGTATGATTTGCTAGTTTCAATTTCTTGTTTTGACGTATTTATAAATATTGAAAAGAATAAATAATATAATCGATTTTGCCTGCTCATCTAATCGTAGATTGTATGTAAAATTAAAAATAAAGGTAGTTAAAAACCCACACGACACTGCCCAGATGAATAAGTATTTTAAATAATTATAAAAATAAAACTTTTTAATAATGTCGGTCGTTATTGTTAAGTTTACATTTACATATTTTCTATTGTATGTATATGTAAAGTTAACTAACATCTAAAAATTATACACGTGTATAACATTGATAAATATTTGATTATTATACACATAACACGTGTAAATTTTTTTTTTTAATATTTATTTATTTAGTTATTGCCCGCACATTGTTACAAAAAGAACCTGTCCATTTTATACATATATATATATCTTTATAGATACCATGACATTTTAATATTTACACCCATAGTAAGTACATCACAATTTAGATATTAATTTCTTAATAGGTATAGTTTAATATCAACATATATGTTGATTTGTATATCCCTAATGTTAGGTTAGTACTATATGTGTAATGAACTACGGAACCACAGTTGATGTATACGGCTCACAAATATTGTATATTATTTGCATCGTCTCATTGTAATTTAAAAAAAAAATACGACTCATACACCAATTGCGGTTCCCTAATATTTATTGTAATCTCTCGAATATAGTAACTGTGACGGTTTTGGATTTCATAGACTCTTATATGAGTTGATATGTTAGCAGAGCCCTTAAAATTGACAATATATGAATTTATAATATTTTAATTTCATTATACTTGCAAGGAAAAACGCAAAAAAAATTTATATCACAACAAAAAGTCTTAAAAAAATACACTCTGTATATTATTGACAAGCTTTTTAGTCCATTGAAATGTTGCAACTTGAGGACCGAATAACGCATTTTTAAGGCACCTAATTTTATTTTTGGAATATGTGTGGGGGGGGGGGGGTCAGTAGAAGTAAGCTTCTACTCATATCGTATTTTTAGAGGGCCCAAGCATATTCCCAAGTTTATGGGGTCGCCACCCTTGTCCCTCGGTCATCATCATCAGCCTTTTGAGGTCCACTGCTGGACGTAGGCCTCCCCCATAGAGCGCCACAACTGCTGATCCTGTGCAACCTGCATCCATCGGCCTCCCGCGGATTTCACCAGATCGTCGATCCACCTAGTGGGGAACGGCCTACTCCGCGTTGACCAGTACGTGGTCGCCACTCGAGCACCTTTCCATCCCAGCGGTAATTGGTTCGTCGAGCGATGTGGCCAGCCCATCTCCACTTCAACGTGCCTCGGTCGCCATGTAAAAAGGGTTGCGAACACCTTTTCCGTGATATCTCCGAAATATATATATTTAAGTTCACCGACAAGATTTGTCGCTTCGCCTACACAAATGCTCTAGTAACTTGAAACTAAAGAAGGTAGATTTTTTTCGAGATCAGTCTTTCCCAAGATGGCGGCCGAAGGACAACGGCAGCAACCCCAAAAATTTATGCTTGGTTCCCCTAAAAAATGCACAGCTCATGTAACATTTCAATGGACTATACGACTTTATAGTCTATGAAATCCATCCGTAAAAAAGTGCAACACAACCGCAAATAGTTGCACGCGAATTTGTAAAACGCAATTTAATAAAAATAAAAAGAAATACATAAGCAATAATGAACTAAATACGAATTAAACGGTAAATGAATGTCTCAATTTTTCATAATACTTATTTTTCTTTATATACACGATCGGTGTACGTATAATATTGTTATGTATAAATTATTTGGATTCAAAGGTGGTGGCAGTCACTTGGAGATGGTATGTAAAATGGGGACATGGACGTGAAGTGGTGCTATCTATATGTACGGTGACTGCAAATTGAAAAAAAAAAATAAGACGATGATACGTGTATTTAAGTTTGTCCTGTTTTAGAGCTTATTAATATATACAACTTAATATAAAAAAAACTATGCTGTAATTATCTTTATTAATTTTTAAGATTACTACAATATTATTATTATGATTTTTTAATAATATGCGTGTGTGCGGAAGTCGAGTGAGATATACCTAATTATTTGGTGGATTTCATGTCTCATGTGTTAGTTAGGTTAAGTACTTATTTGTGGACAAATTGTAACCCCCAAAATCTCGTTTTTAAAAAATGCTTTTTAATTTGTGTATTGTAATATAAATATATATATATATATATATATATACTTAAATGAATGTCACCGTAACTTGTGTTTCGGTTGAATTAAAAAAAAAACTGTGTTATTTGAATACAATTTTGCGAAAACTAAAAAAATACTGTAAATCGGACTGGAAAGCCAAAGTAAACAGTATTTTGTATATGAGTATTTTTATTTGTTCTACCTATCTATGTTTTATCTCTAAATTAATCTCTGTGGTTGAGCACCCCGCTTCTGTTTCAAGAAATAGTGTCTTCTCGGAAGTTATGTGTGGCAGTAGTTAGGTTCCGCCACTTGTCCAAAAAGTTTGGCGAGTCGAGGCTTAACAGCCGGTTTGATAAAGGCCTGTATCTCAACTAGAAACTGTTAATTATTTTGGGAGGGGAAGGAGGTTTAAGAATGGATCTGGTCGTAAAATAAAATTTCACACTAAGTCCCTTACTAGGTAAGCAATGCAATTATATACAGCGTGGAACACAGAAATAGATCAAGATAGAACGGCGAATAGGCGTGGCAAGCGTGCCAAAACCATGCACTATATTGCATGCTTTTCGAAACTCGCTCTCATTACGCAACGAGCGTTCCTGCCATGCGTTCAGGACGTAAAAAAATAGATAAAACGTCACATATATGCCTTATTATGCTGTGGCAAATTCTAAAAACAAAAGTAGTGAATCAAATATGAAAAAAGGAAATATTTCGTATGATCAGTAAGTACAGAAAATCAGTAGAAAGTATTTTTTTGAGATTATAAATTATTGTTTTACTTTTACTATGTTCAATAATTACGATCACAAGTTGTATATTTTTTCGTTATGATAAATATCCATTGCTGTCCGCATTCAACGCTCGTATACAAAAACATTGCGCGTATAAATTATACGCGTAATGTACGTAGAATCGAACGAAATACACAATACACCTGCTAGTTGATCGCTGTGTCTGTTAATCGCTGTGTTTGGCCTTCGAATGTTAGAGATGGGCACTCCATGTATCGTTGAGTCTTAGGACTTATCGATAAATTAATTCAATAATAATTTGAGTATCAGCTCATGTCTTGCTTTGTCCCTACTTTATTCTAAAACCACAAATTTCAACCAAAGTGCTTCGTAATTACATTGGCAGCAGTTTATTTGACAGTATAAGTTTTCACCAGTTTGACCAATCGCCGATGGAAAATCATTTCGTTCTTCTCAAACGGGCAGTAACCGAGGTATATGTAGACGTTCGGCTTCGTTATTTAACCAGGACTGTGAGGCCAACCCTTACAAAAAGGCAAATATTTAATAAATATGTATAGTTTCAAGGACAGTATAATAATTATAACTAAATTTTATATACTGTTGGAAAAATATGGTTTTAATATGTCGGATTAAAGTATTTAACATGTTTTACTTTCTATGATTATCGTTACACAAAATCAATAAAGTTGGTAAAATATAAAAATAATAAAATTAACACACGTTGCCGATATTAACATCGATAATTATCATCGTGTGTGTCTCCTAACTAGTCACCCCGCTCACAATGAAAATGACGTCACGCTGTGGGCGTGGTTTTTCAAAAAAGTGACACGCTCGAAATGTATGGAAATATGACATCAGTATTCTTACACATTTGAGATGTAAAGTGGCTTAGGACGGGTTTCGTTTGACCGGAGAGTTATCTGGAGAACCACCAACTTGTTACCGATATCGCTTCATATTCAATCTTATAGTCCGGTGTGTAACTGTGTTATCCCTATAAGACCAATAGTTAATCTTTTTTGTGGTAGCAGCAATCGGCTAGGTAAAAGATAATATATATGTATGGCCGTATGAAGTTTGCCAGGACATGTTCTTACATCTTCCCTACCTACATAATTTACCTGCTTAAAAGAAAAACTGCCCTACATCACACATTACGCAAAATACGTTTTTAGTATAAAACCAGCAGTTTTTATTATTAAACCTGCACTTCTCAGCAATAGCTTCTTCTCCGTCTACAACATAGTGATGTTCCCTGGAGTATCTTAGTGGAGAAAGGGACTTCTCTGACGATATCCTGAAACTATTATTTTTTATGGCAAGTCGCAAGCTCTCTGGTCGCAAGTGGCTAAAAGGTGACCAGCACCTGATGATAAGCGACTTGCAATATTGATAGTGCTACAGTTGCCTTATCGGCTTTTATGGGAGTGGGATAGGCCTCCGAAGACTTGTCTCCCCAAACGAAATGCTACATGTGCCAGTTGTTTACTTCGATATTCTTTCGCCTTTTATTCTAACGCCGGTATTTAAGATGGAATAAGAAGAGAGATCGATAGGTAGCAGTTGCTGGTTCTCCAGATAACTCTCGTAATGAATGAAACGCGACGTATATCTACCGATTTACGTTGATATTCTGAGAGGTTGTGTTATTTCACCCGTCGTGCCGGCTCATTCATGCGGCGAACTACGTGGCTCTACCTTGTAACCTAGTAAGTTCAGTTCTTTCTGCACACCACCAAAGGATTAAATAACGAATTTGTTCTTGAAGTGGTGCGTTCGCATAATCCGGAAGTTATGTATCGATTACCGAAACCTTGCGCCTGGTGTAAGGCAATACGTTCGCCACCTATTCCATTTAGGAGGTAATCATAATGGGGAGTCGAGACTTAACAGCCACTGCTTCAGGTAGAGAAAGACGTGAAGAAGTTAGTAAGTGATCAGCTTCTCGTTACTGCTAGTTAATATATATATATTTTTTATGAGATAGTTGGGCAAACGAGGAAGTGAGTCACCTGCTGGTGAGCAACTACTCACCGCAGATGAACACCGTGGGAAGGGAAACGAAGAGGAAAGCGTTTCGTTCGGTGAGAAAGGTATCCGGAGGCCTGATCGATACCTTTGTCACTGAACGAAACGCAGCACGAGCCATTTCATGCCGATATTCCGAGAGGTCGTGGTATTTCACCATGGCCCAATCATGCAGCGAAATGCAAGACTACCACTGTTGGTAAAGATGAAGTAAAATAATACACATACTTATTTACTTTTACTCTGTATTAATTTATTTTTTATTTCTAAAGGAAATGTTTCTATATTCTTATGAGCACAGTCCAAACAATAAGATTTCAAATAAAAAATACTGCATTCCTTGTGAATGCACACTGGTTTTTCACACGCGGCGCAGTCTGAACCTAGAACTAGAATTTCTCCTTTTCCTGGAGGACTGAAGGGGTCTTTCATCACATAACTCGGGTATTTCAACACTAGATTCCGAGAGAATGGTGGATGTGTGCCTTTGTAGTGAGCCTTCTCGTCCAATTCACAGGAGCTACATTTGAAATCATACATAAGTTGTACAGGCTCCTCTTTGGCTTTTGAGCTGTCCATTGTTGCTGCAACAAATAAAAATACTAATGAATTCCTCATCACATTTAGATGTCAAGATTATTAAATAGAGGATTAAACAATTTAATCTGAATATTATAAGTTTCTTTGAGGTATAGCTTAAATTTTGACTCTGATGTCTCATACTTTTTTGAGTTTACTCATGGTGAAAAATGTTTGAAAAAAAATTTGAGCCTTATGTTAGACCAACAAAATAAATATTAATAATTTTCTGTCTGAAATATGTTAAATACTTGCTTTTTGGAGGCAGAGTAAATACACATGCAAAGTAAAGAAAATATTTATTGAATAATTGAATACAGCTAAAGTGAAATATGTATATTACCTAAGTAGATATGGACTATTTATTATTCAGGTTTGACAGTGATTTTTTCTTTAGGCGCTTCAATAGGCCACCAATGTGGCTTAATGACTTTTACTGGATGTTTATCAACTTCTAGGCTTTTAGCCTCAAGTGCTTCTTTAATTCTTATAAGGCCTAATCCATAATCATTGATAAATGTTTTAATTTTGCCAACACTAGACTTTTTTTCATCGTCAGCTGTGATTACTGAATCTTTCTTTATTTCTCCTTCTACAGTACCTGTAAACCGAAATGGCATTATTCTTTTTCTTACAACACCAGTATGATGCACTCGTGCTGTAAGCTCTTGACCAATATAGCAGCCTTTATGAAAACTAACTCCATGCAAGTAATCACAGTTAGCCTCAAGAGGAAAACAAGTTCCAGGCGGGAGTTCCTCAGCTCCCTCGCTCACCCCTAACTTGTATCTTATATAATTATAATCTGTTTCATTTGCCAATACTGTATTGTCACCAAAACTGGATACACAAGTATCTTCTCCATTTGATGCAATAACTCTATGTCCTAAATCAATCAGTCTTGGATCTTTATAAATATGTACATCTTTGTTTACATTTGTTTGAGTATCTATGTCTTTTTTCGGTGATGGCATTAATACGAATAAACTCAAATTTTTACTCATATCAACAATTTCAACTTTCCTTCTTAATTTGTAAACTTTTAAATGGTTCTGTAGCAATTTATGAACGTTCACGTCGCATTCAATTAGAAATGAATTGTTCCCTTCCCATTTATATATGAGTGTGTCATACAAAACCCTACCCTTATTATTCAGAAACATTGCATATATTGAGGTAGCACCTTCTTCAAAGTGCTGCATATCATTTGTTATAAGACCTTGCAAGAAAACTGGAGTATCACTACCGCTGACTTTAAGTAATGTTCGACTTTTTAATGGGTATATTAAATTTTTTCCTGATGCATGTTGCAAATTTCCGTAGAATCGTTTTGCCAAATTATGTAGTGAGACCAGTCTATTTACCTGATATAACATATCTAAAAGTGTAATATAAATTACTAGAAGGTGAGGTAATGAGCATGCAGTTATAATTTTATTTAGATTTAAATTATAATAACACTGCACTGCTGTAAAGGAATTATTGACATCTACCGCTGTGACCAAAGAGTATTTATATGCACTGTGACGTTACGGAAAATGACAATCAATTTTTATTTTTTGTTTCATTGGTCCATTTCAGAGTGGCTAAAAGTCGAAGCCCTACTGAATTTTATTTATGTTTAGGTATTTAAGACTTTACTTTTACACATTTTTGAAATTTCATATATCAGGACTGGAGACACTCAGTATTCATACCATTGCACAAAAAGGGATCAAAAAGAAATGTTGTAAGTACAGACTTATTGCTTGAATTACAATACACATTGCATTAACACTGGTAGTCTTGTAGTTCGCTGCATGAATGGGTCGGCTCGACCGGTGAAATACCACGACCTCTCGGAATATCGCATGAAGTGGCTCGTGCCGCGTTTCGTTCGTTTAAAGAGGTATCCGGAGGCTCAATCCCCTTTCCCCTTCCTTTCCTCTCCCACTCCCTTAAAGTACGGTAACGCACTACGGTGTTTATGGGCGGTTAGTAGTTGCTTACCATCAGGTGACCCACTAATAGTGTCCTGTGGTTTGCCCTCTAATCCCATAAAAGAAAAAAAACATTTGTTATATAGAATTTCGTAAGGCCTTTGACACTGTAAAATAGCATTTGTTAAGGGACGTACTCATTCAAGTACCTATTCATTTAGTTCATCTCATACGCAGACTTTATGAAGATGGAACTGCGACAGTTTGGATAGACAGCGTTGACACGGAAAGCTTTCTCACACAAGCTGGCGTTCGGCAAAGTTGTATACTATCTCCACTCCTATTCAAAATGTATACAGAATATATTATGAGAATCGTTGTGGAACAGTGGGACAAAGGCGTATCGATGGGAGGTCAAAGCCCTGCTGGAAAAATCTCATACAATCTCATAAAAAAAATAATATAAAAGTATTCTATAAGGTTTTATATGTGTATTTGACCACTAAATTACTCATAAAAACTCATAACGGTCATAATTCATTAGAATCTAAGAGATCTTATGAGTAGCTTCAGTATCTCATAGAATCTCACCATATTTTAAGTATAAATCTAGAATCTTATGAGTTATAATGGATGTAATGTAAAAGTTATAAGAATCAATGAGCTCATGTTTACATTAGAAATATTTATGAGATTTAATGAGAGGAATAAAAACTCGTAAAGAAGCAATCGGAGAGATTTCGAAATGATGTTGTATTGATGAGCTATTAATTTTAATTCAGTTGAACTATGTTCAAAAAAAAGTAGTGGTGAATAATCACCTGTAATAAAATATTAAAAAAAAAAACGTTAATAAATGGTTCTGAAGATTAATAAAAGTTGAACAAATATATATACTCAACACATATTATTTATTAATTTAAATAAGTTAGAACAATAAATAAAAATGTAATTTTAAACAGTACGGTAAAATGTTAATGCCATAGAAAAACTTGGTAACTGGGTATCGTCCTCAGAAGCAGTTACACATATATTTGCAGGTGGAAACCTAGCTCGATTTGACTCTATAAGTTTGAGCAACTCCTCTTCAGTTTCTGTAAAAAAAAAAGTTAATTTTCAGTATAAGCAAATTATTGCATTCCTAACCATTACTATCATCAATTGTAAATATAAAAACAAAATAATCCTATATTAACATTAGTTGTTGAAAGAATACTTAAATTACTTTGAGTAAAAGACAAAATGAAAATGGAAAGTTTATAGTTAATTTACATAAATTCGCATTGACAAACACATAAGACTGCAATTTAGTATATATTTTGTCACATTAATTCATCTTTAGTAATGTTCGATTAATTCTTCGGACAGATGGAAAAAAGAAAAAAAATATTTAAAATTAAAAATAAGTCCAGAAGTTCATGTTCAGCGTTACATTTTTTTTCTTTTAGTTGAAGTAATTTTAATCATTGAAATGTAAAAATGATAGTGATTAAATCATAAAATTCTGAGTATTTAATAAAAAAAAACAAATAGAAATCCCAATACTAAATTATTTGATAACAAAGAATACCATAGGATCTCATAAATTATTAAATTGAAATGAAGTACAATAGAATCTCATAGCTTTTCAAAATTTGAATGAAAAAAAAAAAATTCTGAAATTATTACTATAAGTCTAAATCTCTCGTACAAAAAGAAAAAGAAAGTTATTTGAAGTAGTTGAATGGTTAAAACAATTATTATACTTTTTTTTTATTTCAGGCTTAGTTATGAAAAATTAAAAAATTAATATATATTTTTAATTTTTGTAAATTAAAAAATATATTCTGAATGCTACTATTCTTTCTTGTCAGAAATTATGTTTTACAATGCTCTCAAATTATATATTACAGATTCGTTGAGAAAAAAGAAGTTCAAAGCATTTTTTGCATTTAGACAAAGCTAGAGCTCACAAGATCTTGAAATTGTTTGAAATCGAAATAAAATGATGAGATTTCATAAATTATGAACTCGAATATCATAAAATCGTTATACATTCTCATAACTTTTGAAAACTGATGAATAGGACTAAAATTATTATAAACTAAAAATAAAATTAACATTTGTTATTACAGTTAACATTTTGTATTTTAATTTTACTAAAAATAACATTTTGAAAACATAGAAATATTTTTAACTAACCTGCTTTGAAGGAACCCGCATGCATTGTTCGGTTTTGTGACCATAATATTAAAATTTCTTCGTAGGCAAGGCATCTACCTTGAATTTCTGGATTTCGTTCACGTTCACAATTTTTAGTTCATTTGTTCCAAGTATTTTAATGTAAGCAAACATTTTTTACATAAAAGCACGGAGAATCTACACGAACAATGATTAATTGAATATTAAGTTAACGTTGCACTTGACAGTCTTGACACTAGAGATGGGTCGTACTTGAAAATTCGCGTACCAGGGCTTCAAAGTACGTACAACAAAAAATACCAGGGCCAAAAACCAAGTTTTTAAATATCATATTGTACAGTTTTATTAGACTTCTTCTCGCAACGCCATCTCACAGTTATATGCCGAACTACTAAGAAAAGGCATTCATGAACCGGGCATATATATGGTTTGGCGGAAAAATCCCTTCAAGGTATTTTAAAAACGTTACACGATTATGTTCCTTATTTTTATGTAGCGTAAGCCTAATGTGCCATGAAAGTATTTAAAGTATTTCGAGTGTGACGTATTTGAACGTAAATACTTGCAAAGACCTTTGAGCCAAATTTACCTCTTGCTATTAGATATTAGGTATGAAATGGATTGGCAAATAAAATCCCTTCAAAGTATTTAGATTAACTTACGTGATTATGTTCCTTATTTATATGCCATGTAAGCTTATTATTCCATGAAAGTATTTAAAGTATTTTGAGGAAATACCAGGGTATACGTACTTTCTATCAGATACCAAGTAAAAAACCAGGGATGGTATTTACGAACCACCTCTAAAAAGTAGACCTAAAATATCTTGCTCTACAAAAACAATGTTCAATTCGACTGTTTGTGGTTATTAAAAAGTACGACAAGTAAAAATATTTTTTTTTTAATAAAAAGAAACATTAAAAAAAAAATTTTTACTAGATTTCTTCATTCTAATATATTATAATTCAATGATTAAAAAAAAATTTTTTTAGACATTTCAAATCTTTAGTTTTTTTTTCAATAAGTATAACTGATTATGAATTTTTTAGTCATTGTACATCACAAAATAACAATATATTGTAAAGTGATCCGAAAATGGTATTTTATGGGATTTAATACTGAATTCCGGGCTTTTTTAACGCATAGAATATGATAAGTTTCAGTACACTTTGATGTGTATTTGTCCACGAAAATACTCATATATAGTCATAAGAATTTCAATTGCAATACTGGTCACGATTTCTTATAAATTGTTTATAACTTCTTATGAGCTACTTTTCTTTCAATTTTTCACATAAAATCGCATAGAAATGCTACTTGAAGTTTAATCTCGAAGTTCTCATAAAATCTCATGAATATTAGTAATTAATGAAACTACTCATAAAATCTCATAACAACTAAGAAGTAATACTTTTATGAGAATCTATGAGTTGACGAACTACTAATAGAATATCATAAAATATTTGAGAGAAAATTTTCTCTGGCTCATACGTATATTAGTAAATCATAAAATCTTATAGAATATTTTTTTTTTTCTATGACATTCTATGAGGTTTTTTCAGCAGGGAGGATATCGAACTTGTGGTAAGCTGATGAAACTATTCTTCCAACACAAACGAGAGAAGACATGGAACATCTGCTGACACTTTTAGAGACAACAAACTTCTCTTTCGGACTTGCTGTCAATAGAGACAAAACTAAGATGATGATAGTGGACCAGCTGAACTTAACTACCTTAACATCTCTAGAATGGGCAACTGTGCGGTTGTTCAATCATATACATATACCTAGGTTCCACTTTCACAAATACTGAAAGGATGTGAATATAGATGGATGCAGTTCTACCGGAGCTAAATAAAAAAAAAAACAAAGATTATCGTCGACTGTACAAGGACGAATCTTGAAATATTTTGGACATATTACTCGGAACGATCACTCCATGGAACTACTCGTTCTCCAGGGACATGTGGAGGGCAAACCATTACGCGGTCGATCACCTATATGCGCTGAACGTACCGAATTAATGCCGTGACACAAGCCTCCGTAGTACAGTTACTGAATTGGTGGGGACCAAAACAAGTGGAAGCGCATCGCCGGGGCCATATATAAATCATCAGCAGCCACGAGTCGAACAAGAAGGATAAAACTTAAAAAAAAACTGAGACTGTTGGTGTATACGTTGTTAAGTTATGTATACTTACGTGAATACCAATGAGGTATTATTAGTTATGTATGTCATAAAAATAAGAATTATTGTTTTTTACAGTGCTTACTTAAGTAGATTTCTAGCTACATAGTGGTGTACCTAATTGAAGTTCGACTTTATTAGCATCGTATTTCATTGCCATGCGGGAACAATTTTAAAGACATATATTGATACAAAAAGTCTCTGTGGTGCGATGGTAAAGAACCAATGATTACCGGGAATTCTTTTCGGAAATGTGATAAATAAATATCAATGACTGACAACTTTTTGCCGCGTTTAAGGCAATAGGTTCTAAGTATATGTATAATGTATATTAAAAATGAAGATGGCAATAGTAAAATACCAGAACCGTTTTCTTAGATCATTTATTTATTTAAATGAATTTACACAAAATTCAATGAGTTACTCGCCTATGTCCGATCCGATACAAAATAGCTTAAACATTTTTTGAATCCACATTAATTGAAAAAAAAAACAAAATCAGCAATTAGAAATGATGTTAATATATAGTAATACCTGGGACACAATTCACACAGCGTCCTCTAGTTCCATGCTAAGCAACTAAATGCATATGTATTAAGTTATGTTAAACTAGTTAACGTATAGTTATTCAAAATACTTATAAAACTTAGACAAACACCCAGAGCCTACATTCATGCTTGTCATAAATATTTGTACTCGGGTGGGGATAGAAGCTATCGACCTGGATTCCGCAGTCTGTTGTTTTACTATTGCACCGCGAAGTAGACGACGACTACGCGATGAAATGAATGATGTGGATGTGTATGGATTTTAATTCGTTTGTTTAACACATTTTTATTTATTTATCTCGACGTTTCTTAAGCATTGCTACTATCATTTATATATATTTTTTTTTTTTTTTAATTAAACATTGCAAGCTGTTCCTTCAACATTCAGCAAATTGTTATGTATGTGTATTAGTCTTGAAGGGCAAACAGTCCAGTGACATGTGCCTCTCTTATGTCTCTCCTTGTTGTAGGTCCATTGGCGTTCTTCTCTTTAATCGTGTAAATCTGAAATCGTTCCTCATTAAATGCTTTGCAAGTATGTTAGGGTGATTATCTAGTCGCTTTGTGTAGCTCTTTGTCGAATGCACTATCTCTTCCTTAACGGTTCTGATCCGGAGGTCGTTATGCAATTGTTCGTTAGTAACGAACCATGGTGCATTAGTAATAATTCTGATCATCTTTGACTGAAACCTCTGTAGTATTTCTATGTTTGAATTTGAGGCTGTCCCCCAAAGCTGTATACCGTAGCTCCAGACTGGTTTTAGGATTGTTTTATATAGGAGCAATTTGTTCTCCAATGATAATTGCGATTTACTTTGGAACAGCCAGTACATTTTTCTTAATTGGGTGCTAGGGCTTTGCGCTTAGTGAATATGTGTTTTTGCCACGTTAAGCGTCTATCTAAGTATAGTCCAAGGTACTTGGCCTCTTTTGCTTGCGGAATTTCAATCTTATTCAGTGTTACCGGAGGACAAGTACCTTGTCTGGTGGTAAATGTTACTTGTACCGACTTTGTCTCATTTGCTTTAATTCTCCAGGTAGATAACCAGTCTGTTATATGATCCAGGCAGAGCTGGAGCTTGTGACTTGCTTTTGAAGGGTCAACATCAACAGCCAAGGCTGCTGTATCGTCGGCAAATGTTCCCATTATTACACCGTCTGTCGTAGGTAGGTCTGAAGTGAATAGCAGATATAGAGTCGGCCCAAGCACACTCCCCTGCGGAACCCCGGCATAGATGTTGTGGAGATTGGTTGAGTATTCGCCTTGCTTGACGAAGAAAAATCTATCGGCAAGATAGGAACGCAGAAAGACGAAATAATCCGCTGGCAGCATCCTCTTTATTTTACAGAGTAGGCCATCGTGCCAGACTCTGTCGAAGGCCTGTGAGATGTCCAAGAAAGCAGCACAGCAGTACTCCTTGTTTTCGTAGGTTTGGTGAATGTTTTCAACTAGCCGGTGTACTTGTTCTATGGTCCCATGCTTTTCTCTGAATCCAAATTGATGGTTAGGTAAGACATTAGTTCTAGCCATCACTGGATTTAGCCGTCTCATGAAAAGGATCTCCATTACTTTTGCTAAAACTGGTAGCAGACTGATTGGACGGTAAGAGGTGACTTCTTCTGGTGGTTTGCCAGGCTTATTAATTAATATTATTTGGGCTATTTTCCATTGTGGAGGGAAAATACCTTTTCTTAACACGCAATTGAATAATTGAGTCAGAAATAAAATTGCTTTATCTGGTAGTTCGCTGAGCAATTTGGCAGTGATAAGATCATATCCGGGGGCCTTTTTTTTGTTTAAGTTCTTAATCACCACTATAGTTTCACCTTTTGTAACTTTTTTTATTGGCAGATCCAATTGAAGAGGTTCGTAGAGACTCTTAAGTAGTTCGTCGTCGCTGACATCACGTTGGTTGGATTTGGTATAACGACTTCATCGAGATGTAAAGCAAAAGCCTCACCCTTTTCTCTATCACTTTTAGCCCAAGACCCATCTTTTTTACGAATCGGCGGTTTGGAATTAGTTGTTTTTTTAAGCTTATTTGTTGTTTTCCATAAAGAATAGTCGCTGCTAGCTAAAGTATCAAGGTTGCGCAAGTGGTTTTGCACGTTTTCGTCCCTTTCTGATCGTAGGAGGTCCTTTAATTTTGCAGTGAGGTAGTTTAGCCGATTCTTATCTCCATGATATTTAGTGGTATGCCACACTTTGCGTGCCTGTCGTTTTTCGGCTACTAATTCGCGGACGGACTTTGAACAGTTTTCTGAGGTAGTGTTCTTGCTGGAGGGAGTACTATCCCAGGCAGATGTTTGAACACATTTGTTGAAGTGTTCGATTGCTATCATAATCTGTTCTTCATTTTTAAGGGGCAGGTTGGTGTCTATATTGGACTCTACCATTGTGCGGAACATGTCCCAGTTAGTTTTACGGCTATGGAGTCTTGCTGGAGGATCCGTACATTTAAATTTCCGGGAAACTTCCACCAACACGACGCTGTGATCTGATGAAAGGTCCTCATTGGATGTGCACTTGAAACATTCTCGTGGTATTCCTTTTACGACGCTGAAATCGACTAGATCCGGGATTTTTCTTGTATCTGTTGGCCAGTAGGTTGGCTTCCCGCTTGAGACTGTATTGAGATGTAACTCATTCAGGGCAATCTGAAGTTGTCTACCCTTTGTTGTTGTCAGACGAGAGCCCCATGTGATATTTTTGGAATTAAAATCTCCCCCGGCGATGAATCTTGGTCCCAGAGTTTTGAAGAAGCGGCAATAGTCTTCTTTCTTAATTGCGTGTTTAGGAGGCGAATAAAGTGCAGTGACCGTGAGTTGACCCTGCCAGTCTTCAACGACTATGCTTGTCGCTTGAATCATAGGCGATATAAATGGTTCAGCTTCGTAGTGCCTGATGTTATTCTTTATAATAACTGCTGACCCACCATGCGCAGTCCCATCTGGATGCATCGTATGGTAGAAGGAATAATTCTGTATTTTAAAATAGTTTTTGTTTGTAAAGTGAGTTTCGGATACTAGGAGGATATCTATTTTATTTATCTTTAAGAATGCTTCTATTTCAAGAATATGGTGTGAGAGCCCATTGGCGTTCCATAGGGCTATTTTCAGTGAATCGAACGTGTTAGTTTTGTCATGATTTCCATTAGGAGGTTTGTCATTACGTTTAGTTGTTGCATTAGTTGTGTCATTGTTTTTATCATTTCTGTCATGTCTTGTTTGATTGGTTGATTCTCAGTGATGGGTGCTTCGTTCTGTTTCTTGGCCGCAGCCTGGCTATATGAAAATTCGCCACTTTGGCTGTTTCGGTTGTTGAGTCCGGTGCTATGAGCTTTAGTGTTAGACGTTGAGGGACGCCTTTGTCTTGTTTGTCGAGGTGGATATTTAATTTTCTGCAGTTCTTTATAAACAGAGCACCTTTGTAGTTTGCTGGGTGGTTTCCATCACACAGGATACATTTAACTGCGTCTGACCGTTCTTTACGTTCGCAGTCTTTGGACGCATGATTACCGGCACATTTGATACATTTTGGTTTCCTATTACAATATGTTTTCGTATGGCCGTATTGTTGGCAGTTGCCACATTGCGAGATTTCTCGTTTGGGTCTTGGTGGTTCGATTTTGACTTTACAGTGCAGCAGGTTGACAATCTCGTAAATAAGTTTATTATTATTGTTTGGTTTGATTTCTACAAAGTAAACAGCGAGTGGTTTTTTTGTTATTCTTTGTTTTACGTTCCAAATGTTCGTGACATGGTGGCCATGTGATTCTAACTCGTCTTTGATATCCTCCAGATCAAAAGATGGGTGTAGATTTTTGAGTACTACTTTGAAATTTCGTTCTTGCTTAGGCTTGTAGGTATAGAATTCTGTGTCTTTTTCTTTAAGGTTCTTGGCTATTTTTGAATACGATTCAGTCGTTTTTGGCTGGATCCTCACTTGTTCGTTTCTAAGCATTTTTAGCTCATATCTGTCATAGGCTACTTCGTCCAGAAGTCTAATTAGAGGTTGTATATTACCGACTCTGTCCACAAATAGTGGAGGAGGTTTTATTAGTTTCTCGGTATTTTCTTGCGGTTCTTGAGTGACATTATCTAGCACAGAATACCTATTTGAGGTCGGAGTAGGTTGGCTTAACCAGTAGGAGTCCAGTTTTGTTTGTTTCCGATTATTGCTAGTTTCTGGGCTTTCACACTGTCGTTTCTTTTGGGGTACTTGTGTCCATTTGTCTTGGTCTAATGTGAAATCCATTGTGCTTTGGTTAACGCTGTCAAGGTTGTTTAGTGACAGTGTCCTTGGTCTATTAAATAGAGCAGGGTTGAATATTTTCTGTGTTAATATTTTGTTTGTAGTTTTCTCAGATTGAAGGTTTGTTAAAGGGGGGGTTTGTGAAGTTTCCATTTTATTCCCACGAGCAGATATAATTTGAGATGATTAACTTTAAAACTACATATTTGAATATTGATTGGAGAGGTATTAGATCCAGAGTAGCAATATTAAACGATTTAGTTACGTTTACGTTATTTGAATGAAAAATGGTTATTCCATAACGGTATACGAGACTAGTAATTTTACAAAATTTCACTTAGATATATGTACTTCACTTTGAATAGTTCTCATATTTAATTGTTAAAAAGTCTAATTATTTCAGTAGAAAACACTATGTATTAATATTTTGTTTAAGCGGAACAACAATGTACACGAATCGTATATATGTAGTAAAATATAATTGGTTATTTCTACGTAAATATATATAATTAATTCGAGATAACACTTTCACTTATCACTGGTATGTTAACACGATTTCCTATATTAAATTCTTACGTAAATTCCCGGTTTTTTATGAGCATAATATAAAAGAAAAAAAAAACTTAAGTGGATCCTTCATTATAAGGAGTGTTATTTACAAAAGCTTATGAGAAATATTTAGAGCAATTAAAAGTACAAATCCATTGACTTAAATACAAAAATTGGTGGGAACAGAACAGGTATTGAATGAGAATGCCCCCCGTATAGTTGTTAATAACTATATTTAAATTGGCTAATACGCAAACCGCGTTCGCCAAATTAAAAAAAACTTTAACTCGATTATAAATAATCGAGATCCGTCCTTATTATATATTCGATATAAAAATTGATCATCATTTTGTTGTTTCGTCTAGTTCCTGTGACGTGTAAGTCATCTCAATATTTTCTCGGTTCCGGGGACTGGAGATTTTCACAGGTGTGACTAAAAGTGAAGTTGGGGCAGATTCCTCTTGTTCAACGGCCGCGGACACTAGTTCCGTAGTTGCAGTTGGATCTGATCTAATCGATACGTTGTCTCCTTTCATTGGTGAGCTATGGTTGGAAGGTGGTAATTTTTTCGACTTTTTCAAATGAGGAATGATTTTCTGAAATGAAAAAGTCCAAGATTACTTATGGTATCGTTTCGGGGACATTGTAATTACGAAGTTTTTAATTTTCATATCATAACATAACTTCACGGTTTTTTCTATCCGAAGGTGTAGGCAGCGACTGTTAAACCTCGACTCGCCGAATTTGTTATGTTACGTCCCAAATGGAATGGGTGGCGAACATATTGCCATATTTCGGGCACAGACTTGTCAGTCATCGATATTTATTATCACACATAACTTCGGAAAAGAATTCCGAGAAATCATGGGTATGAGACCGGAATCGATCCCACGACTTCTGAATCAGAAGTCGTAGGATCGACCACTGGACCACCGAGACCATTCTAAATAAAAATTCGAGTGAGTGTTGGTAAAATTATACCAACCGCTTTTTATTAAAATAAATAGCATTATTAAAAGGTTTTCTCTAGGTTTGTTTGTTTGATAAGCACAAACAAACTTCGCCGCCCGGGAAGGATGACGCCCCGGTGCGGCTGGGGAGGTCCGTCGGGGGCGCCGCCGCGCTTTAAACAGGCGCGCGGTCGGAGCCGCCCCGCCCGGGGGAGCTTCACCGAGGCTCCCCGAGGATGAGCACCCCCTCGTGACAGAGGGGGGGCGACGGCGGGGTGGACCAGAGGGCCGACGCACTGTCCTGGGCCACCCCAACACCGGAGGAAGGCCGCCGCGAGATTTTAGTGGGTAACCCTAGGATTGGATTGCAGTTTACTGTTTTGGGAGTCCCACACTACCCCTTGCCGTCCCCAGGTGTGCATAAAGCAACTCCGCGCGTAAAAAAAAAAGGTTTGTTTGTTTCGGCTAACCTCTGAAACGGTTTTGACTGGCCGACCCGTTTCTAGCCTAAATTAAAATAACCTCCACACCTAAAAACTAACTGTTCAGTAACATTACCTTTTGCGGATCCTTTGTAACATACACCGCAGTTCGTTTGACCTGGAAGTCGGGAGCGGCGAGGCATCGCGCCAGCAGCAAGGCACAGGCGCACGCCCAGCTCGCCCACACGGCGGCGCTGCAGCCTCGCGTGGCCGAGATTCTCCCGCTCATGGACCAGGACGTGTTCCAAGTAGACTGGATGTGAGGGTCCACGGTTGAACAACTGAGAACAGTTTGACTCATTACAGTTTGCACATTTCTTAAGAACATGATCGCTCATCGATATAATTTTTATTATAGGTACTACACAGACCTGTGCTAGACAACACGTCATCCGGTGGTAAATGTTAATGAGGCACTGGCCTGTTAAATACATTCGCTTTCTTCTTGATGATGTCCACAAGCTGTTCTGGAAGACCAACGCAGGCAGTTTATTCTAGTCGTTGACCGTTACCCCCCGCCTGGGTACGGCATACTGTATGGGGGTAGTGTGGGACTCCCAAAGCAGTACACTGCAATCCAATCCTAGGGCTACCCGCTAAAACGCCGCGGCGGCCTTCTTCCGGCGTGAGGGTGGGTCTAGGCCACCCTGCCGTCTCCCCCGTCTGTTACGTGGGTGGCTCATCCTCGGGTAGTTTAGAAAATATCTATACTTACGCTGTGGAATTAGTAATATTGAAGAATCCATTACAAAATGCCTGGAGTCCACCATTTGTGAGCGTGAAGCTGTGTCCGGTAAGAGCAACCATCACCACAGCGAACAGTAACGCCGGAGGCAGAATACGCCATGGTTGTGTGAGTCTGTCGATAATCAGACAAGTTGAATAAACAGATATAGTAGTTTAGGCAAAGATTCGAACGCAACAAACTTACAATACATATAAAAAGCTTAGAACATATTAATTAACTTGTTGATTGCTTTGGTTTAATATAAAGAGTTATTAATTTTTTTAATACATGTATACCTACATACATATAAATATAATCGTAGTGTCTGTTTGTAATATTGATTTATCTGCCTTCTATTACATTCATATAAATATTAATATATAGGGTACATACACCAAAACAATATTTTGACCAATTATTGCCTGTGTGTTTCTCTCTGTCTGTGTCTAATTGTTCCGGGTAAAATCTGAAATGGCTGCACCGATTGACGGTACTTTTATTGGCAGGCAGCTGGTGTAAGAAGGAGTAACTTAAGCTACTTTTTTTTGTTTATTGCTTCCGAAGCGAATTAGGAAATATAATATTAGAAAAGAAACATGAAGGGGTGTTAAACAGTTTCGTAAGATAGGCGACATCGCATTGGTATTGAGGACAGTTACGAAACGTTGCTCCACAGTCATCCATGACTCGACAGCCAATACGGACGAATGTTAGACGATAATTTGAAAGATCCGTTAAATATAACATATTTCATTGAACGATGTGTCTACGTAGTTAATAATTTTCAAATATTAGTTCATGTACATCGGGGTACCTACAACGGTTTCATGACCTCGTTGGAGTGATGCCAATAATATATGTGAGGGCATTTCTTTGGATTCCGTCCAAACATTCATTTTATTGTGCTAAATTGGATAAATAAAAATTTATTTTTGGTACCAACTAATAATTAAAAGAAACAATCATGAAAACTTAAATTAATTTGAGTTGAACTATTTAAATACAACTGGTAGAGATCGCATCGGGTAGATAAAGGGGAAAGCGTCTATCTGAAATATAGCTTTGTGGGTTAGAGTGAGAGAGCAAGGATCTACAAATCGTAGTCGTATGCGTGAGTGATTTAGAAGCGGTCAGACTGTCGGCGTAACATAACGAAGCGATTTATCCCAATATAAGAAGTTGCACCCTCGTATAAAATGGGAAATATGGAGAAAATTTTTCTACATACGTAACTTCACGCCCAATACCTCGCGAGGTAGGCATAGAGAACAGAGCGACATAAGGTACGATTCTTACACGCCTCATTCGCTTCGTTGGCTTTCATAACTCTTTTCATGCACGCGCGTCGAATTTTGAGGCCACCTTTCTCCAGAACATGTTCTATTTGGTAATGAAATGTGTATCCTGGCCGTCTTCGACTCCAACATCCATCCTTTTGCTATCCGCTTGCTTTTGATCTCATACTTGTTGTTGCTCGTACACGCAGCTTTTCTAATAATGATAACTTTTTTCACAAACGTAAAGACTCGAATTCATCATCATCATCATCATTAGCCTATTGCAGTCCACTGCTGGACATAGGCCTCTCCCAATGTGCGCCACAACATCCGATTCTCTGCCTTCCGCATCCAGTCTTTACCAGCAGCCTTTCTGAGGTCGTCTGACCATCGGGCTGGTGGGCGTCCTACGCTACGTTTACCAACTAAAGACTCGAATTCGATGTCAATAAAATTCAAATTATATTTCTTTAATTGTTAGTTTATTTTTAAAAGTCAAGTAAGAACGTGCAAACTTGTGTTTGTTTGCGACCACTCACCCGGTTCTGACCCGACCACCACTCGGACACATAGTAAACATCGTTATCCAGATAATGGCGAACACGGTGGACAGAAGGGGCATATACTCAGCGAACACACAATCACTGTTGTCTTCGAATAGAGTCCTGTACGTGTTCAAGACCAGACGATGTGTTTTGTTACCTGCAAATGCAAAGCTAGATATTCATACATGCCTATAATGGTACAGCCACGCATTTCACTGCTTGAATGGGAAATACAACGATCTCTCAGAATATCAACTCGTGCCACGTTTCGTACAGTTAGAGAGGTATATCCAACTGCCCCGCCCACTCTCCCTTCCCGTTTTACTTCCATAAAGGCCGGCAACGCTACTGTAACACTGTCTTTGTTACAGGCTATCATGGGCGGCGGTGGTTACTTAACATTAGGTGACTCGCTAGCTCGTTTGCCCTATAATTCCATAAAAAAAAGTTAGACTGTGTCAGAAAAAATATAAAAATGAAATGAACTTTTATAACCCTCGCGGTGGTTTGGTGATTGAGCGCCCCACTTCTGAATTAAGAACTCTTGGTATCGAATTTTGGCTCACTTCTCGATAATTAGGTACGTGCGATAAATCAATCGAATCGATTATTGACGACAGACATTACTGTTAAGTCTGCTGTATTGTTAAGTTTTGAACTTTGATTGTTGAATAATTCATTTCTAGACTATCTATTTATAGATTTTGAACAATTTTCATCCTTACCCTTAAGGATAGATTAAATTGTAGTGTCGACCAAGTTATCCTATAAAATAACACATACCTACATAACATAACTTCGCGCCTTTTTCTACCCGAAGGTGTAGGCAGTGGCTGTTAAGCCTCGACTCGTCGATTATCGTATAACTTACCAGTAGTTCTTGTTGTATTATCATCAGTTAAATCTTCTACCATCGGATTAATAGTTTCATTATGAGTAGCATCTCTTCTGACTTTCTCCGACTCATTATCCACATCAAGTTGAGTTTCATCCGTGGTATTATTAAATTCTGTGATATCATTAAAGTCTTGAACATATTGAGCGTCTGGCAATTCTACGGTGCGGAACTCAAGCTTACGCGGATACAATACACAATTACCGTTAACCAACGCCATTGTGTTTTGTAAAAACACATAATTTATAGCACCAAATATGGCCGCTGACACGAATAAAATTATGTGCCATGCTGAAAAGAAAAAAAAGTCCTTTATTCTTTACGGTACATTAACAGATACATTGATACATAAAATAGTTCTTCCGTAGCGTCGAGGTAGCACACATCCCCGTAATCAAGGATAGGTAGAAGGAGAGATTGGGCTAGCATAACTCTAGTCTGAAAAGGTAGAAAGTTTTGAAGGCGCTTAAGAGAGTAGAAGGTGCCAAATACTTTTTTACTTACACCAGTAATGTGACTTGACCAGGATAAGTTACTGTCCAATAGAATTCCCAAGTTTTTAGCAACACTAGTGTATGGTATAGGTATGCCGGTATATGTTACAGGAGGAATATTATTGCAATGCAACTGATACATATACCTGCCACCAATAACCAGAGCCTGAGATTTAGCCGGGATCAGGAGAAGACCAAAAGACATAGCCCATTGTCTAATATTCTCAAGACCAGAGTTATTGGCAGAAATCGCAACATCAGTGTCCTCAGCATCAAAATGACGGTATAGTTGCAGATCATCTGCATACAGATGATAATTAGAAGATATAATATTGGTAACAGCATTAATGAAGACGGAAAAAAGAAGAGGAGAAAGAACGCCACCTTGAGGAACTCCCGCAGCTAGATCACACCAGTCAGAATTTTCTTCCTGGGAGCAAACCAACTGCGAGCGTCCCCAAAGATAAGAACCAAACCAGGAGATCACAGAAGTAGAGACATTAAGAGAAGATAAGACACCTAGGAGTATGTCATAGTCAACTGCATTGAATGCGTTACTAAAATCGAGTAGCACCAGTATCGTCAGTCTTTTTTTCTCCATGGCCAGTCGAATGTCATCGGAGATTTTAACGAGAGCCGTAACTGTGCTATGGCCAGGACGAAAACCAGACTGAAACTGACTCAAAAGACCGTGAGGCGTAAGAAATCGTGCAAGTTGACTATGTACAATGCCTTCCAGAACTTTAGACAGGATAGGAAGAATAAAAATTGGCCGAAATTCAGACCGAGAAGAGGGATTTTTTACTTTTGGAAGAGCCATTACATGAGCTTTTTTCCAAGGTGAGGGAAATGAAGAAGTTTTGAGAGAATGGTTCATGATGTGAGTGGTGTGAGGAAGAAGGTCACTAAGGATAGGTAAAAACATTTGGATATGAAGGCCATCGTCACCAACAGCTTTAGTTGTTATGGATAGGATAGATTTCTTAATGTCTTCCTCCGTAACCTGGTTGAAGGAGAAACAGGAGCAGTTTGGCACTGAAAGATTAGAGAGATAGCTAAGGTTTGCTGATTTTGTACTGGTATCGAGGGAAGTTGGAGGTTTGGAATGGAATGTAGATTTAGAGCATTGAGATTAGGAAGTTTGGTATTTTCATTATAATCTTTACCGATACCAAGTGAGCTTAGAAACTGCCAAACCTGTTTAGAGTTGTAATTTTGGATCGAGCTATGAATATGTCGTCTTTTGGAATCCCTACATAAACGGTTGCAGCGATTTCTAAGTTTTTTATATAATGACCAATTGAGGTCAGTAGTTTGAATTTATATTTATAATTTACAATTTGAACTTACGCTTGGCTTTATCGCGTTTTGACATATGCTGGAGAATTTCTTTAGAAAGCCAGGGTGCAGAAGAAAGTTTGAGTCTAACCTTTTTCAAAGGAGAGTGTATATCAAAAAAAATTGTTATTATTTTGTTAAAACTCAAGAGTTTAGAATCCAAATCATCGCAACCATATACAGGAGACCAGTCAACACCTCTGGTATCTGCTAAAAGTGACTCTTTATCAACGTTTTTAAAACTTCTGAGAACTAGTAGTACTGGAAGTATTAAAATTTGGAACGCACTATTCCCATTGTCCGATAAACCTACACAGACACTTAGTAGAATTCATTTCAAAAACTCTATCTATTTGTTTAGCAATTTAGCAAATAGCTTCATCTTTATTTAATCAACTGACGATTACTTCAGCAATTTAGCAACTATTTATCAATCAGGAATACTCATTAATTAGCAACGAAAGATGCATATGTAAGCTATATTAAGCCGTTATCTAATTTTAAGTCTGCGTCACCCGAAATTGGTGCAAACAAAATTTACAAATGTGAAGATTGTCGATATTTTTTTTAAATTTGATACCTAACTTTTGGCAGAGAAAGAAGACTTGTAAATGCTGAGATTTTAACAAGTAAATGTCGCGAAGATGTACTGGTGAGAATCAGAGAGATCTCTTAAATAGCTCTGTTTCTCATAGCCTAAATTAGCCACTTGGCTTTTGTCATTGCCACTGTCAATATGTTTTCGGGACTTATCAATGAGAAGTAGGAAGATTAAAAAAATACCATGCCATAGAGATAACTAACGATATTATTTTTGATTTTTTTTTATATAATTTAACGACCTGGTTGCTAGGACCTTTAAGTCGAGTCTTATTTTATAATTAACATCAACATTCTTAACCTAACCTAGCCTAATCCTAAAGCTTAACCTAACCTAACCTAATCATCCATAAAGTCGTGGCACTTTATGCATGATGTTCCGAGGGAGTCTTGACGACAATGTAGAAGAGCACACTAAACACGATACTTGCACCATTTCCCACATTTGCACTCATATACGAACACTTATTAAATAAAACGACACGAATTTTATTCAATAATATCCATTGAAACACAAATCTGAGAAAATATAATGCAAATAGCGGACATGTCTCTTCCACAGGCCCGCCAAAACTCCATATTATTTTTGAATGACCTCGCTAAGTATAGAGACACATATAAATGTAATAAGTTATGTCATAATGGCAGAATGATCATCGCAGCGTGACTACTCTATGTAGATACAACACTTGATATTCTGTGATGATGTCATTATTATTTACCTATGTATGAATTATTTATGTATCACAGAACATGTTATAGATGTAAGAAAAATTTGTTACTTTCTTATACAAATTAGTTGTACAAAGACAAACAGGGATTGTTTGACTTCTCAGATTGTTTTTTGAATCAAGAATCTTCGGGTTCGAATCCTGGCTTACTTTTACCAATTAATTTTCGGATGTTATGTGAACTAAATATTGATATATTAACACCGATGCCATTTGGAGTGTAATCCACTATTCCTGAACTTCCGGTGCTTGTCATGATCACCCCTACACTCGGATCCGGGGAGCTCATGGCGATTGCGTTCAAGAGCATTTTTCTTTGTTCCACGGAGGAGGACTGTACTCAAGCGTTAGTTTTTAAATATGCCACTTAAAATAGTACCCAAGTTAATTGGCTATTGGGTGACCATTTTTATGTGTCTAGTTTCTAGTGTCTACTTTATCTGAAATTATTAAAATATTTGCATTATAGTCGTATTTTTAATTAGACAAAGCTGACAGTAGTTAAGGTCACTTTGTAAAATAATGTTGCCAGATTTAAAGTAATAGTGATGCATTCAGTTCTTATTCAATCAGATGAATTAACAATTAGTGAATTAGTTAATCATCTCAAT
This sequence comes from Euproctis similis, assembly GCA_905147225.2. NCBI lineage: Eukaryota > Metazoa > Arthropoda > Insecta > Lepidoptera > Erebidae > Euproctis > Euproctis similis. The sequence continues at coordinate 11,394,804 of LR990123.1, forward strand.
TTATACTAAACACTCTAAAACTTATTCTACTCAATTGAATAAATAGTTTGACTCACCAACAACATTTTTAAATACTTTATAATAAAATTTCCAAAAATTTTTAAAAATTGTATATAATTTTCAGTCTTAAAAATGTCATGATAGTTAAAATTTTTCATCTGAAGATGAATATAACAAAAAATATGTAAAGAATGTTTTTTTCATTTTTATTACCTACCTATAATTGTACCTCAATTACGTGATGTATTGAAAATGGGACAATCTTACTAATTATTCCCAAGCTAAACAGTCGTGGCAATTTTATTCATTCATTCGCTTTGCTACAACACTATTTTTTTTTCATCAAAAACTGACAACACTATAAACGTCAGTGGTTGTTGTTTAAATAAAAATCCGACTATAGGTTCTGCCTCTCATTTTATTTTTGAATATACAAGTAATCTGATGTGAAATTAATCTTCGGCGATTAATGGCGAAAAGTTACATGTACTTTAAATATAATTATGATACCTTTCCACGCAGTGAGATGTGTTTGGGTCCTCTCCTGCAGCTCGTGCCGCTGGTGCAGAAGAATCGTCATTATTACTTCAAGCTGTACACATCGTGCACCTGTAATGATAGTAAAAAGAAAAAAACGTGAAGCTGTCAACTGAAATGAAAACTTTCAGAATGTGTTGGAAAATTAACTTTTACTTTTTAAACAAATGAAATCTGTTTGCTTGAATCTAATAAAGCTAACAGTTATTCAAACGATGCTTAAATGGTCACGGTTCGAAACCCACTAGTGGCATTGTTTTTCCATCTTCCCAATTTAAATTGTAAATAACTATTTCTCCGTGTTATAAATTAAACATTTATTAAAGTGATAATATGAAGGATTTTAAGTATGTAGTTAAGTTACAGAGGTAATAGGCGGAGGTTTATTCCAGGCGTGTCTCAACTTATCACGCACGAGTGAGTAAGTATGAAAGATATTAATAATTATTATCTAAAATCAAATATTAGTCACACGATAAGGGACGGTTATAGGTAATTCAATGAACGTTAAAGACCAAAATAATAATGTTAAGTTATTTAGAAGAATGTATGAGAATAGGCTTGAAACAACCAAATTAAGCAAAGTTTATTCATATTTTGAGAAAAGATCATCTCAAGGAATAAGAATGAGCCACAACATTGCGTCACGTGATAAGGTACAGCAATCAGAAAATGTCGTCTTGAGTGACGTCACGACGTGCTAAGTATCACTAAAAACATTGACAACGTCTTTACACAAACACATACAACATGTAACATAATTATCGAATACCCTCAAACACCCCAATTAGAATATATTAATATTAACGCAACGCATACACCAAATATTATTTATATGTGCGATAACATCGTTTATTTTTGAAATCAGTTATTCCCGTTTCGTTTCGTCCAATTCGAATATTTCATTTAAAAAGTTTTAATACTCTGACTTACGTTCCATTTTCGTTTCTATGTACTGTTTAGCTAGCTGTGCAGGACGATTTTAATTTACTTAGTTCTAGCTAAATTTGAGAAAAAAATATAGCTACATAATCGATCCAGATTTGGGATTCTGAACAAATCACTTTCCGGGTGTGCTTGTAACTTATTTAAATAAGTTACATGTTGTTTGTTTGCCACGCCAAAACGTCATATCATTCAAGACGCCATGACAGTCCGGAGCGTTTTTGTTCAGAAATTTGTTTAAGTTTTTTAAATGCAAAATACAACACTAGTACAGTATGTGCTTGTATTGTAAATGTAAATATTTATTAAAAAAATATAAATGTTTCTGATTAACATAAACTAAGCTTTTTAATCATTTTTTTAAATTTTGAAAACAGTCTCGGTGGTCCAGTGTTAGAGCACACGGCTTCTGATCCAGAGGTCCGGGTTCGAATCCTGACACTGGCTCACACCAATGACTTTTCAAAATTGTTTTCGGAAGTTATGTGTGAAAAATATCGATGACTGAAAACTTTGTGCCCGGTATGGCAATAGGTTCGCCATCTATTCCATTTGGGACGTAAACATAACGGCGAGACGAGGCTTAACAGCCACTGCCTACACCTTCGGGTAACAAAAGGCGTGAAGTTATGTTATGTTATTTTTTAATATTTGGAAACTTGCTTATTATTTACGATATTTAGAGATAAAAGAAATAAAATCGAACTCAAAACTTACATATAAACATAACTTTACCCGTTGCGGGGTAATCCGAGAGAGCAGTGAATAAGGCACATATTTTATCTCACTCGCTTCTTCGACTTTCATATGACATGACGTTGGATTTAGTCATGGAAAGTGTGTCGTGCACTCGTGCCCCTCCTCGATCTTCGATCTCGATCGAAAATCTGCGGATCTTGTACTGTATATTTGCTTAGTCAATCGTGTATCATCCATTCATTCTACATGTCCAAACTATCCGAGCATATCCTTATTTTCTTTAAGACTGACACTCTCTTTCAATCCCTCAACTCCTCTTCTACAACCTTGTTGTCGGAGCGGGCGACGAACGTCACTCCGCAATATTTTGCGCAGTGCAGCACCATTATTTCGACCGCAGGATTCCTAAATCTCGCTTCCACAAATTAGCGTTGGGATCAAGTACCGCATTGTGTATTTATATCGACCTCGGCTTATTTGCTTCATTTTTAGCGTTCCATATCATATACCCAAAGCTCCAGGCACACTGTTTAAAAACTTATTTGTGCACATAATCAAAACAACAACAACTCTGTGCCTAGACTACGGGCCACCAAGATACAGGCTCTGCCTAGTTTGGGGCCCACGGAAACAATAATGCGTGCAATAATAAAATCGCATTGCACACGTAGTAAAATAGACACAGTTACATTTTTCATTTTTGCAATTATGTATTTGTTATTCTCGAGATTTATAATCCACCTCTCTTTGACATTCTGTACTATACCTAAGTTTGACTTGCATTATTTCTATTGCATTTGATTTATTCCTATTTCTCATACTTGACTATTACTAAATGTTACAACCTTTGAATAATAATTTTGTTGATGTATCCAACTATGTATTGAAATTCTATTGAAACGAATCTGTGTACTACAAAGAATGTAATTGAAATCAAATAAAGAATATTCAGTTAAGGAATTAAGAAACAAATAATTTTTACTTTGATAGGTAATATTTAATACTAGTTATGTGGATTGATAAATGAACGATGAACATATTTGTTAAATAATCATTTATGTCAGAATATTTAATACTTAATTAATTAATTTTTGGATGGATGGATGGAACGAACGATCGGTCCGTTCAGGGACGTAACACAATTAGTTAAGTAGATCATTTAATATACATTTAGGTCAATTAACGTGTTATAGATGTTTAACAATTCCCGGAGGTGACGTAATAAGTAATACTTAATACACTATTATTTATATACAACATAGTAAAAAGATAATTAATATATTTTTTATATAACTTCACAATTTTTAATTTTCATAACCTCGAAAAGGGGTTTTTTAAACCTCATATGTTGTGGCTATTAAAACCTCGACTTGCTAAATTTTTACGTCCTATCAACGGACGTATCTAGGACGGCAACGACAGACTTTGCATGAACACATTGAACGGGTCCTAAAACCACAGAGCGTGTAGGACAAGAGTTATGAAAGTCAAAGAATATGAGTAAAGTAATAATAGTTTCTCCGCGCCAATAATAGAGCGCCATCCCACCAACCGCCAACCCACTTGGGTTGTTGTTTTGTGGTGTTCCTAGTTGCCGTGGCAACAACTTCCAATGTCATCTGCCTCAAACTCAATCAGAAGCGGGAGTACTAGGCTATATTTTGATATGCTACGTGATTACGTGAGCTTAAAGTAGTTATGATCGATCACCGATTCGAGTCTTCGCCAAGGAATTAGGAGAGAAGGAAGAGGCTATTTACATGCGTAAATAACTTCTCGCCAAATCCCTTGCGGGGTTGGCAGAGAGAGCAGAGCGCCATAAGGCACGATCCTTACTCGCCTCACTCACTCGCTTCTTTGACTTTTATAAATCTTGTCATACACGCGCGACGATTTTTAAGGCTCTTGACATGACTCTAGAACACGTTCTATATGGTCATGAAATGTGTGTCTTGGCCGTCCTCGACTCCTACATCCATCCGCTTTTGCATTGTATTTCTGCTTAGTCAATCTTGCAATATCTAGTTTAATTAAATTTAATTAAGGCACAAACAATATTTTTTAACGCCACTAATATTTGACGGGCGATTAGTCATGACAATAAATTTGAAGTACCTAGCTAATGTAGATAATTTCCCCCGTGACTGTGCTCGATAATAAAAAAAGCTCACTAGGGTACTTGGGTAAATAATATTAATTTTTATAGTTCAATTTACCACAGCGTACAGGTATTAGTTTAATATCATTACATACGTGTAGTATAAAATAAAGTCCTTTTGCGCTGTCTGTCCACTTGTATGCTTAGATCTTTGAAACTACACAGAGGATTTTGATGCGGTTTTTTTTAATATGTAGAGGGGGTCAACGAGGTGGTTTGTATTTATAATGTAGTAAGGAAAAAGCGTTAATTTTCGAGATTTAGCACCTTTAATTGAAAACGCTGTGGTAATTACTTATGATGCGGAAAAAATTTCGCCGGATGAACTAGTAGTAATTTAAAATTACGTACCAAAAGTACTTTCGTTTGTTTGTTACGACAACATCTTGAATATAGTCGAACAATTACAAACCTGTTTCTCTGAACGGTTTTTTATGTTCAAGTACCTAGTCAGTCACCTGGTGGTAAGTGAGCCCTATAAGCCCCCCCCCCCCCCCCCCCTTCATTCATGCAACGAACTGCATGGCTCTACCGCAGTCATAATATCTACAATTCCATTATAACCTACTAATAATTTATGAATTTAAAGATTCCCTTTCATTGTTCGAATGCGCTATTCACAGTAACTACTGATCCGATTTTAAATAAATTCTTTCATCGGTTTATAGAGCATTTATAGATGAAGAATATTGGTTTATGGAGAAATACGTGTCTGTATGAAGTCTGAACACTGTAGTTAAATAAAATTATATTCGGTTTAGCTAATAATAGTCGCGTGACATAGCACTCATCTGTTTAAAGCGTAATTAGCGGCTATTTAATACGAATTAAAAAAAATGTGATACAAACTTTCCTAAACTATATTTCCTGATGGGATTGGGGGCATACGAGCAGGCGGTTCACCTGGTGGTACGTGACTAGCGTCGCCCATGAACACCTGCATAGGCCGCAACATAGGTAGTGTTACAGAAAGGGAAGAAATGGTTCTCCTTTTCCCCCGTTTATTATACCTACTTGGCACGTGGCATGAGCGAATTCACGTCGATATTCTGAAAAATCGTGGTATTTCACCGGTCGAGCCGGCCCATTCTAAATACTGCTTTATAATATTACTACAAAAAATTTTTTATTCTCTCATGGCGTACAACGGTATACAAATGATGATGACGTAATGATGATATGTCCGCCATATTTAAATTATGGGGATAATAGGTACGTGTTGCAAAGACCACAGAGTAATCTATTTATTAGCAGGGCGGCGGCACTGGGATTGACGTAATGTACTAATTTTGCATTCGGCTTTTTATAGCGATGGATTATATGTACGGCGGCGCGCGCGCACCTCTGTTTTTGTGGTTTTAACTGTATACCAGACTTTAAACATTGTACTAAATTAATATCCACGTTATTTTAGTACTATGTTAAATATAGATAGGTACTTACTAGTACTTAGTATGTGTTGAGAGCCAAAATGTTTTGGGTAGGGTAAAGCGAGTTTTTATGTTTTATATAGTTACTTTAGCTTTAAAAAAAATCAATAAGAGACCCTACTTCCGCCCCTCGAATAGGTACCCAAAAGTTTAGCTCGAGATTCAGAATCAAAAGTCTTGGTTCCGAATCCGTTGTTGTGTGTTATATCAATGAGTGATGGTTATATCAATGAGTGATCTCGAATGGCCATATTGGCCATAGGTGTGGCCCACTATTAGGTATTATTTGGAATCATAAAAAAGTAAAAGCGTGTATACGCTATTTTTAAGCAAATTACAATTTCTTTTTCTTTCTTAGTCAGCTTTCGCCATGTTTTCGCTAAAACAGCTAAATTCGCCAAGTCTCGAATTCTATCTCAGTTAAAGTTCACTGAGATAGAATTCGAGACTTGGCGAATAAGCTTGAATAAAGCCTAAAATTGCTGTGTGGCGCCGGCTTAGAATACCGCCACCCCATCTCTTCCCGTGGGTGTCGTAAAAGGCGACTAAGGGAAAAGGTAAAAGAATGGGCAGCAGCATTCTCTCTCAACAAAATACAGCCTACTGCGATCGCCAACCCGCCTGCCAAGCGTGGCGATTATGGCAAAAACCCCCCATGAGTGAACGGACCGGCAAGTTGTGGCGCTCTATGGGGGAGGCCTGTCCAGCAGTGGACCTCTAAAGGCAAATGAAAGCCTAAAATAACATAGAAAAGTAATAGTAGCGGGGGACCGTCTTTAAAAAAAAGAATTAGATTTAAGTCGTAGTTAGGTTTGAATGTTAAATGGAATCGCATTATGTAAACAACAACAACACAACTTCACGAAATCAACAACAAATTCTCAAAAGACGTAGGCAGAAAGATACAAGCGTCATTAGACCTGATTCTTAGATATTCATTTGACGATATGTTACGTCAATACTTGTATCTTAGATTCGGGACGAGATGAGAATCAATAATCTCACAATTTGAGAATTAAATAGTGACGTCATTCTGTAGAGCGTCTCGGTGTCGCGGCCGTAGGAGCCCCAAGGTCAAGGATGTTAAGTATTGCCCCAATATACATATTCACGCCGAGCCACAATAATCGATAATTCATGTATGTAATTAAACAAATAAGTCTCGGTAATAGTCTCGGTGGTCCAGTGGTCGAGCACACGGCTTCTGATCCAGAGGTCCGGGTTCGAATCCTGAGACTGGCTCACACCAATGACTTATCGAAATTATTTTCGGAAGTTATGTATGATAAACATCGCTAACTGAAAACTTTGTGCCCGGTAGGCAATAGGTTCGCCACCTATTCCATTTGGCACGTAAACGTAACGGCGAGACGCGGCTTAACAGCCGCTGCCTACACCTTCGGGTAACAAAGGCGGGAAGTTATGTTATGTTTAAACAAATAAAACTTAACATAACTTCACGCCTGTTTCTGCCCGAATGTCAGGCCCGAAATCATCGAAATTTTTACACATATATTTCGAAATTGATTTCGAAAAGTCATTAGTGTCAGCCAGGAAATGAACTCGCGACTTCTTGATTCAGAAGCGGGGCGCTAGAACTGTATATAAAACCGATTGAACATAATATCTAATTGTCATATCAACTAGGTTGGACCCAATTACTAATAAAAACTATTTTCTAATTAGGCTGAAGCAGTCTTTCTCCTTTAGCTAATTGGAAAATGACATCAACAAAAAAAGTTAAATTTATCGCACTAACCAAATAGATTTACGAATAAAAAAAATAAACTACCAAAATCTACTTTCACGATAGCACTTCCTCAATATAAAATACGTAGATTTTTATTTAACTCTAGTAAACGTTTTAAAACTTTGAATCACAATGTTGTATCGGGGTTTGCAATGACCAAAGAGTTTCCTGAGAAATAGCTGTACTGTAGTATAATTATTGTTCTTCTAAGTAAGCGTATGATGTAATTTATTCTAGCTACACATAAGTGTAAGTATTGTATTTCACTATTAAAATGTTGATAATAATGTTTTTTTATGTATTTTAGAATAATCAATAAAAATATTAGATAAATGGATAATAACAAAACTTAATTAAAAAGATAGAAAACAATAAACATCTACCTATATATAGATGCCTATTTATTCATTTATAAATTACATGTGTTGTTACATTTTTCCCGCATACGTAACGAATTATCCTTTTAGATATATTTTATGTTAAAAAATAAACTCTTAAACTAAGCATGCGCTTACCTTCTTATCAATAATATCCTCGCTAGGTAACTATGCAACACCGATAACAGCCAATACCGGTCACATTTTCATTGATAAAAACAGTTTTTATTTTTTGCAATACTCTATGTTCAACTGATATCGTATTAGTCCGTGCGATAAAACGCGTTTGTTCAACAACACACACTACATCGACTGGCGAGTGGCGGCCACAGACGCCACAATCGGTTTCATTTCCTCAAAACAAAACTAGAATTCCACTGGTTGTAGATAAGCCGTTTCAGTTCTGACGCCTAACGGTTACCAAATGCGCAGATTAGAGAGAGACAACAGGAAAATATTCGTTATAAACTATACAACAGACAGAGATAGGTATATGTTGCGCGTTGCATCTTCGATCGCCGCACTAGACGCTTTTTATTTTGATGTAAGCCCATGATCTCATGGTTGGCTACTGGTTTTAATTATTGAAGCAGGATTATGACTTATGAGAAGCTGCAGAACTACGATCTATTAAATTACTACAAATCTGATTGTTGTAAAATATACAACACTAACAAAAACTACGGTGAAATTAAATCACCATAGATTATTACGTCGAATGAATGGATTGTGTGCAAGCAATGAGATTCGGAGAGCATTTAATTATGCTGCTGCATGGGCCGGCTCGACCGGTGAAATACCACGACCTCTCAGAAGATCGACGTAAAGTGGCTCATGCCACGTTTCGTTCGGTGAGAGAGGTACTCGGAGGCCTACCCCACTTCCCCATCCTTTCCTGTCCTACTCCCTTAAATGTCGGCAACACAGCGGTAGCACTATATGTGTTGCTTGTGTGGTGGTGTCCATGGACGATGGTCCATCACCATCAGGTGATCCTGGGCTCGAACCGATGATTTCGAATCCTTTTCGAAAGTTGTGATTTGAATAACGATGACTGACAACGTGACAACTTTGTACATACACCGGGTATGGCAACTATTCATCTATTCAATTTGCGAGTTATAAATTCGGCGAGTCGAGTTTATCAACCGCTGTTAACAACCGCTGCGTACACCTTCGGGTAGAAAAAGGCGTGAAAAATTAGGTCGTATAATAAAAACAAGGACATTGCTGCGAATTTCTTTAATATAAAAAAAATAATACAATATTGGACCCAAAGAATGCGGGTTAGCAAAGTAAATATATTACATAAATTAAACAGCATAATATTAAAGGCAGACATTAGTAGGGGAATAAAAAACTTTTCTTCAAGAATCAAATTTAGAGGCCAATCAGAATTTATTTATTTGTTACATTACATGAACTTAGTACTAATGGCCATTCGAGCCAATTGACCCTTGGGTTAAGTAGTCAAATTTCGAAAATAGTTACATAAAAAAAACATCATAATGTAGAGGAATTAGGACAGTTTTGTATAACGTATTTGGCCTGTAAATAAGACCTTATGTAAGAGTACTTTTTGTGCGTCGAGGGTCAAGGCCCACCAAATAATAATAATATGAAAATCATATGCTAAATGGGGCCCATTTAGCAAATACTTACGGTCTGTGTGTGTGTGTTGGCTATAGCAAACAGTTTTTACTAAAACCCTAATTAATGTTGGTATGAATATATGATATTTATTTTTGAAAATTGTTTAAAATTATGTAACTTATGGCTGAAAGATTATATACCTAATTATTTCCAGTATTGTTAACAATCATCCAAACTAGATGATCTCCGACGGGAGGCTTTGGAGGCGGGGCTTAGAATCAACACCCGGAAGACCCAGGAAATGAGGTGCGGAGCAACCAGCTCTTTGCCGTTGCTCATCGGCACAGAAGAGGTGGAGAGAGTCCACAATTTTAGATACCTCGGAAGTGTAGTGTCGGAAGCTGCAGGGACCGAAGAGGACATCACTTCAAGAATCGCCAAGAGAAGAGCAACCTTCGCGCAGCTTCGTCCTGTATGGCAATCGCGGAAACTGACTCGGATAGTTATACTGAAGATATTCCGGTCCAATGCAAAATCCGTGTTGCTGTACGGATGTGAGACGTGGAAGGTCACTAAGGACATCTCGCGTCGGCTGCAGGTCTTCATAAACCGCTGCCTTCGCCGAATTCTCGGAGTCTACTGGACCGAGAAAATCTCCAAGGTCCAAGACCTCTGGGAACGCTGCGGTGAGACTCCGATCGACCAACAAATTAAAAGTGGCAAGTGACAATGGATCAGCCACACGCTTCGAAGGGATCCAGATCACATACCGAGGCAAGCCCTAGAATGGAATCCCTAAGTAAAACGGAAACGTGGCCGTCCTCAGCAGAATTGGCGACGGACTTACGACTGCGGAAGCGAAGGCGGTGGGGATGACTTGGAGCGAAATTAAACGCGAAGCTCAAGCGCGTTCGGGATGGCGATGTACCCCACCTAGGGGACACATAGGACTTTAAGTCAAGTAAGTCATTGTAAACAATAATTAATTTGGATAGTGTTAAAATTCTTTTAATCCGACTACATCGAAGGAAAGATAGGTTGTAATTATTTTACAAGCATTTATTGACACGACGCGTCGTGACTTCTACTTTTGCAGTTATGCTCCGTATCCTCAGAGATACGATCTTGCCAATGACTGTGACTGAAAGAGCTTGATCGGTATTTTGAAGGCGACGCGTCGTGTCGCGTTTTAGCTGTGACATATGCAAGCATGTGGCAACAACATTTATAGGGCTTTTTTTGTTGTAAAATCATAAAATTATTCTCTAAATTAATTTCTGATATTACGCTAAGACATTACCGTGTTGTAATAACATAGTTCACACGTCGTCTTCACTTTAATAACTACCTTATTTCGAACTTACAGACTCCCTACAAACTTATATTAGCAAATACATTCTTTTTTAAACAGTCTTATGTAAAATATCAACCACACACAGTCCACACGATCAACAGAAGATGTATGGTCTGACACAAATTGGACATCTGTCAGATGTTGCTAGACATTTTCGAAGGCAATCCGCGTGGAAGAAATGGGCACAGGGCGTAACACGGGCAGATTTCATAGTGCCCAAGCATACAGCGCACACGTCCTCGAGAATTGCCAACTCCTCGGCAGTGGCTCGTCTGAACTTTGCAAGAGAATCACAAGCCTCACGGAATTTGGTGATGGCTTCACCAAGCCTGTGCCTTCCATTGATGAAAACACAAATATATGATACTAAAGCCGCCAGCCTCCACCGTTCATAATACAGTAACGCAGGTACTAAAGGCAAGGCTAACATTGTAGTTATGCCTCTTGACCACACACCGAAGTATAAAGCTTCCATACCTTCCAGTCTCTCCAATTTCAAAGCGGTAAGACCAATTGGCCAGAGTTCTAGAAAAGTTCTTTCAGTTAAAAGGTAATAAATTCCGGTAATTGCCGTATATAAAGCTGTAGGTCGATAATGCTCCAAGCCTTGTTCTAGGCCAAGGGCGAGCAGAACGAAGGTGATTGTAACCACAAATGTGACTGCTTTCGTCCATTCCAGGACTATTTTGGTGGCAGACATGGCGAGATGCTTGACACGGGAATGTCGGGTGACGTTCACATACGGTGACCAATCCTCTTTGGTGCACAGTTCGCGCACGTAGCTGACCGAATATGTAACCACGTTGTAGAACATCAAGGAGTAGAGACACGTCAGTCTGCCCTGGGCCACTAGAAGACGGTCGCAGGCGGTGAACATTGTCAACTGAAAAATTAAAGAAAAGAAATTTATACCCGGACCAGTTGTCAGTTATAGGAAGACAGATTTATGGAATAGGCGGGCAAAGGAGCAAGTGCGTCACCTGATGGTAAGCAACTAGCGTCGTCCAATATTGATTGCTTTTCATGCAAGAACCCCTCTTCATCCTATCCTCCAAAGAGTTATTTTGTCGAATCTTATATTATCATATCACCTACCTGTCCGATCATGATGGAGAGATTGCTCATTTGCAGAAATGTGCGCTCGGCCTTTTCCACCGGCGTGTAAACAGTTCTGGCCACCTTCATCACCCAAAGAACTGGTGCTCGCAGTCGTTTGATAGTTTCTGTTAACAATAAATACAAATACTTGAGAATAGTGGCAAAGAAACTCTTCACGTGGGTTTCGTAAATGGGTTCCTAAACGATTCGTTCTGATGACAACCATCTCGAATTATAACTCTCAATCCTGCACTCCCGACTTCTAGCCGGTTGAGAGTTCGTATCCTGGCTCACGCCAACGTCTATCAGAAAAATGTGTATGATAAATATCAATGGCTAGCAAAATTGTGCTCTATATTTGGAAGGCTCGGTGGCGCAGTGGTCGAGCACACGGCTTCTGATCCAGAGGTCCGGGTTCGATTCCAGACACTGGCTCACACCAATGACCTTTCGAAATTGTTTTCGGAAGTTTTGTGTGATAAATTTCGATGACTGAAAAACTTTGTGCCCGGTATGGCAATAGGTTCACCACCTATTCCATTTGGGACGTAAACATAACGGCAAGACGAGGCTTAACAGCCGCTGCCTACACCTTCGGGTAACAAAAGGCGTGAAGTTATGTTATGTTATATTTGGAATATAGATTCCGTCAAATAAAAACGTTTGGAATTACGAAATTAATCCAGCGTGCCGTAGCATAACTGTCAATGCCTACGCCTTTTAGTCTTATTACTAAATTTTGGTCAATGCTGTGCACCTATGTGAAACTGCTGGACCAGATTCCCATTAACTCTTAATATCACGCCTATACACAGCCCTTTTGAAAGAGGTTGTGTGAATAGGTTTTCAGAGATTCAACCGCAAGGTCATGTCCACCATATTAAACAGATTCATAGACCAAAGCAACTAACAGTGCAGTTTAACACAAATTTGATTTTTTGAAGTGGAACTTCTAATGTCTCTTCTAATGTGTTTAACGCTTTTAACACCCCATTCGTCCATTAAAAGTATTATATAAACTGGTCAATATATAAGCTCAGTAAGAAAACTACTTAAGCGTGCTTTTTTTTAATGGGATAAGGCGGCAAATGAGCAACTAACTAGCGCCGCCTACGAACACCTGCAACACAGATAGTGGTAAAGTTGCGTTGTCCTTAAATGAGTGGGATGAAAAAAGAAGAAAAATGAGGATAGGCCTCCGGATACCTCTATCACCGAATGAAAGGAGGTCGTGGTATATCGGTATTTCACCAGTCGAAACGACCGCATGAATTGCAGCGATCTGCGTGGCTCTACCACTTCCAAACATCTCAATTTTAAGTTTTATTTATTGTTATTCCTAAACGATATATTATGTATTTATTTTTTATTATTTTTTATTCTAGATTGTTCAAGTTCTAACTTAACAAGAAAGCTCGTGGGCGTAATGTCCACCATCTGTCACTTCTAGTTGACCACACTGACTTGGCACTGAGATCGCCTCAACTGTTCCAATAAATCATTTGCATATTTTTTTCTTAATAAAATATAAAAAGGAGTCTTTATACTTTTATATCTGTTTATTATTTAGAAAGGAAAATTTTTATGGACGGTATATGCAAGATCTAAGCAGGTTGAAACCAGGTTGTTACATTTTTTTTCTTATGCTATCAAATATTAGATTCTCAATTTGTTAAGCATCTCTTAAATATTACCCCGAAGTAATCTATAGTTCGGGGTAATATTTAGGGTAGGAGTCCGAATGTAATGTAAACCAATAGTCTACATTTAGGCGAAAGAACTCGCCGGTAGAGGGCGTCATCCTTCGAGAAGCACTCGACTTTTCAACACGTGTTGTGTTGTGTTGTGTTGTATGGGTAATAATATGAACCGTATGTAATCATTGGTGCGTCCGAAATACTAGCGCAGCCAGTGGCAGAAAAGAGCACTAAGATCTGAGTTTATTATTGTGTACATTAATACTATCGCAAAGCCTATAGGCTATGGTATACCATTCGGTCTCCTTCGTGCATTGGATATGCAAATTGTATGCCTTAGCAAATTGTAACTATATTATATTCTATTATATACCTCTAGTACTAAGTAATATAACTGTAAAGACAATACAGACACAGCGCTCTCTACTTTCAAGTTACGTAACTATATTTGTACTCGGATGGGGATCGAACCCACCGACCGCGATTCCCCTTATTCATTTTAATTACTTTTTGAATTTCGAAAATTTCTGAGTTGACAGTCATTTTTATATTACGCGCTATTTTAATGGTTTGCTCATTGCACATCGCATTTTTTTGTCGTCGTTTGGATTCAAAACTACTGCACTTCACAGGAGATAGTATACATCATCAAAAATCATGTAGCCTATAAATAATATTTTCGTCTCTGTCTCGCTGGTCCAGCGGTCGAGCTTCTGCTTCCGATTCAAAAGTCGTGGGATCGATACCGGACTCAAACCGATGATTTATCGGAATTCTCTTCGGAAGTTATGTGTGATAAAATAAATATCGATGACTGAAAACTTTGCGCACTGTGTATGGTATTAGGTTCGCCACCTATTCCACGACCGGCGTGTCGAGGCTTAACAGGCTGCGTACACATTCGGGTGGAAAAAGGCGTGAAGTTATGTTAAGTGTTATGTTATATGTATCTTAAATTAATCATAGACAATTTTACAAAGATTCTATCGCAATATATTTTTTTTACCGACAATAATCATCGCTTATTACTTGTTGAATGAAACAGTCCCTGGACTCGATGGAATCCTACAGGATGGCGTATAAAAGCACCACCATAAATCAAGGGTGGCCAGTTCAGCACACCAATCCTACACCAATTGTCGTCTTCAAGCCTCGAAAGGACCTGGTAAGTTCTAAGTGTTTAAAATACAATAAAAGAAACGGCTAAATATCTGTTAAAATTATATGTAACTAGCTGACCCGGCGAACTTTGTTCCGCATCAAAAGTAATAAATGAGTTAATTTTGGATATCAAGAGGTTCAATTTGTTATCGGCTTTCACCGCTGTACCGCTATATTAATACTGCAATATCTTCGAAAATTCGTTTAATTTAATTAATTTTGTTTAATTCGTTTTTAATTCGTTTCAATTACATGCTGTAAAGGGCCAGTATTATCTATATTACATGCACAATCTATTTATGACACATAATTGGATGAAAATTAATGCTGTAATGTTTAAAATCGCTTCTTAAATAAGCCATTATTTCTCGTAAAAAGTAATAAAATAAAAATGGTCATTGTGGGTTATCCCTAAGATAGACATATGCCCTCGCGGACTTTTTTGTAGAACTTCTGAAGGTGTTTAATAATGTAGAACATTGTTTTGATCTATCACTTAGAATTCACCAGCGTTTGCAATTAAAGTGCTAAATCTCGGAAATCATATTTTTTGTGTACAACATCATATATGAATTATAGATCAAAACCCCCCGTTGACACGTTCTAACTATTAAAAAAAACCGCATCAAAATCCGTTCCGTAGTTTTAAAGATATAAGCATATAAGGAGACAGACAGCGGAAAACGACTTTGTTTTATACTGTGTAATGATGATAAAACTTCACTTTAGGATTTAACAAATTTGGAATTTGTTCATATTTTTTTATTACATATATTTTTAAAATTACGTTTTGCGAATTTAAAAGTAAGATAAATATGTCAACCAGCCAGTATTTGGTAACGCAGAAAATAAACCTTTTTGTGTGTTAATTCTTCAATACAGATGTCTGTGGTTTCAATTTAAAATTATTTTTTTCTAATTTACGTAGAAGTTAGAAGTGCTTAGATAGAACCTAAACTTCAAACTATTTGAGCTCGTAGAAGAATTATGGAAACACATATACAAGTATTATTAAAAAAATATATATTCACAACAATATAAAAATAATGTCATTTTATCAAATCCATTGGACAATTAAATCCTCTATAAAAAAATATTAAAAATTTAGTGTTTTTTTTTAAATTTTGTTTGTATGTTTTTTATTGTCTCAAAAATGACGTGTCGTATTTAAATTTACAACACACAAAGATCGTACGAGAAGCAAGTAAATAAACAATAATATTATATCTGCGCACGGGATGTTCATTCCAAAAGAAATTTCGTATATTGAAACGAGTAAAAATATAAACAGAGAGACGCTTTTTGTTCAAAACGCATAAAATTTGCAAACCGAGCCACTAAAAATGACAAAAAAAGAACGCATTCTAATTTTAAATTGAAAAGAGTTTGCAAGCATCAAGTTCTGTCAATACATTGACAGATTGATAGCGTCTAGGAGTTAGAAGCATGTGTTTTTATTTTGTTTATAATACACAAACTGAGGGTACGTGTTTGAACGCAGATAAACACAAGTCATTAGTAATGACGCAGATACACTGGCGTTTGGCCAGCTTCCGCTGCTCCATTCAGTTTCTACTCGACAATGACCTGACTTTTCAACATAAATATAAACACAAGAATAAATATAGAAGTCGCTATATATTAAATCATTAAGCAAGCTTCAGCTTAATTTGGAAAAAAATGTAAAAACATTTATAAAGTTCTCATCTGCCTGCCCTGCAAAGAACCTGGTGTGAAGACAGAGGTAATCAGTTAGATTTCCGAAACATTGATTTTTAAATGGAATAGGGGGCAAATGAGGAAGCGGGTTACTTAAATTCAAATTCAAAATATCTTTATTCCTTAGACTTACAAAGTACTTAGAATCGTCATACAAAACTATTAGCTAAAATCCGCGGATTTCATCACACTCTCTTGAATGTGAAAGCGAATCCAGTCAGTTCCGGCGTCAAGGCTTCCTGAGAAGAACTGGCAAGAAACTCTAGGCCGACTCTTTTCAATTGTCAGTTGAACAATATTTCCTATAGTAAATACAGTCAACATAACACAAGAGGAGCAATTCAATTCGAAACGTTTTTATCATTTATGTAATCTAAAAAAATCTGATAGTAAGCAACTAGCTTCGGCCATGGTTGTTTCATCGGTCCAGACGGCCCATTCAAACGGCAAACTGCATGGCTATACCACTTTCAAAGTGTTCTAATTTCATAAACATCGACAAGAATAGGAAACTTTGCGATTAGTTTGGGCGTGGGCGTGAGCATAGGTCAGGAGATACACCCCTGTTGTTTGTGCCAACAGTGTTTTGTTGAAAAATAAAAAACTGAATACATTTTTCTATGATCGTGTTTGTCTGTTGTTATATAAATAATTCTAGAGATAACAAGTTCGTAGAAATTAGGTGTTGACGTGTGTTCACGATTTTTTTTTTTTGGAATACATACTTCTTTAATTATGATTTCAAATTGCGAACACCGAGGCGTGTTTCCGCTTTGAGCTGTTTGTCAATTAAACGGATGCCAAATATCCAATTCCGTAGCAGACGTCAATCGTGAAAAGTATAAGATTTCTTTTATGGCAGATTAATAAATAACATTAATGTATGTGTTAGTGTAACATGTATAATATGTTAGTGTATGTTGATATATTCATAAATATAATATAACATTTATATAAGAATTATAAAAAAGTTTTTTTGCTTTTAATTTATTGTTCTTATTAGTTCTAATGATATAAGTAATTTGCTCCTGTTTAACAATTCGTTCGTAAATACGTAACTGTCTAAAATATTAACTAATAAAAAAGTTCTTTATTACTACTTTGAACAGTGGTAGAGCTACGCAGTTCGCTGTACGAATGGGCCGTTTAGACCAGTGTAATACCTTATACCACCAGCTTTCAGAATATCGACGTAAAGTGGCACACGTTTCGCTCGGCGAGAGAGGTATACCGTAGGCGCTACCCATTCCCATTTCCCCATTCAATGCCATTTCCGACCTCTTCTATATCTCATTGTGATTGCCTGCAACGCAACTTTAATACTATCTGTGTTCAGGTGTCCATGGAGGGCGTTTATTTGCTTGCTATCGGGTGACAAGCCCCCTATACCATAAAAAACTATTCCCGCCCACTGTGCACAGTTAAATATATTCTAGATATTTATTAAGTTGTAAAATCAATCCCATACATGTAAATAATTTTGTATAGATATATATATATATATATACATAATCTATATTAAATCCATCCAATATATATACATAGTAAGGTCCATACCTTGTGCAAACTTGATCACAGCGGGATACCAGCTCGCAGGGTATTTGTAGTTAGCTGATATTAGCAGCGGTACCACAAGGCATGTATACGCGGCCATCAGCCAGGCTCCTCCTAACGCCAGCAGCAACCCTCGTGGCGCCCAATAGGGCAGGAGAAATAGCAGAGACAGGAGCCATACTGAAATGATGAACAAAATTATAATTATATAAGTTATAGTGAGTTGGATACTATTTCGATGTCAAATATTTGATAGGAATATCATTACATAGTATAAAAGAAAGTCACTTTCCGTTGTCTGTCCCCTTATATGCATATCTTTAAAACTACGCAACGAATTTTGATGCGGTTTCTTTTAATAATCAGAGGGTGGTTTACGTATAGTGTAGTAAAAAAAAGTGATAATTTTCAAGATTTAGAACTTTAATCGCAAACGCTGCCTGAACCCTAAGTGATAGAACAAAACAATGTACTACATTATTATACACCTTTAAAAGGTGTACAAAAAAGTCCGCGGGGGCATATGTCTATCTCTTAGGGATAACCCACAATGACCATTTTTATTTTTTTACTTTTTACGAGAAGTAATGGCCTATTTTCGAAGCGATTTTAAACATTATAGCATTAATTTTCATTCAATTAAGTGTCTTAAATAGATTGTGCATGTAATATAGATGATCGTGGCCCTTTACAGCATGCAATTTAAAATAATATTTTCGAAGATATTGCAGTATTAACATAGCAAGACAGCAGTTATTACTTTTGATGCGGAACAAAGTTCGCCGGGTCAGCTAGTACTATATAAAGAGGAGAAATGCAGGTTGAAGGATGATGTGGTGACCAAAGTGGAGAGAAGTATGTTAAGATGGTTTGGTCATGTTGCAAGAATTAATGAACGTCGGCTTACTAAAAGAGTGCACATACCGAATTTGAGGTGACAGAATCGGGATCGAGAGACCAAAACGGACCTAGCATGACCAAATAAATGGTCTGATTAAATACGGCAAAATGCGTAGCACCCAAAACCTGAGATGTATGACTGCGGATGAGGCGAAAGAGCTGTATCTGGATCATAACTTGTGGACAGCCAAAGTCTCTGCCTATACCTATGGGATACATGCGTGAGTTTATGTATCTATAACAACTATTGTGCAAAGTTATATTTGTTTTATTTTTAATTGGAGCATAGATTTTTTTCTCCCCTTACTTAAATGTAGGCGATGTTTTCTCGTGAAATTATTTAATAATAATATGAGTAGATAATAAATATTGTTTTTATAATTGTTATAGTACAAATATTACACCCCGCGTACTCACTCTTGTCTGCAATTTTTTTTGCGTGGAATGCTATCGACCAGTTTCAACTCTGCCAAATTCTGGCCCGCACTGCTTTTCTGGCCCGATTTAGCTATAATAAACCTCAAATAACTCAAAAGTAATAAAAATAAACCATTTGCTTTTCATCAAATATGATCGTTCCTTTTCAACATTTTAAGTGTATTTTTATATTTTACGATTTCAGTTTGCGTCAATGATGCCGCACATGTTTTCGCAGCGAAAATATACTTAAAGCATTTATGGCATCAATGATTCATGAAACGACGACGAGCCTAAATTACTGGCATATCTTGAGGGCAGCGCCCGGTTAATCATACCAAAAAAAATGTGTGGAGAATCTTTTTGGCGCGAAAAAGTGTACTTTTTTTGTAGACATGTTTAATTGTTGCGTAAACAGGGCTTTGCTTTAAAGTTATAATAAACATATATATACATAACTTCACGCAAAGTCCCTTGCGGGTTCGGTAGAGAGAACAGAGCGCAATAAGGCCCGATTCGACTCTTATAACCAAATGTGTCAAATACACTCCTCGGTTTTAAAAGTCTCCTTACATCACCATCCTTAAGGGTTCGTTCAATTCAATCAAAGTATATCTGCTTAGTCAAAGTTTAAACTTGTGTCCGTACCAACGGAACACATAAAATTAACTCGAAAGAAATGTTTGTGATATTATTTTATAGTACTAAATAAATAATACATATTTAGCTTTAACAGAACTTTAGATTTTCAACAGCTGCAGCAGTTCAAAATAAACAGAAATGCCCTTCAATATAGTCACATAGTAGACTATTATTAGTCACCCGCTCGGCAGTGAGCTTAACACCTCGACCCAATTACGTTTTAATTTCACTTTCAATGTAACACTGATGATCATGATTGATGATGAAAATGATACATAAGACGTGGCTTCACGTCTTTTTCTACCCGACTCGCCGAATTGTTATGTTTACGTCCCAAATGAAATACGTGGCGAACCTATAGTCTTTCATATACCGGGCACTAAGTTATAATAATAATAATATCTTAGACACAATACACACAACGCCCTCTATTTCCAAGCTAAGCAACTAAATGCTTGTGTTATTGATACTAGATAACGGATATTAATACATATATACTTTTCTTTTGTAAATACATACTTATAATACATAGAAAAACACCCAGACACCGCTAAAATATTCATGTTTGTCACAAATATTTAGAGGTAGAGCACACGGCTTCTGATCCAGAGCTCCGGGTTCGAATCCTGACACTGGGTCACACCAATGACTTTTCGGAAGTTAAGTGTGATATATATCGATGACTGAAAACTTTGTGCCCGGTATGGCAATAGGTTCGCCACCTATTATTCCATTTGAGACGTAAACCGGTGAGACGAGGCTTAACAGCCACTGCCTACACCTTCGGGTAACAAAAAGCGTGAAGTTATGTTAGTATGTTATTTCTAATTATAAAAATAATTGGTTAATATAATGAACCATTTCACAAAACAGCTCATAGATTTCATCATTTTTTCAGATTAACATAACAATAATATAATAATATCTTGGACACAATACACACAGCGCCCTCTAGTTCCAAGCTAAGCAACTAAATGTTTGTGTTATGGATACTAGATAACGGATATTAATACATATATACTTTTCTTTTGTAAATACATACTTATAATAGATAGAAAAACGCCCAGACGCCACACAAATATTCATGTTTGTCAAAAATATTTGTGCTCGGGTGGGAATCGAACCCCCGACCTCATAGCTGCAGCCGGTAGTTTTTACCAATGCGCCACGAGGCCCGTCTAAATAAGATACGCTATGTGTGAAATTTTAATAGGAAAAATTTTGATACCAACATATCGCAGTTAAATTACGTATTTTTATTTTTTTAACGTTGACACTAAAAAGGTGGTTTAAAGGAGTTTTTAAACAATATTTGTAATGAGATTGAATAATATTGAATATGATATTTGTCTGTTCAAAGTTCAGACGCCATACAAAACATCAAAACAATATGAATTTCGCGCGCGCGCACTACATTCGAAAATAATTCGAATCTCAACTTTGTTGTTCTCTTTTGTTTACTCTGTTCAATATATTAGGATTTAAACACGTGGGTAGTGTCAACTAATCACAGATGTAAACATGTGACTCATCAAATAAAGAAAAAAATAGATGGTAAGCGTTAAGCCGATTAAAAATAAAACGGAGAATGAATATAGAAGACAGAGGCAGGAGTAGTGGACCGTCTGGTGTACCGAAAGTCGTCATGAGAAGAATATTTCTAATGTCCCACAGTTTAATTACAGAATATCTAAGTTTTTAAGTTACTCTTGAATTTCCAATATCCAGAAAACTTTAGCAGTTGCGTTATAAAAGGAGATTCTACCTCTATGTGAAATGGCGGGCTTGTGAAAGTTGTGAATAAGATTTTAAAACTAATAAATTTTAATGTTATTATTTGATTATATTTTGTTTTTATATTCTAGAAAGCATACTCACCAATATTGGCAAGTTTATCCTCAGATTTGAGAGTGTGAAACTTCGAGAACGAATCACTCCTGATGCGGCCGCGCACTCGCGAAATCATGCCCATTATTTTTTTTTTAATTTAAACTTTATATATACAAAAAGTATTTATATCGTTTTACAAAAAAAAATAAACTCTATTGGATAGAGTTTATACTGTACAGTTTTTGATAGCAAACACTGTTTTAATATACCACTAATAAAATATATCGTAATTATAATTATCAGCGAATAGTACTGAACAGAGATGTTACTTTCGAGAAAGTTGTTATACGAATGAATCGAATGATACAAATGACTGAATAAGACTGGCCATGACAGATCGAGGCGCGCGTCGCCGAATGTTTAGGCGGGCGGGCGTAGCGGGCACAGAGCGGATTTTCACCCGTACCGAAACTGTAATAACAAAAAACAAGTACATTACTGTCTATATTCATTGATTTATATCACAGCGTCACACACGACCAGCAATGATAATTAAAATTGTAATATTTTTACACGACGTATGCGCATCATGAACGTAGAAACGCATATATTTTTATTTCCAACTTTCCAAGTCACTGACTCTCAGATCCAAATAAATTTAATGTGATCACTTATCGGTGGAATTTTATATGTTAAAAATAAAATAACAACAAAAGAATTGTACTTTGTGAACACTTTCCACGAAATGTTCCACGTGGCCGGTTAAGTGATAATATTAAATGAACTAATCTCAGCATTTAATAACACACTATATTAGATATCTCTAAATGATCTTAAGGACCTTACATTTAAGTCACGGTGGATTTTTTTAGTAGTCAAATAGGCGAATACTGAACCGCCACTTAACTACATAAGCGCTACTTAAGCGTTTAAGTAGCTATCACATTAGACAGAATGCGTGAAATTTGAGCAGTAAGTAGCACTTTATTGATTGTCAGATTTGAGTGCCGGTTCAGTATTCGGGCGAAAGTGTTATACAGGCAGTACTAAGCGGTCAGCTAGGAAATAATAAATGAGTGGAAGATTCATGTCTCTGCATTCGCATTTTAAAATAAAAAATGAGAGAGGAGAGGTCTTGGTATTTCACCGGTCGCGCTGGCCCATTTCTGCAGCGAACTACGTGGCTCTTCCACGGAACCACGGTTGATGAATAGTATTGGAATGGAAGCAGCCAGACGCCAAAAACAGTGGGATGGTCAACGTGAGACACTTTACTGAAAATGGGTTTACCACGAAATGAAAGTGACTCACATTCTAAACTAAAATTGTAATTATTTATTTAGTTATCGAGAAAAACAACTCGTATGACTCGTGCAAATATTTATAACTTTTGATGAATTTCGATGATCTGAAATCACGTGATTTGTTGTGAAAAATTTACTAATATTACAGCGTTACATTTTTAGAATGCATGTAAATCATCTTAAGGCAATCTTACTCGTCTAGGCAAGCAAATAGCTTAACACATGTTTTATAGATAGACAGGAGCCTGAACGTAATGTTGAACGAATAATCTTTAAGCTTCTTTTTAAAGAATTTTCGCCGGTAGAGGGCGCCTTCCTTCGAGAAGCACTCGCTAAAATCCTTACGCTTAAGTTTTATGGCCGTTCACGGCTCTGTTTAATACTAAACGCGACACAAATTACAAAATATTGTTCTCGTCCTACACACATAAACGAATGCATGAAGTATGCCACTGCCAACATTCTCCTTACAAACCTAAATCAACTATTAGTTAGTTTATATAGGTTTGTAAGGAGAATGTTGGCATTGGCATACTTCGTGCATTCGTTTATGTGTGTAGGACGAGAACAATATTTTGTAATTTGTGTTACTGCGTGGACACTGGACATGTGTGAAATATTTCCATTATAGCATACTAGTTGACCCAGCGAACTTTGTTCCGAAAAGTAATTACATAACATAACTTCACGCCTTTTTCTACCCGAAGGTGTAGGCAGGGGCTGTTAAGCCTTGTCTCGCCGTTATGTTTACGTGCCAAATGGTAGGTGGCCAACCTATTTCCATAACGGGCACAAAATTTTTCATGCATAAGTAATAAATGAGTAAATTTTGGATTTATCAATTTTTCTTTACTACATCATACATGAATGATAGATAAATACCACCTTGTTGAAGATCTCTATGTATAAAAAAACGCGCATCAAAATCCGTTGCGTAGTTTCAAAGATTTAAGCATATAGGGGGACAGACAGCGGAATGCGACTTATCACTTACTTGTTCCGTTACTTGATACTGGCTGCTCTTACTTCGGACATTCAGGAGGTTGCACGACGAAATTGTTGTGGTAGATAAGAAAGCTGCCGAGATGGAAAATATACTGAAAAGATAGCAGGAGAAGCGAGAGGGTGGGCTTTAAACTCAGCCACAGCGAAACTGAGCAGCGATTTTGGTGGCTCCTCGGTCTGTATTTTCCTCAATATCTCTGCACAAAGAGAGCCTCTAAGTTTCGTCAAAATTTAAATACCTTGGTTCGCTTCCAAAACCTACTGCAAATAAAAACCCCGCTTGTCGTCCATATGGCAACAGCGCATCCTGTCATGTCATTCTTCGGCCATACGGTTCGCAGAGGCGACGACAACCTAGAAAGACTGATCATAGTTGGCAACACTGAAGGCAAGAGATCACGTGGTCGTTCGCCAACGAGATGGACCGATCAAGTGAAGGTTTCGATGTCCTCCAGGTTTTGCACGACTGTGAGGGATGCGCTGGACAGAAACCGGTGGAGGCAGATTATCCACGCCAGATGCAACCAAGATGCCGATCACGATCCTCAGATATGTGGGACAGACCACAGAGAGAGGTTCGCTTCCAAAGCGACGGCAATATTGAGCGGAATGTGAACAGCATTAATTTTTTTATGGGTTAGAGGGGCAAAGGGCAGACGTGTCTCCCGATGACAAGCAACAAACGCCACCCACTAGGCCCATGGACACCTGAACAGAGATATTGTCACAGTTGCGTTACTGGCCCCTACAATGTGTTATAGAAGAGGTCGGAATTGGCATGGAAGGGAGGACGCGAAGGGGGTAGGCCTCTGGATTCTTCTATCATCGAGTGAAACGTGGCACGACCCACTTTATTCTGAGAGGTCGTATCGTATCGGTATTTAAACGGACTATCTGGCCCATTCATGTAGCGAACAGTGTGACTCTACCACTTTTAAAAGGAAAGGGGGGATGGATGAAATGGTGTGTTACAAGGATGGCATGTTGCGAGGAAAGTAAGGAGAATGACCAAGGGTGGACATATCGGTAGAGGAATGCCGAAAAAAAGATGTATGAACTGTATACAAGTTAATATGAGTATGAAGGCAGTAAGTGTGGAGACCAGGAGTAGAGAGAATGGATCACATGTTGTGTCGACTCCATTTAGAGTGGGATAATGTCTGAAAAATTATAATGTAATCAAACAAAGAAGATAAAAGAGCTTCTGTGGGCCGCAACAACTTAAGCGCGGGGCTGCATGCGGCCCGCGGACCATGTTTTGGGCCGCCCTGAGTATCGTAGCTGTGAAACAACTAGCTTGCTTTTTTACAAGTGATAAATTAATTGAGGATATGATTAGTCCAACAATTTTATAAAATCGTACACTTGATTATCAAAGTTTGAGAGTCTCGGTGGTCCAGTGGTCAAACACTCTGCTTCTGAATCCAGAGGTCACGGGTTCGAATCCCGGCTCACACCAATGACTTTCGAAAGTTATGTGATAGATATCGATGACTGAATACTTTGTGCCCTGTATGACAGTAGGCTCGCCACTTAATCCATTTTGGGACGTAAACATAACGGCGAGTTGAGGATTTAACAGCCACTGCCTACACCTTCGGGTAGAAAAAGGCGTGAAGTTATGTTATGATTATTCCAATAATTTGATAAAATCATCTTAATTCTAATATCATATCTTATAATATCTTAATTATCAAAAGTGGTGGAGACACGCAGGTGATATACTGAAGCTATTTGAGCGTTTGGGGTTGACTCTGGGGGCATGGGGTCCGAGTGCTCGTGCTCGTGCACTCTATAAAGATCTTGCAAAGAGACTGATCGAGGCCTCTCTCCGACCAGAAGGCAGGTCTATTCTTCGTACAGAGGATTAGCATTGCTATTCAGCATGGCGCTGCGGCCAGTCTTCTGGGCACGCTACCAGAGCGAACACAACATAACATAACATAACTTTACGACTTTTGTTACCCGAAGGTGTAGGCAGCGGCTGTTAAGCCTCATCTCGCCATTATGTTTAAATGGAATATCCCAAATGGAATAGGTGGCGTACCTATTGCCATACCGGGCACAAAGTTTTCAGTCATCGATATTGTATCACACTTAACTTCCGAAAACAATTTCCGAAAACCTAATCAGTATAATCTAGGATTGGCCAATCAAAACAGAAAACTGTTAGGACTGTTAGGTTGTTGTTTTAACAGTGGTAGAGCCAAGCAGTTCACTGCATGAATGGGCCGGCTCGACCGGTGAAATACAACGACCTCTCAGAAGACCGACGTAAAGTGGCTCATGCCGCGTTTCGTTCGGTGAGAGAGGTACCCGGAGGCCCACCTCCCTTCCCTATCCCCTATCCCTTAAAGGTCGGCAACGCAACAGTAACACTATATGTGTTGCTGGTGTCCATGGGCGGCGTTGGTTGCTTATCATCAGGTGACACGCCTGCTCAGTTGCCCTCCAATCCCATAAAAAAAAAACTTGTCTTAAGTATTTGTAGGTATACTAGTCTACTATTAGGAATCACTGAGGGCATTACCAACGCCAATAATTAGATGAAAGCAAATTCGTAAGTCTTCAATTGATAAAACATAATGACTTCTCACTTCTGCAAGAACTCATAACGACCAACAACGGTCCAATTTTTTCAAATCCTATCTCGCAATAATATTAAGTACCCTCGTGATACATACAATTACAAAACGTGAAAATAAATAATACAGGTACTACAGGTGATACAGGTACAAAACACACACCTTATTCCTACACTTTTATCTCTTTCCACATAAAATAACTTTACATTTCAGGACTCAAAATTAAAATACAATGTATACTGTCCTGTGCCTAATGATGCTGAGTAGTTCGTGTCTGGCGCATTACGGAGATTCGTACTACAGGAACTTCATACACAGAGCGGAACCTGACGTTGATGCGTAATTCGATCTATTTATATATATAGTTTTAGAGCTTAATTAGGAATTTAGAATTACATAATTTCACTGAGAAATTGTTGTTACAGACTAGATAAATAAATATTTTTCGTTGTTTCTGTTTAAAATAATAATTAACCTCTTTTTACAAAATGCATATGGATGTATGGTGCATTTATCTGTGGTGAATTTGTTTTTGCTTTTACACTTTTGGAGTTTTGGCGGGAATGTAAAAGTGTCATGTCCGTTCTTTGAATTATTTTCTAAATTAAGTATTTCCATGGATATTATATAATAAAATTCGTGGCGTTTTATACAATAAGTGTTTGTATATATATGTGCAACTGTGGAGAATTGTGCTAATATCGTGTGTGGCGTCTTCTATATTGTCGTCAAAACTCCCTTGGAACATCATGCATAAAGTGCCACGACATAATGAATGATTATTTTAGGTTTAGTTTAGGTTATTTTATGTTAGATTATGATTAATAAATTGTCCTGTTATTTAAAATTATTATCCCGACTGAAGGACTTTGCATCCATCATGGTCATGAAATAAATTAATAACAATTTCTTAAACTTTAGAAAAGTAGTCGAGTGCCCAGTGTGCGAAGAAAAAGATTGGATGGTGAACAACGAGCATTGTGACATGGAGATGGGTAATAAGAAGTACAAGAGATGCAAATTGGGAACTTACGTCAACAGGGTGTGCGGTGGTCGTCTGGATTGTTACAGGGTAGGTACCTATTTATATAATTCTAGATCCATCTCAATATTCAATAAGTAAATCACTCCACAAAAGTCTATTCTAGTCTAGTTTGAAACTTTATTGAGAAAATTTTAGTAATAAAAATGAATTGCTTAATTGTTAATGATTATGGGTTCGCTAAAACTCTAGAATAAAATATTTTAGGTACATTGGTTGTATAGGTTTTGATGCATAATGCAATAAAAAGATGTCGTTGGGTGCCAAATCAAGGCGTTGGCATGGTGAAGAATGATCCTGCGTTGTCCGCTGTTCTTCCTGATTTGTTGAAAGACTACCAGCAAACAAATAGACGTGTACTACTCGAAATTTGCGGATCCACAATTTTCTAGTGTTACAGTAGGTATATGCTCCTCTTTTCTAAAAAAAAACCGGCGACCATTTGTCTAAAAGTGCTTTTCACACTCAACTTTTGTTGGGTGCGGCTCATTTTGGAATACCCAAACTGTCGATTACTACTTCTTCGGATGAAAAGCATAAATCAAAGATTCATCACCCGTGTAGATATTATAGTCAACTTTTAACGCACAGTGAGCGTATTTTTTTATAATTTTCTTGCACCAATTCCCGTGAGCCTGTTTTTAATCTGCTGTCAGCTAGTGCGGGAT
This sequence comes from Euproctis similis, assembly GCA_905147225.2. Classification (NCBI taxonomy): domain Eukaryota; kingdom Metazoa; phylum Arthropoda; class Insecta; order Lepidoptera; family Erebidae; genus Euproctis; species Euproctis similis. The sequence continues at coordinate 11,423,269 of LR990123.1, forward strand.
CTAACGAGAACAAACTTTTATTGCAGCCATGTAATATTTTATTAATACTCGTTATACAAACGCCCAAAGGCGGCGCGTCTATCTCTCGATATGTAACATATAGATCGTCGATATTTTGTAGCACAACAATTTAGGTCGTCCATCTTTACTTTCGTCCTTGAGCATTTGATGTCCACGATTAAACTCACTAAACCAATGATACGCAGTGGTCTTTTGAAGGTGCTTCATCTTCAAATAACGAACTAAGTAGGTCGATGCATTATTGCTGAGTTAAACCACGACGAAAGTCGTAGTAGGTAAATCACTGTAGGAAAACTTTCTCGAGTTAAATCCATTGTGATAGCGATATGCTATTTTTGAAATCGCGCCTTCGAAAAACATTTGACAGCCGGATAAAGCAGACTGCATTCTACAGCCAAAGAGTTCTATTTTGAAATATAGCATGTAAATACTTTTTAAATAACAGTTATGTGGTGGCCAGTTCCGGATACTTAAATAGCAGCCCATAAATGAATGTATACATAGGTCTACCAGAATCTGATGGCAAAAAAAGAAATTGACCCTAGCCATACTGGGGAAATTGGAGTAAAACGTTTTGATACTTATTTTTTTCTTAGATAAAGATATACTGATAGATAGATAGGCAGGCTGATTCTGTGTGATACATGCAAATATAGAAATGTATCCAATGATAAAGGATATTTTTTGAAAATCTGTGATGTGACTTCTAATGTAAGGTTCGAAATTTAGATGAAAACTTCGATTATTTTCGAAAAAAACAAAAAACAAATACTGCGAATCCATAAAAAAGTCTTCATCGGATATATTATTATTTATGATCATTCTTTTAAATGATATGTCGCTCCATTAATATAATCCTTTTTGATTGGCACTTCACAATAACGAATCCAATAAATAACTATCTTATTTTGTCTTCAGACTTATTTTGACTATGTTTTTAGACTATATTCAAACTAAGAGAAAGTGAAATTCATTTTTGTCACCTTAATGATCCTCTTCCTCCATTGAAATTGATTTGCTTCCGAAGAATTTGTAGCAATTTCAAGTCTTTTCATACAGTGTAAAACTCATTTTGTGCTTACATACATACATACATAACTTCACGCCAAATCCCTTGCGGGGTAGGCAGAGAGAACAGATTCTAAATCAAATTTTGATTTAGAATAGATCAGAAACACATCTAAGTTTATTTTTTGCCACCTTTCCTCTTTTTACCGGGCGTACTAAATACGCCTCTGTTAGATCTGCCTTCAGCAACAATTCGTCAGTATTAAAAACCCCTGAAATACACCAAAATTTAGTATACATATTAGAATACACACGAAAAATGAAATTAACCGAAGTATCAAGACGTGTCATTCCTACTAACCAGTCAGCGCTTGCACATGGTTCAATATCCATGATTGTATTTGTTCTGCACCTTCTTCATCAAGTATTTTATGATAAACATTGAAAACAATATTTCTTGCTTGCGATCGAAGAGTTCTCTTCGACATTTTTACCACTTTTTAAAGGAAATTTGAAATTAAACCAAAAACAATTCCTCGAAATTTCAGTTGACAGGTGACATTTTGCTTTTCTTGCCATATGAAAATCGTTATTTTTCAAACTTTTTTTTGCCATCAGATCCTGGTAGACCTATAACAGTGAGCATTTACTTCAAAAATCCAACAGACACATCAATTTTATTTATATGTATAGATTTCGAAAAATTTTTGTTGAATTTTTCGTAGACGAATAAGTGTGTACAGTTAGATTTCCAGTTATAAATATTCTTACATGTCCAATTTGTTTTTGGGTGCGTTTAAAACTTTGTTTACATTTGTTTTGCGGAAGAAATCTTACTCTACCTATAACTAAATCTAAAACAAAGGCGCTTTCTCTGTCCTATATCCCTCTGTTACTTCCTATTTTTAAAACTACGCAAAGGATTTTAGATGCGGCTTTTATTAATAGATAGAGAGTGTCAACGGGATGGTTTATATGCATACTTCATGTATAATCTAGTAAAAAAAAAGTGGTAAATCCAAAATTTACTTATTTATTAGTTTTGATAGTAAAAGTAACTAGTAAAAGTTTTGCTATTTGTATAACATAACTTCACGCCTTTTTTTACGCGAAGGTGTAGGCAGCGGCTGTTAAGCCTCGTCTCGCCGTTATGTTTACGTCCCAAATGGAATAGGTGACGAACCTATTGCTATACCGGGCACAAAGTTGTCAGTCATCGATATTTATCACACGTAACTTCCGATAATTTTGAAAAGTCATTGGTGTGTTCCCGGATTTGAATCCACTACTTCTCGAATCAGAAGCGGGGTGCTAGCCACTACGCCACCGAGACTGTTTATATTAGAAAATAAATACTTTTGTCCATCCAGTTGATGGGATATTATTATTTTCTATATCTAACAGTAACAAATTGGGCATAATTAACTGATTTTGAAAGTCGATAAAATTCGTAAAGACAAAATGAATGAATGAGCGTAATTGTTTTCTGAATAGGTATAGTTAGTATACAAACATTAATTATTCTTCATAATTTGTTTTTTCTTTATAAACAGGGTCCTGGTGAAGAGTGCACTGAGAAGCAAGTGTTCGATACTTATGGCAAGAAATGCGCCCCGGGGTATTTCTGCAACAGAGCTTTGGGCGTCTGCACTGGAATTGGTTACGAGGTCGACAGTGTTGATCTGTGGAGACTGACCCACTACCCCTACGCCGTATCGACACAGGACAGTTTGAAAAACCAAAATGAAGATATATACAAGTACCAGTGAAGTTTCAAGAGAGAGAAAAAACAGGAACATTTTTTGACGAATTTTTAAATGGATAACCTATTAGTTAGGGTCATGTTGAAAAATTCTTAAGAATGTGTAATTCTTTTCTATTTTGGATATTGAATTATTAAACGATTAAATAATATAAAAAAAATATTATTTCTAATCTGCTTTCTTGAATATTGACTAAATGTTATCTGTACTTTATATTGATTTAACAGTGGTAGAGCCAAGCAGTTCGCTGCATGAATGGGCCGGCTCGACCGGTGAAATACCACGACCTATCAGAAGAACGACGTAAAGTGGCTCATGCCGCGTTTCGTTCGGTGAGAGAGGTACCCGGAGGCCCACCCCCTTCCCCATCCTTTCCTATCCCCTATCCCTAAAAGGTCGGCAACGCATCAGCAACACTATATGTGTTGCTGGTGTCCATGTGCGGCGTTGGTTGCTTACCATCAGGTGACACGCCTGCTCGTTTGCCTTCCTATCCCATAAAAAAAAGCCAATGGTAGATTAAGCATTTGATGAAATGATTTTGAAATTCAAACACAATTGCAGTTGTTCTTTAGTCACTTATTTCACTATCCAATGAGCTATCATATAGATTTAAAACTTGTGGGATTATTCAATTTAATACTCTAAACTATTTCTTCTAATCCTCTTCCTTGCGGACCGCGAAAGCGAACAGTGAACAGTCGTGTTTATCTGTAGGGTATTGGTCGCAATCGCTCAAGAACAACTACGTCACTGACTGCGATTATATAAACTGTGAACTTAAGAATAAAAAAAGGGATATACCTAAAACCTCGAGGTCTCCAACGGGAAGGACATCAATGCATTCGGCAGTATCTGACTCAGACGCTGCTACCAATGTATCTCCGAAAAACGTAGTGAGTGAAGTATCCGAAATAAAGCGACAGAACTCTCAAATCAAACGATCCAATGAAGAAATTGAGAATATTCTATTATTTCTGAATGAACAATATGAAGATATGAAGTGAAATGTTGAGCAATTGAAAAACGAGCGTAAAGAACATCTATTACAAATTGCCACAATACAATCGCAAGTGGAAGATATGGAGAGAGTCTCGAAATTGTCAACGATAGAAGTAAGAAATGTTCCGAAGTGTAAAGAAAGTGAAACGAAGGCTGATCTCACAGACATTGTTCAGGCCCTTGGTAAAGTTATAAATGTGGACATAAGAGAAACAGACATAAGAGATGTTTACCGCGTAAATACTGGAAAGGGAAATGAACCATTAATCTGAACCTGTCTTCTGTGCTAAAAAGGACAACGTAATACAAAAGGCCAAAGCTTACAACAGAAGCCATCCAAACAATCGACTTAACTCCACAATGTTAGGCATACAAGATCATGTTGGCCCAATTTTTATATCAGAAGGCCTGACAAGCAGCTGCCGGAGACTCTTTTTCCTTGTCAGAGACTTTGCAAAAAATCAAAATTACAAGTACTGTTGGACCAATCGTAGAAGAGTCTATCTTCGTAAAATGGATAACGCTCCACATATACTGATTAAGGATGAAGCTCACCTTGGTACCTTAGATATTAAAAAATGACTAGATATTATTTCATTGCCGTTTTTCGTAAGTTTTATTTTCTTATTTATATGTAGGCTGTGTTACTCATATATACTATTTATTCATTTGTTATATTTACTATGTTACTCAAATGTGATTATAAAATATTTATCATACTCCGTCAAGTTTGATCATAATATTATAAATACAGATCTGTGTTTGCGAGACCCAAATATTTCACTTGCTGCTTCATTTGCTGGGCTATGCCATGCCTTGTCATATGCGTGCCATGAATACCACGTTTTTAAGCCATATACTTTTAAAACATAAAATTCGATATTAACAATCAAAATAATTTATTAACTACCATAGATAAAATAAAAGCTGGTAAATCATTTCTATGTAGTCCAGAATGCTTCAAACACACTTTGAATTCAAATCAGACCACTAATAATAATTTAAAAATACTTACTCAAAACATACGCAGTATCTCAAAAAATTTTTTACATTTCGAACATCTTTTGAATAGAATTGATATCCCTTGCGAAATATATATACTTACTGAAACTTGGAACTCAAAGTTGATTAATTATCCTACATTAGACAACTATAACATACACTATTCAAAAAGAAACTATAATCAAAATGACGGGATTATATTATACATTAAGCAAGGTTTAAATTGTGTGATTAATGAAATTTGTCTAACTGATGCTACATGCATGTCTGTTAAAACTGGTCCCAATACGGTTATCTTTAGTATTTAGAGATCTGCGTCTCATAAAAACGTAGATAATTTTCTAACTTCCCTAGACAAATTATTAACATCCCACAAAAAATATGGTAACTTAATTATAACGATTTAAACATCGATATTAAAGAATATAATAGAATACACTTTATTGTACACCATATAAACAATACATGACATTAAGTAGTACATAGTAAATCTTATGGCTAGTACAAAGGCGGTCTTATCGCATGCTGCGATCTCTTCCAGACAACCTTAGGATGGACACGTTGAACTAGAAAGAGTAATATGTGGTGTACTTGTTTGAAGTCTATATTATATGGAGCCATGGAATAGATAGATAAATAAATACATACATGTACAGATACATACATAATAATAAAAATGCATATATACACATATACATATATATATATATACGAAACATATATACAACATACATACACACATATATAATAATAATAATACATATATACACAACATAATAAATGATACATACAAATGATATATAACTAGGTATAGCTACGAAGTCATCAATGTGAAGTCATTTACAGTGACAAGTAGTGTTCATTGAGAAGGTTTTTAAAAGTTACCAATGTCTGAGCGAGTCTAATGGTTAGTGGCAGTTCATTCCACAACCGTGCTGCCTGGACTGAGAACGATTTATCGAAGAAATTTGTTGAGTGTGCTGGTATTTCCAGAGTTAAGCTTGCCGATGATCTCAAGTATCTCCCATGTGTGTCATGGAGAAACGTAAAACGTTTTTTAAGATAGTTTGGAGCTGCAGGATTGAAGAGAATATTGTACAGAAGACATAGAATATGAGTATTCCTTCGAAGGCGAATGGGCAACCACTTGAGCTTAGTACGGAATTCGGTGACGTGTCATATTTGCGTAAACCAAATATAAACCTAATACAAAGATTCTGAAGACGCTCAAGTTTATCAAGTTGGTTTTCAGTGAGATCGAGATAGCTGGTATCAGCATAGTCAAGAATAGGAAGGAGGATAGATTGTGCAAGCGCAGTCTTCGTGGTAACTGGTAGAAGGTTACGGAGTCTTAAGAGATCCTGCAGAGCCGAACACCTTGCGGCTGACATTTTCCATTTGTACTGACCACGAAAGTGAACTATCCAGGTAAATTCCCAGGTTTTTAACCTTTTCACTATAAGGAATGATGGTATTATTAAATGTCATATTAGGCAATGTTGTTTGATCAAATTTGGCGAGCTGTCTAGAACTTCCGATTATAATTAGTTGAGTTTTGCTTGGGTTAACAAGGATGCCATACCTTTGGGCCCATTTATCTATTTTTGATAGGTCGGCATCGATTGCAGATATGGCCTTGGATAAATTCTCCAATGTTTCCTGAGAGTATACTTGCAAATCATCTGCATACAGGAGGTAGGAAGAAAGTAATTTGTTAGAGATGGAATTTATAAATATAGAAAACAGTAACGGGGATAAAACGCCACCCTGTGGCACACCGACAGTGATTTTGGACCAAGGAGAATACGTGTCATCCACGCGGATGCGCTGTCGGCGACCAAACAGGTAACTTCGAAACCAGTCAATCACTCCAGGAGATATGTTAAGAGAGCCCAATAAGGAAAGTAACACATCGAAGTCAACAGCGTTAAATGCATTGCTGAAATCTAAGAGGCAGAGAACTGTTAGCTTTCCATTTTCCATGCCGGACCTTATATCATCCGTAATATTGACAAGGGTAGTAGTGGTACTGTGACCAGGACGAAAACCGGATTGAAACGAGTTAAGAAGGTTGTTGGAAATAAGGAATGAATTTAATTGATCATGGACAAGGCGTTCAAGTACTTTTGATAGGAATGGAAGAATTGATATAGGGCGATATTCAGCAAAGGATGTAGGTTTCGGAACTTTTGGTAGCGGTGTTACTTGGGCATCTTTCCTTGCTGATGGAAAGACACCACTGGAAATGGAATGATTAAGGATATGGCAGATAGCGGGAAGGATTTCATCAATGATGGGAAGTATCATATTACGGCTAATGTTATCAGTCCCAATGGTATTGGAAGCAATAGAGAGGATACTCTTTTTAACGTCACTGGTAGTAAATTGGCGAAAAAAAAACGGAGGGTAATCAGGAGTTGGTAGAACTGAAAGATGTTGTAACTTGTTGGCTTTAGTTGTCTTATCGAAGTTAGACGAAGAGCAGAAATGATTATTAAGAGAATCAATATCTAGAGCAGAAGGATTTGTTATTTGACGCTGTTTGCCAACTCCTAAAGATTTTAGAAACTTCCAAACCTTTGCAGGGTCACCGTTTTGTACGGAATTGTGAATGTGTTGGCGTTGTGCATTCCTACACACCTTGTTGCAGTGATTTCGAATTTTCACATACCGATCTCGATTTGCATCGGTAGGTTTCATTTTTAGTTTCGTTTTGGCAGCTGCTTTTTTCTTGATTAACTCTCTGATTTCCTCAGTGAGCCACGGAGCCGGAAAGTGGAAAGCTGTTATGATTCATATCATGAAAACTGCGCTGCATAAGAATTCTTGACTTTGCTTTAGGTGGCCGAATTTTGTAAGAAAGGAAAATGAGGTCATGTGATAAAAAGTTGTCTGCTGGACATTGGCCATGCAGAATAGCTCGTTCGGAAGAAGAAACGAAAATTAGATCAAGTAATGAAGGAGTAAGGTTAGGAGGATGATGTGTAGCATTTAAAGGAAGAATGTTAAGGTTAGTTGAGTTGGCGATCGAGAGAAGAGAGAAAGAACGGGAATCTTTTTTTAAGAGACAGGTGTTAAAGTCACCCATTACAATAGTCTGACTGTAAGAGGGAGTAATAGTTTGCAGAAGTTGTTCAAAGGATGAAAAGAAGTTTATATGAAGATATGGACAATAGTAGACACCGAGCAACATTTTACTGTGGTGAAGCTCCACTTCTAAAAACATGTGCTCGCCGGCATTAGCTGGTGGTGGTTGTGGAGAGACATCTATAATTGCATGACGAATGTATGAACGTATGTATATTGCGACTCCACCACCCCGAGCCACGGCACGGTCATTTCTGACAAGTATAAAGCCGGGCAGATTATATGAAGTAGAAGGCAGAGATGGTTTCAGCCATGACTCTGAAACCAGTATAGCATGGATATTCTTACAGTCACAACTTACCAGCATATCAGTGAAATGGGCAGGAATACTCTGTGCAAGCTGACACAGAAGATAATAACTCAGCAGATTACCTTAATCTACTTGCAAGCCATGGTATTTTGGCAGGTCATCAATACCCGACAAGAGATAATAACTCCTTGGATCATGTTATGATTAAATCAGTACATTCCAGTGTAACTATTGTTTCAAACATTCCCTTGACAGATCATTCCTCGGTTCTCACTAGTTTAAACCTCAAACAACAGTTACCTAAAAAAAGAATAAATTTGACAATACATAAAATAGATTATGATTCAGTACTTAAGGATCTACAGGCTACAGATTATAGCAAAATTTTAAATTCTGATGACTCAAATTGGTCTGCTGAACAACTCGTCACAATTTTGAGTGCATCTTTATCAAAACACACACTTAAGGTATTGATGTCTAAAAGGATGCGATGTATAAAACCGTGGATTACATCGGGATTATTACGTTGCATTAAAAATCGTGATCGTATGCATAGTAGGTGTAAAAAGGATTCTGGTAACTTAATTCTAAAAATTACATACTGGAGATACAAAAACTTTTGTAACGATTTGTTGAAAAGATTAAAACGCAACTATGAAAGAAATCAAATCAACAAATACGCTACGGATCCAAAAAACAAATGGAAAATTATTAGCACCGTGACAAACAGAATTTCTAATACCCATGAATCCTCATCGCACCTTCTAAATTTGGACAATAATCCTAAACTAGCGCTAGATAAATTATATAATTATTTTGTTGGTGTTGGTAATGCATTAGCAGAAAAAATAAAAAATAATACCAGCGACTATTGTGGTGGGTGCTTTTCTAGTGCTGCAGAGTGCACGAGTAAACCTGTACAATCTATGTCATTTCTTAATACTACTAATGAAGAAGTTGAATCTGTACTCTTAAACTTAAAAACCGATTCTGCTGTGGGTTGTGATGAAATTCCAACTAAACTACTTAAGCTAGCTAAAGAGACTATTATTCCAGTAATAACCCATATAGTAAATCTTTGCATAGATAGTGGCACTTTTCCTCGAGTATTTAAAATCTCAATAATTCACCCTATATACAAGTCTGGAGACAGGCATTGTGTAATTAAATATAGACCAATCTCGGTCTTGCCGGCCATCTCAAAAATACTAGAAAAGATTATGAATAATAGGCTGTTATCTTTTTTAGAAAAAAACAACATTCTCTCTGAAAACCAGTACGGTTTTAGAGCGGGCAAATCGACCTCAAATGCGGTTTGCAATCTGACAGATTTTGTGGCTAGTCAAATTGACAGTAAAAAAAAATGTATTGGCGTATTTCTAGACTTAGCCAAAGCATTTGACACGGTCTCTTCAAAAATTCTTCTCCAAAAAATGGAAAACATAGGTGTTCGAGGAATTGTGCTACAACTATTTGGCGACTATCTCAGAAATAGAACACAAAGGGTAAAAATAGATGATAAGTATAGCCATGACACCTCCTTTAAATATGGCGTACCCCAAGGAAGTGTTCTTGGACCAACTCTCTTCCTAATTTATATAAATAGTCTTTGTTGTCTCATTATCATCATCATTAGCCTTTTTAAGGTCCACTGCTGGACATAGGCCTCCCCCATAGAGCGCCACAACTGCCGGTCCGCTCAATCATGGGGGGTTTTTGCCATAATCGCCACGCTTGGCAGGCGGGTTGGCGATCGCAGTAGGCTGTATTTTCTTGAGAGAGAATGCTGCTGCCCATTCTTCCAGCCTTTTCCCTTAGTCGCCTTTTACGACACCCACGGGAAGAGATGGGGTGGCGGTATTCTAAGCCGGCGCCACACAGCCTTTGTTGTCTGCAAATAAAGAGTTGCAAAATTTATACCTATGCAGATGATACAGCCCTATTTTTTTATGGAACAGCTTGGGACGAGGTAAAAGCATATGCTGAGTTGGGTCTTCGAGAAATATCTAGATGGCTGTCACTAAACTTGTTAACGCTTAATATCTCCAAGTCCAAGTTCTTACCATTTGCAAATACCACACGTAGTCTGCCCTCCTCCGACTATGGAATTCAACTACACACCTGTAAAGAATTCAGTATTGGGTGTGACTATTTAGACAGAGATAGCCAGGTTAAATATTTGGGGGTACTCCTCGATGAAACACTGACGTGGTGTCCCCACATTAGTGTTCTGTCGGAGAAAACGAGAAGGCTAATATATGTTTTCAAAACTCTTCGACATGTCGCTGATTACTCTGTAATTAAAACTGTTTATTATGCATTAAGTGAATCAATTATGACTTACTGCATAGCAGCGTGGGATGGTGCACGCAAGACTCACTTGATAAAGCTGGAAAGAGCGCAAAGAGCATTGCTGAGAGTAATGTCGTTCAAGCGTTTCAGGTATCCCACTTGCTGTATTCTGAGTGTCAAGTACTTACAATTAGACAGTTATTCGTAAAGTCCACTGTATTATCGCAGCATAGTAGAATTATATTCAAAAATCAAATAACTCATAGGAGAAGAAAAGATAACATATGCCACGAGAAACCCTTTAAAACGGCCTTTATTAACAAATTTCAATGCTATTTGGGTCCCAGGTTATATAACTATATTAATAAACATTTGAAAATTTACGATCTGAATATTTATAATTGTGAGAAAACTGTAGTGACCTGGTTGCAGTCTCTAAACTATGAAGACACTGAAAAAATCTTTTTGGTTCCGAAGTAAGCATGCAAAGTGATTAATTTGTGATATATTATAAGCTTACAAAGTCAAACAGCACGGTATTTATGTATGTAAAAATGGGTGTTTATATTTTTGTATGTGTTCTTTTTATATATGTATCTATGTGTGCATTGTTATTTGTATATTTTTTTAAGTATAGATATATATTTTTGTATAATATTTGTATGTATTCGTGTATGCATGCGTGTGTATGTATGTGTATATATATATATATATATATACGTTTTCTTGTATCAGAGTATATACTCATTTTCATCCTAAATTGTTTATAAACATTTCTTAAAAAAAAAGGCAATTAAAAAAGTTCCTAGTTTATGTGATCGAACTAGCTATATATTTATAATCTTTGTAACTTGCCCGTGCAAACTTTTCATTTTTTACAATGAGGGTATTTCAACCTTTCTGTGAACCATAATTACGATAAATTGTGGTATTCTTATAAACATTTGAAATATCTTTTTAATTATGTTATTGGTGTTGTTTGTGACAAAACAGATCTTCGCATTATTTTTGTGTTGTAATGTGTCAGTGCGCAGGAAGACACAATCATCTAAAATACATGCTCGGCCTAGTTTTGGTGAGTGCGTCCATAATAAGTTTGTGTAATATTAATTCATTACTAAGGAGACTTGTTTTGTTTATACTTGTTATTTATTTGTATAACCGTGACCTTATTGTAACTAGTAGTATGGTGAAAATAAACTATTATTATTATTATAATCTTTTCTCTTTTTTCTAATCTTTTTAATTTCGTAACTTTTTTGTACATAATCAAATACCGCGCTTGGCGCGCATTCTGCTGTGATTTACGGAAACGGACTCAACAATACCATCATAATAAATGACTTTTCACAAGCAAAAGAAATCATAATAGACTATTCACACACACACACAATAGAGTTTTCACAAGCAAAAGAAATCATAATAGATACTTATTGATTGATTTGTTTAAATATATAAGAATAAGATTTCATTAAAGATTTACTGTTATAAAATCGTATTTTATAAGTTTTATAATCGAATAATTCTAAATCTATAGTCCGTCCATTAATGCCAATAGAATAGTAATAGTAATCTTAAAGCATTATTTAATTCTCTTTGGATCATAGTTAGAGACACGAAAAAAGTATCGATAATTTGTGGTATCAATTACTTTTCTTTTCGATACCGATACTTTTGTACTCGATACTTTGCATTCAATACTTTTACTCAATGAGTACTTTTCATTATGTATCGTATCGAATAAATCTCAGAAATTGTCCCCAAATTGAAGAGTAAAAAAGTCTGATGGAGGTTATTATAAGGGTGTTTTATTTTTAGGGGTAATTTTGACTTCATCATCTATTTATTTTTCAAAACACAATGATTTATTAATTGAAATTTTCGATTCTTTGAAAAAAAGAGTCCATAAAAGGTTTTTTTAAGTGAAATTATGTATTGATTATTTAATTTTTTGATCCGTTTAATGATACTTTATTACTTATGTTATTCTTGTTTGTTCTCTATCAGCTAAGCTGACTGATATTGATGTCGTGACCTATGCGCATTAGACAAACTAACGTGTGGCGTAGCTAGGGTCACGGTACCAAATAAAAAGTATCGATACTGTACTCATGAGTAGTATCGAAAAAGAGGGAAGGGCCTACGCCGCGTAGGCCCTGCGAACCCCTGCCTGAGAAAAGCTCAGAAAAGTACTCGAATTCTCGATACTTTGAGATATCGATTCTTTTACAAGTATGATACTTTTTTTCGATACTACTCATGAGTACAGTAGTGATAATTTCTATTCAATTCCGTGTCCCTCATTAGACTTTTATAAAGTACTCGATACTTTGAAGTATCGTTTCTTTTCTTTCAATTCAACTCCTGAGTACTGTATCGATACTTTCGATGCGTTATCGTGTTCCTAGGTCTGAGTGGTCTGCCTAACATTGACAAACTAACGTGTCGCGTATCTAGGGACACGGTACCGAATAAAAAGTATCGATACTGTTCTTATGAGTATTATCGAAAAAAAGCGTAGGACTTACGCCGAGTAGGCCCTGTGAGGTCCGGCTTGAGAAAAGTTCAGTAAAATACTGGAATACTCGATATTTTGATGTATCGATTCTTTTACAAGTACGATACTTGTTAATCGATACTACTCATACTTTCAATTGAATTCCGTGTCCCTCATTAGACATTTTTAAAGGTACTCGATACTTTGAAGTATCGATACTTTTCTTTTGATATGATAAAAATACCTACGCCGCGTAGGCACTGCGGATCCTGCCTGAGAAAAACTCAAAAAGTACTCGATAGTTTGAGTCATCAATTCTTTTACGAGTACTATGTTTAATCATTGATACTACTTATGAATACAGTATCGATACTTTCTATTTGATCCCGAAATCCTCATTAGACCTTGACTGACCTTGAGAAAAATACTCGATACTTTTCGTTCGATACTTCTATGAGTACGATACTTTCCTTTTGATACTACTCATGATTACAGTATCGATACTTTCTGTTTGATACCGTGTCCTTATTCATAGTAATAAAGATGGCTGGTAATAGTGATTGCAAGAGAGCTCGAAATATCGTTAGGTAACTGAAACCTTGATTCAAAAATCGTAAGTATTCGTAAGTCAATAGTGTAAGTTACTTAGTGATGTGCCAACTCGGATAAATCCTAACTCGAGTTGACTCGAGTTAAAATCCACGTAACTGCCGTTGCAGCTCGAGTTAGAGTAATTTCGAAGTTAATATAAATATAATAATATATCGCCGATATTGAACTGTCTAAAGCTTAGAAGTCATTGTATTAAGCAAAAATTGTCTTATCTATGTATGTTGTAGTTAAAATTATCTATAATAATTACACAGTCTAACATAAATTCGCTTTCCGCTGTCTGTCGCCATAAATGCGTATATCTTCGAAATTACGCAACAGAGTTTGATGTGTTTTTTTATTACGTTGTAAACGGGGTGGTTTTTATGTATTATTTATGTATATTGTAGCAAATAAAAAGTGATAATTTTTGAAATTTAGCACATTAATTGTAATTTCCTGAACCCTAAGTGATAGATCAAAACAATTATCTACATTATTATACAACTTCAGAAGGTCTACAAAAAAGTCCGCGATGGCATATGTCCATCTCTTAGGCATAACCCACAATGACCATTTTTATTTTTTACTTTTTACAAGAAAAAATGGCTTATTTACATAGTGATTTCAAACACTGCAGCATTAATTTTCATCCAATTATGTTTCTTAAATAGATTGTGCATGTAATACAGATGATTATGGCCTCTTACAGCGCGTGATTTAAGCGAATATTTTAGAAGATATTGCATTATTAACATAGCGGGATAGCAGTTACGTCGCGCTGTAGTACCGGCCAAGACGCGTGCCGATAAATAGCCAAAATTGAACCTATTGATATCCAAAATTTAGGTTCAGATAATTTGACATGTAGGATGATGTAAGATTGAATAATCAGATAAGCAATGCAAAAGCGGATGGATGCAAGAGTTGAGGACGGCCACGATACACCTTCCCTGATCAAATATAATGAGTCCTGTAGGAAAGTGACATCAGAAGATTTAAAAATCGACAAGCGTGTTTAACAAGAGAGTTATGAAAGTCAAAGAAGGAAGTGAGGCGTTTAAGAATCCTGATTTGTTGCACTCTGTTCTCTCTGCCTACCCTGTCAGGGACTTTGCGTGAAGTTTTATTATATAAGAACTAAAACTTACAATTTCATTTTGTTATTGAATAATTGGAGACGAAAGATAATTGACAGAAACAGAACAAAAATAAGTCAATTTCAAATCTGCATAATTGTGACGCTTTGTTTACTATGAACGAATATAGTTTTAATAATCACGGCTCAAATAAAGGTCTCACTGACTCCGTTCCATGTCGGTATAATTATTTATTTGAACTCGAGTTGACTCGAGGCAGGCCCAACTCGAGTTGACCATCACTACTCGCACTACCTGCCAGTTGCCGCCTTGTCACTACTTGCCGGTAAAGAGAATATAAATATGCTTGGTGATGTGCCAACTCAAGTTAATCCTAACTCGAGTTGCCTCGAGTTAAAATACACGTAACTCGAGTTGCAACTCGAGTTAGGGTAATTTTAAAGTTAATATAAAAAAATTTTGTCGTCCGCCGATATTGAACAGTCTAAAGCTTATAAGTCATTGTGTCAAGCATTAATTGTCTAATGTATGTTGTAGTTAAATGAACAAAAAAAAATCCGATGGTTCAGACAATACATATAGGATGATGCAAGATTGACTAAGCAGTTAAGAAATGCAAAAGACCCGCTTTAGCATTTCTTAGGAAGGTGATGTCAGAAGACTTAAAAATCCACAAGCGTGGTTAACAAGAGAATTATAAAAGTTAAAGAAGCGAGCGAGGCGTGTAAGAATCGTATCTTGTGGCGCTCTGTTCTCTCTCCCTTATCTGCAAGGGACTTTGCGTGAAATTATATTATTTAAGAACTAAAAATTACAATTTCATTTTGCTTTAGGAAATAAATTGTAGATGAAAGATAATTGAGAGAAACAGAACAAAAAGAAGTTATTATTAACACAACACGACAAGATAACATAACTTCACGCCTTTTGTTACCTGATGGTGTAGGCAGCGGCTGTTAAGCCTTGTCTCGCCGTTATGTTTACGTCCCAAATGGAATAGGTGGCGAACCTATTGCCATACCGGGCACAATGTTTGTCAGTCATCGATATTTATCACGCATAACTTCCGAAAACAATTTCGAAAAGTCATTGGTGTGAGCCAGTGTCTGGAATCGAACCCCGGACCTCTGACCTCGTGACGCTTTGTTTGCTATGAACGAATGTAGTCGTAAATAATCACGGCTCAAATAAAGTCCCACTTACTCCGTTCCATACCGGTTTAGCTAAGTTTTTCAACTCGAGTTTGAGGTATTCAACTCGATTTGACTCGAGCTAACTCGAAGTTAACTCGCCAACTCGAGTTAACTGGAGTTGGTAACTCGAGTTGACCATCACTAAATATGCTTGCCGGTAGTTCCCGGTAGCGCTCTGACAGTCTGACTCACTACACTATTTATATGCTCTGTGGCCTGACTGACTGCGGGGAGGAGTGCTGGGTTGATGTGTGTCGTTCGTGTATGAAATGTAAAATATTGTTTGTTTTTATTTGAACTGTATTGGGTATTGGTTGCTTGCACCTGCAAATAGGTGCCTGTCTTTTGTTTTGTCTGTTTATAAATTTAAATTTATCTCGTTAGTCAGATCACAGTAGGTGTATTTTAAGTATTTTCATAACATACGTTCAGGCAATTTCGGTTAATCATATTTGAATTTTCTCGACAATAAAAAAATTCAAATATAAAAAATACGCACTTTGAGCATAGAATATAAAATAAAAACTCATTTTACAATGGCTTGTAAGATATGTGATGAGAAAAACGTTGGACCAGAGCATTCAGCTTCGCAAAAACATTTACAAAATCAAATTCTTCAGACATATTCTTCGAACAAGTAAGTAGTGTTTAATTAATCGGGTCTTATAATTGTGCTTTAATTTTTAACTTATCCTTGGGTGCTTAATACATTTTATATTCTGAATTACAAATAATATTATCTAGATGAATATTTCAGATCAACTGATTAGATTGGGGAAGTTATCATTATTTTCATTGAAGCATTATTTTCATCTGTGATTATTTGCATAACGCATTTCAGAACAATATTAACGCATATTTAAAATTTGAAATTGGAAAGCTTTTAAATTATTTTATTTATTTTCTATAAATTCTATGACAATTGTCAAGTTTGCTTTAGTCCAATGAAAATTCCTATTTCCAAACAACATATATAACTTGAGAGCTTTTTATTCTGTTATGTTTATTAGTTTTGCTAAAATTGCTTTATAATAGTGAAAAATTAAAATTCACAAACTTTTTTCTTCATTGACTCTATCCTAAATGATGGCTGGCATGGTCACCTAATGATTCTAATTATAAACATTTTTTGTTCTAGGTCTAAGTTAACTGGTAACCGTAAAGGTATTAAAGTGACATGTACTGTCCTATCGTCACTTCAGTCAATTTTTGACTATGCAGATGGAAAAATTCAGATGTCTGTAAGTAATATTTCTTTTTTGTCGTCATAGTGGGTAAGAAAATGAAGTCATTAAAAACTAATACACTGTATGAAAAATTTTAATGAAAAAAAAATAGATATTTGTTCATGATATTGTTGATATTTGTGATAGCCACAGGTAATTTTATAAAATTTATATATTATGAAATAAAAACCTATTTAAGGTACATGTCTAACAAACATAGGTACTAATTTATTAGTAGCATACAACTGATTCAAATGAGATAATCGAAAATATTAATCTCTGAAACGAATTAACACATTTTTGTGCAGTTTTAACAATTCAATTAAACATAATAATGTGAAAATAGACTTTATTTAATTATAAAGAGATTCCTGATGCTTAGCGAGTTTTGCTTACACTCAATAATCTACTGGCTGTGTAGAGTGTAATACCATGACCGAAGGAAAGAAAAAAACTAAATGGATATTATTTACAATGCCAATTCACACCACATATATATATTTTTTTTATGGGATAGTAAGGCAAATGGGCAGGCGTGCTACCTGAGGGTAAGCAACCAACGCAGCCCATGGATACCAGCAACACATATAGTGTTACTGTGGTGTTGCCAACCTTTAAGCAGAAGGATGAGGAAGGGGGGTGGGTACCTCCAGGTACCATCCAGGTACCTCTCTCACCGAACGAAACGTGGCACAAGCCACTTTACGGCGATCTTCTGAGAGGTCATGGTATTCATGCAGGGAACTGCTTGGTGGTGGAACTATGAATTAAAATATAATTTGTTCATAAAAAAAAACTGCAAATGATAAACAGTATTTATTGTATCATAAATGAAAATTTTTGTAGACAAAGCCAAATGAAGCCATGACATTCTATTTCACCATAACAAATAACAACAAGAAAGATCATGTTTTGGTGGAATCCGTGCGACTTGTTCATACAAAGTATAACTTTATCATCAACAGTCAAAACACCCTGGACGGCTCCAAGCCTCTGAAACTGGCACCTAGTGAGTAAAAGTTTATTTATTTTATGGGACAGGGGGACACTTCAACACAATCATTAGCCTATTGGAGTCCACTGTTGGACATAAGCCTCTCCCAATACAAACACATCACAAACACAAATAATGTTACAAATGTGTCGCCAGCCTTTTATAGAGTGGGACAGGAAAGGAGATGGCTGGCCCTCCAGGTACCTCTCTAACCAACCAAAATGCAGCATGAGCCGCTTTACGACAATATTTTCAGAGATGGCATGTCACTGGTTGAGCCAGCCCATTGATGCAGTAACCCCTTCCTGCCTCTCCTCCCCATCGCACTTCCGACCCCCGCAGAGCAGCGTAACACTATGTGTGTGTCAGGTATTCATGGGTGGCGCTAGTTGCTTGCCATCAGGCAAAAAAAATCAATCATTTTAAACAAATATCTATTAATATTATTTAAAGTCTTGGTGGTCCAGTGGTCAAGCACCCCGCTTATTAATCAAGAAATCGGAGTTCAAACACTGGCTCATGTCAATGACTTTTCCCAGTTATTTTCGAAAGTTATGTGTGATAAATATGCCTTGAAATCAAAGCAAGCAAAGTCTATATCGTCTAGCAAAGCAAAGAGAGATGAATGGAAGAGATGTTATGGATGTCAAATGTGTAAAAGATGATAATGGAAGGGTGTTAATGGATAATGAAGAAATAAAAAAGTGATGGAAAGAATATTTTAGAAAACTAATAAATGAAGAGAATGTATGGAATAGCATATTAGAAGATAACTATACAAATATAGATATGGTGAATGAAATTAACTTGGAAGAAGTACAAGTGGCAGTACGAAGTATGAAAAGTAATAGAGCAACAGGTCCAGATAGTATACCAGCAGAAGCATGGAAGATTCTGGAAGCTGATGGATTTAAGTGGCTGACTTTATTCTTCAATAAGCTGTTACACGATGAGACGATCCCAGATGAGTGGCGCAACAGCTCACTGGTGCCCATTTATCAAAACAAGGGTGATGTTCGGCTTTAAAAGAAAAAGAGTGCCTGGGAAATATGTTAGGCTTGTACAGGCGATGTATGCATGAGCGTATACGAGTTTCCGGTCCGTAGCCGGTGTCACCGACCAGTTCAGTGTGGAGGGGGGCTTGCACCAGGGATCGGCTTTAAGCCCTTACTTGTTTCTCCTGATAATGGATGCTCTTACATCGGACATTCAGAAGAACGCACCCTGGTGTATGCTCTTTGCTGACGACATTGTTCTGGTAGGAGCGGAAGCGGCCTAGGTAGAACATAGGCTGAAAAGATGGCAGGCGAAGCTAGAGAGAGTCGGTTTTAAGATCAGCCGCGATAAAACTGAGCACCTATTTTGTCACTTTGGTGGCTCCTCTGCCTTTTCCTCAATATCTTTGGACGGGAAAAGCCTCAAAGTTACGTCAAACTTTAAATACCTTGGTTGGCTTATTCAAAGCGACGGCAATATTGACCGGGATGTGAATAACTGAATGAATGCGGGATGGATGAAATGGCGACAGGTCTCAGGAACAGGATGCGACCCACGGATGCTCCTCAAATTAAAGGGGAAAATATATCCTCAAATTAAAGGGGAAAATATACAAATCGATTGTCAGACCTG
Source organism: Euproctis similis (assembly GCA_905147225.2). Lineage (NCBI taxonomy): Eukaryota > Metazoa > Arthropoda > Insecta > Lepidoptera > Erebidae > Euproctis > Euproctis similis. The sequence goes on from LR990123.1 coordinate 11,442,984, forward strand.
TCGTATTGTATGGATCTGAATGCTGGCCAATGAAAGAAGTGGATGAAAGGAGAGTTGGATGTAGCAACAGAAATGCGTATGTTAAGATGGATGTGTGGTGTGACAAAATTGGATAGAATAAGAAATGAGTATGTAAGAGGAAGCATGAAAGTAGCACCAATTACAGAAAAAATTAGAAGTGGTAGATTGGCGTGGTATGGACACATTATGAGAAGGGACGAAAGTCATGTCACAAGGAGAGCGATGGGAATGATTGTGGATGGACACATTAGTAGAGGAAGGCCGAAAAAGAGATGGATGGACTGTGTAAAAGTTGATATGAGTATGAAGGGAGTAAGTGTGAACACGACGAGTGATAGAAGAGAATGGAAGAGGATAACATGTTGTGCCGACCCCACATAGAGAGGGAAAAAGGGCGGGAAAATGATGATGATGTGTGATAAATATCAATTTTCGAAAACTTTGTGCCATTGTGGTATGGCAATGGGTTTCGCCACCTTATTCCATGTGAGACGTAAACATAACGGCGAGTCGAGGCTTAACAGCCACTGCCTACACCTTTGGATAGAAAAAGGAGTGAAGTTATGTTAAGTGATTATAATCTATTTGTTACTATTTTATTAGCGAATCGATGTACAGATTTTCCGGGGAATCCCCGTCATGTGAATTTAGCATCAATTTTGATAATCATTAATGACATGTTATTACACATAGTTTGTTATTCATTACATAGTCTAAAACAAAGTCACTCTCCGTCGTCTGTCCCCTTATATGCTTAGATCTTTGAAACTACGTAACTGATTTGGATGCGGTTTTTTGAGTAGATACAGGGCGTCAATGGGGTGGTTTGTATGTATAATGTAGTAAAAAAGTAATAATTTTCGCGATTTTGCATTTTAATTGCAAACGCCGGCTGAACTTAAGTGATACATCAAAACAATGTAACACATTATTATAAAGGTCTACAAAAAAGTCCGCGTTGGCATATATATCTTATCTCTTAGGGATACACACACACATACATAACTTCACGCCAAATCCCTTGCGGGTAGGCAGAGAGAACGGAGCGTCACAAGGCACGATTCTTACATAACTCACTCTCTTCGTTGACTTTCATAACTCTTTACATGCACGCGCGTCGATTTTTGAGACTCCTAACATCACCTTCCTCCAGAACACGTTCTATTTGGTCATGGAATGCGTGTCTTGGCTGTCCTCGACTCCTACATCCATCCGCTTTTGCATTGTATATCAGCCGGATAACCCACGATAACCATTTTTATTTCTTTTCTGAGGCGAAACAAAGTTCGCTGGGTCAACTAGTGTAATTATAAACAGAAATCTAAACGAAATAATATGTTGGTCTAAGTATAGGTAAAATCATTAAAAATATTGCTCTTGGCAATCGAGGGATTCCCCTTAAACCATATTGACGATAGGGTTGCCAGTATTAGCTGTTTTAGATTACCCTTTTTTATCAATAATAATAATAATATAACGTTACGTAACGCACTGTTCTAACCACGTATGTCACCTATATATACCCCTTCCCCACACCCTGGCAACATTTTCAACGCCCCCATAACCAAAGAAGTATTGTAATTGTTGCCATTTTCAGTTCTACCATCAGTCAGAATGTGTGTGTGTCATTCGCATGAATATTTGTATTGTAATATGTATTGTATATCTATTGTAATACTGACATATAACTATGAAAATGGATTACATTATTATTTTTTATAGGTAACATTAAATTTTCTAATTTTGGTGTTGGTCAAAAAAGCAACTTAACTAGAATGCCTTATAACTACTGTTGTTTTGAAATTAAGAAAAAAGTGTTACCAAGTGTAATGTCTGGATTGCTATCAAATTGGACCCCGAACTTTTTTTTTTTATGGGAAACATGATTGTCACCGTGGCGAGCGAGGCCATGGCGAAAGTTCACCACGCTATGTACATATATGCTAGACTATTACATACATAGAATATTACATACTATTACATAGTATTTTTGTAGTTATTGTAGAATAAAGTATTTTTAAGTAAATACATTTTATTTTCTAAGGTCTCGGTGGTAAAAAACGGCGTGAAGTTATCATCATCATCATTAGCCTGTTGCAGTCCACTGCTGGACATAGGCCTCTCCCAATGTGCGCCACAACATCCGATTCTCTGCCTTCCGCATCCAGTCTTTTCCAGCAGCCCTTCTGAGGTCGTCTGACCATCGGGCTGGTGGGCGTCCTACACTACGCTTACCAAGTCGCGGTCTCCACTCAATGACCTTCTTGCTCCATCTACCATCGGTCCTTCGACAGATGTGACCAGCCCATTGCCACTTCAGCGAGCTTATTCTACGAGCTATGTCGGTTACACCGGTTCTCTGTCGGATATACTCATTCCTGAGTCTATCTTTCAGAGATACTCCGAGCATAGCTCGCTCCATAGCTCGCTGAGCGACTTTAAATTTGTGGACTAGCCCCACCGTAAGTGTCCACGTTTCGGCACCGTACTCACCGTAGGTCATTACTGGTAGGTCGCACTGGTCAAAGACTTTGGTCTTCAGGCATTGCGGTATAAGCGAGCCGAAAACTCGACGCAGTTTGCCGAATGCGGCCCAACCCAGCTGAATCCTCCTGTCGGTGAAGTTATGTTTTTTACATTTTAATTTCTTTGTAATCTTTGTATCGCTTTCCAATCTTGTCGGCTTGTAGAAAAAGGCGGGGAAAAACCATTTCTGCTATTTCATTGCGATTCCAATTAAAAATTAATTTCGACTTTTAGAATTTACATCTGCCAGTTGTCACCTGACACACCACGTTTTGATCCACCACAAACCACAAACACACAAACAAACAAATATAACTTGACTTTATATTACTAGTTTAATGTAATTTGCAGGAACCAAACTTGAGCCCAGCATACCTGTGCACTTCCAATCTGTGGACATTGGACAGTATCAGACCCCTATAGAGTTCAACTGCCGGCTTAGTTCCACAAATGAACTCATCACCATAGTGAGAGATATGGTAAGTTATAGTTTCGTAGCTTGACGCCTTTTATTTTCAAGGTGCAGGCATAGGATTTTTTTTTATTGGATCCGAGGGCAAGTGGGTCACTTGATGAACACTGTGGTGCGTTGCCGTCCTTAAAGGAGTAGGATATTTCGAGAGGTCGTGATATATCACTAGTCGAGCTGGCCCATTCACGCAGCGAACTCCGTGGCTCTACCACTTTTGAATTAAGTCCTCACTAGCCGAATTTCCTTTTCTTAGTCGCAAATGTAAACCATGGCGGTACATATTGGAAATTGTTTAAATTTTAGACAGTCATCTATATTTATTACATTTACGTTCTAAAAAGTCATTATTGCCTGAATTCGAATAGGTGACTTTTGGGCACTGAACTAAACTATAGTCCATTCAGATGAGTAATTAAACTTTAAACTTTGTCTAATTTATGTGTATGTATTATGTTTATTAATATTCAGCCTTAGTGGTGTACATAAATACATAACTTAACGCCAAGTTCCTTACGTGGTAGGCACAGAGAACAAAGCTTCATGAGGGACGGATACTTACACACTTCACTCGCTTCTTTGACTTTCATAACACTTGTCATACATGCTCGACGGTTTTTAAGGCTCCTGACATCACCTTCCTCAATGGCCCGTTCAATTTGGTTATAGAAAAATCGGCAATATTCACCCAAACAACGAGACCAACGGCAATAGTCACCCAAACAACGAGACCAAAAATGGGTGGTTGATGTGTTAGTGACTTATCAATAAAAAAGTGTGCGTAAAAAGCGCTTCAAAGTGTCAACTTTTACATAGTTAATGTTCATGTGTTGGAATGTAAATAGGTATACTGAAAATCTAATATACGCGGTTGCGCTGTCAGTGATGAATATTAGTACATTTTTGCTGACATGTGACATCTATTATAGACCTATTCAAAACCTTTCGTCATTTATATGGTCGTTTATATCTCATACAGTAATCTTTGTCTATCTTCTTTGTATGTAGAGTCGTAAACGTATTTCAAGTAAAAATATTCATGGGACGCTATACCTTATATCATAACTATTCAATGCATTTATAATACGTCTCGGTGGTCCAGTGGTCGAGCTTATGAATCAAGAAGCCGCGGTTTCAAATCCCGTCTCACACCAATGACTTTACAAATTTAATTCTGTAAGTATGTGTGATAAATATCGATGATTGAAAACTTTGTGCCCGGTATAGCAATAGGTTCGCCTTACTCACTTATTCCACTTGGAATGTGAACATAACGGCGAGTCGAGCCTTAACAGCCACTGCCTACACCTTCGGGTAAAAAAAGGCGTGAAGTTATATATGTTTGTTTATGTATGTTCATAATACGTCAGTATTTTATGCATATAAACACGTTAATAAAAACTCAAGCGAATTGCACGTAATCAGTAAAAAATAAAACAGAATTTAATAAGACAAGGTCACAATAACTCGTTTAAAAATTTTAAGGTTGGTTTTGTTTCGAGAAGTTTAAGTGCCAAACACTTAACTAAAGGCGATCATTTTTTATAACCAATGATTTCTCGGTATTCTTTGGTGATAAATATCGATGACTGACAACCCTGTGCCCAGTGTAATGGCAATAGGTTAGCCACTTTTTCCATTGGTGATGCAGTTGAGCCGCTGCCTTTTTAAGGTGCCGAAGGTAGAGCTTCGGTTGGAAAAAGGCGTGAAGTTATGTTTTGTTTTTTTTTTAATAACTTTGCATGCACTTAATATCCGGTGGTGCTGGCACTTATGTCACGACGTTGGCACTTATATCGACCCGATAAGTAACATTTTTTTGGTACAGCTTTGGTTAATGAAAGAAGTGGATGTAAGAAGAGTAACTGAGATGAGAATAATCTTATGGATGGATGTGTTGTGTGAGAAAATTGGATAGGATTAGAAATGAAGGAAATATGAGGAAGCATGAAAGTTGCACCAAGACCAGAAAAAAAAATGTTTGGCGTGGGATGGACATGTCATGTTCCCAGGAGAGTCATGACAAAAAATATTTTTGATCGACCAATCGGTAGAGGCAGGCTGAAAAAGAGATGAATGGTCTGTGTAAAAGTTGATATGAGTATGAAGGGAGTAAGTGTGGAGACGAGGATTGCAATATAGAAGAGAATGTAAAAATACGCTGTGGGGTCCCCACTTAGACAGAGCCTGTCTGTTACATTGAGTTATATTACTAAATTACTTTAGTAATAGCCGTAGCAAAGTCTAGGTACATAGGCAAAATTGGGGAGAAACTAATTCGCCTTCCCTCGGGAACTCGTGCGTTCTGGTCTCTCGCCAAGGCTGTCCTTGGAAACTTCTGCAAACCGTCTCTTCCGCCATTGCACAGGGAGGACCAGTCATTGGCCCATGACGCTAAAGAGAAAGCCAACCTTTTTGGCACTCTTTTCGCGGCTAATTCGACTCTGGACGATAAGGGGAAAAATCCACCGACCATCCCACGTTGTGACCACGCCATGCCGGAGATCTGTTTCCGGCAAAGTACTGTACGGCGCATACTTTTCTCCCTAGACGTCCACAAGTCGAGTGGGCCTGACGGAATCCCAGCAATCGTGTTGAAGATGTGTGCTCCGGAGTTGGCACCGGTTCTAACGCGTCTCTTTCGGTACTCCTACTCTCTCGGCGCTGTACCAGCATCGTGGAAGGTAGCTTTGGTCCACCCGATCCCTAAAAAAGGTGATCGCTCAGATCCGTCTAACTACAGACCAATCGCCATCACCTCCCTGTTCTCCAAGACTATGGAAACACTGATCAACCGCCAGCTCCTTAGCTATCTAGAAGAGCACCAGTTGATTAGCGACCGTCAGTACGGATTCCGTCAAGGTCGCTCAGCTGGTGATCTTTTAGCCTACTTAACCCATCGGTGGGCGGAAGCGGTTGAGAGTAAAGGAGAGGCGCTGGCCGTTAGTTTGGATGTGGCGAAGGCCTTCGATCGGGTTTGGCACAGAGCACTTCTCTCGAAGCTTCCATGTTATGGGCTTCCCGAGAAATTATGCGATTGGGTCTCCAGTTTTCTCATGGATCGGAGCATTAAGGTCGTTGTCGACGGGTCATGCTCCGACTTAAAACCTGTGAATGCTGGAGTCCCCCAGGGCTGTGTGCTATCCCCTACGCTGTTTCTTCTGCATGTGAATGACATGCTGCAGTACAGCAGTCTTCATTGTTATGCGGATGACAGTACGGGGGATGCCCTATATACCGGCCACCCGCGGATTTCTCGGGAAAACGTCGATGAGTGCCGGAACAAACTTGTGTCTGAAATCGAAACTCTGCTTAGTCAGGTTTCGGACTGGGGCCGACTAAACTTAGTCCAATTCAACCCTAAGAAGACACAGGTTTGCGCGTTTACCGCTAAAAAGACACCATTTGTCGTAGCTCCCTGCTTTGAGAGCACTCCCTTAGCCGTCTCAGCCAATATCGGAATTCTTGGTATCGACTTGACGAGTGGCGTTGCGGAGAGATGTTGCATCTCTATGCATCATGTACCGCTTATACCACGGGGAGTGCTCTGAGGAATTGTTCGGACTTATACCGCCTGCTGACTTTCGCAATCGCCCGACTCGCCAGTGTTTCCATCCACATCGGCTTAATAGTTGGCGATCTACGACAGTGCGATTCAGCCGTCACTTCCTGCCACGCACTGCTCCTATATGGAACCAGCTGCCGGCAACGGTATTCCCGGACCGCTACGACCTTGGAACCTTCAAGAAACGAGCATATTCCTATCTTAAAGGCCGGCAACGCTGATGCGACGCCCCTGGTGTTGCGGATGTCCATGGGCGGCGGTGATTGCTTTCCACCAGGTGACCCGCTAGCTCGTTTGCCCCCTTTTCCCATAAAAAAAAAAAAAAAAAAAAAAAAAAAATATACCTCAATGGTCTGTTACAATTTTATGGAAAACTGATTGGTGTACGCCCTTGCTTCGAACTCCAGACCGTCTCAATCAGAAGAGAGGTTCTAGTACGTCTCAACTACTATCTCGATTAAAAAAAATAATCTAACATAATATAATTCTCGTGTCGCGGTGTTTGTATTTAAACTCCTCCGAAAAGGCTTGAGTGATTCTCATGGAACTTTGTGTGCATATTAGGTAGGTCAGATAATCGGACAATATCTATTTTTCAACTCACTAAATGTTAGGGGAGGATTCAACCCTGATTTTTGCAATTTTTAGGTTTTTTAATTTAATTTTTTTATGAAACATCATACAAAATTAAATCTTCATCCCAGTACGATTAACTACTATTTTTTATTTGAAAACTTTAATTTTTTTTGGCTAAACAATGTTTGCTGTGTCATTTAGTAAATAAAAATATACAATAATATATAATATGTTCATGCAAAGTATCTATATTTATTGAGTTAGTAGGTTTTTTTTCTCTGGAAATACAATTCACATAAATACGCCGGTCATAGCACAAAGGACCACACATATTTCAAGCATAGTGGATTGGCGGAGGTATTAGGTTCCAAATATTTCCAACGATCAAAGTTTGTTTATAATATAACTCAGGCCGGATGTCCTTTAGATTATGTTTTAGTAGTTGGGTGTTCTGAATAAAAAAAAATTATAACTTCTAATAAATGAGAGCTCTTGTTTAATATTATCAGAACGACTGACTGGGACACAATAATAATAAGCTTTAAAAAACGCACACACACAGATTTTTAATCTTTATCCCAAGGCCTAGGGGGCAGCGGCGTACCTACCAGGGGGCTAGGCGGGGCAGTGCCCCGAGGCCCGCAACCTCAGGGGGCCCCCCATCGAATCCTTCACCAGAAATCTCAATCGAATCGAGTTTTCGTAAATTGTTCCCATTTTCAAAACAAATATGATAGGTTGCAACCCCACTTTATGCATAACAAATCTATTGAGAGAAATTCGAAAATTATAGGGAATTCCTCCTATCTATTGACGTAGTGCGTCGTGTCCGGGCCCTGTTGGAACCGACAGTCCAATGCAGCGGTTTCGCCTTGACCAACGCCTTCAGGACCCTCACTTGGCCTTCCTACCTTAGGTCAGTCACATCGGGGCCAACCTGCAGGAGAGATAGGTGGACTACGTATACTGAAACGGGATGGACACAATAGGAAGGAAATCTTGTGCGGGGTTCCGCAGGGATCCGTTCTAGGGACTACAGAGTATTTTGTTTGTTTTTAGTGAACGACCCTCCGACCTGTAAGGTATATGGCCGTTCACTTTGACCACACCCTAACCGAAGTCAAGTATGGAATTAAAGTGTAGGACTTGCCGCCACCTCAAGTTTATAGCTCTTGATAGGATTATTCCCGTTCTAGAGACAGCGGAACCTCGCCTGTGATTCGGTCCTCCGCACCAGTTTGTCCCGCGACACTTAGTGTCATCCGCTAGGCCGACACTATCGTGGTCGCCGCAGGGACTTCGAAATTACGCGCAGGATTGCCAAATCGGGGGTGGCGATCGCGGCTAGTCGGATCCGCAGGGTAGGTCAGGAGGAGGATAGTGCCTCAGCAATGTGATGCGCTGTGGTTTCACCGCCTCCCTCGAGGGCGGGAACTACCAGCCTCGCGAATCATAGTGGGGGACATGAGTGACCTAGTCAGCGTCTCCTTGGACTACCGCTGGAGCTTCCATTAGCACTTTAAAAGAATGGAAGCATGATGGGTGGCGGGCGCACTACACTGCCTGCTGCCCAACGGAGGACCGGGAGAGGTAGTTCGCCGCCTCTACGGTGGCGGCGTGCTATCTGTGGCCTTTTATGGGGCCTCCGTTTGGTTTCGCGACCTCTCGAAGGTCCGACGGCTGCTGGGCTCTACTAAGGAGGCTGCAGCTGCAGCCTGAGGACCCTGATGGCCTAGCGGACATCGGCCATCAGGGTCCACAGTCCAGGGTCGTGCGAGGCTACCAGACGATTTCGTTTGAGGTGGCGACGGTCCTTCCTTTAAAATGTGCTCAAAATCCAGCTGCAAGCCAATTGCGCGCCACGATTGACAATTGTCAGCCAGTATATAGCAATACTCCCTATACACAATGGCGAGGCCTGCAGTGGTCATATCATATCATTGATCATCGTCATTGATAATTATGCAAAGTCTAAAAGCTAGGAATTTTTTTTACAAAAAACTGTTAATATAACTGTCATTTATTCAGTTGGTAGGCCTGACGACTTTTTTTAACTGACTTCCAAAAAAGGAGGAGGTTCTCAATTCGTCTGTATGTTTCTTTTTGTTTTTTTACTTCATAACGTTTGACTGGCCGAAGCGATATGAAAAAATATTTTTGTTATTTGAAAGGTGTGTGGATCTGATGGTGGTATCCAGCAGAAATCGTTTGTGTTCCTGAACTTCTTGAAGTCGGTTTTATGTGTTTATAAAGTATCGAATTATATTATTACCTGTCCTTCAGTGCACAAAAATGAGCTTAAATAGCTTAGCATTTTTAAAGTACCTAAATTTCATATTTTTATTTGATAAACCTAATCAGTTTACGTAGCAGTGGGGCCCCATTTTTTAATTTGCCTCAGGGCCCTTGGTTACCTAGCTACGCCACTGCTAGGGGGGCCTTCGATTAATCAAGAAACCAATATTTTCAATAATCTCTCGTGAGATATGGGGATGTGGGAACGGGTTGAACATAATCTCACGACATCTAGCTCGCTGACCGCGTCGAAAATAATGTTATAAGGAAGGAAAGAGACTGTCGGTGTAAAAGTAAGAAAGGACATGTCTACATGTCCGATGGTTCGGACATGTAGAAAGAATAGATGATGCAAGTTTGACTATGCAGATATACAATATACAATGCAAAAGCGGATGGATGTAGGAGTCGAGGACGGCCAAGACACACATTCCATGACCAAATAGACCGTGTTCTGGAGGAAGGTGATTTTGGGAGCCTCAAAAATCAAAGCGCGTGCGTGAAAACAGTTATGAAAGTCAACGAAGCGAGTGAGGTGTGTAAGAATCGTGCCTAATGGCGCTCTGGCGTGAAGTTATGTATGTGTATGTATCTATTGTACATCTAACCAGGGAGGAGGTACAGACAATTTTATAGAACACCTCACGAAAATCATAAAAATATATACTGTTAAATACCAAGACCTCTCAGAAAATACCTGTAAATTGGACTCATGCCGCGTTTCTTTCGGTGATATAGGTATCTGGAAGCCCACCTTTTCTCCTCTACTCTCTCCATATCGTCCCTAATCCATTTTAATTACGCAAAGCAATTAACAACTCTTGGTATTGTACGTCCATGGGCGACGTTATTTGCTTGCCACCAGGTAATTCATTTTACCATAATAGTTCACTTCTTAAATAATGACATATACATGTACTCCAGAAATTATTATTGCAATAGGTAATGATCTTTTGTAATCAAATATGTGGGTAACTAGATATTATAAATAAAGTTTCCTAAGAAATCGTTAAATATTCTCGGTGGTCCACTGATCGAGCACACGGTTTCTGAATCGAGAGGTCGCGGGTTCCAATCCTGGCACACACCAATGACTTTTCGAAATTAATTTTGAAAGTTAAGTGTGATAAATATTGATGACTAAAAAGTTTGTACCCGGTATGGCAATAGGTTCGCCACCACGCCACCATTTGGGACGTGCGCATAACGGCGAGTCGAGGCTTTACAGCCACTGCCTACACCTTCGGGTAGAAAAGACCGTGAAGTTATGTTCATATGTATGTTTTCATAAGAACTGGCACTATATTCTCAAGTTACATGTTCAACAGAAATATTTATATTTTAAGCCACCAGTAAGTCTTGATAATATATTGCCATGTCTGCAGTTTTGTCGAATACAATGCCTATTCTTCACGATACAATTTGATTTGCCGATCAAATTGACGAGCCTCGTGGTGCATTGGTAAAGGTACCGACTACAGAATCGAGGTTGGCGGGTTCGATTCCCACCCGAGTACAAATATTTTTGACAAGCATGAATGTTTGTATGGCGTCCTCTGGGTGTTTTTCCATGTATTATAAGTATGTATTTACAAAAAGAAAAGTATTATTATCCGTTATCTATTATCCATAGCACAAGCAATTTAGTTGCTTAGTTTGGAACTAGAGGGCGCTGTGTGATTTAGATCCAAGATATTATATCATTAAATTAAAGGTCATTTTACTGTTGTTAATATTTATAACCAAGGTTGTTGCAAGATTGTTGTGTGCAGCGTGTAAACTAATAATGTGAGTTAAGGTAGTCCGGATAGGAATGACTATTGGAAGATACCACTATAAAATTTATTGTATGTTTCGTGCAACCGATGAGATGTCGTGGCAAGTTCGACCGCTGAAATACCACGAACTCTCGGTATATCGATGTCTAGTGGCTCATGTTTCGTTTCTTTCGGCGAGAGAAGTATCCAGTGGCCCAACCACTTTAATCCTTCCTTCACTCATTCGATTTCCTAAAAAAGTCAATTTAAAAAATCAAAATTCAAAATATCTTTAGTCGTTTGACATTACAAAGTGTTTAGATTCGTCATACAAAACTACTATACATAATTCGCGGAGCTTAGATTCCCTGTCGTCATATTGTCTTAAATGGTGAAAGCGAATCTAGGTCTGCACGTTCCGGAAAATCTCTGAAATAGCTGGACAGATTTACACGGGACTTTTTTGACAGGCAGCTGATACATAATTGTGAAGAAATTACACTTTTTAACCCCCCATCCCCCTTGTCACCAAAAGTAAGCAAAGCTCTTAACCCCCCCCCCCCCCCATAATTACGTAAACATTTTTCAATTAATAGGTATATTATTTTTTTATTGAAACATTTTCATTGCATGTGTGTAAAAAAATAACTACCGATGACATAATCATCATCTCATCACCCATGTCATCAAAAATCGTTCAATTATACTTAATGCTTGCTCTTATTATGATATGTCTTAATTATCTATAATGATAAATAAATTAGTATTACTTCTATATCGATCAGTAAATAGTCATTTCATTTGAGGAAGTGTGTCGGGATCGTAGCGAATGGCAAGAAGAAAGTAGGTGTAGTCTCTGTCTGGACAGATCGAAAAAAGAAAAGGTTTTATCATACGTTTGTTATTAGTGCTTCGTGTATAACGAAGCAGCTTCCCGTGGAAGTTTCCAATAACGAAGTGGACTAAATTACCAACTCACACTGTTCATTAGTGATATCTTCTCCAGTAGCAGCGTAGAAGTGAGCAGGTGATGTGTTTTTCTCAGTTCTCACTATGTATTTTGTAATTCCTAACACAGAGTTAATGTGTTATATTTCACGAGCCTCGTCAATCTCGATTCTGCTGTCGGTAGCTTTACCAAAAAGCTACCGACAGCAGAATCGAGATTGCCGGGTTCGATTCCCACCCGAGTATAAATATTTGTGACATGCATGAATGTTTGTATGGCGTGTGGGTGTTTTTCTATGTATTATAACTAGAGATGAAACGGATATCCGGTAACTATCCGGCCGAATACCGGATAATCACTATTTGGCGGAATAGGTACCCGGCCGAATTAAAAAAAAAGCTGGATAAAAAAGATATTTTAAAGTAATTATTTGCTGTATTTAGTTAGCTTTAGTATCACATAAGAAACATAATTAGTTTAAATTTTTAATCACACAATTGCAAAATGAATGTAATAGAAAGAAAATTAATTAATTAGTACTCATACTGCACTAAGGGCAAATTATGGTGAATAAATACTAATTTCTCTGCATTGAGAGGTAGCAAGCGGAAAAAGTCTTTCGCTGTAAACAGTGCTGCAAGTTGCTGAAAGATAGATCTTGGCAAACTTTGTTAAATTTGGGTAATGTTTGCCATTAGCTGCCCACCAAGAATAAGGGTCACGATTGCGATCAATTAGCACTGACTTGAGATCCAGCTCACAGGTTATCGCGTTTCTTTCTTCACGAAAAGACCCGAATCTAACCGAGTCCACCCTATCGTTTGCGCGCCGCCTATGCAAATGCTATGCACCAAACGGCTAAATTCCGCCGAATATCCGGTATCCGGCTAAACTACTATCCGTCACATCTCTAATTATAAGAATGTATTTCTAAAAATAAGTATATATGTATTAATATCTGCTATATAGTATCCATAGCACAAGTATTGATTAGATTGTACCACGCGATCATGTTCCATACAAATTTAGTCGTGCCCTTTATCCTATTTTATTAAAACTAGTTGACAGCATACCTTTCTTATTGCCATCTACTTTTATGTTGTGCTCCACTGCTATTGGTGGTAGTGTGATGATTATATAGCATTCAAGGATGAATTGACTTTTCTGACACCTAACGAATTTTTCAAGCCGGATTAATAAGTGCGTAAGATTAACATGATCAACCAGACAAACAAATTTTTTGCGTGAACTTATTGCCACACACTCGGGACAAAGTGGTCAGTCATCGATATTTATCACACAACTTCCCAAAAAAAAATCCGAAAAATCATTGCTCATCAGAAGCTGCGATCTAGACTACCGAGACGATATATTAAGAAATTGATTTTAAAATGACTGGCTGTCCTGCCTGCTAGCAGCTCATAATTAATTAAAAATGTCGACTATTTGTAATTGGCACATTGTTTGATATCATAGATATTTGAATAATAGATCGGCAATAGTCACCCAAACAACGAGACCAAAAAGGGGTTGTTGATGTGTGAGTTGACTTATCAATGTGTGCTTAAAAAGCGCATCAAAGTGTCAAATTTTTCATAGTTAATGTTCATGTGTTGAAATGTAAATATCCTGAAAATGTAATATACGCGGTTGCGCTGTCAGTGGTGCATATTAGTACATTATACCTGACATGTGCCATCTATTATAGTCTATGCTAAATCTATGTTTGATGTGGTCACAGAAAAAGGTTGAATTTAAAAAAATATCGGTCCCTTGAAAACGACTTAAAGCTGGCATCTGGATATCAGATATGGCAGGTAGTCGGTTTTTTTTATTGTTATACATTGTACAATTAGGCGAAAAGATAGACTTCACATTTTTAAATGGGAATTTTACATTGTTACTAGCAGACCGCGCGAACTTCGTACCGCCATATTATATACGTTTTTCACTAAAAATATTATTGTCCCACTCATATTAATAACATAAAGCTTTGCTCAATAAATCTAAAAGAATATTTTTTCAATTCAAACCAGTAGGTCCTCATACATACATACATAAATTCACGCCAAATTCCTTGCGGGGGTAGGCAGTGAGAACAAAGTGCCATAAGGTACGAACATGCCTCACTCGCTTTGCTGTTGATATTACCGGGAACTAACAGCCAAGATATTGATAATATAAATCAATGCCTTTTAATATTAATAGCAATGCCAGAGACTTGTCCGAAGTTTTTAGTCAACCTTGAGTTTTTTTAATACTACTTAGACGACTTTGTTGATCTGGTCATTGTGATTAATATATATAATATAGTGAATTTATTTCGATAAGATTAATCGCAAAATCGACATCATTTTACTTAAAAAAATCACTCCCTGTGAGTTAGCTACCCTGGTTTGAACATATTATGGTGTACCGTTTTTTTTGATGAAATCACAATGACAAATAACATAACATAACTTCATGCCTTTTTCTGCCCGTAGGCAGCGGCTGTTAAGCCTCGACTCGCCGTTATGTTTACGTCCCAGATGGAGTAGGTGGCGAACTTATTGTCTTACCGGTAGTGTCCGACCGAAGGTCTATTTTTGGCCGAAGCCGAAGCCGATTAATCGGCAATATCCACAACCTTCGGCCGAAGCCGAAGATATTATTAGGTATATTATAAACTATAAATAATTTCATAATTTTCTTCAATATTATCCACAGCTAAAGAAGAATATCGGCGTGGCTATTGCCGCTTTTTTCTCGGTGATAGAGGTATCCGCCACTGAACTAAGTGAAGTCCGGTCCGTCAGTCACTCACTCTTTCGTAACAGTTCGTTTAATTCGACTGTTTTTGGACCTTCGGCGAAACCTTCGACTTCGGCCCTGAATTTGGCCGTAGCTGAAGGTCTCGCCGAATATGGATTTTTAGTTAATAAGCTTTTTCTTTTTAATAATTGTGTTCCGCAGAAAAAAAAACCCTCGTAATAATATTGTTTAACTTGACGTTCCACTTATATGCCGTTAAAGGAAAGTTAGGAACTTTTTTATTTTATTTTAGCACGACAGAACTTATTAATACACCAATTAACCAATAAATTCAATAATATTACCCACAATTAATTTTATTTTAGTATCGATTTTTTTTTGTGGAAATTTTAAGAACTGTTGGTTTTTTTTATCAAAGCAAATGAAATGAGTGATTGATCCACTGTTGGTGATTGGTGTAGGGTTGATTACTGGCCACTTCCAACGCTGCATGAAAGGGCCGGCTCGACCGGTAGAATACCACGACGTCTCGGAATATCGGCGTAAAGTGGCTTGTGCCGCGTTTCGTTCGATGGTAAGCCCATCCAACTCCCTATAAGGCTGCCAACGCAACTCTGACACTTTCTGTGTTGCAATCGTTCATGGGCTATACTGGTCACTTACCACCAGTTGGGTTCGCCCCCTGTCTGATTAAAAACCTCTACCGGATTTCAGGTCGTCTTTGTGGAAGTCACAAAGAAACAGCATGCTAAAGGTAACAGCCCTTACGAGTGCAAAGAAGTGATGGCCAAAACAATCTTCAGGAGTCCCAAGGCACCGTAAGTGTAATATTAGTTTCTTAGTAACCAGAGTGCGCTGTTTAATTTAAGTATTTATATACATATTATATAATAGGTATATTTGTCGGAATTATTCTGTAAATATATAATTATAAAAATAAACTAAATCCCGGGTTTGTTTGTAATATTGAAATACGCGCTAATTATATATATTTTTTGTTCCCGCTTATCTCCGATGGGGCTGAGCTGATTTCGACGCGATTTTCGTGCTGTTATAGCTGAGGGATAACATGGGCTATTAATATTATGATATTAAATTTACATACTAATTTTAACGTGTATTTTTCTTTGTACTCCAGTTACGGCAAGGACGAATTCTATATACCTAAAAGCAAGAAAAAACTTTATCTGAACGCGTTGCAAGTGGATGAGAATGCAGGCGAGCGCACAAAAACTCTAGCACGGGACATACTGTGAGTATGTATGAAGTAGTATGAACATACGTTGTATGAATGAACGTAATATTCTTATGAAACGCCCCGCGCGTTGATATTGCGATGGAACCTGGTCATAATTACAGCTGCATGACGTCATTCACCTAAAAAAAATACAGATAGCAAAAACATTCATGGAATTCGTTCATTGAATTGCTCAATGTTGAAATTTTTTTTTTCGATAAGCGATAAATAATAGCGAGTTTTTAAAAAGTATATGTTTTATAATAAAAATATTAGTGTCCGACCGAAGCTTCGGCTTCGGCCACCTATGGCCAAAAATCCACCTCTGGGGAGAACTTCGGCTTCGGCCAAATTCAGTGCTGAAGCCGAAGGTCCGAAAACCGTCAGAATTAAACGAACTGTTACGAAAGAGTGAGTGACTGACGGACGGGACTGTACTCAGTTCAGTGCGGATACCTCAATCACCGAGAAAAAAGCCGATATTCTTCTTTAGCTGTGGATAATACAGAAGAAAATTATTAAATAACTAATAGTTTATAACCTTCGGCTTCGGGTTTGGCCGAAGGTTGTGGAGATTGCCGATTGCTTCGGCTTCGGCCAAAAATAGGTCGGACACTAAAAAGTATACATACACATATAATTTATTCATTCTCGCACGATTCTTCGATCCTAATATTAACATCTGAACCAGAACTAATTTCAGAGCTGAAATTTACATCTCTCCAAATGAGAAAAAATCAATTTTTTAATAAATTTGTATAAAAAACCTACCTTCAATGTTCAAACGTCCTTATCCTATGAACTAAGAAATTACGAAACGCGTGCTCACTCTTCACGGCTGGTAGAGGCGTAACAACCGCTGGCTGCAAGTTTCTGGTTGAAACGCGTGAAGTTATAATAAATTACTATTGGTATATTTATTCAAGTCATTATTATTTTTTCCATACAGAGAGGTGTTCCATCTGGGCGTCACCAAAGGGAACTACGAGAGGTTCTTTCATAACTTACTCTGGTACGAGGAGACAGTCATCAGGGTTAACATCAAGGTAATTTGACTATTTTTAATATCTGTATCCGTAATAGAAGGAACGTTTGTGTATAATAATAATATCTTGGACACAATACACACAGCGCCCTCTAGTTCCAAGCTAAGCAACTAAATGCTTGTGTTATGGATACTAGATAACGGATATTAATACATATATACTTTTCTTTTGTAAATACATACTTATAATACATAGAAAAACACCCAGACACCACACAAATATTCATGTTTGTCACAAATATTTGTGCTCGGGTGGGAATCGAACCCCTGACCTCATTGCTGCAACCGGTAGTTTTACCAATGCGCCACGAGGCCCGTCAATGTATATATATGTTATGTTATGTATATATCATACCATTATTCAGATATAAAATCACAATATACAGGAATGCAGGCAATGATTTTTATTAACCCAGTGGAAGAGCGAAGCAGTACGCTGCATGAATGGGCCGGCTCGACCGGTGAAAAACCACGACCCCTCTGAAGATCGATGTAAAGTGGCTCATGATGCGTTTCGCTCGGTGAGAGGGCCACCCCCTTCCCCATCCTTCCCTATCCCCTATCTCAGAAGATATTGAAATGAACCAGAACTTTTTATGACTCAAATACATTTGTTTTACAGAAGTATAATATGTCCGGTGTAAAACTCGCTCAACAAAGAGAAATTGGCATTTACTGTCTAGTGGTGCCCGGTCTTGCTGAAAAACGGCCGTCCTTGATGCCTGGTAAGTACATATTATTGTCAAAAATGGACCGAAAGTTTTTCCTTTTAGAACCGTCAACCAGTTGACGAACTAGTTGACGGGAACTAATTGTAAATTGGTCCACAAAAACTCATTTCAAGTTCATATCAAACCAAATAACTTTTTTATATTTGTTAAGTCTTTACAAACACTTAAAATGCCCAAAAAATACGTGAGATTATACAAATGGTTGAATTTTAATTGGATATCAACATTTGCGCTGCAGGTAAATGAAATTACTTTCGTGGAATAAGAAAACTGTAACGTAATCGCGGGATTCCGATTATAGGGTTTGTCATGAGAAGAACCGGACACTAAACTCGCGTACTCTTCCAAATTCGACAGTGGTACAGCCACGCAGTTAGCTGTATGAATGGGCTGCAACTGTAACACTATATGTGTTGCAGGCGTCCATGGGCGGTGATTGTTGCTTACCAACAGGTGACCCGCTTGCGTTTCGTTTGCCCTCCTATTCCATAAAAAAATGTTAATAGTTGTTTTTTGTTGTTAAACAATTATATGGCTTCTATAGTATTAAGTAGGCAGTGCATGTAGGGGAGAGACAACCAGATTACTCATAACCATATGCAAATAAATAACTTAGTTAAGGTCATCAGTCTGTCTGTATCTCCCGAGTGCCTTGGTTAGCATGCCCGCTACATCGCCTGCTGCTCGGCCCTCCACTCCCTCCACTCTCCGCTCCGAAGGCCGAGGACCGAATTCGCTGCTTCTTCGGTGGCCCCGTTTGGTCGCGAGACTTCCCTAGGATAGGCTTGCAAAACAATCTCCCTATGCCACACTACCATTAGGGTTTGCATAAAGCATTTTCTCGCGCAACAAAAAAAAAGTCTTCAGTCTGTCTGCGAGTTAAAATCCTTGATATATAATTGGTTGCAGGTGATTTATTGTTCGTCAGGCCCCACAACCAGATGGAATATATGTATGAAGCAGTTATCCAAGACATAAATGACAACACAGCATTGATACACGGTTTTAGTTTCGAGTAAGTTTACCTTATATCCTTATATAATAATCTATACAGTAAAACAGTCGAGCCGACCCATTCATAAATATGACGACTTCTCAAAGACTACTCCATTCCCTCTTTCAATCCCATATTAAAGGTTGGCAACACAGGTCGCGGTGTTACAGATGTTAGGTGGGCTGAGCTATTCAACAGAAAGTAGTTTCTTAATCTATTGAGACCAGTTATTTGTTATGGAAGATGATCCAACGTCAACGAAGCGAGTGAGGTGTGTAAGAATTGTGCCTTATGGCGATCTGTTCTCTCTGCCTACCCCGCAAGGGTAGAAGAAGTTATGTATGTATGAAGTAATCTAAATTTGAGTGTTGTTACAGATTCGCAAAGGTATACACGCCGGACCAGTTATATGACGTGAGGTTTTTCACGTCGCGTGCACCCCTCGAACGTATGCACTCCGCAATCTACAAAGTCACTAAGCTGAAACTCGAATCCAGGGTCTTCCCTACAGAGCACAATAATGACATATATAAGGAGCCGGAACTAGAGTGAGGACGATATTTTTTTCTAAAATTCTATTAGAATCGTGATAGCTTTGTTTCATGAGTATCTTAACACTTCAGTTGTTGCCGGGATGGTGAAATGTGCGGGTTCGAACCTGGTTGAGTTAAAGATGATATGATATATTAACGATAATTATACGAAATTTGTCTGTTAAACAAAACAGGCTCATGAAGTCGAGATGAGTTGACGCTACTTATACCTGCATGCATTAAGGGCGTGAATAATACTTGCACAATATTAAATGTTCCACCACAGAAGTTTTTACAGTGGTAGAGCGACGCGAAATATCACGACTTTTCAGAAAATCAATGTTGAGACTTTCGTTGGCTGAGAGATGTATGATGATAACCCCCTCTCTATCCTATCTTAAAGGCAGGCGACGCACCTGTAATTTGTGTTCCCATGTGTGTCATTAGTTGCTTACCAACCGATCACCCGCATAGAAAAGAAGCAATAATGTATGTATGTGTGTCAGGTTCTTCAACCCCCGCGTGCAGCACAACCCCGAGCAGCGCGCCGCGGTGCAGCACATGGTGGGCGGCGCCAGCGGCCGCGCGCCCTACCTGCTGCACGGGCCGCCCGGCACCGGCAAGACCGTCACCATCGTCGAGGCCATCCTCCAGGTCACCACCATTACTACTACCTTCCGCTCGCTTCTGAATCGAGGGGATTACGGGGAATATTTTTCGAGACCTATGTGTGATATTTGTCACTGACTACGTTGTGCTCCGTGTATGCCAATTGGTTCAGTCATCTATTCCATTTAGGACGTAAAAGATGTTAAGCTTTTCGAACCGAAGCCGATACCTTCGGCAAAAAAAGGCGTGAAATTATAAAAAAAAAAAAAACAGCTTAAACTCGTCACATTACATTTGCACAGATTATGCGATATTAAAAATTATTGTTAAAAATATTTTATTTTGGTACATGTATCGTGCATAAGTTTGGTAATGAGTCTGTTTTGATGTTACAAACAGACGCTTCAATTTTGTTTATTTATTATTTTTCCTCTGATGCGTCTACGTCGTAATGTCATTAAACTTGGCGAATCGAGGCATACGTGCCGCTGCCTACGCCATTGAGTCTTGAAGCCTGAAATTATTAAATAATTATTTTTGTGCAGTTGGTACGCGTGAACTCTGCAAATCGTATAATGGTGTGCACCGACTCCAACATGGCAGCGGACCACGTGGCCTCAATGCTCATTAAATATCAGGACCAGTTCAATGATGAGCTGATGCTTCTGCGCGCCAACTCCAAGTACAGAGTGTGGTGGGTATTGTAACATAAAAAGTTGTTTCAATATTATATGAATGTGATTCGCGAAACTCTAAGAAATTAATATGGGTATTGCAACACTAACTTTTATGTAAGACAGAGTTAGGTTGCTAGGCAGTGCGCTGCATGAGTGGACCGGCTCGACCGGTGAAACAATAATGATATCTTGGACACAATACACCCAGCGAGTTCTCTAGTTCCAAACAAATACAACTACCTCTCAGATTATCGCCGTAAAGTTTCACATGTTTCACATTTCGTTCGGTGAGAGAGCTATCCCGAGACCTATCCCCCTTTCCCCTTCTTTCTCATCCTACTCCAGTAAAGTCCGACCACGCTACTGTAACACTGTCTGCGTTGCAGGTGTCCATGGGCGGCGCTAGTTCCTACCCAAAACAGTTCTCCAGGGATTTATTTATAATACACTGTTGTTTTATCTTTCAAAAACAGATGAGAATATGATATTTTTACTTGATGTGACCCAGTCTAAATGAAGTGTTTAAAATCAGAAGCTTCTACAAAACGGCAGGACTGGTTTCGATTTTATTATTCAAAATTGTGGAAATTAACATACATACATAATTTCGTGCTAAATCCTTTGCCGGGTAGGCAGAGAGAACAAAGCGCATTCATAACTCTTTGCGTGACTCTTCCTCCAGACCACAGTCTATTTGGAAATGGATTGGAATGTGTGTCTTGGCCGTCTTTGACTTCTACCTCCATCCGCTTTTGCATTGTATATCTGTTTAGTCAATCTTGCATCATCCATTCTGTCTATATGTCTGAACTAGCATGCCGTCCGGAGCATGCCTTTTCTTACTTTTACACCGACACTCTTTTAATCCAACTTCCTTCATTGTTAAATACTATTTTTTTTTATGGGATAGGAGAGCAAACGAGCAGGCGTGTCACCTGATGGTAAGTAACCAGCGCCGTCCATAGACACCTGCAACACATTTAGTGTTACAGTTGCGTTGCCGACCTTTAAGGGAGTAGGATAGGTAAGGATGGGGAAGGGGGGGTGGGCCTCCGGGTACCTCTCTCACCGAACGAAACGCGGCATGAACCACTCTACGACGATCTTCTCAGAGGTCGTGGTATTTCACCGGTCGAGCCGGCCCATACATGCAGCGAACTGCTTGGTTCTACCATTAATACTAATAATTTTAGTAATTAAATATTAATAATTTCATTTATATTTAATTACTAAATTAGATTTCGTCTGTATGATATACAACTTTAATTAGTCGTAAATATAGACGAGTTTTTTTTCACAATTCCAGGGAAACATTACCGGAATGTCTCACACCCTACTCGAACGGTCGGAGTCGTGATACATATGTAACAGTCTCTATAGATGAATTTATGACTTATAATATTGTTGTCACCACACTATCTCACGCTGCAAAATTTGGAAGGTATGTACACCAGTTATCCTCTATATCACTATAATCCTCGACTCCTAATCTTTATGTTCCAAAATTTTTGATGCCATTATCAGGGAGCTATCGGAAAGGCACATGAAGCATTTCATCACCCACCTGTTCATCGATGAAGCCGCGCAGGCCAGCGAGCCAGCCAGCCTGATCCCTGTGAGCGCGCTTCTGAAGAAATCGGGCCACCTCGTGTTGGCTGGGGACCCGCACCAGTTGGGGCCTGTCGTCATCTCGCGCGCCGCCAGCACCATGGGCCTCGGTAACGTACCACATCATGAGACCCGCACCAGCTGGGGCAGGGTCAGGCAGGCAGATACCATGATAACCTATTAAAAAATACATATAATTTGGAACATTGACCAGTGATACCTCCCTCCACAGCTTCAACTACTATGATTTCTATTGATGTTCTAGGTAAATCCCTGATGGAACGCTTGATAGATCTGCCGATGTACAGCAACAACAACCCCCACTATATTGTGATGCTGAGAAACAACTTCAGATCCAACAAGTTGATCCTGGATATTCCCGATGAGCTTTTCTATAAAAAACAACTGAGGGTTTGTTTGAATTGTTTTTTATTTTACTTAGACCATGACGACTGACTATTAAAAAAAAAACTATCAAAGCCACTTTCACTATTGAAAGAAATTATCTGAAAGAGATACAGAAGGACATAACTTTCTTTCTGGGCTGAGCTGGTGGCAAGTGACCTGCGCCTGCTATGGAGAACTGTAACACCCTTATTAGTTAGGTAGTATTACTTATCATTAGTAGTATTACAGCCGATCTTTAAGGGGGTAATAATATGAGCAGCCTGTGTGCTGTAATTGGAGAATACTCTAAAGATGGCGCCACTGTGTAAGAAATAAATAAAATAAAGCTTGTTGGTAAATTGTAACTTAATTTCTCAGGCGCTAGCCGAAGACGATCCTTTGAGCAATGTGGACATTTTGGGTCTGCAGCCGAACAGCCACGCCGTAGTGTTCCATGGCGTCCTGTCCAAAGAACAACGAGTTGGCAAGTCCCCGAGGTAAAAAATACATTATAGTTAGTTATGTTATGTTCATAGTTAGTATTGTAGTGTAAAGATCGGTCGGCTTCGATTCCTAACCTGGTACAAATATTTGTGTGAAGAACGTATCTTTCTATAGTATCTGTTTATTCGTCCGTTTCTTCGCTGGAAGTCTTAGTTACTGTATCCGCAACTAGATGGCGCTGTGTGAATTCATCATCATCATCATCATCATCATTAGCCTGTTGCAGTCCACTGCTGGACATAGGCCTCTCCCAATGTGCGCCACAACATCCGATTCTCTGCCTTCCGCATCCAGTCTTTTCCAGCAGCCCTTCTGAGGTCGTCTGACCATCGGGCTGGTGGGCGTCCTACACTACGCTTACCAAGTCGCGGTCTCCACTCAATGACCTTCTTGCTCCATCTACCATCGGTCCTTCGACAGATGTGACCAGCCCATTGCCACTTCAGCGAGCTTATTCTACGAGCTATGTCGGTTACTCCGGTTCTCTGTCGGATATACTCATTCCTGAGTCTATCTTTCAGAGATACTCCGAGCATAGCTCGCTCCATAGCTCGCTCCATAGCTCGCTGAGCGACTTTAAATTTGTGGACTAGCCCCACCGTAAGTGTCCACGTTTCGGCACCGTAGGTCATTACTGGTAGGACGCACTGGTCAAAGACTTTGGTCTTCAGGCATTGCGGTATAGGCGAGCCGAAAACTCGACGCAGTTTGCCGAATGCGGCCCAACCCAGCTGAATCCTCCTGTCGGCTTCCTTCTCGAAGTTTCGTCTACCTAACTGGATAGTTTGGCCTAGGTAGACGTATTTGTTTACGACTTCGAGAATTGACCCATCGACATTTATCGATCCGGGCACGACATGTTCGTTGAACATGACCTTGGTCTTGTCCAAGTTCATGCCTAGACCGACACGTCGAGAGGATTCGTCTAGGCTGCGCAGCATTCCGCTTAACTGTTCCAGCGATTCTGCCATTACAACTATGTCGTCGGCGAACCGAAGATGCGAGATGTACTCACCATTCACGTTGATACCCTGTCCAGTCCAATCCAGTGTTTTGAAGACGTCCTCCAGAGCGTTGGTGAAGAGTTTGGGAGATATGACATCTCCCTGTCTTACACCTCGATTTAGCTCAATGGAGTTCGTCACCTGGTCCTGTATCTGGACAGTCATCGTGGCGGTGTCATACAAGCATCTCAACACCTCGATATAACGCCAGTCAATCCTACATCGCTGTAATGCATCCAGAACTGCCCAAGTTTCGATGGAGTCGAAGGCTTTTTCGTAGTCCACGAATGCCATACACAGCGGCTGATTGTACTCTTCGGTCTTCTGTACAATCTGCCGAACAGTATGGATGTGGTCCACCGTACTAAAGCCTTTTCGAAACCCGGCCTGCTCCGGAGGCTGGAATTCATCGAGTCTTGCAGCGAGACGATTCGTGACGACCCTCGAGAACAACTTGTAGATATGGCTCAGGAGTGAGATGGGTCTGTAATTCTTCAGTAAGGTCTTATCGCCTTTTTTGAAGAACAGCACCACCGCACTCCTGCTCCAAACCTGTGGTGTTATACCCTGTTGTATGACGGAATCAAAAAGACTTGCTAATTCCTTTAGGATAGGAGTCCCGCCGGCCTTTAGAAGTTCTGTTGTGATTCCGTCATCACCGGGTGCCTTGTTGTTCTGGAGTTGCTCGAGAGCCGCACTAATCTCGCTTTCTGCAAAGTCGGGGATGTCCTCACTACAGTGACGCGTTAGCGGGGCTCTGTGGTCATCATCGCTGTGTCTCGTCGGCTTGGTCATCCGTGTGGAATAAAGGAGCCCATAAAAAGATTCGATCTCTGCGAGAATCTCGGGCTTAGAGGTGACGACACGTCCATCCGCAGTTTTCAGCTTCGTCAGATGGGACCTTCCAAGCTGCTGAGCGAACACTTTCGACCCTTTGTTGCGGTCGATCGCGTCGATCGCTCGAGTATTCGACCGACGAAGGTCGCGCCGCATCAGCTTTCTAATTTGCTGGTTTAGGCTTTTCCATTCTGACGAAGACAGCTGATCGAATGGAGTTTCTCGCCTTTGCCTCATCAGCTCGAGCGTCTCAGCAGAGAGTTTGGACTCCTTTTTCTGCGATCTCGGGAACAACCTTTGAGACACTTTCCTCAGCGTGTTGACCACAGTGGCGGTCTTTTCGTCCACGTTGCCTGTGGTTTCCAGCAGGTCGAACCGATTTTGAAGTTCCATTTGGAACTTTTCGGTTTCGGCTATTTGGAGTGGCGTAGGTCGGAGAATAGACCTCATCTTCCGGGTCCTTTCAGCTTTCAGGTTAATATTTAGAGAGCCTCGAAGAAGTCGGTGATCACTTCCAGTATTGAACCTGTTGATCACAGAGACATCTCTAAATATATGCTTACTATCCGTAATGATAAAATCTATCTCGTTCCTTGTCACAGAATCCGGGCTTCGCCATGTCCACCTCCTGTGGAGACCCTTCTTGAAGAATGAGTTCATCAAGAAGAGCCCTTCAGACTCCAGAAAGTTGACCAGCATCTGGCCCCTGTGATTCCGGCACCCCAAGCCATATGGACCGATTTTCGTTTCGCCGCGTTCTTGTACTCCCACTTTGGCATTGAAGTCCCCCATAACAACGTTGTAGTGAGCCTTGGCGGTACCATGTATTGCTTTTGCAATATCTTCGTACATTGCCTCGGCTATCTCGTCAGAGTATGTCGAGGTCGGCGCATATACCTGTATTACCTTCAGGGTGTACCTGTTGGTGAGTTTCAGTACAAGGTACGCTACCCTGGTCGACACACTACTGATCTCCACAACGCTGCTAACGAGGTCCTTGTGAACGAGGAAACCGACACCCCCCTGGGAGAGCTGGTCACCTTCCCGAAAGTAGAGCAAGTTGCCCGACTGTAGGGCTATCGTGTCCTCCCCCTCTCGCCGGACTTCAGACAGCCCTAGAATATGCCAGTTCAAGCAACCCAGCTCAACCTCGAGTTCGGTGAGGTGTTGGTCCAGCCGAAGACTGCGTCCGTTATATGTGGCCACGAGTAGTTGTTTTTGGCAGCCTGCCGTAACCCGGAGATTCTTCGCACCCCCTGTCCCACCGTTACCACGACCGCTGCCTTGGCCGAGAATAGTGGGACCACCGGGAACTGGGGGCCGTTGTAAGCGCGCTTTTCTCATTGGAGGTTTTTGCCCATAGTCCCCACGCTGGGCAGACGTGTTGGAGACCGCAGGGGGTGAACCTTCTCTTAAAGATAGGGACGCTGCTGCCCGTCCCTACCAAGATCATTTAGGTTGACCCATATTTTTACATGGTTATCCCGCCATTTTTCGGTGTTGTGCTGTGTAAGCTTGTCAGCCATATGTTTTTCTTTCACTCCCGGCTGACTGAGAGCAAAAAGGCACTGTGTGAATTGCAACTGCGTTATTTAGTAAATTAGAAGTAATCTGCTGGGTAATACAAACTGGTTATCTCAGTACCGAAACTGTTTTTTGTCCAAATTTTATGTATCTAAAATAGATTGTGGTGAGTAATAATATTTACTTATGTCTGTTTATGGCCTGCGGGGTGATTACCTAAGATTAAACACCATTGATATATAATTACTGTTTGCTATCACCATATATTTCCACAAAAACGTCATAACAAAAAGTGACAGTCAGCAAAAAAAACACAATCTGTGTTTTTTATTGAATGGGGAACAAACGAGCTAGTAGGCCACCTGATGGTAAGCTACTAGCGGCTCCCATGGATGCCTATAATACAAATAGTTTTACAATTGCGTTTGCTGTTAGGAAGTAGGATTGACTTCCACACACCTCTCTCACCGAATGAAACGCGGCATAAGCCACTGTTAGTCGATATTTTGAGAAGTCCTGGTATAACACCGGTCGAGCTGGCCCATTCATGTAGTTAACTACGTGGCTCTACCTTTGTAATTAATAATCAGTGAGTTTCCTTGTATAGAATATATTTATTTTACAGTTACTTCAACACTCTGGAGTGTGACTTGGTGCAGAAGTATGTAATTGCATTGGTGAGAAATCATAGGGTCTCGTTAGAAGATATAGGTATAGTGACACCATACATCAGACAGGTATGTTGACTTAAGACTCCTTTTAACATAACTTCAAGCCTTTTTCCACCCGAAGGTGTAGGCAGTGGCTGTTAAGCCTCGATTCGCCGTTATGTTTACGCCCCGAAAGGAATAGGTGGCGAACCTATTGCCATACCGGGCACAAAGTTTCCAGTCATCAATATTTATCACACATTCATTGGTGTGAGCCAGGTTTCGAACCCGCTACTTCTGAATTCAGAAGCCGGGTGCTCGACCACTGGACCACCGAGACATTTTAAGATTCCTTTTAACAGCAATATTATGTATTTTTGATGCCCATTGATTATAATTTGTGGAATATCTTTTTCTCGGGAATATAGTTGATGGCCTAGTAGTAGGTTTAGCACTCTGGACTGCTGTTTGACATTTCCTGAATTTGAATCTGGGCACACACCAATTACTTTTCGGAAATGAACTCGTTATATACATACTAGCTGACCCAGCAAATGTTGTCTTGGCAAAAAAATGAAGGTTTTTGATCAACAAATAGTTGTTGATCACAGAGGGGTGAAAATTTAGGGTTGTATGTATTTTTATATTAAAAAAATATATTTAGGCATTACCCTTAACATTTAGGGGGGATGAAAAATTGATGTTGTTTGATTCTCAGACCTACCCGATATACTTATAAATTTTCATGAGAAGCTGTTTCAGAAGACTTTAATAACAAACACTGCGGGAATTTTATATGGTTATCAAAAAAAAATGGATTCTCATTCTAAAACATATTCAACAAACTTTCAGGTGTACAAGATCAAGAGGATGCTTGAAGATTTAGGTTATCACAACATAGAAGTTGGCACTGTGGAAGCTTACCAGGGGAAGGAGAAGAAGGTGATTATAATATCCACTGTGAGAGCCAACTGCAACCTGCTCGACTATGACGCTAAATTCCAACTGGGCTTCCTTGTTGATGATAAGGTAATCATCATCACACTAAATATCTTATAACATGCAATGTTGTTGACAGGTATCCGGAGGTCTCTCCCCCCCTTTGCCTTAAAGGCCGACAATGCAAGTGTAACACTATCTGGGTTGCAAGAGTCCAAGAGCGGTGAAAGTTGCATATCACTTGTGACAAGCTTCGTTTGCCCCTATATCATAAAAAAAAGTATTTATGTAGAACATTGATTTGATTTATCACTTAGCTTACAGCCAGCATTTGCAATTAAAGATCTAAATCTCGAAAATTATCATTTTTTCTTTACAACATCATATATGAATTATAGATCAAAACCACCCCGTTGACACCCTCTAACTGTTAAAAAAAACCCGCATCAAAATCCGTTGCGTAGTTTAAAAGATATACGCATATAAGGGGACAGACAGCGGAAAGTGACTTTTTTTTATACTATGTAATGATAATAAACTTATCTGTTATTATAATGTACCTATATATGTAATGCAAATTTGAAATGATTGTTTTAGCGTTTCAACGTCGCATTAACAAGGGCTAAGGCGAAAGTTATTGTCATTGGGAACCCACTCTGTCTCGAGAAGGACATTAAGTGGTGCGCTTATATGCAGAAGTGTCGAGATTTGGGAACGTACCACGGGTTCGATTCCGAGCCAGTCAATCGCAATGACAGCGTCAATGATATATATAGTAAGCTTCTGCCTCAGATCGAGCAAATGAGATTGACCAATGAAGAGGTGAAGAAATAATATAACATTCCGGGTTGTGTGTGGAACCCATTTTATCAATGTATATTTTTTATATTATAATTGTATAATTATAAAAATATTTTTTTAGAAATATGTATAACTTTTTTTATACATATTTAATAAGTATTAGTTTAGAATTTTGTATGACATTTTTAGTAATATTTTTTAAATTGCAATGATAATTATTGTATTTTATGATTATATGAATATTATTGTGTTGCTTAAAATAAGCAAAATTGCCAAATGTTGATTGATAATAATTATTAATGACTGACATAAAAATGGCGTTTTTGCGTATTGATAGTTGCTTATTGCATGTTGCTGAAGCAGAAGAATTATGCAAAATAATGAATATATTCTTCTAGCCTAGATCAACTTTGTGTTTAACAAAAAAGTGACATTATCAAAAAAATTTAGTATTTTTGTAATTTCTTTTTATTGTTTCTGATGACATAAATTTAATAAAAAAATATATGTTGCTCAAATCGTGAGGGCCAATTTGATAAATTTAAAATTGTTCTCTTTCATGTTTTAATATCATCGGTTTAAGATATTTTGAGAACAGTTAGTATTCATATCTAATCCATATACGATATTCTTATATGTGTTGTTGTGGCGTGTTCATTAATAATGAGAATTTTTAAAATTACTGACCCAATAATTAACTGTTTTTATTGATTTTTTTTTGTGATGATTTATATTCAATTATGGTAACTTTACATTTGTAATTATAAACAAGCTTTATTCTTGTTAATAATATGAGAATTTTGGACTGGAAAAGAGAGAGAGAATTGATCTTTTAGAATGAAGATTTTATAAAATGAAACAATTAAAATATCTGTTATTGAATGCCTGTTATACACAGATATTGCTAATGCGCTTGGCGGCCATTTTGATACCGTACTTTTGTACTGTATTGGTGTTTAATATTGAATATTCGGATTAATTTGCCTTATTAATTTGAAAATACAGCGCATTAGCAATGTTTGTAATACTGATCACTAAAAGGCTATAAAGTCTATAAAATTTACGCCTAATAGGTAGTAGACATGTTTTTTTTTATGATAATTCTTCTAGAAGTTTGAAGTCTTCTAGCACTATAGGTGATATTTTATGTCCAAATATAGAGTAGATGTCCATTGGTGTTTTAGATTAGTGTGTTATGGTTATTAAAAGTATTATACATTGTATAATAATGTTCTTCTATTGGTTAGTATTGACTGAGAATGTTGTCGCGTTTCCAGCGCTCTTTTTATAATCTCAGAACATTCCACCTTGTGATATATACATACATATGATCACGACTTTTTCTCATGAGGGGTAGGCAGAGACTACTTCTTTCCATTTGCTTCCAGCCTGATACATATTCGATATCGTTTCGTCAGTCTTCTTACGTCCATTTTTTCTCTGTATTAAATATCTAAAAAAGTGTTAGTGAAAATATAGTGACAAGGATAGCCTTGTCACTATATTTTCACGTTTTCACTACGTTTTCTCGTGGAATGTTATCCCCATTTCTAACCTACCCCGCTTTTGTAACATACTGATATGTCAGTCTTTTTTAATAGGAAAAAGACAATTCTTGGTCAGGTGTAGTTGTAACTAAACGGTATCTAGAAACGCCTACCCCTCAAGGACTTAGCGTGAGGTTATGTAGAGTAACCTGGCCAATTATAAATTGCAATTACCTGGACCCGCGACTTCATAGCTGTGAATTTATTTCGCTAGATTGATTCATAAATACAAGGGACTGATGCGAAATGAATACAGGGATAAAGACAATTTATAGTTAAGTTTTATGTTAGATGTAAGAGTTAAATATATGTTTATAGGTCTTTACGTAACGACTCGTGTTACATAATATGTTCAATGTGGGCTGATTGTTTTATTAAAAAACATTTTTGGAAATAAACTTACAAATGTTAATTGAATTATGATTATCACAATTTATTCGGTTCGGTTATGTGCCCTAAACAATAAATTTTAAAATTAATCGATTTTTAAAAATTCATAAATTTAACAAAATAATACATCAATCATTTTGATTAATGTTTTGTGGTCAGTATTGTAAGTAAATATTGTAAGGCCTAGTGGTCATTGTAACAATAATTATCGTAAGCGAACCTCTCTAACTTGTAAAGGTAGTAAGTAGTTTCACATATTAATTTAATAAATTTGATCAATTAATTTCAGACTTAAATATTACAGAAAAGGTAAATGCCACGATACTGATTGAAAGACGATAAATATTCTAGTGTCGCAGTGGCTGCTTTATTCTTGAGCTGTCTATCTAAATATAAACAACAAACAAACAACAACAGTTTAGTAAAAGTCATTAATTTTTTTTATATACATTCCATTCAAAAAGTGACGGCCCCTTTAGGCCGATATTTCGAGAGGTCGTGCTATTTCACCGGTCAAGCCGGCTCATTCATGCAGTGAACTGCGTGGCTCTACCACTGTCAGAGTGAGTGTCATCACACTTTTAGCCCTTTGCCCATTATTTGATGTTAATGGGGCAACAGGCTTTACTTCCCTATCATTCACTTCTTGCCTGTAAGTACCGGAATAAAAATAACTTTTCCATAATTTGGTGGTTTCATTTACTCTTTTGTCATATTTTGAACTGTGACACTTGAAAAGTTTTGTATAGCATGAAGAAATAGACAATCTGGTCTTTTCTTCTCGCCATTCAGCGGCAAAATATTGTATAAATTTTAGCCTGTCAGAAATGTGCAAAAGAAAAAAAAACAGCCGGTTTACCTATTGTCAAATATGTCCAATTCCTGTCACTGCTGACACCTGTCGGTCTGTCTCTGCTAGGGATGCCACATCGCTCTTAAAAAACAACGATATCAGTACATCGTTATTTTCAAAAGTGAAACATCGATGTTTATGAATGATATATCGATTTTTCTATCACAAAACAAAACAAGCAAGTACAATAATCGAACATATTTATATTATTTTAGAAAGTTATTGTTTTTACACTTACAGTTTTAACAGAAAAAAAAACAAAAGTATTATTTCAACATATCTTTATCTTAATTCCCTCTAAACAGAATTTAAAAATAACAATTTTGATAACCTGGTGCCCAGTAAGCGGTTTCTATCCTGGGTGATTGTATGAGCTTCTGAGAATAACCGCTCACTGGGTACCGAAGTTGCCACAATAGGCAAATAGATCATGGCTAGTTTATGAAACCCGGGAAATAACCCCTTTATGTCATCCCACATCCCCAACACATGCATGCAGAGGGAACAAAACGCTAAATAAAAATTGTGACTGATGCCGCGATCCCAAATGCGCTAAAAGCGATAATATCTCCAACCCGACTAAATTAAATGGTCACAAAATACAACGGATAACCGATTATTTTTGTCAGTTTGACATTGGTCGGCTTCGCGATATTATCACTTTTAGGGCATTTTGGACCGAGGGGTGAGAGAAGTTAGGTGTGTAGCTGTAAATGCACAGCTGGGACGGAAGATGCTGCTATGATAAAATCGATTCGACAAAATCGTTCATAAAACATCGCTTATGAAGAGCGATGTATCGTCGATGTTTCAGGTTTCAACATGTTTATGAATAATACATCGATGTTTGAAAAAAATCGATGTATCCTTTGCATCCCTAGTCTCTGTCACTGTCTGTCAGTGTCAGTATTTATCTAGCATTGGCGTGGAGCGGTGTGTGTAAATGTTTAATAAAATAATTATAAATTATCCAATAAATTAGAAATAAATATATTAATGATTAATTTAAAAGAACATTAAAGTTTAAAATAAATTTTATTACAATTCTCCTTTAGATGAGTATTGTGTGTTGAAGTGATTTAAATTACTTAATACACCAGTGAAAATACTTTTAAACCCGTGAAAATGAGTGAACGAGTAGATTTTGTTGATATTTTGGAGCCAAGGCGGACTCAGTCTGGTATATTCAGTTTTATGTCTCGCAACTGGCGTCCACAAAAGACACAGGTTATGGACAAATATTACTCTCCTCAAGACCTCAAGAATATTGTCGCCAATTCCATATATTTGGATGCTATTATAGATGCAGTAAGTTTGAATTTCGAAATAAATACTTAATTTTAGATCAACGTTGACTCAATATCTATTCCATTTAGTTACACATTCATATTTAAACTTGTAATCAGATGAAGAACCATGATAAAATTACCATTCTTATTCACTACAGTTCTTGAAAAAAGATGATAAATTTTATTATCTGATTGACATAGTTTGTTTATTTTTTTTAGTTTGTATAAAATCATTTTTCTAATAATAATCAATGAAAAAGTCCTTTCTGTAATAAAATAATATTCTAAAAATTAAGCAAAATATTTTATTGCTTGTGTGGGGATTAAAATTAAATTGGATCATACTTTTATTTTCATGTTATAGGAATGTTCAAGAACTGGAGCAAATAAAGAGAAGCTACATCAAGATGTGTACAATTATCTAGAAGAAATGGGTTTAGATAAAAAGATTCACATTATAAGATGGATGGGAATAGTATTCCTTAAAATATCATTCATGATGAAGATAAAAATGTTTGTCAATGAAACAGCAGTATTAAATGTGAGAAATAAATTTGTTTACTTTTTGACTACAATATATGTACTATGTTTAAGAAAAATATAGGCACACAAGTTTTTTCTAAAACTCTTGCAATTGCTGTTACCAAGACCAACAACTATGTTTTTTTTAGTCCATCATAAAAAATGGTCACATAACATTTTCGCCTGTGGAGGTTACAGGCCACACCCACACCTTAAATTCATACTTACATGTAATAATAAGATGAATAACAAACTCCATACAATACACATAAAAACAGCATGTTCATCACACAAATAATTATAACTGGACAGGAATCTAACTTCTAATAATGTGCCATTAGACTGATTATTTGCCATTCTGTTTTATTATTTAATTGCAATAATATACTAAATGATAAATTCATATGTTTGTAGTTGAAGTCTGTGATGGGCAAGAATCCTGTACTATTTTTGCCAACGCACAGAAGCTATGCAGATTTTTGTCTGATGACATATCTGTGCTATCATTATGATATAGACTTCCCAGCTGTAGCAGCTGGCATGGGTGAGCAACACATCTATATCTTATAAACTACATATTTAGGTTTGGGAGAGGCCTATGTCCAGCAGTGGACTGCAATAGGCTGATGATGATGATGATGATTTATTTCGACTTTATTTCATGACCAAATATGATGTGTTCTGGAGGAAGGTGATGCTAGAAGCCTCAAAAATCGGTGCGCGTTCATCTGATGAGTTATGAAAGTCAATAAAGCGAGTGAGGCGTGTAAGAATCGTACCGTTCTCTCTGCCTATTCTGCAAGGGATTTTGCGTGAAGTTATGTATGTGTGTACTTATTTAGAGCTCATGCTAGTCTTGCATTTTGTTTTTCGGTGGATCCCGTTTTTGTAAGCAATTAGCGCCGTTTATGAAAATCTGCAACACTAAAAGGATCACAAGGGCGTGCTGTTCTTTGAAATGGGATAGGGAGGGGCAAGGAAAGGGCTGAGCCTTTGGATAAATCTTTTACCGAACAAAACGCAGCATGAACCACTTTACGTCAATTTTATGAAAAAAAATTATATCAGGCCTAGCTGGCTCATTCATGCTGCGAACTACGTGGTTCTACCACTTAGAATATCTTCATTATAATATGTACAAACTTTTTTAAAGTCGGTCATAATTGTGTGTGCAAAAGCAATAGTTTTTTTTTTCTTTGCTGTAATCTAATAGATACTGTAAATATTTATACAAAATAACTAGAATAACTTGTGTAATCCTAGATAAGATAAATTTTATTACTATGTATAATATTTAATACTGTCTATTATCTGTTATTAACGAGCGCTTAAATGCAGGGCCTCTCAATTAGAAATCAGCTACATAGCGATGACTTTCGAAAGGCTTTATCTATAGTAACATTAAACAGTTAGGAAGTTTGTATGTTTGTTTGAACGCGCTTATCTCAAGAACGTATATCTATGGAGGTAATTACCATCACGCTAAGGTCCATAGGAACGAAATTTTAAAACCATGGTCATTTTACCACCCGAAGGTGTAGGCAGTGGCTGTTAAGCCTCTACTCGCCGTTATGTTTACGTCCCAAATGGAGTAGGTGGCGAACCTATTGCACTCATAACATTCGAAATTAATTAATTTCGTTAACCCGCGACCTCTGGATTCAGAAACCGATCTTATCATTCGACCGAATATCCTCTATTTTTAAATGCTGACCCGGCGGAGTTATTTACGCATCAAAAGTAATTTCTACAGAGTTTATAATTAAAATGCTTAATTTCGAAAATTACTACATTTTATTTACTACATTACACATACAAACCTCCTCGTTGACACCCTATATCTATAAAAAAACCTCCATAATAATCCGTTGGGTAGTTTCAAAGATCTAAGCATATAAGGTGACAGACAGCGGAAAGCGATGTTTGTGTCTTATATCTTTTGTTTGTTTTGTAATAATATCTACTATAAACCTGAATTGAATTTCCCAACAGATTTTTATTCAATGGCAATCGTGGGGCGTCGCATGAGGGAGACATGCGCCTTCTATATCCGTCGTACTCTTGTCGGGGACCCACTGTATGCGGCAACGCTAAGGCAATATGTCCGTACCGTGGTAGCGAAGCATGCATCACCTATTGAATTCTTTCTGGAAGGCACCAGAAGCAGAAGTAACAAGAGTATGCCACCTAAATATGGTAAGTACTAGTCACTATACTCTACACCAGATTTGGGGACAAAGTTTATAACTATGGGTTGCTATAACATAACATAACTTCACGCCTTTTGTACCCGAAGGTGTAGGCAGCGGTTCGCCGTTATGTTTACGTCCCAAATGAACCTATTGCCATACCGGGCACAAAGTTTTCAGTCATCGATATTTTTCACACATAACTTCCGAAATGAACTTTGAGAAATCATTGGTGTGAGCCAGTGTGAGGATTCGAACCCGCTACCACTATATATATATATATATAGATGCAAGAGCGAGAGCTCGACCATTGGACCACCGAGACTTAGATTTTAGATAAATGATCAAATATAAACCAAACATAACTTCACGCCTTTTTCTACCCGAAGGTGTAGACAGTGTCTGTTAAGCCTCGACTCGCCGAATCGTTTTGTTACATTCCAAATAGAATAGATAGCGAATCTATTGCCATACACCAAAATGTTGTCAGTCATCGAAAAACCAGAATCGATGCCACGACTTCTGAATCAGAAGCGGGGCGTTCGACCACTGAACCAACGAGATTTTCAGTAATTATTTAATAACATAACATAACTTCACGCCATTGTTACCCGAAGGTGTAGGCAGCGGCTGTTAAGCCTCGTCTCGCCGTTATGTTTACGTCCCAAATGGAATAGGTGGCGAACCTATTGCCATACCGGGCACAAAGTTTTCAGTCGTCGATATTTATCACACATAACTTTCCAAAAACAATTTTGAAAAGTCATTGGTGTGAGCCAGTGTCAGGATTCGAACCACGACCTCTGGATTCAGAATCCGTGTGCTCGACCACTAGGCCACAAAGACAGTTACTGTTTATTTAATAATTTTATTATTTAATTTAATTCCATAGGCATGTTATCAATGAGTCTCATGCCACTGTTCGCCCACGAGGTGACGGATATCACCATTGTGCCGGTTAATATTAGTTACGACCGGTTGATGGAGCAGTCGCTCTTCGCATACGAACACCTGGGTGTACCAAAACCTAAGGAGTCCACCGGGGTAAGTAGATTGAAATGTATCTCTTAAAATAGACCAATTTTAACGGTGCTAGAGCCACACAATTCACTGCATAAATGGGCTGGCTCAAGCTGTGAAATATCATGACTCCTCAGAATATCGACGTAAATTAACTCCGATCGTATTTCGTCTGGTGAAAGAGGTATGAGTCCACCCCGACCCCTTTCCCATTCCCATTCCACCTCGGACCCCTTACATATATATCCCATTCTGTGTTTAAGTATCCATGGGCGGCGTGTGTCGCTTGCCGTGGGGTGATACGTCTTCTCGTCTGCCCCCCTATCCCATAATAATAATAATATCTTGGACACAATACACACAGCGCCCTCTAGTTCCAAGCTAAGCAACTAACTGCTTGTGTTATGGATACAAAAACATCCAGACGCCACACAGACATTCATGTTTGTCACAAATATTTGTGCTCGGGTGGGAATCGAACCCCCGACCCCATTGCTGCAGCCGGTAGTTTTACCAATGCGCCACGAGGCCCGTCAAAAAAAAGTTTTTTGCTCTAGGTTTATGATAATTTTCGAGGTTTGGAGCTTTAATCACAAACGCTGTGAACCTATTTTAAGTGATAGATCAAAATAATATACTAAATCATTATACACTGTAAGAAGAAAATAGGCGACGATGTAACCCACAATGACCATTTTTATTTCTTTACTTTTATCGAGAAATAAGTCTAATAGGTATACGAAGTCATTTTAAACAAACAGCATTAATAATTGACCAATTAAGTACCTTAAATGGATAGTGCATTAAATATTAATTAATATGGCCCATTACAACATGTAATTTAAATGATTGTTTTCGAAGATATTAAAGATTTAAAATGTAATGACATATAACAGTGGTAGAGCCAAGCAGTTCTGCTGCATGAATGGGCCGGCTCGACCGGTGAAATACCACGACCTCTCAGAATACCCGACGTAAAGTGGCTCATGCCGCGTTCGGTGAGAGAGGTACCCGGAGGCCCACTCCCCTTCCCTATCCCCTATCCCTTAAAGGTAGGCAACGCAACAGTAACACTATATGTGTTGCTGGTGTCCATGGGCGGCGTTGGTTGCTTACCATCAGGTGACACGCCTGCTCGTTTGCCCTCCTATCCTATAAAAAAAAGCGGTTGAGTTGCGTAGCCGCACCGGCCGCCAATTGAACAAAATAAAAACCAAAGTTCACTCATTTATTGCTTCCGCGGTGAAACAAAGTTCGTCGGGTCAAATAGTTTACTAAATATACGTCATTCTATTGCGTATTGTATCTATAAACGATATTTAACCTGACGTTAATGTGTTAAATATCAGATTGTATGTTAATATTCTACGGCAAATAAGCCGAAGGACAGTTTGTTTAACTTATTAACACAACGTCTTATAGACAGACAACTTACTCGTATTACGTCGAAAAAGATATGAAGGTCAATGGCGTTTTATATGCATAGTTGATTGCTATTGCCATGGTGTGAACGCCATGGTATACAAGTCAACAACTTTTAACAAGGTCGATTCTAAAGAATTTGAACATTTAATAAAAAAAAATAAAAAACATTAGTTTTCTTTTAACACTAGTTACACAGCACAACGAAAAAGAAAAGAAATAAAAATTGCGGGTTATCCCTAAGAGATAGACATACACCATCGCGGACTTTTTTGTAGACCTTCTAAAGGTGTTTAATAATAAAATTAATTACTTAGAGTTCAGCCAGCGTTTGCAATTGAAAGTGATAAATCTCGAAAATTATCACTTTTTATTTGCCACAGTATACAGGCATTATAGATACAAACCACCCCGTTGATATTTTCTATCCATTAAAAAAAGCGCATCAAAATCCGTTGCGTAGTTTGAAAGACCTAAGCATATAAGGGGTCAGACAGTGGAAAGCGACTTTGTTTTATACTATGTAATGATAGATACACTCTTATCAACGTCTACATACATAGTAAGTACCTAATTTAGCTAACCATTACGGAGAGGTGACGCCCTAGCTTGGTACAATGTTCTCTGTCTGTGTCTACTGACCTATATTATGGGATAGGAGGCAAACGAGCGAGCGGGTCATCTGATGGTAAGCAATTAGAGTCGCTCATGTACACCTGCAACACACTGAGAAAGAGTAGGGGTCGAAGGTGGGATCGGGAGGGAAAGGAGAAAGGTCTGTGCCTACCCATGCCTCTCTCTCGCGACCTCTCGTAGTACCAAACGCGGTATGCATTACTTTTCGTGAATGCTGTGCTAGATCGTTCATATTTACTTGTGTATCGCAAAACAATCTGTGCTCTCCTTCGCGCCGGCATGGTATATTATTTGCCCTTATGTTTAATTATGTGTATCCGTGGTCCGTAATGGTTGAGCATCTTGATTCTAAATAAACAATCTCGGATTCGAATCCTGTCTTATGTGAAAGACTGTGTGATAAATATCGACGAATGGCAAAATTGGGCCCTATTATATGTTTGGTATGAGGTTCGGGCTATCTAAATTTAATATACACTGTTTAGGGTGTATGCGATAAACCTTGAATATTAAGTACCACATAATTACCACGTAATTCTCATTTAAATTAATTAGAATACACGTAAGATAATTAATTTGGTTAAATGTTGGTCGGTATCCACATAACTATATGAATAGTAAATTTTTTTGAAGCAAATAAGCAAACTGGTCCCCTGATGGCGAACCGACTTAAGCGAGGTTCACCTGCAACACAGATAGTGCGACAATTGCACTGTTGGCTTTTACGATGAGAGAGATAGTACGGATCAGAAGTGGGATTGGTAGGGTACGAAGGAGTTGTGCCTCCGATCGAAACGTGGCATAAGTTACGTCGATATTCTCTGTGCTTTTGATATTTCACCGGTTGTTCTACCATTGTTAAATTCATTGTTTATTTTTAGGGCCTTCTAAAGGCATTGCACAGTTTAAACGATCATTTTGGCAATATTTATATCAACTTGGGATCACCGTTGTCCGTGAAAGATTTCCTTAATAACAACACCAGCACTTCTAAGGAGATACTGAAGCCCGTGGACTTGCAGCAGCTATCACCGGAACAGTTTAAACAGGTCCAGAACGTGGCCGACCATGTGATTACGTTGCAGCAAAAGAGTACAGCCATCACAATAAGCAATCTTATCTCTTTAGTATTAATGCAGAGTATTATGAAGAGTGAAGCTCTGGAATATGAAGACGTTATTCTAGAAGTCGAATGGATGATGACAGTATTAAAGGATTTGGGGGCGTCAGTATTTGAGAAGGACGTGAGGAGTAGTGTGGACAGGATTCTAGTGGTGCACAGCAAGATGATGCGACTGGACAAGCAGAGACGTCTAAGATTAATTTCTGGAGTTCTGACAGATCTATCTAATGATACCAAGAAGAAAATGAAAGGTTATTTTATTATATTTCTAGGTTTTTTTTTTAAATTGTCTTTTGTCCATTGAAATACCACAACCACTCAAAAAATAGATAACATGTGGCTCGTTCAAGATACATTGATCCGGAAATTCCGTGTCCAGAAGTCCACTCCGTTCCTCCTCCATATTAGTAACTCTCTCGGTATTGCAGATGTGTATGGGCTACGCTGATCGCTTACCCTTAGGTGACAGATCGGTCGTTTGCCCTCTGCACAATCGAAATTCCCGAAGGTATATGTTGTGTAACTTGATGGTGAGCCACAAAGCCGCCCATGGACACCTGAAAACCGAGTGTTACAGTTGCCTTGCCGCCCCTTATCGAGGGGGTCGGAAGTGGGAGGTGAAGGGATGGTGGAAGGGGTTGCGCCTTCGGATACCTCTCTCACCGAGCGAAACGCGGCATGAGCCACTTTACGTCGATATTCTGCGAGCTCGTGGTATTTCACCGGTCAAGCCGGCCCATTCATATGAATGCTAAGAACAAAATATTTTTATCAATTTCCGAAATTTATTTGATTTATTTTACAGATAATGATATGTTACAGGGCACATACTACAAGCTCAGACCATGGTTTTCGCCGTATCTATAATACAATTGCAGCTATACGTGAATCCTGTCTTACATTATGTGGTGCCACCAGCTCTCTTATTTATTATAGTCCACAAACAGACAGTGGACATTGGTAAATATATATGTATCTTTATAAGACATTGGAAATGTGCACAGTGCACGACCTTTAATAACCGAAGGAGTAGTTTACTGCTCTGCTCCTATATAGTAGCGTGGTGATATGATATGTGTTATCCAAAGCATTTAACGACATATTTAGAAATAATTTTTAATTCCAGCGATTATATATTTAAATATTTAAAGTAACACAACATAACTTCACACCTTTTTCTATCCCAAGATGTAGGCAGCGGCTGATAAACATAGTAAACATAACGGCAAGACGGGGCGTCTTGCCGTTATGTTTATATACTCAATAGAATAGGTGGCGAACCTATTGCCATACCGGGCACAAAGTTTTTCAGTCATCGATATGTATCACACATAACTTACGAAAATTATTTCAACAAGTCATTGGTGTGGAGCCAGGTTTCGAACGCGCGACCTCATGATTCAGAAGCGGCGTGCTCGAACACTGGACCACCGAGACATTTAAAGTAATATAATAATATTATTTTTTTGCAGTTGAATTAGAGAGACAATATCGTTGCCTAAGAAAACTACTTAGATACGAATTCTTCCATTTAGAGAATGAAGAGACTCATGTAAGTATTTCTTACTCTCCATATGCGAAAAGAGAGTGATGATTTAACAGTGGTAGAGCCAAGCAGTGCGCTGCATGAATGGGCCGGCTCGACCGGTGAAATACCACGACCTCTCAGAAGACCGACGTAAAGTGGCTCATGCCGCGTTTCGTTCGGTGAGAGAGGTACCCGGAGGCCCACCCCGCTTCCCCATCCTTTCCTATCCCCTATCCCTTAAAGTCGGCAACGCAACAGTAACACTATATGTGTTGCTGGTGTCCATGGGCGGCGTTGGTTGCTTGACACGCCTGCTCGTTTGCCCTCTTATCCCATAAAAAAAATATTAAAAATTTGAGTGTTTGTTTGTAGTATAATTGTAGCAGAATATATTGATGGTTTCGGCTGAAATATGAAATACCGATAAAATAATGGCTACATTAATTTTTGTTTTATTCAATACTACTGACAAATCATCTGCTTCTGACGTTACTTTCCTAATGTCAAATATTTACAAATAACTTCAAGGCCCCTTTCGGGGCAGGCAGAGAGAACGGAGTTACACACCTTGCTTCTTTGACTTTCATAACTCGTATCATACACGCTGGTCGGTTTTTTATTAGATCATTTTCTATAAGGATTCAATTTTAATAATTATTTCAGTCCTTAAAGAAAGCTGTTGACTACTGTATACAAAATAGGGTGATTATGTACAAAGACGGATTGTATTCAGCCGGTGATAACACAAGACTGCAGTACTTGTTGAAGTGGTGCGTGTGGCCGGCGCTGTCCACACTTATGGAATGTTTAGTTGTTCTGACAGAGGTATATATTCATAATAATAATTATTGCGTTTATTCAATTTACTAGTGTCCATATTGGGTATTTTGTAAAAAGTATTGTTTAAAAAGAGAAAAATGCTAGTTCCCGCAATGAATGGGCCAGCTGAACTGGTGAAATATCACGAATTCTCGGAAGGTTGGCAAAAAGTATCCCCCTCCCCCATCCTATATTAAACCCAACGCGGTTGTGAATCCTTTCGTGTTCGAGAATACCATGGGTAGAACTGGTCGCTTATTACTCTAGAACACATTCTATTTGGTCATGAAATGTGTGTCTTGGCCGTTCTCGACTCCTACGTCCATTCGCTTTTGCATTATATATCTGCTTAGTCAATCTTGCATCATCTATTCTCTCCACATGTCCGAACCATCGGAGCATGTCCTTTCTTACTTTTACACCGACACTCTTTCAATCCAACTTCATTCCTTACAACCTTGTTTTTGAATCGGTCAGCGAGAGTCACTGCGCAGATTTTGCGCAGTGCCCTCATTTCGACCGCGTTTATTCTACCTTCATGCACAGTCTGCCATACCGTTGGCGTTACCGTTAAATTTTTAATACTATTCATTATTTGTATAAGCGCGTCTGTGGCCACAGACATTTTTATTACTTTTTCCTCGTCATTTTATATTCCATATTTATTTATCAAGTGTACGTTATTACAGCAAAAGCAGTTGGAACACAAGTTGGTACTGAAGCAGGTCCAGCGGCGCGTGGAGAGCGCCCCCCACCACCCCTACTGCCTCAGCCTGGTGGCGGCCGCAGACTGCGTGCGCGCGCTCAGGGCTGCGGGCGCGCTGCGGACACGCACACGGTCACCAATATTTAATTATCTATCTTTAAGTAAAATTTTAATCAGATAAGTTCAGCCGCTCTCGCACTCTTACAACTCGCCGGTGATGGTAGATTGAGTGGTTTAGGCACGAAGTACCAGATACACGGGAATCCGAAAGTGCTGTTGAGAAAATGGTCTTCTTTCTGGGGAAGGAGCCCTAGATTTTAGTTTATTATTGTGTACATTAATAATATGGACAAGCCTAAACCAGTCGGACTTTAGCAGTGGCAGAGCCAAGCAGTTCGCTGCATGAATGGGCCGGCCCCACCGGTGAAATACCACGACCTCTCAGAAGACCGACGTAAAGTGGCTCATGCCGCGTTTCGTTCGGTGAGAGAGGTACCCGGAGGCCCACCCCCCTTACCTATCCCCTATCCCTTAAAGGTCGGCAACGCAACAGTAACACTATATGTGTTGCTGGTGTCCATGGGCGGCGTTGGTTGCTTACCATCTGGTGGCACGCCTGCTCGTTTGCCCTCCTATCCCATAAAAAAAAATGTATCTTCACTTCGTGGGTTTAGATGTGAGAGCATGTCAACATGGGTAATTTTCACACTATCTGACTGAGTTAAATATACTTTTACGTATTTTTTAAGTTGAAGAAGAAATATGAATTCAACCGAGCAAAATATTGTAAATCGTCTGCGGGGACGCTATAAAGCAGCAAAAATACTGTGCCTTTGCCATTATTACATTATTCTTGCTCACCCTCAATTACTAATAGCGTGATTATATTCGCCTATGTGTTGACCCGACCTCTTATAAAAGTATACAGTAGGTACTTTTAGATTTTATCCGTTACAAAACATACGGACAAACAGATAAACAGACAGAAATTCTAAAAACCATGGGTTTGGTTTTGGGTTCGGTATTCTATAAAAAAAGATATTCGATGTGCAGTTTCAACTTTCCTACGATTTTATTATAATATCTATATACTTTTTTTTTATGGGATAAGAGGGCAAACGAGCAGGCGTGTCACCTGATGGTAAGCAACCAACGCCGCCCATGGACACCAGCAACACATATAGTGTTACTGTTGCGTTGCCGACCTTTAAGGGATAGGGGATAGGAAAGGATGGGGAAGGGGGGTGGGCCTCCGGGTACCTCTCTCAC
The DNA here is from genome assembly GCA_905147225.2 of Euproctis similis. Classification (NCBI taxonomy): domain Eukaryota; kingdom Metazoa; phylum Arthropoda; class Insecta; order Lepidoptera; family Erebidae; genus Euproctis; species Euproctis similis. The sequence continues at coordinate 11,487,286 of LR990123.1, forward strand.
CGAACGAAACGCGGCATGAGCCACTTTACGTCGGTCTTCTGAGAGGTCGTGGTGTTTCACCCGTCGAGCCGGCCCATTCATGCAGCGAACTGCTTGGCTCTACCACTGTGGATATATATAATGCTGGATACATATAAATTTACCACCAAGAAAAACATGTTTTTAATGATATTTTAATATTTATTTTTATATGATTGCAGGCAAGAAGAAGTTACATACGAAGTGGTCCCCACGGTGATTGAGGAATTTCATAGTCTAGTCAGCTCCGTGTTGCCGCAGTTCGATGTACAGTTCGACATAAACAATAGCGTTATTATAGATTGTGCCGTATTATCTAGACTATAAGTGTTATATTTGTAATAACTAACTTTGTTATTTATAACGATTTGATGAAGAGATATATTGTCATAGAAGACAATGAAGTCAGCCTTATCATACAATAAGTGGACAGGGAACTCGTTTATCAGTTTCCATTGATTGCCACGCGATGCCATTTGGCGCTAGCGTCGTTTTGCTACGACGCTAGCGCCAAATGCCATCACCCTCACTAATCGCTGATTGTTTCAAGTTGCGTAATAACAGAACAGAAGATCTATATGAAAAAGATCTATTTCAAAACAATATAGTTCAGAAATAGAAGTCTTTGAAATCTTGTAAAACTTATCTAGATGATTTTCTTCGCTTGTGTTGCCATTTAATAATTTATAGTTCAGGTTAGCTAAATCACTCGAAGAACTGACCGCTGGGGAAAAATGGTTCTTGAGTGGTGACCACGGATCGGTCTGCGTAACGTAGGCCAGGCCTCCCACTAAATGGACCGACGATCTAATAAAAACAGCTGGCAGGCGTTGGATGCAGGTGGTAAAAAACCGCGTGGTATGGCGTGCTAAGGGAAGGTCTACGCTCAGCGGTGGACAAATCTGGGCTGATGAGTTCAAGTTCTACTCAATATTATATGTAATAGAACCATCTAGCGGATTATAATTAAACTGAAATTTTACAAGTCAATCCCATGGTTTTTCCTCGAACCTCAGATACACAGGAGTCCGAACGTAATGTTGAACGCTTCGTCTCAATTCAGGGGAAAGAACTCTCGCCGGTAGATGGCGCCATCCTGCGAGAAGCACTCAACTTTTCAACGCGTAATTACGTGTAATAATAATAATCATTCGTACGTGCGTAGGTAGGTAGGTCCGTCCGAAATTCTAGCGCAGCCAGTGGCAGAAAAGAGAACTAAGATTCTTTTTATAATATTGACGGTTAGAAATAAAATATAACGCAAATACATCTTTTTATCTAGTCATTAAACTACATTCCGGAGGTATAGGCAGAGAGGCAGTTGCGTGTCGTCTCGCCGAAATTCAGTTCCCCAAAAAATCTCTACATTTATTTAGGGGCCGTTCAAGTATTACGTAAGCACTATAGGGGGGCGGGGTGGTCTTTGCTTTTCTTACTTTGGATGATATGGCGGGTAGGGGGGTCCAGATGATGATTACGTCATCAGTAGCTATTCAATTATACAAAAAAACCTTAGACCAATCGTGTCTCTCAAGGTCTCATAAGAATTTTTATTTAATGATTACGTAATTATATGGGGGTAAGAGCTGTGCTTACTTTTGATGACAGGAAGGGGGGGGGGGCAAATAATTTTAATAAATCTGCTTACGTAATACTTGAATGGCACCTTACCTTACGGCAGTAAATACATTGCATGAAATATTTATTTAATAATATATCGTTTAATAGTATACAAATTTTGACACACCTGTTATTGATTTTATTATTTACTTGTAATTTAAAAAAAACAATGTGATAGAACAAAATGGTATTTGTTGAGTATTAATATAATTTTTTTTTTAAAATAAATTTGTTTTTATTCCTTACACCGTTAACACCAGCAGCTGTAGGCAGTGTTACATCATATTGTGCATTATTGTTGGAATAGATAGGTTTTAACTAAATTATCACATTTTTAAAAAGAAAATAATGCAACCAAAAAATCTTCAGACTGTAACAATATAATATATATATATTTAGTAGGGACTATCTGGAGGAATAACTGGCCAAAATACGCCTTTAATTTATATCAATCTATTCCGAAACCTTAGTAAAACGAAAATAACAATGGTAGAGCTACGCAGTTCGCTGCATGAAAGTGCCGGCTCGACCTGTGACATACCACGACCTCAAAATATCGAAGTAAAGTGGCTCATGCCGCGTTCACTCGATGAGAGGTGGTCAACCCTACTCTCTTTACCACCCCACTTCCGTCCTCTTCCATTGTAAGGGCCGGCAACGCAACTGTAACACTATCAGTGTTCAGTCAGGTGTCCATCATCATCATTATCAGCCTTTTTTTTGCGGTCCACTGCTGAACACAGGCCTCCACCATAGAGCGCCAACACTGCCGGTCCGCTCAATCATGGGGGGTTTTTGCCATAATCGCCACGCTTGGCAGGCGGGTTGGCGATCGCAGTAGGCTGTATTGTTTTGAGAGAGAATGCTGCTGCCCATTCTTCTAGCTTTTCCCTTAGTCGCCTTTTATGACACCCACGGGAAGAGATGGGGTGGCGGTATTCTAAGCCGGCGCCACACAGCAAAGCAGGTGTCCATGGGCGGTGTTTATTGCTTGCCATAAGGCGACACGCTTGCTGGTTTGCCCCCCTATTCCGCAAAAAAGTGATTTGTATGAAACGCAGATGAATTTGTACAAATAATAAAACAACATAAACACAAATGTATGTATTTTAAAAAAGTGTTGCAGAAATACATAACTATCAATAACACCTTATAACTAAATCTTAACTAAACATGAAATATTATTATGTTGTACTTCATGTAGCAGAAGTATCGGCCGCAAACAGTAAGTCTTCAGGTTCGATACCCACTCCTAATGCACATGTTTGAGAGATGAAACAGGTATCTACGGAATCCCGTATATTTAATATAGGTATACAAAATCGGTGTATTTACAAAGAAAAAGTCTAACATTAATATTATTTTGTATTATATCTATTGTCAGGTTCAAATATGTAACAAGCTTTGGTTGCTCAAATTGGTGTTGGATGCGCTGTTATAAAAAAACAATAAAATCCAAATTTCACTTAAAACATTTCGTTTGTATTTAAAAATAATTATCATTATTGGTTTTAAATTTGTTTAAAATTAGCGTTACCATTTTTTTAGTATTATACTAAAATTATAGTTTGGGTAGTTCTAGAGTACCATATAAGTAACCGATCCGATCTGTATATTTTAAAGAGATAAACCAGAAAATCAAATAATACTAATTCTTGTAAATAACAGCCTGTATACGCGATGCTTCTTATTTATATATACAGCATGATTTTATCCCTGTTTAATAATCATAATACAAAAAAAAAACAAAAAACATATCTATATCTCCTTAATAAGCATCATCATCGCTTTGACACAAAAAATGATGATATAACACCAAGAAAAACGCCATCTTAAATAATTAAAATAATATTTATAATAAATTAAATGCAACCTCATCAAAGTACTTAAAATATAGGATTGTGAAGTTATCACGAATACCTATAAGTATATTTGTGCATACATTATATACAAAACTTAAAAACTAACACTTAATAAATACCAAGTTTGATAAGTCCAATTGCACATTTTTTATGAAAAAAAAATTTTTTACATATTCAACTTTATTTCGTGCTAGTGATAAAGAAGGCGTTTAACAATTAAAATTATTTGTTTAATAATTATCGAATTGATTTTTTGTGACGACAAATAAAGCTACCGAGAATCTACTTTATGTACTCATCGAGATAAAGTATCGAGAATAAACCATCGCTAATCTCCGAGACTTATATTTAGTTATATCGTGTCCTAATCAATATTTTAAAAATACAGGAACATGTTAAAAAAATAAAAAATAGAATACACACCTTTTAACACATATTTTTCTTAAAGTATCTAAAATAAATAAATCATTTTGTTACGAACAATGTCAATTATGCCAAAAGAAATTATTTATATCACAAATTATTGAACACTTGCACAGTTTTAAATTTGACACAAATAATGAAAAATATAAATACAAAACGGCAAATGTTCAATTTTAAAATTACATTATATTTATTTAACGCTTTGTTTAATATCAATATAATATCTAAATAAATAATTGGTTTGCAAAAGATATAAAAGATTTTTGTTAACCAATTAAAATATTGTTATTTTTTTTTTGCAATTGCAGGTCCAGTAAGATGACTTTTTCAACACAACATAAATATCAATTTTATAACTTACAAATAGGTTTAACGGTTTATTTCTGTAATAACATATGGAAGCCATAAAAAATTGTAGGATTTTTTGTAACTGTCAATATTAGGTGTAAAAGTAAAATATATGACAGTGTTATAGCCACGCAGTTTGCTATATGAAGGGGCCGGTCAATACCACAGCCTCTCAGAATATCGACGTATAATGTCCTGCTCCTCCTCTCTGATGTTCCTGTCGCGTTTCGTTCGATGAGACCCCCCCCCCCCCCTCCTTCCTTAAAGGCCGGTAACGCAACTATAACACTATCTGATGTTGCTTTCTACATATATACATACATAGCTTCATGAAAGTAGGATAAAAGCGGCAGAAAAGAGGGAACTGCGCAAAATCTGCGGAGTGACTCTTGCGGTTAGCAAGAGTCACTCCATCGAAAATAAGGTTGTAAAGAAGGAAGTTGGATTAAAAGAGAGTGTCGGTGTAAAAGTAAGAAAGGGCATGCTCCGATGGTTCAGACATGTAGTTGCATTCTATCAGGTTTTTAAAGTTATTTTATGGGATAGGAGGGCAAACTTTTGAACACCGTGGTGCATTGCCGATTTTTAAGAGAGTAGGAGGAGAGGGGATCGGGCCTCCGGATACCTCTCTCACCGAACGAAACGCGGCATGAGCCATTCATCGCCGATACTCCGAAAGGTCGCGGTATTTCCGTCAAGTCGGCCCTTGTATGCAGCGAACTGCAAAACTCTACCATTTCATACCAACATACCAACTCTATCATTGCAGATCGCCACTCAGTGAGAAATATTCTTCACAAACAAATTTACAATATAAATACTCCTTGTATTGATAATTTGTAAAGTTTTGAAAATACACTACTTAAATTATTATCGGTCAAATGTATTCATGTACTATTAACCAGAATTATCAATCGTTTAAATATATTAAATTAGACAAATGTATGATATATTACAACACATATAATATATACATAAATGGACCACATATCCCTACAGTTTAATGAGAGATCTTAAATGGTATTCTTACAACAAGGCATACAAAACCTAATTTAATATATATAGATATGGTACAAAATAGTTTAACAGTACCAGATATTAGAGATGAAACGGCGGCCGGATATCCGGCTATTTGGCCACAATGTTGGCCGAATATCCAGTATCCGTCACATCTCTACCAGATATCACATAAAGAGTGAATTGCGTTAAGAATATTTATTTGTGACAGTTTATTTGTGTATGTCATATTCACTCAAAAATTACATTCACTGTATGTATTTATGACAATTTATTTGTGTATGTCATATTCACTCAAAAATAACAATCACTAAGTGTATTTATGACAATTTATTTGTGAATGTCATATTCACTCAAAAAAATACGTACTACACGTAGTTAATATGACAATTTATGCTCTTGTTTGTACAAAACTGATGGAGCTGTACCTGTTTTAAAATTTCAAATAAGTCTATTAAAACTAGTAGTCCTTGAGGGTCTGGTTGATGAACACCGATCTGATCTCCTGAGGGCACAGGGTCACGATACCGTCTGGAAGACGCTCCTTGAGCTGAACGAAAGTCAGTGTACTTTCATACACTCTGTCTGACGGCGCATCCACTAGCTCCGAGACTTGTACCTGCGAATATTATCTGCGTATTTACACTGACTTACAATAATTATGTAACAGGAAATGCACTAATATCACTCACCATATCATACCAGAGTTCCGAATCAATAAGTCGCGGAAACGAATGCGGGATTACATCAATGACTTCTGGCAATTCTTTTCGGAAATTATGTTTGTTCTATTGAAATCTGTCCCGCCCTCTAATCCGTTTGGGATATAAAACATAACATAATTTCACGCTTTTGTTACCCGAAGGTGTAGACAGCGGCTGTTAAGCCTCGTCTCGCCGTTATGTTTCGCCACCTATTGTCATACCGGGTGCAAAGTTTTCAGTCATCAGTTTGGGATATAAGATTTCGCTTTAATAGCCACTGTCTACACTTTCCTTAAGTTATAAAAACAAACTCCGGCGATAGCTCGACTTATAAATAGCATGATAATAAACTAATATGTACCTGTCCATCTCCGACGTGATACCAATTTTTGAGCTCCTTGTCGCCATAACATTGGTCCAGGTATACCCGATGGAACGTCATTCCCATGCCGTGCAGCAGAGTGCCATCTTTTGTCTGTGATAAGATAAAATTGTTAAAGTACAGGAATTATACACTTATTACACTTTTTGCATGATAAAATAATTATCTGAAAGTTATTGAAAATATAAATTTCTTAAAACGTTTAATTAATCAAAATATTTTTAGGTATTTCGAGGTAATAATATAAATTAATTATAGTATATAATTTCCTCATATCACATTTGTTACACAACGAAATAAATGAATAATGGCTGCATAAGCAACCTGTATATGACAATTGTACGTCGCATGCTATATACAGGGTGTACGTCGCATGCTATATACAGGGTGTACGTCGCATGCTATATACAGGATGTACGTCGCATGCTATATACAGGGGGTCCGTGTGCCGCTACCTTGGCGCTGACGTGCGAGTGGTACCCGGCCAGCACCAGGTCGGCCCCCTGCGGCGCGGCGCGCGCGTACCCCGAGCGCGGCGAGTCGTCCCGCGCGGTGTAGTGCATGCCCACGAGCGGCTGCAGCAGCAGCTGCTGGGCCACGTGCGCGCCCAGGGACAGCTCCCCGCTGGGGTGCTCCGGGGCCGTCCTCGTCTGACAACAAACATATATATCTAATATATAAAATTCTCGGTTACGGTATTTGTAATTATACTCCTCCGAAACGGCTCGACCGATAGGACAACTATTTTCATCCCCCTAAATTTAAAGGGTACCCCTGTTTTTTTTTTAAATCTGTTTTTTTTAAACAACATACTAAAATACATATAACCCCAAATTTTCACCTCTCTAAATTATTGTTTTTTTTTGGCAAGCCGTTTGCTGAGTGTCACCTAGTTTCTGATATGGCACGCCTATTTTTAAGTCCAAATATATTATATATGGAACAGAAACACAATATCACACAAAATAATCACCGGAAGATATTTCATAAAAAAGTCATTATTGGCGAAAATTATTAACTAGAAATAATTGATATGGGGATCAACAACATGCATATAACCCCAAATTTTCACCTCTCTAAATTATTGCTTTTTTTTGGCAAGCCGTTTGCTGAGTGTCACCTAGTTTCTGATATGGCACGCCTATTTTTAAGTCCAAATATATTATATATGGAACAGAAACACAATATCACACAAAAGAATCACCGGAAGATATTTCATAAAAAAGTCATTATTGGCGAAAATTATTAACTAGAAATAATTGTTATGGGATCAACAACATGCATGTTGCAACAAGGGGTAGCGGTTAATTGCAAAATAGGAAGAGACGGGGAGGGGTTGCACCTGTAGATAACTCTCTCACCTAAGGAAATATGGCATGACCTACTTTACATCAACATACTGAGACGTGGAGCTATTTCACCAATTGAACCAGCTTGTTCATGCAACAAACCGCGTGAATTATGTTATTTAGAAGCAGTATAGACTTTCATTTCGCATTGAAGTAGGATTATCAAATTAAATATACATACATAACATAACTTCACGCCTTTTTCTACCCGAAGGTGTAGGCAGCGGCTGTTAAGCCTCGTTTCGCCGTTATGTTTACGTCCCAAATGTACAAAGTTCTCAGTCATCGAAATTTATCACACGTAACTTCCGAAAATTTTGAAAAGTCATTGGTGTGTGCCAGGATTTGAAGCCACTACTTCTTGAATCAGAAGCGGGGTGCTAGCCACTGCGCCACCGAGACTTAAATATGTTTGTGAGAATGATAATAACACAAAAAACATACCAAACATGGATTCATCGCTTTCTCCACGATAAGTTTGAATGTGTGCCTGGTCCGTACATTGTCCAGGACACCCTGAGCAAGGCCTCGGGAATCGTCCTTATTTAGTCTTCTGTCTTGCATCACCTACGGAAATAATTTTAATCATACATTTAGAAAGTTGTAAAATCCACGCTTCGCTCTGATTCAGTCTATAGTCATTACATAGTATAAAACAAAGTCACTTTCCGCTGTCTGTCTCCTTCTATGCGTATATCTTTAAAACTATGCAACGGATTTTAATGCGGTTTTTTTTTAATAGTTAGAGGGTGTTAACGGGTTGGTTTTGATCTATAATTCATGTATAGTGTAGTAAAAATAAATAATAGTTTAAAAAAACTAAAAAACACGCTTTTTATAGAAAACCGAACTAAAAAATAGAAAATAAATTTTAATGAATTTAAATTAAGAACAAAGTGTTAAAAATTTCAATGAATATAAATTAATAATAGGGTGAATAAAAAAAAAAATATTTTATTTTAAAAAAGCGTGGGGTGCATGGTGCCAATAGTTATAAATATTTTATTGACAGATATGAGTAGAGTGATTATCATTTCGATAATATCTTAAAAAGCACCCCACGCTTTTTTAAATTTTTTTTTTATTTTTTTTTATTCACACTATTATTAATTTATATTCATTGAAATTTTTAACACTATTTTCTTAATTTAAATTCATTAAAATTTATTTTTTATTTTTTAGTTCGGTTTTCTATAAAAAGCGTGTTTTTTAGTTTTTTTTAACTATTATTAATTTTATATTTTTTAGTCCGGTTTTCTATAACAAGCGCGCTTCTTAGTTTTTTAAACTATTGCTTAACTATTTTAAAGCGTGCTACCAACGGATATCAAAACCAAATTTGAGGAATAGCGCCATCTGTGACTTATACAAGGAACTCGTTTCAAGTTGATAACGTAGACTTTCCGCTGATTGCCACTAGATGGTGCGAGAAGTGAACTATGAACACTAAAAAATTAACAAAAATCATATTTTGCAAATTGAAAAATGGAATAATTTTATCAAATTAGTGTATTGTCATCAATAAATCTACAAAGTTTAAACGAAATCTGGCCGTTTAAAGTGGGTCAAAATCGCGCCCAAAGAAGTCGGTTACAAACAAACATACAAACATACAGGTGAAGCTAATAAAAAGCTAATAAAAAAGTGTTAATTTTCAAGATTTAGAACTTTAATCTCAAACGCTGCCTGAACCCTAAGTGATAAATCAAAACAACGTACTACATTATTATACACCTTTAAAAGGTCTACAAAAAAGTCCGCGAGGGCATATGTCTATCTCTTGGGGATAACCCACAATGACCATTTTTATTTTTTTACGAGAAATAATGGCCTATTTACGAAACGATTTTAAACATTACAGCATTATTTTCATCCAATTAAGTGTCTTACATAGCTTGTGTAGGTAATATAGATGATCCTGGCCGTTTATAGCATGCAATTTAGTCAAATATTTTCGAAGATATTGCAGTATTAACATAGCGGGACAGCAGTTATTACTTTTGATGCGGAACAAAGTTCGCCGTGTCAGCTAGTACAGCTAGTAGAGAGCTAGATCATAGATTAACATGTAATCTATGAATAAAAATATATATTTTTAAGTTTTATCTCTCTGTTCGTTTGTTCCGGTCAATCTCTAAAATGTCTGAACTGATTGTCGCGGGACTTTTACAAGGAGTAACTCAGGCTACTTTTCTTTTAGAAAAAGCTTTTATTTACTCGTTTATTGCCTCCGAGGCGAAACCATGTGTATTTAATTAGTGATTATAAAGTTCTTTGTTTGTTTTTAGTATTTTTACCTCAATCTGTCCTGGCTGCAGTGCCGCCACGCCGAGCGGTGTGGAGGTAAGCAGAGTGAGGCGTGTTTTGCCGTCCTCTATGTAGGTGGCGGCCGGCATCGGGTAGAAATTCGCTTGTAATGGCAACTTATCCATATAACGGCGCTTTATCATCTGTAATAAAAAACACAATTAACATAACATTTTTAGTTGGGAGGGCAAATGCGTGTCACCTGATGTTAATCAACTAGCGCCGCCTATTGCCATCTGCAACACCTATAATGTTGATAGCAAGGGATTTGGCGTGAAGTTATGTATGTATGTATGTATGTAACACCTATAATGTTAAAGTTGGGTTGCAGGCCCTTAAGATTGTGTATTATAGGGAATGGAAAGAGTAACTAGTGGGCCTCCGGATACCTATCTCACTAAACGAAACGCGGTAAGGTACAAACGGTAAGCCGAAACTCTGGGTGGTGATGGGGGTATTATTTTACAGGCGAGCCAGCCCATTCAATAAAGATGTTAAAGATTTATAACAATGGTCCGTGTCTGAACCTTAAATACATTCTTAAAAATATATATAACTTCACGCATTATTCTACCCCAAGGTGTAGACAGCGGCTGTTAAGCCTCAACTCGCTGTCGCTGCTGTTTATGTCCCAAACGAAATAGGTGGCGAACCTATTGTGGCGGTGGCGAACACCGGGCACCAAGTGAGGCTACTTTTTTTTAGAAAAAATCTACATCCACTTACATGCATCCCATTCAGATCCGTAAAGAAGACATCGCCGTTCTTGATTTCCGTTGAGAATCTCATCGCCAGTTCTAAATTATCCACTTGTGGGTCAATAAGGAAGGTGTTTGTGATCTCCACCTCTGTTTGTGGGATGCTGGGGTTGTTGTACAGCGTCACCTGAATATAAAGAGCACATATTTTAAACATAACATAACTTCACGCCGTTTTCTACCCGAAGGTGTCGGCAGCTTGCCGAACCATTATGTGTCGTCCCAAACGGAATAGGTGGCGAACCTATTGTCATACACCGGACATAAAGTTGTTAGTCAACGGTATTTATCAAACATAACTTCCGATATGAATTCCAAGAAATCATCGTTGTAAGCCCGGAATTGATCTCACGACTTCTGAATCAGAAGTGTCATATTATTAAATATTTGATTTCAAAATGTCTTCCTAATTGATTTTGGTTTTTAACTGTGTCAAGGGCAAAAAAGCAAGCTAGACACCTGATGGTAAGCGAATAGCACCATGGATACTCGGAACCCCTCTCACACCCAACGAAGCGCGTCAAGAGTCAGTTTACGTCGACACTCCGCGAGGTCGTGGTATTTTTTCGGTCGAGCCAGCCCGTACATGCAGCGAACTGCATGGTTCTACCGCTGTTGAAATCATATTAAATGTGTAAAGACTTACAGCCAATAGTATATCAGCAGCCTTCGGCGATGTGAGGTCCGAGTACAGCGTGGTCTTGTATATACCCTCGGTGACCACAAGCACCGGGTATGGCTCAGGACTGAACTTCTCCGCGGGTCCAGTCGGGATGAACAGGTACGCGCCGCTGTTGTTGTCCTTGCCTCTTTGACTGTCATACCTGTCAAAATATTATCAATAGTTTTATAAGCACGAATCAAAATCTTTTGGACGGTATTGATATAATGTCAAAGATTGTATTTATAAACACATATAGTGTTACAGTTGCGTTGCTGACTTTTAGCGGAGGAAAAGCGGATAGGAAAAGATGGGGACGGGAAGTGGGCCTCCGGGTAACTCTCTCACCGAACGCGGCATGAGCCACTTTGTCGTGCCATTTTACCGGTCGAGCCAGCCTGTTAATGCAGCGACATGCTTGACTCTACCACATAGTCAAATTTGAAATTAAAAAAAACCAGTAAAGTGCTATTACTGGGTTATTGGCTTGGGTCGATTTGAACTTACTGAGCATAATCCATATGTAAGGGAACAATGTTGCCATCAGGTGTGATCATGGCTTTGATCAGTCCGTTCAGGTTGGCCACTATCTTGGTGCCGTTGCCAGCCTGTATGGTGATGTCCTCGTTCAGCCGAGCCGAGGGTTGTTCTATCGGGAACATCTTCGGCAGGTCAATGGTCCAATAGTCCGCGTTGTATACGCGCACTCGCGAGAAAGACGTATACCTTGACAATTAAATGGACATTATATACTTTTATGATGATATATAGCTTAAAGATTTCCTCGAAACTGTCTGAAATAGTCTATATGACTATCCAACGGACAGTTTCAATTCGGACCAGTAGTTACAGAGATTAGCGCGGTCAGACAATTAAACTCTTCAACTTTATAATTATATTTATTTATTAATTTTAATAATTAATGATAATGTTTAGTATTGGTCTCGGTGGTCCAGTGGTCGAGCAACCCGCTTATGATTAAAGACGTAGCAAGTTCGAATCCTGGCTCATACCAATGACTTTTCGAAATTCTTTTGGGAAGTGTGTGATAAATATCGATGACTGAAAACTTTGTGGCCGGTATGGCAATAGACTCGCCACCTATTCCATGTGGGACGTAAACATAACGGCGAATCGACGCTTAACAGCCACTGCGTACACCTTCGGGTAGAAAAAGGCTTGAAGTTATTATGTTATGTTATAATAGGTTGGGGAAAAAGTATTTTCGTATTTTTGTATGAAAAGTCAAGACATTTTTTTCAAAGTTTATTTACATTTATTTACAATATATATGTACCGTTTTGTTGAATAACTTTCTGCCATTTTGTGGGCAGAGACATTATCCCGTTACTGTAGAAACTTTGGGACTTCTGATCAAAAAAACGGGACAAATAGTTTTGGCAGTCCTCTCTTGAGGTCAACCTTACAGAACCTAAAGAATTCTGAAGAGACCGAAACAGGTGAAAATCTGAAGGCGCAAGGTCAGGGCTATATGGTGGATGCACTAGGACCTCCCAGTCGAACTCTCTTAATTTTTGCTGAGTGGCTAAAGATGTGTGTGGTCTAGCGTTATCGTGATGAAAGACCACACCCTTCCTGTTGATCAATTCCGGCCGTTTTCTCTCGACTGCTTCCTTTAATCTCATCAGTTGCTGGCAGTAAAGATCAGAATCGATGGTTTTGCCGGATGGTAAAAGCTCATAATGAACAATGCCCTTCCAATCCCACCATACACACAGCATCACCTTATTTCGTGTTAGGCCAGGTTTGGCCACAGTCTGTGAAGCCTGGCCAACTTTCGACCACGACCTTTTTCGCACGTTCTTGTCGTACGTGATCCACTTTTCATCGCCAGTTATCAATCTCTTCAAAAACGGCTCGGTTTCATTACGTCTCAATAATGAATCGCAAATGAGTACACGATTCATTAAGTTTCTTTGAGTGAGCTCGTGTGGCACCCAAATATCGAGCTTTTTTGTATAACCAGCTTTCTTCAAATGGGTCAAAACTGTTTTGTGGTCAATTCCCAGTTCTTCAGCTACATCGTAACTACTAATATGCCGATCTTGCTCCACTCTTTCAAAAATGGCGTCCATTTTATTCGTAACAGGGCGACCAGAGCGAGGTGCATCTTTAACATCAAAATTTCCGGACTGAAAACGTTTGAACCAAATTTGTGCTACTCTTACTGACACTGCATCAGGTCCATAAACATCACAAATTTTTTTCACTGCTTGAGTTGCATTTTTGCCTTTTTTATAATAAAATTTTAAAATGTATCGAATTTCTTCATTAGATTCACTCATTTTTACGGAGAGAAAAACAAATGAAAAATAGCGGGAAACAACTTTTTTTTATTTTTTTCTTTTCTTTATAATGTAACCTTTTTAATGTTACCAAAACCAGCCAGACACAAATAGTACAGTCAAAGAAATTTTATAATAAGTTTATACCTACGTTATGCGAAAAGACTTTTTCCCCGACCTATTAGATATATTAGTGAATTGATCATATCACTTCTTTAGATCTATAAGGTTAATTCTACCATGGGTTTCACCACGGGTTATCTGGTGGTAAGAGCAACCCTGCAATCAATTAACACCGGTAAGGACATGGTACTATACACACTTGTTGATGCTCATGCTGTCTCTGAGCGCCACCGTGTATGTGGTGAGTGCCAGCGGCTCCACCACCACGGGGAAGGACAGTTGGAACTTGTTGGCTGCGAATGTGATCGTCTTGTCGCCCGCTACTACCGGTGAGACTTGCGCCATCATTGGATTGCCTTCTGGGTCGAACACCTGAGACACATCATCTACCATCAGCACTTCAGTCATTTTGACGTAAATAACAAGCAGAGATGAGAGTTTGTTTTAATGAGATAGGATGAAAACGGAAAAGTGGTAAGACACTTGCGCTGCCCATAGACACTGCAACCCAGACAGTGTTACTGTTGAATTGCCGCCCTTTGAAGTAGGATAGGGAGGAGGTCTGGCATGGGAGGGGAGGGTAGAGTGAGTAAGGCTACCGGATACCTCTCTCACCAAACAAAATGTGACATAAGCCACTTTACGTCAATATTCTGAGAGGTCGCTTTATTTCACCGGTCGAGCAGTCTATTCAGGCAGTTCTACCACACTAGTAAGTTCACTAATTACAAACAATCTAATAATGTTGTTGTGTCTTTTCATATTAGTCTTTCCCATCGATGAAAATATTTGAGATTTATTTAATGCAGTCTCTCCCTCTTCTTCTCTCTTTAGTCTCGGTGGTCCAGTGGTCGAGCACACGGCTTCTGATCCAGAGATCAGGGTTCGAACCCTGACACTGGCTCACACCAATGACTTTTAGAAATTGTTTTCGGAATTTGTGTGAAAAATATCGATAACCTAAAACCTCTGTGCCCGCTATGGCAATAGGTTCGCCACGTATTCCATTTGGGACGTAAACATAACGGCGAGACGAGGCTTAACAGCCGCTGCCTACACCTTCGGGTAACAAAGACATGAAGTTATGTAATGATGTAAGTAATGTTATTTAATGCAAACTGCAGTTAAAGCACAGAAAAAATGAATTCCTCTTAGTATTTCCTGAAAATTAGTAACTAACTAATAGAACTTCAAAGATGATTTTATAAAAAAAATATAGTTGTAATATCAACTATGAGTAATATAGTAACACTACCCGCTACTAGACATCAATGTACAGTTATAAATATTTTTTTAAAACAGGCTTAAGAAATTTTCTAAATTGGATATTATATTGACTAATTTATATACTACTTTTTATAGCCGCATGGGGGAGCGTTAAAAGCGTTAAACGATTGCAAGAGAGATTAGAAGTTTCACTTTAAAAATAGATGAATAAACTAGATGAAGTATAAAATTAACTCTCAATCAATTTTATTAGTATTATTACCACCACATCTCGAGTAGACATCTGAAAAACAATATAAATGTAGTTTTCATTGCAGTCTAATGTTAAATGTGTATGTTGGTTTGTTAATTATATATCTCATTTAATGAACCAACGTCAGAAGATTATCAAAATTACATTAATATGTAATTTGTCTATTGCCAATATTTAATATTTAAGTGGATATTTTTTTTTATTTATTTAAGGGATATATCCACGTGTACCATCCTATTCCTACCCATACCCCACTCTAAGTGGGTTCGGCTGTCGGCACAACATTTGTCATCCACATTTTCAGAATATTTAGATTTTTAGTTTAGTGTAATGTATATTATATAAAACATATTTATATCCAAACGCCTTGTCTGAGGTCTAAAACCCACGAAGAAGTAACAAAACAGACAAATTTTTGTCAACTCACTTTTGGACATTTTTACACAACTATCTGCTCAGCGAATCTTAATTAATACTCACTTCGACGTGTGGTGATGAAACATAAACTGTGAATATCTCATATCTCCTGAAAGCCAGAGCGTTGTACAAGACAAGTTTCCTGGACGGCGACACAACGTCGAGGGCCATGGTGATTCTGGTGGGGATCTCGTCGTGGCGTCGCCAGATGTCGTCCACGTCGAAATATATGTCGTCTTGTGTTTGGTCCAGGATTGGAGGCTGCTTGAGCAAATAGTAAGCTGACTGCTGTATCGCCGACTGACAATACTTTATCGCGGTTAACATTCTGCAAGGAAAATTATAGTTTAAGTCTCGGTGGTCCAGTGGTCGAACACCCCGCTTCTGTATGAAGAGGTCGCGGGTTCGAATCCTGGCTCACACCAATGATTTTTCGGAATTCTCTTCGAAAGTTATGTGTGAAAAATATTGATGCCCAGTATGGCAATAGGTTCGCCACCCATTCCATTTGGGACGTAAACATAATCTCGAGACGAGGCGTTAAGCCGCTGTCTACAGCTTCGGGTAGAAGGAGGCGTGAAGTTATGTTATGTATGTTATAATAAATACCTTTAAACGAGCAATTCTTGTATTTTTTTCATCTGAATCTTAGAAACAGCTTTAAGGGTATTTGTGAAATATGGTACGCAGGGGGTTTTGGGGGCGATAATTCGATCTAGCTGGTGATCGTTTTCCGAAAACTTCATTTTACCAGTGTTTCATTTGCAAAGAATAAATGTGGTGATGTTTAAGATCTGTCAAGACTCACTTCTGAGCATAGTCCACGTGCACGTTGTCCCTGGCAGTGCCGGTGACGCCGTCGTGATGCTGGAACAGCGCCAGCGAGCGTCTCGCTGACTCCACCCGGTCTCTTAGTTGTAAAGACATTATGTATTTGACCGAATGCGACGTCATCGCTTGAGAACTTATTATTTCCGCTGCCCTGTGACAAAAAACACAGGTTTTTTTATATTAACGGTGTACTTAACAGTGGCAGCCGGCAACACAACTGTGACCCTATGAGAGTTTCAGGATACTCGTGTGCGGCGCTAGTCGATTGCCGCCAGGCGTCTCGTTTCCTCATCCGTTTCAATGTTTCATTGCAGTAACTCTTCTGCAACTTGAAGCTTACAATATAAGCCAATTCATATATGCTCTATGTTCATGCCATGGTGACAAGGGTTTGTGGAAAGCTAGTTGATATTCTAGAAATTTGAAATTTATTATAAGTATTAAAAGAGTGCGACATTATTATATAAAATACGCTACACAGAAACGGTATAGAAGAACACTTCCAAAATTACAAAACAATTGTTTATGAGATAGGAGGGCAAACGAGCAGGCGTGTCACCTGATGGTAAGCAACCAACGCCGCCCATGGACACCAGCAACACATATAGTGTTACTGTTGCGTTGCCGACCTTTAAAGGATAGGGGATAAGAAAGGACGGGGAAGGGGGATGGGCCTCCGGGTACCTCTCTCACGGAACGAAACGCGGCATGAGCCACTTTATGTCGGTCTTCTGAGAGGTCGTGGTATTTCACCGATCAAGCCGGCCCATTCATGCAGCGAACTGCTTGGCTCTACCACCATAAGACTAGCTGACCCGGCGAACTTTGTTCCGCATCAAAAGTAATTTTTACATCGTTTACAAATTAAAGTGATAAATATCGAAAATTATCACTTTTTCTTTACTACATAATATAAATACAAACCACCTGTTGACACCCTCTATCTATTAAAAGAAACCGCATCAAAATCCGTAGAGTAGTTTCAAAGATCTAAGCATATAAGGGGACAGACAGCAGAAAGCGACTTTTTTCTACTATGTAATGATGAACGTGCTGTATGGAAAAAAGTGATTCTTGGCAAGAGATCAGCTTTTGTGTAGATTATTAGAGTACATTAAAAATTAACAGGACTTACATTAACTTACAGTCTTAGAAGTAAACGGAACAGAAAAGCAACATGGATGTGATCCAAAATCTCGTGAGGAGCACCACTGACCTGACATAGGCAAGCAGCACCCGGTCCATGTTCTTGTAAAAAGGTCGAGACGTAAAGTAACCGCTCCAATAGTGCTGCTGCCTGTCGGCGTACGTGAAGAAATCACCAGATAGGACCGGGAAGTCTGACATCTTCACATCGGCGTGGAGTGCTTTGAAGTAATCTTCGAGAGTGCCGAATTGGATCTGGAAAATTTACTATAAATGGTAGAAAACACTGATCCGGCGAACTTAGTAACAATATACTTTAACCACTAAAAAGGGCAGTGCTCCGCTCCTAGAAGTCGTAGCGTGATGATATATACCCTATAACTTTCCTCAATAAATGGGCTATCCAGAACTAAAAGAATTGTTCAAATCGGATCGACAGTTCCCGAGATTAGCGGGTACAAATAAACAATGAAAATCTTCAGCTTTATAATATTAAGTTTGGATTTACCTCGGCAGTGGTCTCGGTGGTCCAGTGGTCGCTGGTTCGAATTCTGGCCCACGCCAATGGCTTTTCGGAATTAATTTCGAAAGTTATGTGTTATTAGTAATAAATATCGATGACTAATAACCTTGTGCCCGGTATGGCAATAGGTTCGCCATCTATTCTACTTGGGACGGCGAACATAACGGTGAGTCGAGGCTTAACAGCCACTGCCTACACATTCGGGTAGAAAAATGCGTGAAGTTATGTTATGTTACCTCAGCGTTCCACGCGTCACTATTATTGATATAGTCAATGAGCAGTTCATAGTTTTGATACTGATTGTCCCATTCGTTGGATCTGTCGTATCTGAAGTCATCGCCCAGTGGGAACAGTAGCACGTTGCTTCTGTACAACTGGGCCTTTTTACGCCACTGGTCCAAGATCATATGGGCTCTGAAATTTTAATAATACATGTACAATTGGCGTTAAAGAATATCCTGAACCTGTCATTAACACCCAAAACAAGGTTTTTTACGACAAGCGGGTCACCTGATGGTAAGCAACTAGCGCCGCCCATGGTCATTTGCAAAACAGTGTTACAGCCGCCTTGCAGCATTTAAAGATTTGTTATAGGAACCATGAAAATACTACGGCCTCGCAGAATATCGACGTAAAGTGGCACATGCCATATACCTGGAGAGCAACGCCCCTCCCTCTCCGTTCAGCAACTATAACACATCTGTGATGCAGGTGTCCCTGGAGGGTGGTGGTGTAGTTGCTTACCAACAGGTGACCTGCTTGCTCGTTTACCACCCTATTGCTTAAAAAAGAAGGGGCCGTAAGCGGAATGGGGAGGGGAGACAATAAGATATTGAACCCATTGTCTTAATTTAGAAAATTGTTTTATTTATAGTATAGGGGGCAAACGAGCAGGCGTGTCACCTGATGGCCCAAAGACACATACCAGTGGTACAGTCGCGTTGCCGGCGCTTGCAATAGGATATGGACGGGGTCGGGAGTGGGATGGGAAGGAGAGGGGGACAGGGTTTGGGCTTCCGGATGAGGCCTCTCACCAGGCTCTCTCACTAAACAAAACGCGGCAAAAGCCACGTCGATATTCTGAGAGGTCATGGTATTTCACCGGTCGAGCCGGCCCATTAGTGCAGCGAACTGCTTGCCCTCATCATGTCTCATTTAATGTGTAAAGTTGGGACACGTTGTCTTTAAACACACACAGCATTTATAGTTCATCTCAAAATAACATAACTTCACGCCTTTTTCTACCTAAAGGTGTAGGCAGCGGCTGTTAAGCCTCGTCTCGCCGTTATGTTTACGTCCCAAATGGAATAGGTGGCGAACCTATTGCCATACACATTGCCACAAAGTTATCAGTCATCGATATTTATCACACGTAACTTCCGAAAATTTCGAAAAGTCATTGTAGTTTGCCAGGATTTGAACCCACTACTTCTTGAATCAGAAGTGGGGACCGAGGCTGTCATCAAAATAGTCATCTCAAAATAGTGTTATTAAGAAACGAATAAACTAAACTAACCAACCTTTCACGAATATTCTTCTCGGTGATTCTCTGGGGCGCGACACCCCATGGGCAAGACACGCCGTTGCCGGGGAGTCTTTTAAAATCAAATTGGCAGCATATCTATAACGAAAAAGAAAAAAAATCTAGACTGACGGCATACACACAGAGAAATATATTAACATTTAATAAATTTCGAAACAACCTGTATACTATGAACACTTACTTTAGGATCGGGACCGCAGGAGTGTGGCACATCGTACGAATAAAACGGGAAAAGGTGTGTGAACATGTCCGTTTTACCCGCACCATCTGCGAAACGGTGCATCCGTTATTAATGAATAATTAACAAATTAAATCACAAAAACATTGACAACTATCATATACCCATCACTGCATAGCAGATAGTTGAAGATATCTTTTCAACATTTCGCTATCAGATTTTGGTAATCTGCTCAAACAATATTTATAAAACATAACATAACTTCACGCCTTTTTCTACGCGAAGGTGTACGCAGCGGCTGTTAAGCTTCGACTCACTGAGTCGGTAAGTTACGCCCGTACGTATAGGTGGCGGACCCATTGCCCTACGCCGGGCACAAAGTTGTCGGTCATCGATATTTATCATACTTCACTTCCGAAAAGAATTCCGAAAAATCATTTCGGTCAATGATTCAATCACTCGAAACCGATCTTACGGCTGAATCAGCCGGGAACTCGACCACCGGACCAGCGAATATTATAACCAAATATAATGAATTAAAACAGTTAATTTACTGAGTTGAGTTAAGTTAATGTACTGAGAAAAATATGTCAATGGAATACTAGAAACTATTTGGACCCTCGATAACAGTGGCCAAACCAGTACTTTACATTGCGTTCTACTGTAAAAAAAAAATTTTTAATGAAGCGCAACCAGGAGCGTCGATTCACAATATTAATAAAAGATTCAAATATAAAAGATATAATGTAACATCATATTATGTATATTTACCCCAAAGTTGACGCCACCTGAACTCCAACTGTCTATTTGATGCCAACTCTTTCTTTATCCTATAATGAACACGCTGTATAACGGAGTTGTCAAATCCCGCCACCTTGTGGATGTACGGCTGTGAGCTTGAGTAGCCAAAGGGGTCTATCGACCACGTGTTTTTCGGTATGATCCCTAAATTATCAATACACCATTGGTGGCCTGTAGTCAACTGCTGAGCTGTGGACAGCCAATGTGAATTGGCTTCGTCGTTCATAACCCAACCGCCCGTTACTATTTCAATCTTTTTATTTTTAACAAGGCTGAAATAAATATATGACATTAGTAAAAAACAATCAAGTTCCTCGTCTCGACGACCTAGCGATTCAAAACGGGTACATAACATAACATAAATTCACGCCTTTTGTTACCCGAAGGTGTAGGCAGCGACTGTTAAGCCTCGTCTCGCCGTTATGTTTACGTCCCAAATAGAATAAGGTGGCGAACCTATTGCCATACCGGGCACAATGTTTACAGTCATCGATATTTATCATACATAACTTCCGAATATAATTTTGAAAAGTCATTGGTGTGAGCCAGTGTCTGGAATCGAACCCGGACCTATGGATCACAAGCCGTGCGCTTGACCACTGCGCCACAGAGACATTTTTGTTTCACAAATTAAAAATGTTACTACAGTCCTATTTCTACACGAAGGTGTAGACAGCGGCTGTTAAAGCCTTGATTCGACGAAGAATAGGTGCCGAACCTATACACCTGGCACAAGGTACATCACCCATAACTTCCGAAAAGAATTCCGAGTAATCATTGGTGTGAGCCGGAATTCGCGAACCCACAATTTCTGGATCAGAAGCGGGGCGTCGACTACTTTTCGGAAAAATTGATTTAAAAAAAAACATTTCTTCGGAATTTTTCTTTGAGAATTCCAAAAATCAATGATAGCTTAAGTCACTCTCACTTCAAACATTGAAGACAAATCCATCAAGGTGTTTTGATTACAGTGTGTGACACTAGGGCAATTTAAACACCAAATACTTGCCACTAGCGGATACGTCAAGTCTAAAGTATCTTCACACAGGTTTATCTTTACCACTAAAAAGATTAGTGTTCTGTCGATATGAATGATGTTTTTTTTATGGAATAGGATGGCAAACTAGCAGGCGTGATGCTCACCTGATGGTAAGCAACCAACGCCGCCCATGGACACCAGCAACACGTATAGTGTTACTGTTGCGTTGCCGAACTTTAGGGGATAGGGAAAAGGAAAGGATGGGGAAAGGGGGTGGGCTTCCGGGTACCTCTCTCACCGAACGAAACGCGGCATGAGCCACTTTACGTCGATTTTCTGAGAGGTCGTGGTATTTCACCGGTCGAGCCGGCCCATTCATGCAGCGAACTGCTTTGCTCTACCACTTCTAATGCGGAACAATGTTCGGCGGAGCAGCTTGTTTTTTTTTTAATTTGATACACGAATAATTAAGTTTACTCAAAGCAAACGAAAAGTAATAACATTTTCCTATACCTAAGCAAATTTTCTTTTTCCTTATTACAATATTAATAATTAGTACAGATTTCTCTATCGCGTATCAAGAATAGCAGCGGGTTTATTAACAATTTAAATATTTTGTCGTGATAAGGTTTTATTAAAAATTACATAGCTTCACGCCTTTTCGACCCTAGGGTGTAGGCAACGGCTGTTAAGCCTCGTCTCGCCGTTATGTTTATGTCCAAAATGGTGGCGGACCGGTTGCCATACCAGGCACATAGTTTTCACTAATCGATATTTATCACACATAACTTCTGAAAACAATTTCGAAAAGTCATTGGTGTGAGCCAGGATTCGAACCCGCGACCTTCTTGATTCAGAAGCAGGGTGCTCGACCACTGGACCACCGAGACCTTATATCATATAAGGAAAACTTGATTTTAATTGATAATTAATGATATTAACTGATGAAAATTTACAATAGCCATTTTTTTTAAATAGCACAGTAAAATAACCATCTCAATAATCTAATCTCTTATGTGGACATATAGTAGAAAAACCTTTACTCGTCTGTCGTCTAAATAGAAGAAGATTATCAGGATAAACACAGTTTAGGGAGATTTAAAAAATAAATTAAGAAAGTAATCAAGTTGAAGTATATCGCGCACTAAGCACTGAGTAGAGCGAAGTGCCTCCGTCCGAAATACGACTAGCGCTGTGGGTTAAAGTGAGATAGAATGAGCATCCCGACCGCTGGCGAATACGTGAGAGAAAAGGACGCAAGTAAGGAGGCGCTGTAACGCGTTACGTAACAAAGCGATTTATGCTTACATAATAAGTTATTATCAATACAAAAATACTTACTTAATGAAAGCGGTCTTTTCACTATCACTAGCGTCGTTAGTCCACCACAATGCGAGATAGCTGATCTCTGCCCATATAAATTTCCTACCGACACCTTCATTCAGTTTTTCCACCATGTTCGTGAATATAGCGCGCGTTTGAGTCTTATAGTAGTTCTCGAAGGTCTTCAGCCATCCTGTTGATAATATTTTAAATTAGTCGGTAATATGCTCTCGCTTCTTTCAATGCCTTAACAGGATTCGTGAAAGTGCCTAGTACGGAAGGGTTACTTTAAAACGTTTTCGAAAAAGAGGATACCTATCTGCGAGATGATTAAACGGTGAAGGCTTCACAGAACCGTGCTGCGCGCTCAGGTCTGTGTTAAGGTGTCTGGACAGTACTTGAAGGTATTATGCTATTGGAGTACGATTTCTGTTTCGGAATACTAAACTACTGTGGCTTACAGCGGTAGAGGCCACGCAGTTCTGGTTGATTTGTCCGACTCGATTGATGAAATACCACGATCTCTCAGTATATCGTCGTAAAATGGTTCATGCGATGTTTCGGAGGCTGAGAAAAGTATCCGGAGACCCCACTTCTCACTCCTGAATCCTGCTGCATCACATATTAAAGGCCGGCAATGCAACCGTAACACTATCTGTGTTTTAGGTGTCCATGGGCCTATCTTACCATCAGCTGACCAGCTTGCTCGTTTTATCCCATAAAGAATAGTAGGAGATTAATAGTACATTTAATAAACACCAATACATGTTTTCTCACCTGGATCGTTGTGTGAATGTGGTATAATAAAAACTTTGAGCTTATTCTTTGGACTCCACTGGTCTTCTTTGTATTCAATGTTCCAACCTTGCTTCCACACACCACCGTCGGTGTCATCAAACTGTATTCTCTCATACACCGACAACATCTACAATTTATTCTCAATGTATAAAAATGCATTTGTGTCCCATTTTATTAATTCTTTAAAATCTGTGTATCCAGTGTGGACGTCAAATCAATGTATATACTGGACAAAGTAAATACTACAAATATTGTATGGTCTATGCAACAATTACCAGTTTAGTACTTTTTTTTTATGGTTTAGGAAGGCAAACGAGCAGGCGTGTCACCTGATGGTAAGCAACCAACGCCGCCCATGGACACCAGCAACACATATAGTGTTACTGTTACGTTGCCGACCTTTAAGGGGTAGGGGATAGGAAAGGATGGGGAAGGGGGGAAGTTTAGTACTCTTCAATAGGAAATACAAAAACAGAAGTAGTCTTGGAAATAGAAGTACATGTTTTAGTGCAAATTGCTTCAAAAACAGGTTGTCTGGTGGGTTCCCAGGACCGTGGGATTTACGGGAATTCAGCATAGACAATTTCTAGTTTACACATTAAAATCAAAAATTTATTAGAAATAAGTCTCGCTGGTCCAGTGGTAGAGCACACGGCTTCTGATCCTGAGGTCCGGGTTCGAATCCTGAAACTGGCTCACACCAATGACTTTACGAAATTGTTTTCGGAAGTATCGATGACTGAAAAGTCCGTGTCCGGTATGACAATAGGTTCACCACCTATTCCATTTGGGACGTAAACATAACGGCGAGACGAGGCTTAACAGCCGCTGCCTACACCTTCGGGTAACAAAAGGCGTGAAGTTATGTTATGTACGTTATTAGCAATGAAATGACACCATCACCGAAAGTGTCTATCTGCCAACCTTGAGCAAAACATATACATAATACACTCATATAAACTCATAATATCTTTGATACTTTGAAGTACATGGGTAGATGATCCAATTAGTATGTCATGGATTAGTTATATGGTATTTGAGCAATACGATAGCCTAAATTTACGAGCCACGTACGTAGTTATAAAACGCCTGAACGTATCAACCGCAAACAACCCGCAGTATTAGTTAACTATATACACATATATACAAAAAGTCACTCTCATATCTCATAGAGATAAGCAGTGAGTTTGTCTTTCCACAAGCTACAATCCTGGTACACTTGTTTCTCCTTATCCACTGTCATACATCTCATTTTGGCACAGATCATTTATTTGGTCGTGATAGCTCTTTTTTCTCTCATGTGTCACGTTCTCTTCATACGCTCTTCGGGTCAGCTGGCCTTTGTTCATTCATGCAACCACATCATCCTTCGACTTACATTTCTCCACAAGAGACTTGTCAACATGATTTTTGCATTATGAAAGTTTAAGCACATTAATTCTCAATTCATTACACAGAAAAGCCTAAGGAAACAGTGGAGTAATTTACCAAACATTGAATTGATTGATGACAATTGCAATTATAAAAAAATATCAAGTCCATCTAAATAAAAACATTTACCTGTATATCAGTCTTAGGAACTGTTTGTTTTTGTATAGGACAAGTTGATTCATTGAAAGCGATGCGCAACTTTGGTGGTTCATCCACAACAGGCTTCAATTCTTTGGGTTTCGGCACCTCGTCATAATTGTGTATATTTTTGGGTCTCTTCTGCGGAGGATGAAACTCCTGTGATTTCTCAACAATTTGTTCTACTGCCGATTTAATTTCACCGACCACATCGTGATGTTTGTTCAGTTCATTTTCTATGTGACGAAGCTTCGATTCAAAAGCTGACCATTTCGCCTAAAATTTTAACAATAACTGAAATATTATAAAAACATAAAACAAGTTCAAGTATTACGTAAACACTAGAGGGGGGTGGGGGGGTCTTTGCTTTGCTTACTTTGGATAACATGGGGGTAGGGGGGTCCAGATGATGATTATGTCATCAGTAGTTACTCAATTTTACAAAAAAAACCTTAGACCAATCTTGGTCTCCTGAGAATTTCTTTTTGCAAAATGTTTATCTTATGGGGGGAGTGGTAAGGGCTTTGCTTACTTTTGCTGACAAGGGGGGGTGGGGGGTAAATAATTGTACTAAATTTGTTTACATAATACTTGAATGGACCCTAATACTTGATTGAAAACTTTTTTTTTGTCTACTTGAGTTTGTCACACACTGGGACATTTAGTAGCTGGTTGGACGGAGTCTGTAATGGCATGCTTGGAATGTAACGGAACTCTACTTTACTGTGTCCTGGGACATTTTACATTTCAGTCTACGAGTTGCACGAGATTCCTTCATCAAGACTTTCGTTAAGAGGTTTGGATGGTTTGTGATCCTTTCTTTATATGTTTTTGTATAACTTAAGATTTCTTGTTTGATAGTATGTATTAAAACTTTATTTATTTTAAAATTTTCCAATCCAGTGTAAAAACTATTGGATAATATGGATTCAAATAAATATTTTTATTTCACAAATAACTACTATTTCACATAATAATTATACATTATAATCAGAATAGTACTTACCATATAAATTAAGATAAAACCATTATTTTAATTCATGTCCATATAAAATGACTAAAATTTACCTATTTGTTACAGGAATAAAAATGTAATTAAATAGGAAATACAGGTTTATGTTAAGAATTAATTATTTATCTAATCAAACCAAATATCTGATTAGTAGTATCCGGTTAAATAGATATAAAATTACTTACATCAACATCTTCCGCTGCCGGTTTGATACTAGGCAATTTAAAACTCAGATCCGTGACTACATATAGTATAAATATGAAAGCAATAATACACGTAGCCCAAAAAAGTGCCGACAAACGCCGAATCCTCATTGTAACTGAATTTATTAACAATGTATATTAAGTTTTTCTTTGAAAATGGAAAATTTAATCAATATAACAATTCTAATGCTTGAATAGAATATAAATAAATGTAAAAATTCTAGAGAAATAAGAATAATTTTGAGTTTTTTTAACACTAATATATTTTTTGCATACGTAGAAAATATAACTCACAATATCCTGATGCTGGCTTAATATACTAAAACAAGTTTACCACTGTATATATTTAAATATATATTCTAAATAAGATTTTTTTTAACAAATCAAGTAATAAAACAATTAATTCTCGGTTTGAAAAACCATTTTGGTTTGTTGTCAAGTTGTCAAAGCAGTAAGTAACTGTCAATGTCGTTTTGCTGTCGTTCTCCTGTCAGCCTGGTACTGTCATTTGTGTGCGTTCAAAATACATAACATAACATATTTTCACGCCTTTTTCTACCTGTAGGTGTAGGCAGCGGCAGTTAAGCCTCGTCGTTATGTTTACGTCCTAAATGGAAGAGGTGGCGAATCTATTGCCATACTGGGCACAAAGTTTTCAGTCATCGATATTATCTCACATAACTTCCGAACTTAATTTCGAAAAGTCATTGCTGTGAGCCAGGGTTTGAACCCACGACCTCTTGATTCAGAAGGGGTTGCTCGAACACTTGACCACAAAGACAATTTAAATTTTAACCGACATTCCAAGAAATTATATCCAAAAACGCCTTTTATTCAATTGTCTTTTATTTTTTAAGTTTTTATGTATCATAATATAAATACACACACAATGCTCTCAAATCACTCTATCCTCATTAAAATCTGTTAAAAACTATCAAAGAGCGAACCTTGTTGGATGGCGGAGTCCCTATTTTAAACTTATCTAAGATCTATCTTTATTTCAAGATTATTTTAATTTTGTGGCAGTAGCGTGGTTTCTCTATTTTTCGTGGTTTTTCCAGATTTAAATATTCATCCAGTGTCTAATTCGTCAGATTTCTATTATATTGAGTGAGTACTGTGAGCTCATCTTAGGTTAAGAACAAACATTGTAATCCTGTTGCCGATTCTAATCAGAATCCTATAAGGCCAAGGATATAAACTTACAGAAACATAATACACTCATTAAAGAGTGCAAAAAATAAATAAATACTAAATACACAAACTTAGATATCAATAATATCGTCAAAAGTACGTAATGACTGTAGGAATGTCTATCCTTGAATTACCTACCTTATTCTGATTATATCTGAACGCAATTATTGGTCAGATTGTTATGTTATTGATTACCCGAAACGTCAAATTGATTGTTTTTATCTGAGTGAGTGAAAGATGGCGTCGAAGGAGTCTCTAGATGTAAGTAATTATTTTTTATACATTATTGGTAAACTTTTCAGTCTCATATTCAACACATCACACAGATTATTTCCTCCGTAACGTTTTTCAATTTAAAATGCTTCCAAGTAAAAGTTAATTTTGTGGATATAAACAAAGAAGACCACGCCCCTATCGTTTTCTGTAGATTAACTATTTTATTTATTATTTTATTGTTATTTCATGAATAAAGTCGTAACATTTTTAACTTAAAATTAGCGGACAATAACATCAGGTGTTCGATTCTATAATTTTAAGATTTTTTGTATGGTTTTATTCACAATATAGTCAATTATTCGAACGACAAATTTATGAATTTATGCCGGCAGTATTTAAATGCTTTTAACGATGTAAAGCTGTGAACGGCTGTTTTCTGAATTATGTAATATGTTTATTCGTTTTTTTGATACTTACAACAGTTATTGATTGGGTTTAATAAGACAAGTTAAACTTAACTACATCAAAATATATTTACATAAAAATCATTATTGAATTATAAATTATGGATAAAATCATTGGAGAATACACTTATAATAATTAAAACAATCTTTCTACATTATATTGAATTTAGTTTCCTTAATTATCAATGCAATGTACCTATTGTTTTATAGCCTCTATAACTGAATTGACTGGCCCATGCTCTTTACCTCGTCACCCTCATCGTCATTGAAGCACAGACAAGCACTGGCCAGTAGAATAAAAAAAACAATCTTAAGAAATTTAGATTGAAATACTTATTTCGTATTCCGTTGACATATATAACATTAAATACTTAAATAAAATATAAAGCGCTGTAAGTATTTTATTATATGCATCAGCCACAATTTTTTCAGTCATGAATAAGTATTGAAACCCTTGATATGAAGTTTGTAAGCCAACCAAGAAGATTAAAAAAAAACTGTCTACTCGGAGACATATACTAGTAATCTTTTGTCATTTCTATTGAAGCCCCCAGTTCTTCATACTTCACTTCAAAAGAATTCACATATTAATTTAATACCTATTAAACTATTTATTTATCACTAGCTGAGCCGGGGAACTTTGTTCCGCATCAAAAGTAATTTTTACAGCTACAATTAAAGTGAAAAAGATAACTATCACTTTTCTTTAGCAGATTATCCATGAATTATACACAGAAACCACTCAACTCCCTTTATCTATTAATAAAAACCGCATCAAAATCTGTTGCATAGTTGCAAAGATTTAAGCATTTAATGGGACAGACAGGGGAAAGTGACTTTTTTTATACAATGTAATGATAGAGACAGAGTTATGTAACAATTCTATAGTGAGCATAATGTTTACACAAAAAAATAAGTCTATGAGATGCTCATATGGTTTTAAGCAGTCTATATGCAATCCGGGGCTAGGAACTAAATATGTATAGATCACTCCTGGCTTTAGCTATGACAAACTATTAATATCGGGTTCGCTGATGGGGAACTGTCTGAAACTTCAAGATAAGTGAGTAAAATAACTTAGTAATAGGGGCTCGAAACTATCAGAAGTTGGTGTTTCATTGTTACAGTCAAGCCTAAGAGCATATTGAGGAGATCACGGATCAGATATATAGGCTGTATATACATATACAGATATATATAGTTATTCTGCAATATCTATTATGTTTTATGTAAAACATCCTAGGTTTGAATCAGTCATAATGACATATTCTGTTCCTAAAATGCTGTAAATGAAAAATTATTATTTAATTTACAGATTTGTATCAACATTTACATATAACTGATTTAAGTAATAATACGAATTCTGGTTAAGAGTTAGATCTTGAAGGTAGTTTCTTCTTATTTAACAGATATAAAAATAGAAATTAATCCTAATTTGAAATACATAAATTCAATAATTAAACATTTATAGCTTCAATGTTTATACTCCGTTTAACTTTTATTTAATACAACAAATAAATTAAACAGCAGAACCGTTTCCTAAAAAGTTTTCATGTTAAAAACAATATGGCTGTTTTTTTTTCCATTCATCCATTTCGGACAAACTAAAGCGTTTCATTCCATTTGTCCTTTTCGGACGGGCTAATACTTAAAAAATCTGTTGATATAATTTTATGTAGACCGAGACCGTAGACTCGCTGAAACATTGCGAAAGTGCGTTAGTGCACTATGCAGCCTTGCCGGGGTGTTTAGCGCGGTTCGATAACGGCCGTCGGGCCAATTGAGCGCATCCGCATTTGTTTGAAAGGACGCAGCACGCGCTCCAAGACGAGATCATCTTTGAACAAGGTTACCATCTCATCCGCAGGCAAAATACAACGCCTATAGATACCCGCCCACATGTATTATTTATTAATGAGGACTGGCGGTCCCGAAGACTTCAGAGATTAAATAATCGTATATGAAAGCTGATGATCATACCCAAAGTGTACGAATTGTGAGTTATTTTGTCTGTCATCTAAATTTATGACACATAACTTCCGTAAATAATTCGGAGATTAAGCATAGGTGTCACCCAGTTTTGAACGAGAGTCTTCTTATCCAGACGCAGGGTGCCGAGAGAGTTTTAGTTTATATAATTACTAGCTGACCCGGCGAACTTTGTTCTGCATCAAAAGTAATTAATGAGTAAATTTTGGATAGCATGAGGTTCAATTTGTACTATTTATCGGCTTTAACTGCTGTCCCTCTATGTTAATACTGCAATATCTTCGAAAATATTCGTTTAAATTGTATGCTGTAACGGGCCAGGATCATCTATATTTTATGCACAATCTATTTAAGATACTTAATTGGATGAATGTTTCGCTTCGTTAATAAGCCATTATTTATCGTAGAAAGTAACAAAATAAAAATGGTCATTGTGGGTTATCCCTAGAAGATAGTTAAATGCCCTCGCGGACTTTTTTGTAGACCTTCTGAAGGTCATCAAAAATTATAATGTCCAATAATAATAATGCAGAACATTGTTTTGATCTATCACTTAGGGGTCAGCCAGCGTTTGCAATTAAAGTGCTAAATCTCTAAAAGTGAAAATTAACATTTTTTCTTTAGAATATCATTTGAATTATAGATCGAAACCACCCCGTTGACACCCTCTAACTATTAAAAGAAACTGCAGCCAAATCCGTTGCGTAGTTTTAAAGATATAATCATATAAGGGGACAGACAGCGGAAAGTGACTTTGTATTGTACTATGCAATGATGATAACCAACGAAACTCGGGTTTTATGTATCGAATTGAAGGTACCTACTATACACTCTGCATCTGTTGGCATGCACCTTTACTTAATACTGTATAGGGGACGTAGACAGAAAACCATTTCGCGTTTATATAAGAAGAAAATCTGAACGTCATGAACTCTCAAGCCATTTTCGAAACGCATGCGCAGCCTTGCTTTGATGAACCTTAAAGTAATGGTACACTAGTGGAGATGCAGTCTTCATTGATGCTGTCAAGTGAAGTATAATCTTGTACGTACATTGTCGCACTTTGGTCAAACGGTACTTTGGTGCGTTTCATGAATGAATTGGCGGGGAGCGTATGTACCAATTGGCAATACGTGAATAGTTTGACCTTCCACGCCCATTCCAACATTCAATACTGTATCGATCGCATTATGTTCTGAATGAGTACCTCTCAATAGTCTCATTTTTCAGACCCATTAACCGATAAACCGCTATTGTGGGGAAGATTTTTCTAGCCATCATTTATTTAATGTATTTTCACGGCGACTTGTTTCCTTGTTTGCTTTCTTGTGAGATTTCATTGTTCTCAATTTCTCTTAACATCCTCTAAAATCTCTTCTTCTCCCTCTAAAATTTGTAAAATTGATAATTATTATGATGAAGAATGATTGGAATGATAAATGTTTCGTGATATATTTATTTTATTCATAGATATTTATACCAAAATGATAGTAATATTACAAGTAATGTTCTCAAATACTTAATCTTTAACTTTCTAAATAACAAATAAATACCTTTTTAAAAAGAGGTAAGTGTATATCATCTTCATTATCAGCGTTATCAACATATTGAAATTTATGTACGAATATGGCTACTCTACGTATGGGTACTCTACGTTAACTCAAAATTGAAGCATTGCTACATACTTAGACTCAGTAATCATCATCTAAGCCAGTGAATTCTGCCCATAAAATTAAAATAACTGAAAGGAAATGCAAAGGAGATTTGCGAGGGCGATTTTGATTCATTGCAATAAAATGCGGCAATAAATCTCAACCAAGCCCTAGAGCGTTTGATGAATTATCACTTAATGTTAAGTATTTATGACAAGAATCATCATAAATCTTACTTGCAATTGTCTCAGAGACTGTCTACGGCCGCAGATAGTGAGTTTAAGGTCTTACACGATGCTGACGCAAGTTAGCGCACTTCCCGCAGGATGTCGGGAATGAGAGCGTGTCCTCGTAACTCTTCTGTAGTGGGTGGCATAACGTCGGCCATATTGCGTAACTAGCTAAGATTAAGGGGAATATTATTTAGAAGTATCAAAGCGTTAGACGAGAGATTTGGACGTGATTTGGTAGAGTTTTAATTGCTTCATTATAGGCGGTTCACTTCGTTAGCGTAACGATATAGTGGACGGATTGAGTCTTGGTTCTAAAAATCGGTCATTATCAAACAGCAGATTTTTTTGGTAATGTCACTCACTTAATACCTTGAATGTTTAGGGAATAATCGGCAGGCAAACCCTTAGTGATGCGTCGCTCAGAATTGGTTCTTAATCCATAATTACCACACAATAACTTCCAAATAGTCATTGGTTTGAACTTTGGGCGATCCGAACTCCGTTTGAACCAATAACAAATTGATGAATAAATTGAATTGATGAGAAATTGAATGGGGAAATTTAATTCAAATTTTGTTTTGTGATTGTCCTTATAAATTATGTTATTTCCCTCCGTCGAATCAATCAAATCGCTTTATTTTTATAGGCCTTCACTGCTATTTCAGAATGATCCAATAAATACGATGATAAGAAATTTTAAGGAATATTGAATTAAAATTACACATTAATATAGATAAGAATAGAAATACCATTTATTAGTCTCGGTGGTCCAGTGGTCTAAGTCTGCGCTTCTGATTCAGAAGTCGTGGGCTCGATTCCGGACTCACATCAGTGATTTCTCGGAATTCTTTTCAGAAATTAAGTGTGATGTGTGTGGTGTATGGCAATGGGTTTCAGCACCATATTCTATTTGAGCCGTAACATAACGATTCGGCGTGTCGAGGCTATCGCAGTCGCAGCCTACGCCTTGGGGTAGAAAAAGGCGTGAAGTTACGTTTCTTACACTGTAATTTACACACGGTAAAGGTTAGGCCAGTACAATAGGCGGTCTTATCCCATGCTGCGCTATCTACTAGACGAACTTATTATATAAATATTACCTACTTTTACATAACATAACATAACATACATAACATAACTTCACGCCTTTTGTTACCCGAAGGTGTAGGCAGCGGCTGTTAAGCCTCGTCTCGCCGTTATGTTTACGTCCCAAATGGAATAGGTGGCGAACCTATTGCCATACCGGGCACAAAGTTTGTCAGTCATCGGTATTTATCACACATAACTTTCCGAAAACAATTTCGAAAAGTCATTGGTGTGAGCCAGTGTCTGGAATCGAACCCCGGACCTCTGGATCAGAGGCCGTGCGCTCGCCCACTGCGCCACCGAGACAAGATTTACCTACTTTTATTTCCATATAATTGTATGACATTTTTTACTTTTACTAATACTATGAGAAGGTCATGCCAAATTAGTAGATTTTAAACATATCTGGTAACTGTGTTATTTCGTATTTATTATCCGTTAATATATTAATTATCCACTAGCTTTTATCCACCGCTTCGATAACACTGATGTCCTTAAACAATGACATATCTGACCATCGTTCCACTTCTTTCCGAACTCCTCAGAGTCTCGCACTCCTCTTAACTCCATCCAAAAACCTGACAGTTTTCAGAGTCATGTGCAATTTATCATATAAAATTTTACCAATGCAAGGAAATTTTCCTTCTGCCGTATTAATTTCAATTGAATGGCCAAATAACATCGTACAATGTTGCCAAATGGGGAATGCAATATAAAATGTTACGCCATAAAGACGCTTTTATTGCTCATAATAGAATCACATCCCTTTTTCTCTGTTCCTCTCCACTAGAATGAGATTATCTGATGGTGAACATTTTGGTAGTTCGATCTAACTTATAAAGTCCTTGCTTAGTTGAACTTCATGACTTATTCAGACGAGTTACGTGACGGGTGGTCGTAAGTTGTCGAGTTATTCACAATGTTGAAACCTATTCTGTAGTTTAACTTCAAGCCTTTAATACGTGAAGGCGTAGAAATCATCAATTATGCATTAAAGCAGCTGGAACTGGACTTTTTAATCGCACATGCAGGAATACATACATGTTAAAACCTATTGCCACATATGAGACCCAATCCTGGTCATCGATAGTTTTCAATAATAACCTCTGCAAAGTTATTTTGTCAAGATATTACTGCAAACCCCTGATCTCAAAACTTCATTGGGCCATCTAAATTTTTGAATACCGAAGATGATTCATATCAAGGCAAATATTTTAGTGGTATCTTACGACATCCACTGAAAGAGTACGGACTACGTACTTTACAAACTTCATTCCAATGAGGCGAAAAGGAGTTTCTCTTACGTCGAAGGTAATACTTGATGCCGTGGAATGGGTGGTTAAATGACATTTTATTGGACATGAATAACATCATGTACCAAATAGTTTTTCCGAAATGAAATTGGTGTTCGCCAATAATCGAAAACTGAATCTTTTACATCAGAGCCTATGTCCTAAACCACCAATTTAATCTAAACTGTTTAAGTTTTTAACATCGCA
This sequence comes from Euproctis similis, assembly GCA_905147225.2. Taxonomy (NCBI): domain Eukaryota; kingdom Metazoa; phylum Arthropoda; class Insecta; order Lepidoptera; family Erebidae; genus Euproctis; species Euproctis similis. The sequence continues at coordinate 11,522,300 of LR990123.1, forward strand.
TATACGTGTATCACATATGCTTCATGCCTTACATATCAAGTTTTCGAATCTAGTGAGGAAATGAATGTGACGATCCTCGGCCTTAAATGGGGGGGGGGGGTGAAAACCCCCCTTGAAACGTATCCCAACACCCTTTATATGAGGTCGTAAGATAACAAATTTTCAGGCTAGCTCAAAATGCTTGAAACGACACTTATTTTCTTTGTTACCGTTAAAATGTGGAACATCAGCTTTCGTGTTTCTTGAAAATGTTCACACGAGTCATAAAACGAAATTTTCTTTATATCAAAAACCTTGCTATTTTTGGACCCAGTTTTCTAAAAGTAAAAACCGTGACGTTACTAAAAGATCTACTGTCTACCAGAAAAATATCAAATAAACAAAATATTTTGTGCTCAATCGATGATTTTTATATCTGATTAAATGTGGTGGAGGTCTAAACGTCTAAAATGGAATATTTTAGACTTGGGTCTTGTCATACTTTTTTTGTAATTTCCGGACCCGCTAGACTTATTTCGTAATAGTGGTTGTCCATTTTTGTGTTTTTATCCCCACCTTCGTGAGATTTCTGAAGATATCCTGAACTCCCTCTCTCTCCCCTTATATTACATCAGATTCAATTTAAAATATATGTTTCGACTGTAAAAGTTTTTGATTATTGCCAAAAAACACTGCTAGTTTTTGTTGGCCGTATTTTATTCTATATTTTTTATGAGGTAGGTTGGAAAACCAGCAAACGTGTCACCTGATAGTAAGCAACTAACGCCGCCCATGGACACCTTCAACATGTTGTCGTTGTAAAATATTACTTTTTTATTTTATTTAGTGGCATTATTCATATTTATATAATATTTAGCGTAGATTCAGTCCGCTACTATTGAATCTACTAAATTGGAGATTCGAGGCGTAACAATTGCTGCCTGCTTTGGGTGGAATTTAGCTTGAAGTTACATAAAGAAAATAAAGACAATGAAGAAATAATATACCAATATAAAGACGCCAGCTGGCAATTTGAACAAAATGTTCAACATAATAATTTGTGAACATTAGCTGCAAATCCATTGTGTTAACTTGAAATAGTGAATAATACTGAAAGTGGAACAATGGTGGAAATCTAGACAGCGGGGTTTAAGTGAGCGATTTATTTTTGTAATGCAACTAGGCGCACGCCAGCAATATGCCCGGGGCACTGGTGGTGCATTGGTCGCTAAAGAGGTCGCCATCGATCCGGTCAGGTCGCCGGCACGTTTTATAAGTTGGATGCACTGGCGCCGAATCGCAACCGTTCACGATTTTCACCATTCTCTGATCCTTACGAATGTAAGCCCTCTTGAAATACATCCAAGTTTTATGGCCGATATTTATTTGATTTACTGTTAAATCTCTCTTGGCAATATTGCAATGCATCAACAGTGGCATGGGTTTTTGAATTGCCTTGTTACGTGTTAGCTCGGCAATATCGGGGAACGGCTAAGTAACTGCGATGGTTGAAGTATCTGCGCGGTAAACGAGCATTTCATTTGCTTTTTAATGATGTTATTTATCATTCTACTTGTAATTATGTTTGTCTTTCTAGTTAAATTGTAATTTCTGTCGTTGGGGCTAGCTTTCGAAGGGTCAGATTAGTCCTATTCAGTTTATACTAACGTCACAGACATAAGTAGTGAATTGTTTGGAAATCGATACTTTAGCTTTTCCGCTGATCCATTAAATTTTAAGTCCGTCGGTCTGAATATCAGAGACTTTTAACTGAAGCGCCTATTCATAATAATCTGATAAATTTATGCTCAAAAGTCTAGTATAAATGCTGTTAATTGTGGCAAATAAATTGCAAACGTAGTGACGGTATTGAAGTCCATATTTATAACTTGAAAATTTCTTTTTCAGTACTTAATTTTTATCATAATTGATTATTAAAATATTTGTTTCTAAGATTTTCGCGAATCTCACTCATTGATTAAAACAACTTTTAGAGTTCGAAACGTCGGGAAATAAATATAAATAAATAATAAATAAACGCGATACAATCCTAAAAGTTGTTTTAATCAATGATTATTAAAATACTCAGAACACCCAAACCAGGTCGAAGTTAAACCTCGTAGAGACGTTACTAAACAAGAACGCGGCTTCTAATAGTTATTTGCTTGCTATGATTGAATATCTGATGATGGAATAGGGAAGCGTAACATAATACATCCCTAAAGGTCAGATCACTCACAAGATTAATATTTTTAAGGGTGTGCCAGCGTGATATTATTATTTTTCTCTTATTATTTTTATATTGTACTAGCTGACCCGGCGATTTTTGTTCCGCATCAAAAGTAATAAATGAGTAAATTTTGGATATCGTGAGGTTAAATTTGTGCTATTTATCGGCTTTAACTGCTGTCCCGGTATACATCAATATCTTCGAAAATATTTCTTTAAATTGCATGCTCTAAAGGGCCATGGTCATCTATATTACATGCACAATCTATTTAAAACATTTAATTGGATGAAAATTAATGCTATATTTGTTTAAAATCGCTTCGTAAATAAGCCATTATGTCTCGTAAAAAGTAAAAAAACAAAAATGGTCATTGTTGGTTATCCCTAAGAGAAAGACATAATGCCCTTTGAAAGACCTTTTGAAAGTGTTTAATAATATAGAACATTGTTTTGTTCTAACACTTAAGGTTCAGCCAGCGTTTACAATTGAAGTGCTAAATCTCGAAAATTATCATTTTTTCTTTACAATATCAAATATGAATAACAGATCAAAACCACCCCGTTGACACCCTCTAACTATTACAAAAAACCGCATCAAAATCCGTTGCGTAGTTTTAAAGATATAATCATATAAGGGGACAGACAGCGGAAAGTGACTTTGTTTTATACTATGTAATGATTTCTAATCTGTAAACGAAATTGTATGGTAATAGAATTTAGTCGTTTTACGAATCTTCATTGCAAGTAAATGTCGTTTAGATAAACGTAATATATTTTACAGACCTCGTGTTGTTATTGGTATATACTTGCGCAGAAGTAGATTCTGGACAGAATGTATAATTGTGAGTTTTAGTCTGGTTGACTCTGACAAAAAAATTAGACATACCACTCCTACTATGAGAATAAATATTTGGTTTGTTGAATTCGAGGAAACGCTCCCTCTACCAGACAAGGCCTCTTCAATTAAGACATTTCAGAAATTATCAGGTTGGTTATTAACGAATGTCATTTAAACTCCGGAACTTGTTAATGCCGATTATTAAAATTGGTGAAACGAGGCATTGCCATCGCTATATTTTCAGTTATTAAATGGGTGAAGGTACAATAAATAACTTAATTTTTAAAGTTCAAAACTTTCAGATCAAATTCGCAGCTGACTCTTGTCAAAAACTCCAAGACTCTGGCCTGTCTAAGGTCATAATTCGTAGCAATTGCGTGTCGGTATGAAATAAATTCGTGTTTATGTTTATGACTGGGTGGTAGGGGTGGGTTAAGAAAAGACCTTGAATAAAATTCAGGCCACCCCCTTAGCAACAAGGTGGGCTGCGTGCCTGATTGGCATAGTTAGGTTTTATCACTATTCCTTCCAACCGTAAAGTTCTAAACAGACGACGGGCTTTTGTGCCCTGTCTGTGGTCCCATTTTTCAGAATTCATTTGCAACCCCCCGATCCTACGGGTGATATAAATTTTATGTTTGATTAATTGTTCTTATAAGCTTTGTAGCCAGTTCGTAGCTTCGTTACGCGACATATCGGCTTCTTCAGCTTGTCTGTTTTGGAATGGTTTATTTAATTTTATTGTAAAACTTATTTCTTTAACTAATGTATGGAGTATAATTATCGAATCTTAAAAGCTGCTTTTGTTGTTAGTTGGTTGTGGTCTTCTCTAAGTCTTGAGTGACTAACAGGCTGCTCCATGGTGAGTGAAAAGCCCTTGAAAAGTATAGTAATTTCTTTATTGATTCCTTTGGTTAATTTTTAAATTTAAAAGTTTTTCTGTTCATCCCGAGAACCCTCTTAAATAGGTTGAAGAGATAATTCAAATTATAATGTGTGTAAAAACTATACCTGAAAATAATTACGTGATAAACGCAATTTAAAAATGAATTTTATTAAATTTAAATTATTCATTTCTCTTATTATATTCCGACAATAATAACAAAAATACTTTAGCATTATAACAAGCTATTGACTACTAATGCTCAAAAGTTAGGATCTCTAACACATTAGGACACTTGTTTAGAAACACTTTTAAATTTAACGCAAATCGATTTTATACTTGTTTAAAAATAATTATTTAACCCAATCCGATATTGAAAGCCAAAAAATACATCCGCTTTAAAATTCAATCTGGCTAATGTGTTGTATTGATTAAAGAAAACCGATGTTTTTTTTTCATTCGTATCGTAACGCGTCGAGTCGTAGTCCAGTGAGCTAATCCGATGCCGATCTCCGTCTGATCGATGGATTTTATATCCAACATTATGTTTTGAAGTAATATATATTTTCGATATCTTTCACGGGAAAATTGGCCTCCCATCTTGTTCCTCGTATTCGTCGTCTTCTTCAAATAGACATGATATTATGTTCAGAGTGTTTTGTGTGATCTATCGTGTGTGGCTACATCATTGATGATGACATATCGGTTAATGTATAGATTCTTTTCATATCCTTATTGATTGATTAATAATTCTGATACTGAATGGTGAGCTTCCATTATATTTTCCTTGATAGTTTTGTTTTGATTGTATAATATGTTATGTTGGAATTGAATACCTCTAGATACAAAATCCTTGAACTCTATCCGGGAATAGATCAGATAGATTACACATTCCCTTGTAAATCTAAATGACAGGTCGATTTTCTTCACACCTTTGGCGTCTAGATCGTAAAAAAATGCTTTGGTTACGGTTTGGCAATTTTACTTTTTTTATGTGCGAACCGAGCTGAAGAGTGTTGAAGTTCGCCGCCTCTTGGCAACAAAATTACATGACCATATTCAATTTAGCTTTCATTGCTTTGAAAAGTGATATTAATTACAATGTTCTTAGCGATGATGTGACACAATCTGTTTTGTCGCTCGAAGATTAATTGCTTTTTACTGCTTCACCAAAAGCTATAAAGCACATTGCCATGATTAATTATTATATTATTAATTTAAGTACTCAACTTAGAAATGCTCGCTTACAGTTCAGACCGAGTGTTTCAATTCAAATCTAATTAGCTTTGTTTTTTATTATTACATACGTAACATAACTTCACGTCTCTTTTAACACGAAGGTGTGGAACAGTGGCTGTAGCCTCGACTCGTCGTTGTGTTTACGTCCCAAATGGAATAGGTGACGAACATATTGCCATGCCGGGCACAAAGATTTTAGTCATCGATATTTCGAATAATTAATTTCGAAAAGTCATTGGTGCATGCCAGGTTTCGAACCCGCACCTCTGGATTCAGAAACCGTATGCTCGACTACTGGGACTATTTAGGACCACCGAGACTATTACATTTTTATTATTCTTCATCATAAATAGTCAATATATACAGGAATTTTAACATATTATCAAATTGACATTACATATTAACATAATTAGTAATTTAAGTTAAAGGAAAGCACCTCCTTGAAACAAGAAGACACTGACGATGACGAATTATCTCTATCATACGAAATATGGAGAGACACTTGAAATATATTTCTTCCGTGACTGTTAGTGACAAAGTTTTAATTTCCTCATTTACCTAAACATCGTAAACATTTTTTTTACTCCGATAGCCGTGCCATAAATATCCAGGAAATTAGATGTGATCAAAATTGCATTAGCCAAGTGTCACGTGAGGTCGGTGTGGAACATTCCGTATTTTATCTTACCACGTGATCCGATAGTCCCAAGATGGGCGCCAAGATATTTGTAGAGTAGCTTCCCTCTCCGTACATTCGCCTCGCTAACATGAAATATCCGGCGTCGTGGTATTGATTAGACAAGACTGCTGAATGTTACATAACTAGGTAACTTCGTCGCGCCCGCAGACTCGTAGACTGCACGACTTCTATAGACTTGTGTAGGTACATCTATATTGGCTCTGGAAAATAGCACGCTTCCGTTTCCAGTACTAAGATTCTTTTTAAAATTATTTTTCGAATGATGTTTTCTTTTTTTAAATACTGTGTTCTAAATCTAATTTATTGCACTGAAGAGTTGTTGTTGGCAATTTTGTGATACTAGCAAATGTTGGGTTTTAGAATAGGAAATATAGGAAACCTTATTAATTTTTTTTTCTTTATGTAATCAAATCAAACTCTTGATACACTGTACAGGGATACGCATATTTATAACGGGTAATAATCGTTATATTATTAATTGAATATTTCTCTTACAATAGTGATACTTTCATAATATTATAATTATATTGTAGATACTGTGAATACTCGTTACACTGGCACGAGTATTTCACGAAGCGAGCCTCATGACGTAACACCCACGCTCCTGTGTTCAGTGCCTTTGTAATAATATGAAATTGAATATACCTTCTGAATGTATACGACTGATGTACACCTTACATATGTGTAGTGTCCGACCGAAGGTCTATTTTTGGCCGAAGCCGAAGCCGTTTAATCGGCAATCTCCACAACCTTCGGCCGAAGCCGAAGCCGAAGGTTATAAACTATTAGTAATTTAATAATTTTCTTCAATATTATCCACAGCTATTATAGAATATCGCCGTAAAGTGGCTCTTGCCGCTTTTTACTCGGTGATAGAAGTATCCGCACTGAACTAAGTGCAGTCCGGTCCCTCAGTCACTCACACTTTCGTCACAGTTCGTTTAATTCCGACTGTTTTCGGACCTTCGGCAGTACCTTCGGCTTCGGCCCAGTATTTGGCCGAAGCCGAAGTTCTCGCCGAAGATGGATTTATGGCCGAAGCCGAAGCCGAAGCTTCCGTCGGACACTACATATGTGTAAAAGAAAGGAGCACAAATTCAATTTGTTTTTTTTTTTATAAGATAAGTGGCAAATAATCAAGTATTTGCTTGTGGTGAGTAACTAGCGCCACCCATGGACATTTGCAATACAGAAAGTATTACAATTGCGATTCCGGTCTTTAGGGTGGGGGCCGGGGTCTACATCTGTATATTACAATCAGATATTTGATAGAAATGTAATAGCTGAAATTTTGTTTGTTGATGTTTGAGGTATTCCTGCCATTAGGCAGCTTGGCATGACTGAGAATAAAGCAACTCGAGATGTGAGTGATGATCGCGAGCCACCTTGAAAACAGTTATGTAACGCATTATATGGAAAGCGTGACTAAGCAGGTATTGAATGTATAAAGTGAGAACTCGAGGAAGGCCCCGAATAGATTAAATAGATCTATAGGTACTATATTGGTCAGTGATTTTAGGGCTCGTTCAGTTCACTTGGCAATGTAATTGATTATATTATAAGACCTGAAAATATCGTATAAATAATCATCTAGCGTAAAATAAATAGCTTGATTGGCGTAACGGTAAACAAAACTACGAATCTCAAAAGAAAATTCCGGGAACTGGGAATATAAATTATAGTTTTAAATTCAGTTTTACAAGTTGAAGGCGTTTAGGCGTTCTTTTTACAACAATGAAGATGCTACGTGATGATTGGTACTTGGTAATACAATGTCGTACTAAATATCTTAATGTAAACCATCTATATGTATATTTTTTGTATAACTGCACGCCTACCTTTTCTACCCAAAGGTCGAAGCTGACACGAATGCATGAGGTGGTGGAACTATTGCCACGCCGGGCACAATCTAATCCTCATCGATATCTTTCACGCGTAACTTCTGAATATAATTGCGTCATTGGTGTAAACCAGGATTCAATTACCCGCAAGTCTTGATTCAGAAGCGGGATGCTTGATCGGCAGGTGTTTAGTAAGATCTTAAAAAAAAAAGTGTATACATTTAAATTGATGACTAACAAAATAGTGCCCTGTGACGATAAGTTTCGCCACCTGTTACATTTGTGACTAGACAATTAATCTTGCGTGTCAAGGCAGGGGCATTAAAAGTCTTGGGGCACTAATGGCGTATAGTCACGCTGGAGTAGTGATTTCCGATACGAAGAAGGGTTTGGAATTGGGGACCGAAGCGAAATTAGGCCAGTTTGATATGTGATTATTTCTCAGATCTTACATGTTATTTTTTTATGGGATAGGAGGCAAACTACCAAGTGGGTCACCTGATCAAATCAAATCAAAAAAATATTTATTTTCGCAGGTCTTTACACTTACGACACTTAAAAACAGTCAATTAATACTGATATTATTAAAATTAAAGTAAAAGAATGAACAACATGAGCGCGACACGAACTGATGGTAAGCAACTACTGACCGCCCATGACCACCATAGTGCGTTGCCGTCCTTTAAGGTAGTAGGAGGGGTAAGGAAGGGGAAAGGGTATCGAGCCTCCGGATACCTCTCTCACCGAACGAAACGCGGCACAAGCCACTTCACGCCGATATTCCGACAGGTCGTGGTATTTCACCGGTCGAGCCGGCCCCTTCAAGCAGGGAACTGCAAGACTTTACCACTATTTGAAACTATATACTTGTTATATACTTAGGCTTGAAAATATTAATTTAACTTTCATATGGATGAAGATCCTGAATTCGATGTAGAGTACAATCACTAAAAAAAATATAAAATTTATAATTTGTATTTTTGTGCATTTGAGGTCTACAAAGAAGATTTGTATTAATAATAATCGTTACTAAATTCAGCCTTGCAAAGTTTGACCGGCGCAAAATAATCAAATATTTCCAGAAAAAAGTTGTCACATCCATTCAACTTAAAATTGTTTATGTATTCTCTTATTAATTTTGAAACTAAAGCTGTGATATAACGCTATTAATATTACAGAAGCTTGTTAGCTAACTTGAGCACTTAATATACAATTCACGCCCTGAAACATTGGCCTTGAGTTGGGACCATTACGTTTCATAGGCACGAACGTGAGCGTTCACTATAATGACGTCAATAATTTCTCCTATTAACTAAGTGCGTTCAATATGCATTTTACTACTTAGGCTGTGAAATGGAGGCCAGGCCAATTTTCATTTAATGGTTCCTGGTGAACACTTATGAATATACTTCGGTAAGTGATGTGTGATCAATCAACGATGACTGAATAAATTGCGTCCGAAACGTGGCAATAACCATTCCGTAGGACCAAATATTCCATTCAGACGAACTAGAAAACTCAGCCTCCGCCATTGGGTGTTGAGGACGTTAATAAAGAACTAGATTCTTGACTGTTTGTTTAATAATTGTACATGTTTAGAAAGAATCAGAAATAAAACTGGTCTCTAATTCAAATCCAGGTACGAAAAATTTGGATAATACCTCTTTTTTGCAAAAATATAATCGCTTAATAATTTTATTCTTTAGACTTAATTTAGTCTTAAGTCCACTATAGACAGACTAACTATAGATAAAACTAAAATACACGTACACGAATACGCAGTCATGTCATCAAAATCAGAAGTGGGATTGTTAAAATGGTTGGACATAGATGCGACCTGGGTAAATAGTCCGTGTGAAACTTGAGTACGATATAACTATGTCTGTATGTCATCCTCACTATATAATTTGGCTAATTTAAATTAACAAACCTAAACAGTTATTTCCTCTTGAGTCAAACAACGGTTGGTACGCAGATTATATCACCGAATAGGTCCAGAGGCTAAAGTTAAATTCAGTTTTAACTGCAGCGTACTCGCTTACCAATCTCGTTATTGTATGAGTAATGTGTGTCTGGCACGAACCATATGCAGAACACCGGTACAAGTGTACTAAGTTAAATAAACTGCCTCACTTTAGAGGAAGTTTTTAATACTCATAATTTGATACTTGGAAGATGTAAAAGTATTATATTGATTCAGGATAGCGGTGTCTAAAAAGTAAAAATTCTATTTGCAACAAAAAGAGCGTTATGTTTGACGAGTGTAGTCTTTGTGTGGCTTGAATGGTTTCATGGATTTTAACTTAAAGACTGTGGTTACATTTATCGAAACTTAGTAACTGAGATACGTTGAAGTATTGGTATATCGCCGGTTACGATTATTGAAAAGTCTCAATTCAAATTGTTGAAATACAAGCGAAGCGTTCAGCTAATGATGTAGAGGACTATTAGTAATATTTAAATTCCATCTTTTCTATAGCAGCTTTATTGCTCTTCGTTTCATCTTCTGTACAGAGATCTGGATATTGAATCTGGTATCTCCCTTTCTGAGTACATTTGTGTTTAAGTAACGCCTGGTTTACATAGCTATATATGTCCCGTCACGTATTCCATAGGAGCAAATATTGCTAATTCGAGGATACTCTGTTTGCATCTGAGGATAATAATAAAAAGCGTGAAGATATGAAAAGCGAAAGATAAGGTTACTATGTAACCTAACCTTGTACTACGCCCACATCCAATTTCTTGCGAACGCCGGTGTCGCGCCGAGGCTTATAATGATACCTAAAATTCATTTAGGGCGTCGTGACAGTCACTTTTTATACTAGTTAGTTCTTGCAAGTCTAGAATACTACAATGTACTACAGTAATGTTTTAATGTTCAATGCACCTGCTGATAAAGCAGTGTTACTTGTCGAGAAACTCGTTAAGTGAATTACATAACTTTTTATTAAGCTTCCCTTCATATAAAAATATTTTTATTGCAATTCCTGAAGCTTTTTTTCTGAGAAAATAGCTTGAGCATTCACAGCGTTACTCATTTTTCTCTCGTCTCCAAGCAAGACTAACTCTATATATATGATGTTTCCACGTGCCGGATTATTTTTAAGTCCAAAACTGCCAAACATACTTCATATGCATAATTTTGTTGATCATGTATATTATTTATCTTATATAACTTTCTGAAAAACAGTTACTTTGAATCAATCGAACTCCTGCGTTATTAGAATACTCGAAAACAAGGAAATGGAAGTGCTGAACCACATTCAATGAAACTTGAGATTGATAAGAGAGACCAGCCTGTTGCATGTTTTTAAGAATTATCATTGAAAACTATTATAGAAAGTATATCCTACTATCTCGGTTCATAATTTTTATGATACAATGTGTTTGTGATTCAAGAAGGATGTTATAAATAAAATAAGAGAGAGAGAAATAAGAGAAGAGGAAGACCTAATAAAATACCGATGGATTGTGTGAAAGACGACATGATTAAGAATGGCGCTGTGGAAGAAGTGAATGATAGGGACGTGTGGAAAAGAATAACCTGCTCTGCCGACCCCAAATAATGGGAAGGGCAGGAAAATGAAATGACTCAGATCTGTAGGTCGTTACCATTTTTTTACAGGCGAGTCCCTTGATAATATTAATTAGACAAATATTAGAATAGTGAAAGAAATAAAAATCAGCAGTGTTTTTATTATTATAAGAGGTTGTAATACTGGGTATAAACCGTATAAACTAATGTATTGAATTGGCTTCTTCCGATTATTCTATTCACCTATACTTTTGTATCATTTATAACGCATCCATCATTTTGGTGCAAAGATGTCTGTCGCATTCTACAGGAGTGCTTCTTGGTCCCCTGCCAAGGGGGTGGAGACAATCTTCAATCAGCCATCACTGTCTCCGCCAATAAAAAGCGATTGAATAAACACCACCTTTGTTTTTTTTTCAAGTTAATGGATTTATTTCATTCAGATTATTTGTTTGAATAGTTTTTCTTTAAGTTGAAAAACTAATTGTTAAATCAAAACTTGTATAATATCCAGTGACGTGCCAGAAATTACGTTTCCAGTCCAGTTGGCGTGCAATTTATTAGCAAAGTTTATTCTGTACTTACCGCTCTGCATCTCTACATTTGGAAAGACATTTGCCATTGTTGTGGGGAGATTACTGAAGCTTTTCATGCAGGATGGTCTTTTACAAGTCTGGAAATGTATAAGAAAATGACTGTAATGTCCGCTACATGAAATGGCCGGCACTATCTCTCAGAAAATCGTCGTAAATTGGCATTTTTTTCTGTCAAAGAAGTACACAGAAGCCCACCCTATTCCCCATACGATTTTAAAAGCCGGATAACTCACTGTGATCCTCTCGGTGTTGATGTCCATCGGCGGCGCTCATATACCACCGGGTGATTGCTTGTTTGCTCTCCATAAAACATGGGTATTCTCATATTAAGGCTGCCATGTGCCAGTACAGCAGGCGATGCCAGTTCATATTCGAGTATACTTTTGTAAGCCAAACTTTTCTCCTAGTTGCGAGTTGAATGTAGTACGTACTACGTTTTTTCCACTCATTCTTCACATAAAGTTAACTCATTTAAAACTCGGTACATGCACATTTCTCGTGAAGCATTTCTGCCGTTATGCAATAATGCAGCGAAAAGGCGTTTCGTCAATCTCGTTTGCTGGCGACGCTGTCTTTTTTTGTACTTCTTGGTATTATGTATTTGCCGAAGACAAAGACTTGAATGAAAATACTTTAATTTTATTTACCACCAAAACGATGCCACAGAATGAGATAGACAAAGCTATATCAAACAGACTATGTACTAGTACGTACTAGCTTTATTTTCGAAATAAAACTTTGTTCCAGTGAGTCGTCTCGCGGGGCATGTTCGATCGATGGTTGGCGTCTGAGTGTTTTAGTATGTTACTATGTATGAAATAACCATTTATAACGAGAGTCAAAATCCTACTCTTAAGAGTCTCAAACGTGTGTGTAGGTGCTGTTCTAAACTGCACTGAAGGAATGAACTGGATTAGGGCGCACTGTAGATCTGTATTAATTATATACCAACTATTTAAAAACTATATTTTCAGATCAATAATAATTTGGTCCCACTTAATTGAAAGGCAGGAATCCACGGATACAAGGATAATTGTTGACGATGTAATGCTGGAACAGGTGAATGAAATGTATCTTGTATATCTTGGATGCACTTTTAGCAGGAATGGCAGGTACACCGCGGATGTAAATAGAACAGCTTAGGAAACAGCGTAAATGGAGCGTTGGGCTGATTCCTGCGCGCAAAGTATGTTAGCAGAAAGGCCTAGTTAGCTATTCATAATACTGGTACTGATCCCAACGCTAACTTATGGAAGCGAGAGTTGGGTAAGGCAGAGTGTGCACGAAAGTATCCTACTTTTGCGGTCGAAATTAGGGCACTGCGCAAAATTTGCAGAGCCCGCTCTGCTGACCACGTCGAAAACAAAGTTGTAAAGAAGCAAGTCGAATTGAAAGTGGCCATTCTCGACTCCTAAATTCATACGCTTTTGCATTGTTTTATCTGCTTTGTTAATCTTGTAATGTCTACGCAATATTGTAGAATTAGTTTTATATTTTAATCACGTGCTCCGTATGGGGGGAAGTTTTAAAAATGCTGCCCGTGTAAGATTAGGTGGATTAAACTAAATCTCACATGTAATTGAATCTACCAGTCGATTTCGGATTATTGAGGATTTAATTCTAATTTGTTTTTATTCTTTTTTTTAATTACCAAGTTTCTATTTACTCTTTATATTGCTGTTCATAGTCTCGGTGGTCTATTGGTCAAGTTTGATTCCGGGCTCACACCAATTATTTCTTCGAATCAGCCACCATATTCCATTTGGGGAAGTGTAACATAACGATACGGCAAGTCGAGGCTTAGTAGCCGCTGCCTACACTTTCGGGTAGAAAAAGTCGTAAAATTATGTTGTGTTATATTGTTTCGAAATTCAATGAAGTTGCGTGAATGAGTAACAAAGACAGATTCACATTTATAATTTTACATATTTAGGATGCCCACAATGTTATAAAATGTTTGAGCGCCGTAATCCTGGTGCAATGAACTTGTGATGATTTATATCTGAGTGTAGGTGTGCTACAGGATATTGTGGGGTCAGTCTGGCTCGACGTTGTACACCGGCAACGCCTGCAGCGGATCTCACCGGCGATACCCAGTAATGGTTGAAGGATGGCCGCTTAGATACGGTCCAATATTCTTTAATAGCCAAATGATTCTTGAAGTATATTTTTATCCAGACATTGTAATATGGTAACAAAATTGATGTACGGCTCCTGCCAGATATTATATTAGTAGCTTAATTTATTAACAACTGTCATTTTTATATATTAATTCATACCTCAAATTTTGCTGAATATTTCGATTTACCAGTCTTTCAAGCATTTACCTATGTACTTCCAAAGGTTGCCGATAAGAGATTGCTTATAGCGATAAGCCCGCTATTTATACTCATAACTAAAATATCATGTTCATAGATTTAATGTTTATGGTGCAAATAAAGTGCTATATTAACCAAATAGATCAATAAATTGATTAATCGGTCAGAATTAATTGCTTCAAACTCGAATGTATTTATGTCTAGTCTCTATCAAGATGCAAAATAATTGCATACATACACAACTTCACGCCAAGTCCCTTGCCGGGTAGGAAGAGTGAACATAGCGCCATTTAGCACGATTCTCACATGCCTCATTCGCTTCTTTGACTTTCATAATTCTTGTCATACATACATGCTCGTCGAATTTTAAGGCTCCTGACATAACCTTCTTCCAGGGCTCGTTCTATTTGCTATATTATTATGCTGTGTTAAAAAGTTTCCCTGTGTTAATCTGTCTATATTGTGTTCTTTATTGATACAGACGTCTTCTATGATATTAATAGTAGATGGTGTTACCTCAAAGTGAAGTAAATAACAGCATATATTCCAGTGCCATTCAGCTCATAATTGAGTTATGTCGAACACATCCAATTATCATGTGCACTTAACGCCTCCTGATTCGTGAATATTGACGACACGCGAAACACCCTGACGCCGATTAGCGGTTTGCCTTCTTTGCATTGAAAGGATTATCTCATTAGATAATATGTGATATGATGAACATTGATGATACACAATGAAGGATTGATGATAAACAAATGATGATTAAAAAAAACTGCTCTTCTCAATTCTGCTATGTATGATCTTCTTCTTTCAGCCTTTCCTTTCATTTGGGGTCGGCACAACAGATTTTCTTTTCCAAACTTCCCTATCATTCACTTCTTCCACACTAGCACCCTTCTACATCATGTCGTCTTTCACACAATCCAGTCCTGTTTTTTTTTTGTCTCCTGCGTATTATTGTAAGCAGTCGAGCTTAATATAACTTGCAAATAAAGGAAAAAAGCTGTAAAATCTGATTACACATATAGAATGTGCTACAAATTTCGCACTCAATCATGACATATCTAATGCTTAATACGAAGCGAGAGAAAATATTACAAGAAATTGTGTTATAATTTCATGGGAATAGGTACATTGACGGTATAAAAATCGTATTATTTATATGAAACATGTTTGGTCTCGTACGAGACCGCGTGTCAGATTATCGAGCTATATATGCCGTCGATTCTCCGAAACGTTTTTCAGTCAATGAAATTATAATGTAAACAGTGTATGAATCGTTATTATATATTAAAACCCGAGCTACGTCACGGCCGGTTGCTATACGCATTGCTAGTATACGATCTCGAAGGTGAAGACGAAGGAAGTTTATTGCAATATGTATTGCTAGATAATATTTATAGTTCTTGGTAACTATTCTAAAAATTGCGCACGCCTCGACGCTACCATCTTTGATTTCAGTGTACAAGTCTTCGTGAACAGTTAAAATGTTTTATAACATGATTCGTGGTCGATATTTTGGTAACGTGATTAATTAATATGATAAATGGTAAATAAATATTAGATTATATAATTACTGTTTGTTTTAGTGCAATGCCTAACATTATACATTCTATGGGTTGGATAAAAGAGACAGTAATCATTTTTATGAAAAGCTTAACACATTATTCGTAACATAGGGCAGTAGACTAGTGATCTATTCAGAAGGCCCTAGGATTTTTTGGGCATACCAGTGAGTTCAGAAGTCCCTATGTATTGAAATATTCAGGGACCGGACGAAAAGTTGCCCATTTTTGGGTAATTGTCATCTTGTTAGCCCAGTGTTATCCACGGAGAATTGTCTTTGTAAGGTCCCGAATTCGATGATTTTTTGGAAGATATGCGTGGCAGACGATAGACTAAAGTCTGGACTATTATAAATAGTGAGGTCTTCATCTGTTTGGATCAGTTCATTATCTATGTTGGGAAATAATTCCAAATTTGGGAACCCTTCTGTGGAAAATCCTTGCAGTCTTCTCTGCTTTCCAAACTTATATTATGTCAAATAACTTGTACTTATGTAACATCTGAAATAATTCATGTAACTACTAAATAAAGATCAGCCGGAGTGCTCTCATCCGGAATACCGTCGGGCTCCGTCGCTTCATATCTGCCAGTAGGCAAATCTAATATCGGAAAATGCTCGACTCCGACAGTTTATTCAATTCGACCTCGTCTTCATTTGGCTGGAGGTGAGTAAAACTATTATCCACGCCCCCCCCCCCCCCCCCACTTCATTGCATTAGGAAATCAATAGTTCTACAGCTAGATATATCCGTAGGAATATGTAACGTAAGAACAAAGAAGACCGTTCTGACAGTATTCATATTTTTTTAAAGATAGAGAAGTGCAGAAGAGAAAAACTTCCTGTGCCTTCCCTAAGAAATGGAAGAAGATCAGTACCACTCCTGACTGTCTTGTCATACGATTTGTCAGACGATTTTATAAAGTTACGTGGGAATCATTATGAAACGATTACGGAAAACAATGTACCCATAGAATAAAAAGTAGTACGATTTTTTTGATCAAATACAAACCTTTTATAGGTATCACCAGCTAGGGAGAGCTGGTGGTTACGACGGACTCCCCTTCTCCCTGCGATCCTACTCTCGACGGCATACCGACTAGAACCACTGAGGTGTTTCTTCTCAACACGTATTGTGGAGTTACGGGAACATTTCCCGTGACCATTCCATGCAACCTTATATTTTATTCGATTTTATAGTATCTTTTTCCTTTATGCCGATATCAATAAAAGTACAATAATCGTAAAGTCTAATCCATTCTTCGTCTTGAATAAAATAATAATCTTTACTAATGTACTCTAGTACAATATTTGCGCACCGTGTCTTGTTCATCTTATTGATGCGTTACTTAGTACAGCAAACAAACTTGTGGTTCTAGTTACTACTTACTACAAGATACCAATATATATATAGCTATTTAATATAGGGTTGTATTGACCTGGGAACGGTCAGCTTGTAATATCGATTACAGATTTGTCCCTTTGATACGGGTGGCAGCTCTGTTTCAATAGGTACTTAGACCTGCAACAACTGTTACCTAAGTAATAAGCGTATAGAACTCATATTTGTAGAAAAAAAAACTACTTTTATGTCTAAATCTTTGAACTGACGATGGAGTGTTTTCCCATTTAAGAAAGTCATTGATTTTTTTATTTGTTGCAAGCTATAGTTACTGTTTTCCGATTAGACAGTTCAATAAATTTGCGTCGCTGCGGAGTATTATATTCTTGAGCTTATACTTATTTTGAGATGTTCCTTCTTTCATGTTCCCAGCTGAGAACCTGTATCATCTTTGTCATTTACTTCCTTCTTTAAGTACTTCTAGCATGGCGTTAATTTTTTGTGATAATTTTCTTTTTGTATATATTTATTTTATGATGTAACTGAAACTTTATGCTTCTCCCAATTTTTCCTTTATCTGTGCCATGAGACGTTGCTTCGTACCAAATTTCAAGATGGATCCTTATAGGTTTAGATTCCCTTGCGTCGCGTCTAAATTACACGCGAACGAAGTGGCTAGAAAAAGTTGTATCTGTTATCATGTTATAAATTCTTAAAGCTATTTTTTGTATCTCACATTATTACTTACATTCGATTGAAAATAACTTGATACAATTATATTTATTTAGAAATAAATATAATTGTACCAAGTTACTTTCGCGAATCTCACTCATAGATTAAAACAACTTTTAGGATTATATCGCGTTTATTTATTACCCGACGTTTCGAACTCTTTACAGAGATCATTTTCACGAGTAATGAATAAAAATATGGTAGTTGTTCAAAAGCTATTTTCATTGATACAGAGTGTACCCACATTTTGGAAATAAAAGTCAAAAAGTTGATGTTAAAAATATGATTTTTACTATTGGTAACCCACATCAGACCATGAAAACAAAAGTTAATACTTATTTATAAGATGTATTCACCAGAGAAAAAAAAATTGTTTGTAAAGATCCTTTGTTGTATGATTTAATAAGTAAAAGTTGTTATTATTTAATTATTAGAAAATTATCTTATTTTTCTAAGTTGGTTGTAATCAAAGTATAACTATTATCAAATATTGATTGATTTTAAATTAAAAGGTAAAGTATTTGTTAAAAATCTACCACTGGGTCAAAACGCGACCAGTCCTGAGAAAGACCCAGCAAGAAAACTCAGCGGCTGTTCTTCAAATCTGATTATTATTTCATTTTGAACGGGCTATTGATATTGCTATTATTTGAAATATTTTGAGATACAATTAACCATTCCAAAAGATTTGTATATGTAGAACAAATAGTACTTTTTAATGTTACAATATTATTTTGTTTATACGTTGAAGAAGATTAGTAAACGTCTAAAGTAGTAAACACTTTTGTAAGAATCTCATTCATTTCAACAATCATACATACTTCTTGTTGAATGAAAAAATAAACAATTTGAATGTTTAGTAAGACTTGAGCTTTCGTGAGTTAGTTTTTGTTTTGACACTGATGTAATTTTATGGACATTTAATTGGTAGTTTAATTAGTGTAGTGGATTATAGATATTTTTTATCGGTTGAAGGAAACTCTTTTGTTTATGTTCACCATTTTTATTTAAGAAGATTTGCAGACTTTTTTATATGTTTTCCTACGATTTCGGGTGAATTTATTAGATTTATCTTTTAGTTTTAATCTCTTCTCTTTTAACATAAACTCATAAATTTGCGGCCTTAAAATACAAGTTCTAAAACCATCGCAATGAAATGAAATTGGTCAATGATTGATTATCAAGTCGAGGCAAAAATGACAGTATTTTTTTAAAGACGTTGTATGGATAACTGACACTTTAATAAGAAATTACGATTGATTTGCTATCGATAAAGATCACCATAAAATTGAGACACACAACCAGACCCAGTAAAGCCTAGAAGATAATCTGTAGAGATCTTCAAAGTAGTCTTAAAAGTAGACTGGCCAAAGAACATAAACTGGTATTACTACTGAAACTTGTCCCATCTTAGATGAGCCTTAACATTGCTGGCGTGGTCCAGGCGACTGACTCTGAAACTTCACATTAATAGCATGATAAGATGTTATATAAAAATTTTTGTGTTCCAAAATCGACCACAAAAGATTTAAGTTGAGAATGATATAGGCAGATATGATATAGATACAGCGAATAGTGATGATTTGGAAACGATTACATACAAATACAGTTCTGAATCAGTTTTTATATATGTTGAATCACGAACGTTCAAAATGTTTGATGATCTAAATGTATTCTGTGTTAATATTTCATATTGGTTGCATTGCAAAGTTTAGATGTGGATGCGTGGAGAGCTGGAAATAGACAAAACTATCTATCGAGTAGGTAAGTAGGTTTTATAGAGACAGCTCAGAAATTATAGATGATGTGATCCTGAATGTAATTATAACATATTACAATATTTAGCATAAGTCTATAACTAAATTGTATAAATTTAGTTATAGACTTGCTGAATTGTGTTTCCTATGAATAATTCTTTCTGTGAATATATATATATATATTTATTTTTAATTTCTTAACAATAGAAAATGAAACGGCAATGCTATTAGCTGTGACAATAAATATAGTCTAAACTATATATAAAGGTTTCACGATACCTGATTGTATCATAATTGATTTTCCCGTTTTATCCCCTCTTTCTGTTGATATCTCTTATTGTCACCATTCGTGTAATAGTTTTCAATAACATCCAGATATTTTATAGCGCTATTGTATTGGGGAATGTACGTTTATGTTCCCAACCTAACCTGGTCTCGTATTATAGAAAGTTTATCTTATATCCCCGGTGTAATACCCATTCTGTACGCGAGAGCTATATTCGTAACGCCTATTGCATTTCAGGTATTACTGATTATATAGACATAACATATGTACACATTTCCAAATACGTCTAATTCAAATTTAATGTTTAAACTCATTTGAAACATTAAAGTTGGCCGTTGTTTTGAAATGAGCGTTAAATTATTCAGTATTTCGTTTGCGATCTGATTATCTTAATATTAAAAGTTTTCATCATTAATTCCAACTGGAAAGTACTCACCGTTTAGTAGTGTAATTCGCAACTGTTGTTTTGTATTGAAAGGTACTTCTGCATTTTAAATAGTTCACATGGAATTTCGTATTTTTTTAACTTCATTTTTTCCGTTGCAGTCTCCGCGATGTATCCTTCTATAGCTTAAGAATTGCTAAAGGTATCTAGATGAAAAGTTGTATTATGATGTTGATTTAGATTATTTTGTTCTCGGACAGAAATAAGGGTTTCATTTAAAAAATAACATAACATAACTTCACGCCTTTTGTTACCCGAAGGTGTAGGCAGCGGCTGTTAAGGCTCGTCTCGCCGTTATGTTTACGTCCCAAATGGAATAGGTGGCCAACCTATTGCCATACCGGGTACAAAGTTTTCAGTCATCGATATTTATCACACATAACTTCCGAAAACAATTTCGAAAAGTAATTGGTGTGAGCCCGTGTCAGGAATCGAACCCGGACCTCTGGATCAGAAGCCGTGTGCTCGACCACTGGGCCACCGAGACTTTAAAAAATATTTATTCGGAAATGTGACAGGCTATTTCGCGTCGCGATATGTCTGTTACTAAGTCCTTTGGATTACATAATCCACGTTCGGGATCATTAATATCAAATAAGCTCTTTATAATATTGGCATTTTCTATGATATTATAATTGACAATTCAGTTTACGTAAAACTCGATTGTATTAAAAATGCTTATTGGACTAACTACTTTCTTTGTCCATTACTTGTGAAAATTGAAACTGCAAAGCATCCGATGAATTATTTAAATTAACGCGATAAAATTCATTAGCAATTGTTTCATTGTTGCCTTCATATATTTCATAATTTACATGATGTGCATACAATAATGGTAAATATTGACAGTTTTCAAATGTTATCTAAATAGCACCACGGTATTATCCCGTAAGAGGCTATTTGGGAAAAATAATTAATGTCGGTGGAGCAGTAATGCGAGGCATGTTAGGTAACAGGCGGCAGCAGTGCGAGAGAGACAGGCAGAGATCGGCGCGCGCAGTGTACACTATTGATTGTGGGGAATAACGCCCGCCCCGGGTGACCCAAATAGAGCCTCCGTGCACCCTCCCCTCTGCCCCCCCCTCCCCCCCGCCCTCAAACCGAGCAACCCCTCGCCACCAACCCCCGCCTGCCCGACCGCTGCTCGTCGACGAATTTTCATATCAGCCGATCCTTTGCGTCGAAGGAATTGTTCTTTGAGCTCGAGCTCACTTCATACCTATATAGTTAACATAATTATTACCTTGTTCAGTATTGGAGCATACTTTGGAATCACAAACTCAAATGCTATAATTATAGCTTGCAATACAAAATTGCTGTCTCAAGAGCTAATTGAGTGGGATCAGTACGAGAACTTACCTTTGGGAAGTGTCAAATATCGGATTGATTTCTTTAAATTCATTTATTAACTCCGATAATATTTAAATGATGTCCTAGTGTTTCTATAGCCACGCTTTTGATGTCACTATCTGTCTGAATACGGAAAGTATTCCCGTTGGCTGAATTAAATAGATAATAGACTTCCTTAGAATAGATGGAGAGTCTATAACTATGCTACCTTTAGAATTTGTCACAAATAGAATGGTTAAAATGAGCGTCAATCAAGTAAAATTAACTACAGACGGTGACCAATTAATCCTGGTATTTTTCATTCTAAAAGGCCGGAAAAACATAACGAGATATGAAAACCCAAATTTAAATGAGAGTTAAGATAACACTCATACACTCACATGGGAATTAAATCTTTTGTTAGATTGAAATCTCCGTATTAAGTTATCCGAAGTTTATACATTTTATAGTTTATTGGTAACTGGTATAAAAACAGAAAATATTGCTACTGAATTTGATCTTATCCGGATAATATCTACTATCATAAGTCTCAATGGTCTAGTGGTACAGAAAGGTCGAATACTGGATCAATGATTTTTTCCAGAACATATAAGTGACGACAGGATAAGGATTTCAATTACATACTGCAAAATTGATCCGTTGTGTCGAGGTTGTGCTTCTGACTACACTTAATAAAAAAAATGTACAGCAAATTTGTTTTCTCACATTATTCAAGAAAACATTTAGGTTCCAAGAAAAGAGGTTATGTACTGCTCTCATTACTGCCTGTATACGCTTCTAATAAAATAAATAGACCTGTGTTTTTAAATGAAAAACTAATCTTACAACAGCTCAAATGCTAACACATCTATTGATTCTCAAGCGATACAAATGCTCGAAGGCTGCCATGAGATAAATCCTCTGTAATTATCCGGAAAAGCTGCGGGGCCCGTTCACAATTGTTTTTTTCTAGATGAACTAAAACAATTCCCAGCTTGGAGGAGGTCCTTTTGTTTCCACGTACCGTTCCAGGAGCGGTAAAATGAAAAATTTCCGCACAGTCCCGGGGCACGACGGCACGTTCAAATTGAAAAAAAAAAGTGTGCAACTTTACGTTTCGTTGTACCGGGCATGGACTGGGAGAGATTGCGAATAGAATGTGCCCACGATTGCTCTTGCACTTTTTCATTCGACCGAGTTTTTTTTTCAGACCATTGTCTGCAGCTGAAGAATTACATTAAAACTCGGCTCGATTCGAATTAAGAATATCTTCACAGATATAACTATCTTCATCCTATTCTTTATCAAAACGAGTAGGAGGCAGTTGCAGAATTGAGTTAAATTTGGTGAAATTTCTCAAGCGCGTCGTTACTGTTAGACCTCTCTGCTGATCAAACTTTCATGAGTTTGACGGGAGGACTTCGTGACCTCGGCTAATATGAATTGGTCCAAGCGTCAAGAAGTTTTGTACTTTGTATGGATGGGTTTTGTTCCATCTCCCAAGCTTATCTAACATAAAATGAATTAAAAATGTGATAAGACTTATGAGTGACTTATGACTTTCAATAACAGATTTTTCTTTCAAGAAGAGATTGCCGTTGAGAGAAATTCTTCCTTTAAGAATCTATTACGTGTATGTTAATTAAAACTGAAATATTTTGAAAATAATGTCATGCTTGGACAGAGCAACTTTTTGGTCCAAGATAACAATTTTTTTTAAATAATATATCCTTGACGGTTAGTGTCTTCGTCTTATATATGTGCTTGTGAATATCTCACATTTGCAATAATGACGTTATTATATCTGAGCCGGATGACCCTTGGGGTTCAATAATTCACGTACGAAAATCTTTGAGGCGAACGGCAATTTGTTGAGAACGAGATCCGACCGTATAAAAATTATGAGATATATGATTTATATGGAACAGGATATGTTCTTATATCTTCAGGAGAATTACATGAAATACAGATGATTATACATACTTAGAATTAAAGATATATAACATAAATTATAGTAAAATGATGAGATGGATGCGCTGTATAAAAGTTGATGTGAGTATGTAGAGAGAGTGGATAAGGATGTAGTGCCGCCTCCACTTAGAGTGGGATAGAAGCGGAAAAATGATGAAGAAATAAATTTAAAAATTATGCAGAAGGATATTGGAATTTTCTGAACAGTCTGATTTGCATAAATCGTAATAGTTACTAGTATTTGTCGTTGATCGACCGCGTGGAATTCGTCCTGAAATTCATATGAACAAGTTTATTTTCTACTTTAAGAACTATGGAATGGTCGAACTGTGAAAAGTGCACTGAAAATTTAATAAGTACTTTGAAAATTCTCAAATTTTACTTAGGAATAAATAGTAATTGATTGGGGTATAATAGTGCATAATTTTTAAGCTACTTGTCTAGCTAGCACTGATTCGGTGAAAGATAACGTAGTTATACAAAGACAGACAAACCAAAATTAATTCTAGATTCTCTTTATAAGTGATAACTAGTGTCCGACCGACGGTCTATTTTTGGCCGAAGCTGAAGCCGATTAATCGGCAATCTTCGGCCGAAGCCGAAGCCGAAGGTTTTTAAACTATTAGTAATTTATTAATTTTCATCAATATTATCCACAGCTTAAGAAGAATATCGGCGTAAAGTAGCTCATGCCGCTTTTCTCTCGGTGATAGAGGTATCCGCACTGAATTAAGTGCAGTCTGGTCCGTCAGTCACTCACTCGTCCGTAACAGTTCGTTTAATTCCGACTGTTCTCGGACCTTCGGCGGGATCTTCGGCTTCGGTCCAGAATCCGGCCGAAGCCAAAGATGGATTTTTGGCCGAAGGTGGCCGAAGCCGAAGCCGAAGCTTCGGTCGGACACTAGTGATAACCAACCAGCAACAGCGGATTTGTTCAGTGTTTCTTGAGATATTAAAAATGTATCTAAACCAGCTCGAAGATTGTTTAGTTATGAAAGATTATAAACAAAATATCTATACAAAGAGAATTAGTTTATTTTAAGATTATATTTTAGAAAAATGTTGTTGGCAGAGATGCGTGCATTAACAAACTTCTTTTTTTTTAAAGATACGAGTTGTATCAAAATTAAACAACGGTATACATACATACATAACTTCACGCCAAATCCCTTGCGGGGTAGGCAGAGAGAACGGAGCGCCATAAGGCACGATTCTTACACACCTCACTCGCTTCGTTGACTTTCATAACTGTTTTCATGCACGCGCGTCTATTTTTGAGGCTCCTAACACCTTCCTCCAGAACATGTTCTATTTAATAACATGTTCTATACAACGGTAGAAGTATTAATATATCAGATATTATATTTTAATTGGCTATTGCGTGTGACCATTTCTTGTATACCATTCTACCTTATGGAGGATACGCCTCTTAAGAACCCAATATAGTCGTAAGTACAGCTTTGCTTTACAAAACCCTGTTTCAGAATGTTATGGTTTTCATTTTTTACGCCTTTCCATAATATTTATACAGAAATAAACTGAGTGAGCTAGTGTAGTCCGCTTCGGATTTAGATGTTTCAAATTCGATTCTGGGTACTGACAAATGACTTCTAGACTTCCTTAAAAAATACTCCGTTAGTACAAGGGAAGTATACCAATCACTGAAGACTGAAACTAGGGCTGGGTTCATGTGACTTCTCTGCTTGTGAATTTCATGGAAATTACGAGAACAGGACAATGTGGGCGCGCACAAATACATACATCTTGATAAATGAATGAGTGAATGTATGTTTGGGCCCGTTTTAATTCACATAAATCCTAATTAAATTTACAATTTAACCGAAAGGATAATTAATATTAAAGTAAAGGAAATAAAAAAAAAAGAATTGTCAACACTGTGGAAAAGGTAAAAAAAAAAACAAATATCGCTGTGCTCTCAAATAATGGCATTTTCTATCCACAAAGGATATCAAAATCATTCCGTGTAAAAATATGATCGGTTTCATGACAGGTATATAGTTCTTTAGTGTTGTGTACTCATGAAATCTTGATATTAGCAATTTCATGCAGAAGCATTTCTGTTCATTGAAGATTCAAGAATGAACCAGACTAATTGTTTAGTTACTCCAATTAGGACTTTAGAATTACCATATTTCTTGTAGATGTCTTTGCTATCTCTATTCAATCAGTTTCCCTGCCATCAATCTAGCTTTCATAAAAGCTAATACGTAATATTATTTTAACTTAACATACCATTTTGTTAACAATATCTAAATTAACTTCCAATTCATTTTCATCAACTGCTTGCGCTGCTATCAACATAACAATTTTACTAATATGATTGAAATTGGTCTCAAAAAGGTTTTTTGTATTTCTTGGTATCGAACTTTTGTCTTGATATTCATATGATTATGAAGTCTGTGCCAATAATCTTTGGAGTACTAAGACATTCCCTACGGATGTAGAGTAGTTGAGGGTTTCGATGTAAATAGTCGTTTCCTACGTGCCAGGGTGCCATCAATATATGTCTTAGTCCTTACCATATCTTGAAATCGTTGTACTACTTGAACTTAACGCTGTTTGGTACAGCTCAACAGCTATATTCCATTTCTCCAAACTGACATCAGTACTTAGTAATTTCTTGGGGTCCCAACAACCAGTTATGATTTTTGAGCATATCTGATATTTATCTTAAAGTATTATTTTTAGTTGACTTCTGTATGGAGAATCACTGGCAATTAAATTTGTAAACAAATTTTACAATATTTATATTCACTATAAGATACAAATCCACATTATAATAAATATATATACATTATGTAACGTAAAATGTTATGTCTATTTGTGATCATCAGCTTGAGCCTTGTGTCATACAAACTATAGTCAATTCTGTGAGTAAGGTCATAACGGTTACACAATTGGAGATTAAAACGGATAATATTTAATTGCATTCAGGATATGCGCACGCACAACCAGGAATGTAATGATGTTTTTACGGGATAAGCTGCAAACGATCAAGCGTGTGGTGGTAAGCGCCTAGCGTTGCCCATAAACACCTGCAACATTGGTGTGTTAAATTTCTGCCTAAAATGAGCTTCCGGATTCCTATCTCACCAAAATAACATACATATGTACATACATAACTTCACGCCTTTTTATACCCGAAGGTGTAGGCAGCGGCTTTAAAGGCTCGTCTCGCCGTTATGTTTACGTCCCAAATGGAATAGGTGGCGAACCTATTGCCATACCGGGCACAAAGTTGTCAGTCATCGATATTTATCACACATAACTTCCGAAAATTTCGAAAAATCATTGGTGTGTGCCAGGATTTGAACCTACTACTTCTTGAATAAGAAGCAGGGTGCTACCCACTGCGCCATCGAGACTGTAAATAAATGAAGGCATTAATAATTTTAAATTGATATTTTGATCGATCACGCTGAGAACTGCATGGCACTGTTAAAAATGTAGTTCTTTCCAATAATGTTTAACCAAATTCTTGGTAATTAATTAGCAGTAAAATTGTGACAGGTTAATTGTAGCGTGGATAAATAAATTGTACTTTAGTGTGTTTACTGTATCAGAAAAGAATATAGTAACGCATCCCGTGTCTTTCAGGGTCCTACAGGAATCGCTTAATATTGCCAATTAGTCAATTGACTCAAATGCATATTGAAGACCAAGGCAATTTGTCCATATTTAGTGTATGAATTATTCGATCGGAATCAGATCAGATTATCCAATTTTTATTATATAGTTTTTTACATCCTCAATATTAAGTTAATTTCCAGTTTCAGTTTCAGTTCAAAACGCCCGCCTTTCAGTACATAAATAAGATCTAACATTTTAAATGTATATCCATTTGTACAAGACGGGAAGCTCTCCGTTTTAGTATGTAGTAGTATGATACATTTTCCGAAATATCTGACGATTTCCGACACGTCCTAAATTTTAACAATATATGTTGTGTAATGCTGATTTATGCCGGTAAATTTGATATAAATATCGTAATCACAGTATCGATGGTGCTGTCCAGAAGTCGAAATTTCAGATTTAGCCGAGCGGGGTGGTAACTTCTAGAGGACCGGTCGTAAAACACTGGCCGGATTTATTTATGTACGAAGGTTATGACATTATTTTATTATATTACGAATGTAATAAAATAAATGTATTTCGCTTTACGTGATATATGATTCAGACACCTAAAGTTTACTCGTTTGATTTTCTCTGTGAAACGAGATTGTATCTGAAAGAAACGAAACTATTTCCTCTACATAAAAATAGATGAAAACAATCTGAATAAATATTTTACTTGGATAAAATAATTTTGTTTCAAGGCTGCTCATGTAGGATAATATTTTATTTTAATATGAATACCGACTCCCGTTCAGGAGTAGAAATTTTCTTGTAATACGTCTGATAGAAAATGAGAGATTCGAGACGGTCGTACTTCGAATACTTTGTGGAAGAACACTGGTGTCGAGTTGTATATGCATTGGAATGTTATATTAATATTGTGCCGTGTATACTTTTGAAGCTCAGCATTAAAATGGGCAATATTTGCTAGATAGTAAGTTACGGGGTGTACGGAAAGCTTGTCGATCAGTGGGGGCGCTGGGGGGCTGGCTGGGGGCTGTCAACGTGCCGGTTGTGGAAGGTTACGAGCGGGGCGGGCGGTGGCGCGCGCAGCGGCGGCGCTGGCGTCGTGACGCAGTGTGACGTCAGTGCGCCGTCGGCTCGATACGCGCCGGCCCCATCGTCAGTCGCCGCCCGAAGCAGGCCGCCAAACGTCGCGCCCGACGCGCCACCGCCATCCGCGCATCCTCTCATACCGGGTTTCAGTTTAGTACCACGATGACATAGCCCCAGTGCCGTGCGAGGAGACTACGTGATACGCACATTTTTTATGTTTTTCCACTGACGCGGAAACCGTAAAGGGCATTCCGTTGTTACAGAACTAGCTACGACCCTATCCGCTCCGTAGAGGGAAAGAGGCGAGACCGAGAGACCGGCTTGTTCCTTTTTATCCGCCTTTCTAAAAAGACTAGCGAAAATGGGCGAGGTGAGTGCAGCGCTTGCAGTAGTGCTTGCAATTAGTTTTTACAGAGTAGCTTGCCCCGACTTGGCGAGACAGTGCTTTCGTGAAGGTGTAAGTGCTATTCGCAAAAAGTGAGCGCGGAAAGGTAACCAGGCAGATTTGGTCTGTTAGTTCGCCTGCCAGTGTGTACATAGTGCTTCTGCTCCTCGTATGATTCTCCAGTGCAGTCTCACCACCATCATCTTCAGCATGTTCCATGTCCTTTGTTCGGTTTAAATATTCCAGATCATCTCATATTTACTTCTGCACGTTACTGACGATTTTTTTCCCATTTGTACGCCACAGCTTAGTTTCTTTGTTAAATTACTTCATAGAATCTATGTTTAAAATTTCAAGTGTAACTTTATAGATTTCTTTTAGTCTAGATTTTATTTTAGTGCAGAGGTATAGGGATATTGTTAATTGTAGAGGTACTCTAAGAAGAGCATTGTGCCGGAGACGGCGCCGGTCGGGTTGCGTAACTTGACGTATCGATCTGCACGAAGAGGGGTACATCCACTCAACACGGTCATAATATGTTAGAGAACCACTTCCTGGTATCTTATTCCATGAAGTCTTAACACATTATTCTTGAATTTGTATGTTATCTTTCCAGATTTACAGAAAATAATCTAAAAACCAACTGAAATATTTTCAAATAGTAACGACATCTAAATTTATTTTTTTACAAGATGGCCCTGCAACATTCTATTAGAGTAAAATTCATAAACTTTTACTGATGTCTAAATATCCGTCGATCACAAAAATATAGAATTCCTACATCTCATTTTTTAGAAGGAAGAAGACTACATCTTTTTTTGATTTAATTCGAAGCATTCTGATAAAAACGTAAAAGCTCTTAAATAAAGGTCATCATTTTAAGGGTTTATTTGTACCATTTCTACAAATTTTCTTATCAATGTCCTCGCTCCAATCACGTGATCGTTCGAGAAGTCAAAAAGACCGTTCGCCGAGTAGGTGATCTGAAGGAAGTGGGTACCTAACAGGTTGTCGCGGGAGTTGAACAGTGCTTCGCGCAACGACAACCGTAAGAGCCGCCGAAGGTTTATTAGAAAATTGCCTCGTCATTATGTCATTTAAATCGCATAGAGAACCGTCCGTCTATTGTAGTATTTCCTTTATCCTTTGTGATGACTACACGCACCAATTATCCTTGCTGCCACACTAGCTCTGCAAAATGTACTCTTAATGTACCGAAATTTTCCTATGACTTAACATTAAGTCTTTCGAACAGAAGATTTTACAAGTTATTTCACAAAGACTAATCGTCTATTACAAAATATCTATCTCATATGGCCGAGATTCAGTATTCTCGGAATATTTTTAGGGTTTAATGTTAGACGGGCCGATATTGTAATTTTGTGATTATTAGAGATTCTTCAAATCTTCAATAATCCTATTTTCATTACATTATATTGGGCATTGTAAGTCTTTTCATTGGTTTATATATAGAAAGAACAGTTAAGTTTAAGTTACTCTTAGTAAAATTTTATACCCGACGGTAATTTGACAGATTGACAATCGACTTTAATCATTATTGTCTTAAGGTATATTTTAATAAAATTGCTGATTCAGCTAAAAGCTAACAGCCCACAAACATTAACATCCAAGAAATATAAAAATATACAAGATGTTACGGAGCGAAAGTCCTCGATGAGTACTTCCTCATTCATTTCCTCCCTTTGATTTCATTTTATTTGATGTCTGACTTGTGGACGCAAGTCTCCATTTAATATTTCAACATTCAACCAATTTCTGCAACCTTTCAATTTTATGTAACTTTTATTTTAACTTGCTTAATTTTTACCTCTTTCAAAAAGCTCTTGACTTTAACTATTCGGCTACTTTGTTTCATTGAATTCAATCTACATTGAAAAACGGTGGTATTTAAAGATTTTAATATCAAAATGAAGAACAATATAAAAACTTGAAAAAATATATATTCTTATATATATTTTACGAAAGGATCAATCAAAGGATCATTAGTACAAAATTTAAACATTAACATAAAACGTTCTAAACAAAACAAAAATATATTTAAAATCATCATTTAGATTGATTTTAAACTGTCAGAAATTTATAGATATTTCAAAAGCCAATAGTATAGAAGCACTTCAATATTTCATCACAGCAAATTGTTTTAAAAACAATATTGATTTAAAAACTATGCTATCAATCACCAGGTTTCCTAATGCGTGACTATAAAAGTTATTTTTGCAATTTCAATTTAATGTTTTCTATTTGTATTCAAAGAATCAAGTCCATTGTCAACTTTACTTCTAGACAAACGTCTGGAGACAAGATGATAGTATTGCAAATATATAGTTCAGATGTTAATAATAGTATTTGGCAAGACGTCGTCACTAGACTTCGTCACACACGCAACGTGTTTCATTAAAGTTAAAAATAATTGTCTCTGGCAGACGTCATTTATCTCGCAAGATTACTATGATAGTAACCACAAAATTTCGGTTTGAAGCAGTTCTGGTGACCGTGGCAATGAATCTTCGAAAACGCCAGATGACACCATATCACGTCATTTGTACGCGATGCGTTTAGCGTAATTTTTCATTTGTCATTTCAATGCGATTTATTTGTATTGTGATTAGCAGCTTTTTGATTTTTTTAATTTACTATTAACAAATTTGTTATGTTACTTTATTTCAATTCAATTTTTAGTCAGAAAATTTTTAAGTCCTATTATCCCCTATACAAATTTTATTTGTATTATATTTATTTTCTTTTGATTCAACAAACTGTTCATTGCTCAGTGTTGGGGGAACTAAGTCGAATAATACATCAGCATCTGGAATACTCTTTTGTCCTATTGAATGATCCTCAAATATTAGGGCTGTGTGTGAAATACGGTATATACTTATTGTAGGTTATTCTTAAAACTTGTTCGGCAACTCTCTGATTCCGTATGAACCATAGTTATTAGCTGATTGTAGTAATCTTTATTACTTCAAATCCCTCTCCCTTCAATTTTTTTTGGTTAGGTAATAAATGCATTATTGATAGACATGAAGATATATACAGAAGCGGTTCTTTTTAATTTTTCAAACATTCGTAATTAGGTGATAATTTTGGCAATAAAATTTATATGAAAGCGGGAGGCAATTATTCATTGCCGAATTCCCAATGAGATCCAATTCGTAGTTACAGTATACATAATAGGTTGTCCTCTCTCTCTCTCTACAGAAACACGTTATTTGCTAACATCCAAATTTATTTAATTATTTATTGGAATTCATCTGTACAAAAAATCTTTAAATTATTACTGAAGTAATAATTTTTCTCTTAACGATTTTAGACACATTTGTGTGAATCAATATATTCGCTAACGTATGGTATTACAAACTCTTTAAATCACATTTCTATTGTCCCTGTGAAATATTTAAAAATGTGTTCACCATGCCTCTAACAGATGTGTGTTATACAGAGAAAAGCCGGTTTCGATTTTTCATTACACATTCCGGTTTAACCTTTATAGGAGATTATAAATGCGGTATCTGAGGCACCGGGGTGGCAACCTTGTCTTTTGGCTATTTATGTCGAGGGTAGCGTAGTGGGGGTAGGTCCGCAGTGCGCATGTCCGATGTACGCGCCGCTTATGTAACTTGAACACGTCGCGTCGCCGCATCAGGACGTCGATCATTTGGTGACATCCCTTACACCATAACCTGACTTACTAGGCTTCGTCAGTACTTCCTCATTCTCCATAACATCACCATCTCTCTTATTTTATTCTAATAATCCGTGTATTATATCGTAGTGTATTATATCAATATTTTCTGTATTGTTTTTAAAAAATAAATGTTCCGTTCAAAGTTCTTCTTCTTCCTATAGTACGGTAGTTTCAGTAATTCTCGCGATAACCTTCACGGGAATTCAGGGCGCGGTTTAATGAGGCTGGCTATGAAAACGTTCATCAATTATCGACGGCGACGGTTGACTTGTTTACGGCACTGTGGACGCATTTAGACTTGACTTTATACTCCCCTATAGTACCTACTTATATAAGTATATATATATACTTTATATTCGCTCAATTTAAAACTTGAGGACGTCTCTTCTAGTTTGATTAGGTTACCGAGATTCTTGTGATTTCTTTAATTCTTGTTTTTGTCATCGACTTCTTTCTCTGTTTCACTCGTTTTGTTGAGATTTGGTAATACATATTTATTATCTCAATATTAGCGTGATCAATAAACTCATCATACATACTATAGTCACTGATTGAGAACAAAAGACATTGAATATGGATAAAACTGACAGTGTAAGTAAAGTCGTATGTGTTGTTCAGGAGTATATAGAACTGAGAGTAGCAGTTGCATTTAATTCATATAATCAGTCATGCGTACGAGTATGCCTGTGCGATGTCCTTACTGCTAGTATTGAGTTCACACGCACAACTAGCTCAGATCAATTATTGTACCCCATTCAGCCATTGCTCCCTAGATCAACATCAACATTCGTTTTGCAAGGTTTTTTAATGCCAATATGTTTGCTATATATAATGCGCTTTGTCAGCTTTTTCAATAGATTACCTATTCAACTATATACAAACACGCCCTTATATAATGTAATTAGTTTATTAGCGAAGCACAATCACCATCAAATTCGCTACCTACATTCGTAACATTATCAACTTTTGATTTGCTTATGTCTGAATAATAATTGCTATCAAACTGTTGTTCAGACATTTGTGAATTCAAAATTTGTTTTAATTGTTAAGTGACGTTATTGCATATGTTAATATTATGTATTTATATGATTTGTAAAGATTGTAATTTTTATTTGGATCTATATGCAATAGTGTTGCTTAATATCACCAATCCAAGTCATTCATGAGTGCATGGTCCATAGGACCGCCTTGTAGAATGTATCTAGCTCCTAGTTGTGTTTACAGCATGGCCGTACCGACTCCTACCGCGTCGCCACCATCGGACCCATAAAGGACGATAATAGAACCGCTGACGGACAGTACAAGGTTTTTATTTATATAAACATCTTTTATTTTTATCTTGCAAAGTTCCTGTAGACAACGGGAGTCACCAGACTGGCAGCTGTCTACGATCTAGTTTAATGCATGACATTTTCTATTCATTTCACATTGCATTTTGACATATTATCCCAGTTAGTTGTATGTTAATATAATTAATATTTAAATTAAGAAAATGAGATTTAAATCTTTGGTTAAATTATCAAAAGATTTTGAAACCGTTGCCATGTTTTTTGTGCCTAAGTTGAACTAATTGTATTGTATAAAATTTTCCAGACACGCCGGAAACCCCCAGCAAAGAAACGGAAAGCAGGAGATTTAGACGATCTTAAACAAGAATTGGATATCGATTTTCATAAAGTAACACCCGAAGAGCTGTACCAAAGATTTCAGACACACCCAGAAAATGTAACTAGTTTTTATATTTACTAGCGCTGTCAATATTTTTTTTAATTTATATTTTAATTTCGTGTATATTAATTGATTTACCATTTTACAGGGCCTTAGTCACGCAAAAGCGAAAGAGAACCTCGAAAGAGATGGTCCAAATGCACTCACACCACCAAAACAGACGCCGGAATGGGTGAAGTTTTGTAAAAATCTGTTTGGTGGTTTCGCTTTATTACTGTGGATTGGTGCTATACTTTGCTTTATTGCCTACGGAATTCAGGTGAGCTGGTTTATTTCTGGAAGAAATTTCACCCATTATTTCTGTTAATTTGGGAAACATTACTGGATATTAATTCTGATCTCGTATCATCAGGCGAGTACTGTCGAGGAGCCGGCCGATGATAACTTGTATCTCGGCATCGTATTGGCTGCAGTCGTTATCGTGACGGGTATATTCTCGTACTACCAGGAAAGCAAGTCATCGAAGATTATGGAATCGTTCAAGAATATGGTGCCACAATTCGCAACTGTTATTCGTGAGGGTGAAAAGCTGACGTTACGCGCTGAGGACTTGGTACTTGGAGATATTGTCGAGGTTGGTGTTTTTTATTATGCTAATAGGTTAGTGATCTATATAAGCATGTCTTTTATGGTGTCTATGCATTTGTTCAGGTGAAATTCGGAGACCGTATCCCTGCTGATATCCGAATCATCGAAGCACGAGGTTTCAAGGTAGACAACTCAAGTTTAACTGGCGAATCGGAGCCCCAATCTCGTGGAGCTGATTTTACCAATGAAAATCCTTTGGAAACTAAGAATTTGGCATTCTTCTCCACTAATGCGGTCGAGGGTACAGCGAAGGGAATTGTCATTTGCTGCGGTGATAACACGGTATGTATTTGTAATATTTTCTCCATCCAATGTGTATTAAAAAATATTAAAATGTTATGTGATTGAAAATTATTTATCCCAGGTTATGGGCCGTATCGCTGGACTGGCTTCGGGATTGGACACCGGCGAGACGCCGATTGCTAAGGAAATCCATCATTTTATTCATTTGATTACTGGCGTGGCCGTGTTCCTTGGAGTCACCTTCTTCGTCATTGCCTTCATTCTTGGTTACCATTGGCTTGACGCCGTCATTTTCCTAATCGGTATGCATTTCCAAAGACTAAAATTTGATTATACTCCGAAAAAGGAAGAGGAAACTAATTCAATGTATTTTTCCTTTTTAGGTATCATTGTAGCTAATGTACCCGAAGGTCTGTTGGCCACTGTAACTGTATGTCTGACTTTGACTGCCAAGCGAATGGCTTCCAAGAACTGTCTAGTCAAGAATCTTGAGGCTGTCGAAACCCTCGGATCCACATCAACCATCTGCTCTGACAAGACTGGCACCTTAACACAGAACAGGATGACTGTCGCCCACATGTGGTTTGATAATCAGATTATTGAGGCGGATACCACCGAAGATCAGTCGGGAGTGCAATACGGTAGCTATATCAATATTAGGAATCAAATCTTTTTGTAAAGCTTACATGTTAATATGTTTTTTTTCGTCTTCAGACCGTACTAGCCCTGGATTCAAGGCTTTGGCTAAAATCGCTACTCTATGCAACCGCGCTGAATTCAAGGGTGGTCAGGATGGTGTGCCTATTCTAAAGAAGGAAGTCGCTGGAGACGCTTCTGAAGCCGCTCTCCTCAAATGTATGGAACTGGCTCTCGGTGATGTTTTGTCGATCAGGAAGCGCAACAAGAAAGTGTGCGAGATTCCATTCAATTCCACTAACAAGTATCAGGTCTCCATTCATGAAAGTGATGATCCCAGCGACCCCCGTCATCTGCTTGTAATGAAGGGTGCCCCCGAAAGAATCTTGGAACGCTGCAGCACTATTTTCATTGGCGGAAAGGAAAAGGTACCATAAATAATCCCATTTGATTTGATTTTTTTTTGTAAACATTGGACTATTGAATCTCATCTACATATTCTGATCAGGTCTTGGATGAAGAAATGAAAGAGGCATTCAATAACGCTTACTTGGAACTTGGTGGACTTGGCGAACGTGTGCTCGGTTTTTGTGATCTTCAACTGCCCTCTGATAAGTATCCTATTGGCTACAAGTTCAACACTGACGATCCCAACTTCCCCTTGGACAACCTTCGATTCGTTGGTTTGATGAGTATGATTGATCCTCCCCGTGCTGCTGTGCCTGATGCTGTTGCCAAGTGCCGATCTGCCGGTATCAAGGTATGTGTCCCTAGAGTTTACGAAATAACATGATCATATAGTTATCCATAAAAATTTGTTTCTCATCTGCTTTTTGTCTTAGGTTATCATGGTGACTGGTGACCATCCTATCACTGCCAAGGCCATTGCCAAGTCTGTAGGTATCATCTCCGAAGGTAATGAAACCGTCGAAGATATTGCCGCTCGTCTGAATATTCCTGTATCCGAAGTAAACCCTCGCGAAGCCAAGGCAGCTGTTGTTCACGGTACTGAGCTCAGGGAACTGAATTCTGACCAACTCGATGAAATTCTCAAGTAAGTTATTGAAATATCACCAAACTAACTGACTTTGATATAGAAATGTTAGTTTTGGTAACTTTTGTATTAAATCAAACCTGCTTTTTCAGATACCATACGGAAATCGTGTTTGCTCGTACTTCACCGCAACAAAAACTGATCATTGTGGAAGGTTGTCAACGTCTCGGTGCCATTGTGGCTGTAACTGGTGATGGTGTGAATGACTCTCCCGCTCTCAAGAAGGCCGACATTGGTGTTGCTATGGGAATTGCTGGCTCTGACGTGTCCAAGCAAGTAAGTGGTCACATTAAATATAGGAAATCCAGTAACTCTAGTTGGGCAAGTGGCTTAGCATCACACGTCTGAATTACAATACTATGCCATTTTGGAGAATGTCAATAGGTTCTCACGTGGACTCGAAAATAGTATCCCTGATGAAAAATATCATTTATAGGCCGCCGACATGATCCTGCTTGACGACAACTTCGCGTCAATCGTGACTGGTGTAGAGGAAGGACGTCTGATCTTCGACAACTTGAAGAAATCCATCGCGTACACCCTCACCTCCAATATTCCTGAGATCTCACCTTTCCTTGCGTTCATCCTGTGCGATATCCCACTGCCACTTGGCACCGTCACCATCCTATGCATTGATCTGGGAACTGACATGGTAAGTGCTACTTTAATTATTAAGAAACATTACGAACTAATGATAAGAGATGAATTCTACATTGAAAAAAGTTGCAAAACCAAACATTGTTCATCAAAATATTCAATTTAATATTCCGTAATTATAACAACTTTTTACAATGTAGCGTGAATTACAATTACTATATAGTTATGTTACTGTTTAAGTTAGCTCTCTCTATAATCGTTATTCAGACTGAAACTTAAGTTAATGCAATCTTTATTACAAAATAAGAATTTTTTTTAATAACTATTGGGAATAACAGCAGATAGAGAAATATTATTAGTAAAATTGCAACTCCATTACCGGAGTCTCTTTTAGCAACTTAGCCGTCGAAAAGAACAGACAAATACGGCTAATATTTAACCGTTACCGGAGCATGTGTTTGATTGGATTTTGTATTAAATAAATGTATGACTTAGGTACCAGCGATCGCGCTGGCATACGAGGAAGCGGAAGCGGACATAATGAAACGTCCGCCTAGGAATCCATTTTGCGACAAACTTGTCAATGAGAGGTCTTTATTGAGTGCTTAAACCGCTGTGTTGCCATATAACAACTAACTCGATTTTCAGCTATACAATCGTTGTTGTCTCGATATCGTGTCGAGTGGCTATAACTCTTAATTTTACATATACTATATATTATTTACGTAATCATAAAGACGACAACCGCGTAGCTACACATATTTGAAAATTGTTCAGTATTTTAATTAAAAAGTTTGACATTATTAAAACTCTTTACATGTATCGTTGTTTTAAAAGCCATTCGAAGTCGTCATTTTATGTCAATTTCTTTGAACTGAGTTGAAAATTTTGTCCCTTTTACCAGTCTTTAAGATTACGTTATATTGAGTGTTTTTCTTTTTTATTATAACGAATTAAAAGTGTTAAGCTGTATATTTTCAAATGCAGACTAATAGGCTAATATCTATATATACATGTATATATATCTAAATTTTACACTCGCTAATAAGTTAGGTTTGTGCAGCAGATGAAATTAGTAATGATGACGTTTTTATTGGATTTTCGCTCTAGATCTCTTGATAGAAATCAATTGCTTTTTGATGCTATGAAAACTAATCAACATTGAGAGCCTTGATGTAAAGAGAATCAATCCGTAAGGTTCACCATAGAGTTGAAATTAACAGCTATGACTGACACAACACACCGATGTTACCACATAACCATTCCATGTCATTATCATTTGCCCATGAACAGAGAAGACAGTCGGGTGGTTCCTCGATACCATCCAAACATATTTCATCATAATCCATTAACACATTGGTTTTATAATTTTGAAATTAGTCCCGTCTGCCCATAACAGATATCACATCATGATCTACATATTGTTTGAATTAAGTTAATATTTTAATTTTTCTGTGATTAGTTCTAAGCATGGCATATTTGCAAGTAAACACCACGACTTTTTTAGACGACTTTGCGATTTTTATACAGTATGCTAATCGGTTGTTGTGGTGTGTGTTTGCAATAAGTCCGTGGGTATATGTGTTCGATGTTGTCTCTGTTCAAAACACCTGTGTTGTGACGATGTTGCACCACGCTTTTGGTCTGAGCTGAGCGTGACTCCGTCACGAAGTGGTAAATGTCCGCTCTCTCCGCTCACGTTGCTAGTGTTTGTGTAGGTGCCCGCCATTTCCCTGGCTTACGAGGAGGCCGAATCAGACATAATGAAGAGACAACCGCGTAACCCTTTCACAGATAAACTTGTAAACGAGAGGTAAAAACATCACGAGAGAATTGGCTCGTGATATGACATAATAATTCTATTCCGCTAATTGCTTGCTATAAACATACCACGTGTATAAATAGTCTTCAATAATGAGGTTTGGTTGTTGCCTGCAGTGTGAAGGTGTTCCCCTTATTTGATATATATGTACACGAATTACAAAATGTGTGTTGGATATTGAAGGCGACAATCGCACCGCTCTCCTAATTCTCTTATTGGCTTGCGATGTCTTTTTCTTTTTTTATTAAATAATATTTTTCTAATCTAACCTAAGTACCTAATTACTTTGGTCTTATGTAGTTTGATGTTTGTGTGGAACAACGTGTCGCTGGTCACGTGACGTGCGCGCGCGCACCTCGGACGCGTTGTTCCATAGTTACTGATTTGTGGTACTTTTTTTTTATTAACAATTATTAACATTATTGAGTAATATTTATTATTAAGGTAAGTCAGTCGATGTGTCTATCTCTCTCTCTCTTTCTAACTGTATCTGTCTCTATCATACGTCTATCGTGCATGTACGAACACGTTCTATTTATTTCGAATTTATTTATTATATTTGTAATATTTCTTTTTTATTATATTAAATCATTTGTTTAACTCATAATCTCCATACGACACCATTACACGTTTATTTTGTACACTTTGAATATCATGAACATTTACGCCGACGCGTTAGGCTTCAACACACCGCATTTAACATTTAAAATACGACACTATTTCTTAAACTATGTAATTTAAATACTATTTTGTAATTCAGCGACACTGTATCAACATAATTAAAATATTACAATCACGCTGTTAGGTATTTATATTTTAACTAGACTAGTATTTTCAGATTGTCACTTCAAGGGTAGTAGTGTTTAAGATGAACCAGGATTTGTTATTTTTATCATTACGAATCACGCAGATTTTTTTGTCATTTTTATCTATGTCTAGCTAATTCATGCGTAACATTTTGAATTTATAGATAGGTATAAATATAGGAGTTATAGTGAAGCTATATTGTATTTTTCGTATATTTTTTTGAATAATAATTCGTTTTTAATAAAGCTAGATGTAGTCATTTAGGTTTACATATTTGGTCTGACGATGTGCGATGTCTGTGTGTGTGGCTATTTCCATATGTGAGCGTGTGTGTATTTATTATGTATTTTTTAAGTGGTAAGTGGTAAGAACCCAGTTGGTGTACATGTTTGTGCTGATTGCTTGTGTTACCGAAGGTGCCAGCTATATCATTGGCGTACGAGGCGCCCGAGTCCGATAT
This sequence comes from Euproctis similis, assembly GCA_905147225.2. Classification (NCBI taxonomy): domain Eukaryota; kingdom Metazoa; phylum Arthropoda; class Insecta; order Lepidoptera; family Erebidae; genus Euproctis; species Euproctis similis. The sequence continues at coordinate 11,562,611 of LR990123.1, forward strand.
CATGAAGCGACAGCCGCGGGACCCTTACCGGGACAACCTCGTCAACAGAAGGTTGGCACCCATCGCCCCACCGGCCGCAGCGCCGCGCCTGGCCAGCGCTTGCATAGTTTTATCATTTTGGGTGTTAAACAAACAAAAAAAAAACATAAATAGCCCGCTGTATTTGTCACAAACTCAGTTCGGTGAGATTGTTAAAGTTATAAACGGTGCGGCTACTTGTGCTACAAAATGCCATTATATCACAGAAGATGTGGAAGAGTGATTATGTACTTACCCTTATTAGTTCATGACAGATGCCTGACAGTCCCAATAGAAAAAAATGTATACTCATTGCAAACACTACCTATCCAAAAAACCAGGAAGAAAGTAGACGTTGAGCTTTTTTTTTAAAATACAATATACAAAAATTAATATGCCTACATTTTCTTCCTAGTAACATTTGTGTTGTACAAAGTTTGATTCTATTTACATAGTTTTATTAAAAAATCATTCTAGAATTATCTAGAAAATAGAAGAGCTAGTTGCTGTTTTTTTGTCTGTCTCGTCTCCCTCTCTGTCTTATCTCAATCTTCACTCTTCCATATATTTCATCAATATTAGCGATCAATCAATTGGATAAATATAATTATTAGATGCAAAAAGTTAATTAAGTTGTGCACGTTTTTAGCCAAGTTAGAGGCGTGTTTTAGACTCAAGCCATAGTGAGCACTAGTGTTTCATTCAGTTGTGTGTTCCAGAACATTGAACGTTTTAGTTTCGTAGTGGTGACAATTCCGAATATTATGAAAAAAAAATCTAGTATACTGTTCCAGGAATGTATTAGGCGACATGGAGCCTCAGACTTATATTGCATTTATTTGGTTCTTTTTTAGTCTATAGTTGACATTAATAATATTTTATATTATGTATATATTTATACAAATTTGGAAGCACATTGCGTTGAGCCAGCAATATTTACACGCTACAAAAGCTTTTCTATCGAACCACATATTAAATATATAATTGAAATATAAGAAGTATTCCCCTTTTTATGCTCTACTTTTTATTTATCTCTTCCTTTATCCAAATATGTTGCTTGACGTTTGACAAATGCAAAATTGGCTTCAGCTTTCCTTGCATAATATACTGACTAACCACGCATGCTTGATGACTCCTGCTTGATGTTTGTTATTTGTAAAGGTGTTTTTACTATCCAAGTAAACTGTAGTATCTTCAATACCACGAAAGTGAAATAAACGCGTGAAAATGTTGAAGTTATCTAGAGTCATGCATGCAGGCTTGGTATTCTTGATGTTCCAAATATTGACTTGAATATTGTTTTGTTGAGAAGTTCCATTCAAAGTTCATTAATTGTCCTAATCTAGTAATGCTAATATTTTTGTCAGAGATTTTAAATTGTTGTTAAAATTTTTGATCCCATTAAGAGTATAGAATCTTTCAAACAATTATTTTTAGAGTTTCTTAATGCTTGTGAAGATGGAACATTACTATATGCACCATTTTAATTGTGTGCCTGTGTGTGGGGTGTGTACAGGCTTATCTCGATGGCGTACGGTCAGATTGGTATGATCCAAGCCGCCGCCGGTTTCTTCGTGTACTTTGTGATCATGGCTGAGAACGGTTTCTTGCCACTGACACTCTTCGGCATCAGGAAGATGTGGGACTCCAAGGCTATCAACGATTTGACCGACTCTTATGGACAAGAATGGGTGAGATTTAATTCTAAGCATATTTTGACAATTTTTTACCTGTTTTTCCCAAACTGGAAAGAAAAGAAATATCAAAAGGAAATGTATATATATTTGTATTGATTGTCAATTCAAATATATTACAGACATATCGCGACCGCAAAGCACTCGAGTACACGTGTCACACCGCTTTCTTCGTCTCGATCGTGGTAGTGCAGTGGGCTGATCTGATCATCTGCAAGACCCGCCGCAACTCCATCGTCCACCAGGGCATGCGCAACTGGGCTCTCAACTTCGGCATCGTATTCGAAACCGCCCTGGCCGCGTTCCTATCGTATACACCCGGAATGGACAAGGGTCTGAGGATGTATCCACTCAAGTGAGTATAAAATTTAGTTTTACTCTACTTAACTCTCTCTTATCTTCAGTATCATCGTATTCTGAAACTTCATACACTGGAATAGTATCTGGTATTGTTAAACATTTGGAAAGTTTGACAAGTATAGTTTGATACAAGACTTGTTTCTTGGAATTTTTAATGCTTTTGTCTCTGTTGTTGCCTTTTATCAGTTCGATCCGCTGAACTGTTGTAATACTCCACATGGATTTTTAATGGAAAGACATCAAATGTTCCATGAACGATGATAAGAGTTTCTTACTAACCCTTTTATGGTGTTAAGCAAACTAGGCAATGTCAAACTGTAAATTCTCTATTTACACACTGGTAATAAGGAGTGGTGGTGATTAAAACCCATGTTGTATCGATGCCGTTGTTGGGCAGGTTCGTGTGGTGGCTTCCTGCCATACCTTTCATGCTGTCCATCTTCATCTACGACGAGGTGCGACGCTTCTACTTGCGCCGCAACCCTGGCGGCTGGCTCGAACAAGAGACTTACTACTAGACATTGCACCGCGCATTGTCCACGCCGCGATGCCACGCGCCACACATTACTGTGTGGCCATCATTATGTTAGATATATATATATGCGTACATAAAGTGATCATTTGTGTTTGTTTGTTTGTATATCAGAGTGTGTCAGAGGTTGCCGGTTGTTAAGTGTATTAGCTGTCGTGTAAGCTTGTCACCGCTTTTTATAGCATAGCATCCCGCCGCGAGGTGCTGCCTACGTACCGACCGTACCTGTTCAGACTGTTCATTGTTAGTTATAATTAAATATTAAATATACATTACGGATATATATATATCTATATGATAAACAACAATTGTTTGTTTTGTTTCGCGTAACTTGAAGGAGAGTATGCGGCGGCACACATGTTTGTATTAGCTATTTGTGTTTAATATGAACTATATATGTATATATGTGTGATTATATGAGTGGAGGAAAGAAAAGGATAGCGGGATCGTTTAAAACGTAACATTGAAGTATCTGGAATGTAAATGCGACAATTTGATGGAATCTCTTTTGAATATTTGTTGAATCTCTGTCTGATATTATTGTTTGATGCGACGCGACGCGCTTCGAACTTGCCGCTCGAAGCGCGCGCCGCGTCGCTGGCGTGCCCGTGTGCCCGCGTGCCCCCTGCGTGCCCCCCCCGCCCCCCGCGCCCCACAACACGGCCACGGACACGCGCAAGCGGCCGCCGACTCGGACCTCATGTTACAGTAGCTACGCCCTCAGTAACATGATGTGACATTTAATAAGTATATAGTAATAAAAAGTAATGCTAATATATATTATATTTAAAAAAAAAACATTGTTTTTTTCACATACTTATGTAATAAGTAATAAATGATCGTTTAGCGGTAGTTGATCGTTCGTGAATCGAGTGGGGGCATTGTGTATGGACGCCCGCCGCGCCGAGCGCCCGGCGGCCAACGAAACGCATTTGTTGTAAAATTACCAGTTAAGAAGCCATTATGATTATTATTATTATAATTTTAAGTGGAATTAGATTTAAGTTGAATTTTTCGAGTGAAAACCAAAACTAAAAAAATAATATATATAAATATATATACATATATATTTAAATATGATGTTTTTAGTTGACGATTCGATCGTGTGCATGGTATGTGTGTTGTATGTGAGGTCGATGTGGAGTGCCTGCCAGTTTTTAGTATACATACTGCTTACTGTTAGGTAGGTAGTTGAAATTTTGATGCCGTATTTTCAATTGTAAAAGTAGATAAAACATTAAAATACTAAAAAAAGCATACACAGTCGCGAACGCTTAGGGGCGCGTACTGTACGATGTGTGTGTGTGTGTGTGTGTGTGGGTGTGTGACGTCACGCATCGCAAGCACCGCTCGCCCGCAGCGGCAGCGGTCGCACGACACGCGCACGCGCGGGACACGACGCTTTACTTTTCTATTAAAAATAATAAAAAATATATATAATAATAATAAAATAAATAATAATCTGATTATTAGCGGAACTTTCGTCAAATTTAATTAAAAATAGGCTGCTCATGGTAATTACGTAAGATTTTTATTTCTTAATTAAACGATAATAAATAATGATTAATAACAAAAAAAAACGTAGGGATGCGTAATTAGAACTTTTTAAAATTATACAGTTATATTATATAGTGTCATATTGTTTTTTTTTTTAATTTTTTTTTTGGTCGGCCACTCGAGTCTTGTACGCACGCACGCACGCATCCCGACTTTCGGAAAAAGTCAAGTGAACAGTCAACGCGAGTCGGTATATATACCTTAACCAAGGTACAAGGGGCGAGTAGGACGAGTCAATATAAACATTTTTCGTAACGAATACATATAACATTATTAATAATGGTTACAAAAAAAGTAAAAATATTACATTATATAGCGACTAATGAATAAATAAATAATAAAAAAAAATCTAAATTATATAAAATGTTTATAGATTTAAATGGTATTTCTTTAGGATGACTTTCTGTGCTTGATTGAATGTGGACATACACAAATTTGAGGTCTCTGATCATCATATTATTGTTTTTTTTTTCTTTGTAATTGTCTGATGTTTGTATGCTGTCCTTATTTTTAACATACATATACATACATACATACCACTTTAGGACTAACGTTTGTTATTAGTTCGACAAATTCTTTACACCGATTCATTTTATAGATAAACTCTGTTGGCTAGGAGCGCTGTAAAAATATAAGTGTTAATAAAAAAAACATTTTCAAAATATTATATGTGTTGTTTTATTTTTTTTATTTCTTTATTTTAACCTGGTATTATTGCATTTTCCGCTAACGGAAAGAGAATTGAGTTTTTAAAAGACATGTATTTCTTGTGCACACACTGTAAGCTATTGTGCCTAGATATCTATTAGCTTGAGCAAGTACCAAAACTATTGGTTTCCCCATTGTGGAATTAGTTAAACGTACGTAACTTCACGCCTTTTTCTATCCAATGGTGTAGATAGCAGCTATAAAAGTCTCGACTCGGTAAATCGTTACGTTCCGTCACAAACGTACGTGCACAAAGTAGTCGGTCATATTTATCAGTTTTATCACACATAATTTCCGAAAAGAATTTCGAGAAATCATTGTTCTGAGTCCGGACTTCGACTCACATCTGAATCAGAAGCGGAGTGTTCGACCACTGGACCACCGAAACCTATATATTGTGGATAGTTAGTTATTTTTAAACAACTAAGACCTTAGCCATATATTCTATATAAGCGTTTAGTTTTGGGAGGATCGTTGCAAGGTACACAAATAGATAAATATGTACCTACTTTTTCTAAATTGGCACTGCATTAGTAACATATTATACCTATTATAAAAATAGTTAAACGATAACGCAACCCGTCTGCCGACTTGAACTCAAATCGGAATGCTAACTGGAGCTCTCAAGCTTTCTCATATAGTGTTAAATCGTGTTCGACAGATGGCGCTATACCTAATTATTATTTACGTGAAACAAAACTGAATTTTATGAGATAGTTCCATTCAAATTCTCCAAATTTCAGTTGTTGCTCAAAACGGTAGATAGATGTCGTTATAATCATTAATATATAATAAAGAACAGATTGGCTTTGCGCTATCTGACCGCTGTCTTTGAATCTACGGAAATTGAAGATGGAAGATGAAATTTCGAGATTTTCGGGTGATTACATTTAAGTAAAGAGGCATTCATTGGTTTAAGGAAAGAGGAGGAGTAGAAAAAAAGACACTAGCCATTTTAAGTCGATATTCTGCAAGATCCGGTTATTTCACCGGTCGAGCCGGGCCATTCATGCCTCGCTCTCCCACTACAAAATAATTAGCCATAACAAAGACAGACAAAAACTCATATGAATTTGGTTTTCTGATATTACAAACAGACACATCAGCTTTATTAACACGTATAGATTCATTCACCCAATAACATGGGGAAAAAGTTTTTCTTTATTAATAGTTATAATTAAAATATTATTAGTAATAGTAATTAATATAAGTATGGCAATAGTTTCGCCACCTATTATTCCATTTAGAACGTAACATAACGGCGAGTCGAGGCTTAACAGCGACTGCCTACACCTTTGGGTATAAAAAGGCGTAAAGTTATATAAAAATTGACAAATAGTTGTAATCATTGATTTATCGATAGTTCATCAACTATATATGGCGTGTTTTCTACCGGAGGCACCGGTTGACCTGAAGTGGTCCTGTGACCGCGCGCTCTCCGCCCTTTATTTCGAAAACGGCTCACCATATAAAATAATTTTTTCATCAAAATCTGTAGAGAATTTAGTAATCTACAATATTGATCAGAACACATACATACATATAACAAAAAATCCCATAGGAAATGAAATGTTTACGAAAAAGGCGCAAAACGTCGATTTTTGTGACTTTTGACCTTAAAATTTAATAGTTAGTTAAAAACCCCCTACACATATACAAGTATTTACAGAGTTACAGCCGGGTATCTCGAATTCCGAGGTGAACCTACTAGAATGACTGGACTATTGGGAATGTTGATGAATTTCTTTCTAGGGCGCAATTTTATTCTTTTGACATGTGGGGAAGATCAATTTAAGGTTAACCCCTAGTTTTCGAGGTTGCCACACACACTGTCCGCAGTCGTTATTTTTAAAAAAAAAAACTGTTACAACCCGACAACTATGCTGACCGGTTGACCGGTCATGAGAATCAAGTCTCAACGAAATGTTTAATTTAGTTTTATAAACTTTAATATCTTCAAATCATTATGCTGGAAAATTTTCGCCCTCGCCATCTGCAAAACTAAGCCAACTTATCATAGTATAAAATAAAGTTACTTTCCGCTGTCTGCTTATACACTTAGATCTATGAAAGTACGCAACAGATTTTGATGCGGTTTTTTTAATAGATAGATTGTGACAACGGGGTGGTTTTTATCTATAAATAATGTATGTTGTAGAGAAAAAGCGATAAATCCAAAATTATTACTTGCTTCTTTATTATTTTTGATGCGAAACAAAGTTCGCCGGGTCAAAGAGTTTTTTTTTATTATAAAATGCAAAAAAGGTCTTAGAGCAAAAAAAGAATTTCTTTTTTTATAACTTTCTAAATTTTAAACTCAGGGCAAAGAGTTGTATGAGATTATCGTACTACATATAACAATGATACATCTAATTTACGCCTTTTACAACCAATGGTGTAGACAACGGCATTTATGCCCGAGACATCATACAGAAATACAGTGCTGTATTTGTTTTAGACCAGGGTAGATGCCTTCAAAAATAATAAAAAGTGAAAAAAAATAATAGTAGGATGAAACCCATTAGAAAAGGAGGAGAATATTACAAAAATGAAAGGAAAAATAATTTACGGGCGATCTGAGGTCGGGAAGGGGGTGGGGGTGAGTTTTTAAGGGTAAAAACGGTTTTTCTCGATTTCCGGCAAAACTAAAAGTCCTATGGAAAAAAGTTTAATGGCAAAGTTGTAGGTAATAAAAAGATCTAAAACTTTTGTATTTACACTTTTTTCACAGAACCTCAAAATTTAGATGAAAAATTCAAAAAACCAAGTTTTTGGATTTTTATTTTTATCTTTTACAAAAATATTTTTTTCCCCACGATATTTTGTGAAAAGTTGCCTTTTTATGTCCCAAATACGCTGTAATTTATTTGTTTAAAAATATATATTTTTTTGCTTTACATTGAATTAATATCGAAAAAGCACCCTAATTTTCAATCGAAAATTCACCCGTCAAAATATCAGCTTTTTTCAAAAAGTTGGTATGTTTTCTGTTTGCTGAGATGTCTACTTTCCGATGGTGCAAAAAAAATTGTGCTATTGTAGTAAATTATCTCAGAAAATGCAAATCAAAATTATTATATACAATTTAGAGCTATTTATTAAAATTTATACTTTACCTTAAATTATTATCTCTTCTGGAGGGAAGTTAGAAAGTCTCGGGGTCCTTCGTCAACATCCAGAATGGACAAAATTATGTCTAAGTTTGGTGACATTCTTGCAAACCCAAGCGATGTATTGGGCAGGTGGAGTGAGTATTTTGGGGAAATGTACGAGTATGTTCCGGATGTGGGCGCCGCGAGTGAGCCTACGGCTGACACCGCTGCGCCAACATCTGATGAGGACATTACTATGGCAGAGATTGAATGGTCGATACGAAGTATGAAAAATGGTAAGGCAGCTGGAATTGATATGATGTCTGCTGAAATGATCAAACACGGTGGAACCTGTGTCCGGGACGCTTTCCTGACCTTGAGCAATCTGTCCTGGAGGTCGGGTAAGGTTCCTATGGACTGGAGGCGCGCTGTCATCGTGCCCTTGTATAAAGGTAAGGGATCACGTATGCAGTGCGCCAGTTACAGGGCCATCAGTTTGATCAGTTTAGCAGCAAAAGTGTATGGGAAAATTATTGAAAGGAGAATGAGGGTGATATCTGATGGAGTGTTGTGGGAGGCTCAGAGTGGTTTTAGAAGCGGACGAGGGTGCATGGATCAGATTTTTTCTCTCCGCAACATCGTGGAGAAACAACTGGCTGTTAACCGGAAGGTTTTCTGCGGTTTTGTGGATCAGGAAAAAGCGTTTGACAGTGTGTTACGAAAGGATCTGTGGGATATACTCCCGGGCTACGGGGTGAGCGGAGCACTGCTGCGCGCTGTGCAGTCCACTTATGATGGCTGCACAGCGTGTGTCCGTGTTGACGGCGGCTTGTCCCCTGGTTTGACGTCAATATCGGCGTCAGACAGGGTTGCGTGCTGTCCGCTCGACTGTTCTTCCTGGACAGTTGTCTCCAGAGAATGAGATCGATGGATGTAGGGATGCGAATGGGTGACCTAGTTGTGAGCTGCCTGCTTTACGCAGATGACGCCGTGCTTCTAGCCGAATCGCCGTCGGACCTGCAAACACTAGTCACTACTATGAAAGATGATTGCATGATTAAAGGCTTGCAGTTGAATGCGACGAAAACGAAAGTCATGGTGTTTGAAAGGGAGGAATCCAGAACAGATGCAAGGATAATGGTTGATGATGTAGTGCTGGAACAGGTGAATGAAATTGTATATCTTGGATGCGCTTTTAGCAGAGATGGAAGGTACACCGCGGATGTAGAAAGACGAGTGGCGATAGGAAATAGCGTAAACGGAGTGTTGGGCAGATTCCTGGGCGCAAAAAATATTAGCAGAAAGGCCCAGTTAGCAATCCACAATGCAGTCCTGATCCCAACACTAACTTATGGAAGCGAGAGCTGGGTATGGCAGAGTGTGCATGAAAGTAGAATAAACGCGGTAGAAATGAGGGCTCTACGCAAAATCTGCGGAGTGACTCTCGCTGACCGCGTAGAAAACAAGGTTGTAAGGAAGGAAGTTGGTTTGAAAGAGAGTGTCGGTGTAAAAGTAAGAAAGGGCATGCTCCGATGGTTCGGACATGTAGAAAGAATGGTTGACGCAAGACTGACTAAGCAGATATACAATGCAAAAGCGGACGGATGTAGGAGTCGAGGACGGCCAAGACACACATTCCAAGACCAAATAGAACGTGTTCTGGAGGAAGGTGATGTTAAGAGCCTCAAAAACCGACGCGCGTGCATGAAAAGAGTTATGAAAGTCAACGAAGCGAGTGAGGTGTGTAAGAATCGTGCCCTATGGCGCTCTGTTCTCTCTGCCTACCCCGCAAGGGATTTGGCGTGAAGTTATGTATGTATGTATGTATGTACTTTAATTACCCGAAAATCGCAAGATTACATGTTACATTGATAAAAAAAATTGCAAATCAAAGTGAATTACTATAATTAACAAACAAATAAGTTATTAATTTCTGAATTCGAGTATTTATCGATTTTGATTTGCATTTTCTGGAAAATTTACTACAATAGCACAATTTTTTTTTGCATCATCGGAAAGTAGACTTTTCAGCAAACAGATAATACCAACTTTTTGAAAAAAGCTGATATTTTGACGGGTGAATTTTCGATTGAAAATTAGGGTGCTTTTTCGATATTAATTCAATATAAGGCAAAAAAAATAAATATTTTTAAACAAATAAATTACAGCGTATTTGGGACATAAAAAGGCAACTTTTCACAAAATATCGTGAGAAAAAAAAATTTTTTTTAAAAGATAAAAATAAAAATCCAAATACTTGGTTTTTTGAATTTTTCATCTAAATTTTGAGGTTCTGTGAAAAAAGTGTAAATACAAAAGTTTTAGATCTTTTTATTACCTACAACTTTGCCATTAAACTTTTTTCCATAGGACTTTTAGTTTTGCCGGAAATCGAGAAAAACCGTTTTTTACCCTTAAAAACTCACCCCCACCCCCTTCCCGACCTCAGATCGCCCGTAAATTATTTTTCCTTTCATTTTTGTAATATTCTCCTCCTTTTCTAATGGGTTTCATCCTACTATTATTTTTTTTGGTTTTAAAAATTATCTACCCTGGTCTATTTAGTGTACTTCTGTTAGATAGTCTCTGTGGTCCAATTGTCGCGCTCCCGCTTCTGATTAAGAAGACGTGGAATCGATTCCGGCATTGATTTCTCCGAATTCTTTTCAATATTTATGTGTGATAAATATCGATGACTGATAACTTTGTGCCCGATGTATGGCAATAGGCTCCGTCACCTATTCCATTTAGGATGGTAACATAACGATTCGGCGATTCGAAGCTTTCAACAGCCGCTGCCTACACCTTCGTAAAAATGTTATGTTACGTGTTTTTATCTATTTCCTGCCTAAAATCCTCACTTTCTGAAATTGATAAAACACAAATTTAAACAAATTTATTTCTGATAAATGTAGGCTTTACTGAAAGTCCAATACATTATTATACAAATACCGGTGGCTTAGAGTGATATATATGGCTGCAGTTTTCAATAGTCTGGCAAAATGCCAGTGTTCAAATTGCAACATTACTGTATCCTAGATAAAAGTATATTTTGGGAACCCTGTAGGTACCCAGGTAACACAGCTCGTCGATATTCATACGTAACTTCACGCTAAGTCCCTTCTCTCACTCGCGTCTTCAACGTTCATGTCTATACCTACATACAATTTTTGTCTGTCTGTCGGTCTGTTCGTTCCGATTGATCTCTGAAATGGCGGGACCCTATTTGACAGGACTTTTATTACTCTACTTTTTTTATAAAAAAATTACTTATTTATTGCTCCCGTGGCGAATTAAAGTTCGCCGGGTCAGCTAGTAATAAAGAAAGAGTATGTTTTATGTAAAAAAGTGGTAGTTTTATGTAAAGCAGTTCGCTGCATGAATGAGCTGGCTCGACCGGTGAAATACCACGACCTCTCAGAAGATCGACGTAAAGTGGCTCATGCCGCGTTTCGTTCGGTGAGAGAGGTACCCGGAGGACCACCCCCTTCCCCATCCTTCCCTATCCCCTATCCCTTAAAGGTCGGCAACGCAACAGTAACACTGTACGTGTTGCAGCTGTCCATGGGCGGCGCTGGTCACTTACCATCAGGTAACACGCCTGCTCGTTTGCCTCCTATCTCATAAAAAAAGCAACGCAACTGTAACACTATCTGTGTTGCAGGTGTCTATAGGCAAAATCAAAATCAAAACTTATTTATTCAGTTTAGGTCTTGTACAGACACTTAAGAAGGTTACTTTTTTTTTACTTTTGCTAATTCAATTACTCTCGCACTGAGAAGAATTGGCAAGAAACTCAGGGAGGTCTTTTTTATTATTATTTACTAAACAGTACATTGTACTAACAATACAAATTTATAGAAAATACAGAGAGCAAAATGAGGTCTCTCACGTCAAACCTAGGACACAGTACTTTAATAAAAGGTCTTGGACGCTTGAACAGACCGGACCCCACAAACAGCACCCGTTCACGAGTATGACGCATATCTCAGCCATCGCCTCCCTCACCATATTTTAGGGAAGGTGGCGATCAACGACGCCGTCGTAAGCAAAAACCTTTCAGTGAACATGACATATTCAAGACACCAGACAAAAAAAAAACTAGTAAGCTTGCCCGGTGAGAAATGTCATACTGCACTCAATCTTATTAAATAACAGCAATATTACAAGTACTAATGAGCGGTTTATTTGAAAACATTGTCGTCATCCAAAAAATCATTGATGCTATAGTAAGCTTTGCTGATGAGACATCTTTTAACATACGCCTTAAATTTAGTAAACGGCATCTCAATTACATTTTCAGGAATCTTATTAAAGACACGTACACGTACACGGCGTAGCAAGTTTATTTTTATTAGCTTTTTATTAGCTTCACCTGTATGTATGTTTGTATGTTTGTATATTTGTATGTTTGTAGGTTTGTTTGTAA